>CM068367.1:952044292-953264292 GCA_034769895.1 Magicicada septendecula
TTATGGACAACGAGAGAATCAGTAAAAATGTAATTGAAAGTGATGTAGTGTCTATTACCGGTCAATATGGAAAAACCAAACAAAATTTTATTATTGATACTGGTGCCGAAATATCATTGATGAGTATGACTAAATACCATGAATTAAAGTAAATGGCAAAGGGAATCACGTTATCCGAAGGAAAGGCTAATAGAATTTATGAATTACCGGTGAGCAAAATTACTGTAGTGGGTGTAACAGGACGAGCCAATCGAACTGCTCGCAAACAAATAATGATGAATGTACAATTCAATGGAAGGGTGATACCATTAACATTTGTAGTATATCAAAATTCAAAACGAAGTAAGGACAGCTTACAAAAGATATTTGAATAACATAATTTTGAAGAGAAAAAATATCAAAATTCAAAATATAATAAGAACAACTTATTGAAGATAAACGACAAAAATAATTTAGAAAAAAATATAACACTGATTAAACCTAATAAATATCATCAAAACCAAAAAACAAAATGAGTTTATCTGATGTAATATAATAGTGAGAAATGTAATTTAGAATGTAAAAGGAATAATAATGATTGTGTCAGAAGAATATAATTACATGATGTAATGTATAATACTAACCAAAATCTAATAACCAGCTGTATTGGTAATAAAGGAATATGAGCCAAGGAAGATAAGAGAATGAAGAAGCCAAAATGGAACCGTCAAAAGGATCACAAGAAAACAAAAAAACAAATATTTAAGAATTATCTGTAAGAAAGCCAATTAATAAATGTCAATAAAATAGCCAAGTATTGGAGATGAGAAGTGTATAATAGAAGGAAGAATTAATATGAAGAAATAATATGATCTGAGTTAAAGTACAGTGAATAACCCCTAGAGTATTATTATTATTAATTATTTTATTGAAGGTCACATGATGACTACCTTACGAGGTTTATTAATGAAGATAGACTGTAGAATATTCCAGGAATCATTTAACTGGGCAGAGATGATATTCCTCTGATCTCAGAAAGTATGTAATGGACGACGGTATTGGTAAGCCGATAGAGCACCACTAATTCGATTCCAGTTACAATGTTAGGGAGGTTTAGGAAAATTAAATATTAGAAGGAAAACTCACAAATAAATACAGATAAATAAATACAACCAGATCCAAGATGTATAATTAATAAAGAACGTCACAAGAATGATTATAGAAGTAAGATTTAAACTTGGGAAATAATTGATTTTAAGAAGGAAAGAAGATATAATAGTAATACAACGGATAATTTCATATATAAACAAAGGAGTAGGAATTCTGAAATAAAGAATACAGGAAATGTATAACCCGGATTGGGAAGGTGAGTTCCGAAAGAAAGAGAATGTTTAGTCATGTTTTTGAGTTTTTTAGCAGTAAAATTAGGCACAATTGTTATTTATTATTTTGATGTAAAACCAGTTGGTTTAATTAACGTTGTTTTAAGTCATCAATAAGTATTTAATATATCATGATTCATGATAATAAGGAATCATATTTGTAATATTAATAAAAGAAAAAACTAATTTGTTAAAAGAATTTTGTGAGGTACAAATACCTAATTAATGAGATGTTTAAATGTTAAGATTAGACTATGTTGGTTATTTCAAAATTTCATCTAAAATTGTATCTGAAATTATGAAATAAGGGAAAGTATTATGTACTGCTGTTAAAATGCACACAGTACATAATAGGGAGATAATAAATTTTAAAAGAGGAAGGATGCAGATTTTGTATTGAATGTAAACAAAAAAACATTGGGAATATCGACTTACTCAGTCAACATAGAGGTCGATTCCTATATGATATAAAACCATATTTAGTTATATGTTCAGAAAATAATATATGAAATTGGAATGAATGTTATAAGAAGAGTAAAGAGTAATAAAATTATAATTTATTAAATAACCAATAGAATTACGAATATTAGAGGTAAAATAAAGATGTTTAATAAGAAATAGCAAAATGATATATGTTTTAATAGGTATATGATAAACAGATGTAAAGAAATTAGGGAATTATCATAGGGGCAATTTTGGTAAATTGTTAAAAAAAATTTATTGTATAGTGAGGAAGAAAATTTGTATTAGTCTAAAATTATATTTAATACGAGTCACATCGGTAGTCTAAAATTAAATTCATTAAGAGTAACGTTATTAGTCTTAAATTAAATTCATTAAGAGTAACGTTATTAGTCTTAATTAAATTCATTAAATGTAACGTTATGAGTCTTCAATTAAATTCATTAAGAGTAACATGAAGAGTCTAATTATATATCTAATAGTAACTACATGAAGAGTCTTAAATTATATTAAATAACATTTGTACATCGTCAAGTTAAACAACAACCAGAAGTGAACCCGTGGCAGCTGGAAGAATTCAGAGTTGGTTAATTTACATTAGTTTATTATTTATTTCTTACATGGTTAATTATCAAAATACTACATATTAACTGAATCTGGTTTGGTTTAAAGAAAAGAAAGTAATAGATACAATCGTAAATACGATCAAATAACTTATTAATCATTAACCCTGAGAGAAAGAGTTTCATTACATGTACTGGTAAATAATAGAAAAAAACATAATTACAGTAGGTACATTTCTTAATTACCATACGTATAAATAATTACAACACATAAATGGCTGATCCAGCGTGGAGCAGATCTTAATTACAATACCTGTAATTAATGTACAGTATATAATGACGCAACCAACGTGGTGCATATAATAAATATTATTATATCATAAAGTAATTACAGTACAATATATATATATATATATTATAAATGGGCTTCTTTGCTTGTGCTCTTATATTTATTTTTTATTAATATTGTTAATACATTGTACATTGTACTTGCTCACGCGCAATCAGCTCAGCGCACTTACGTCATACGTCGCGGGCTTCTTTGCTTGTGCTCTTATATTTATTTTTTATTAATATTGTTAATACATTGTACATTGTACTTGCTCACGCGCAATCAGCTCAGCGCACTTACGTCATACGTCGCGGTGCAGCTCTCGTTGGTTCGCCGCTGAGTTTGTTAGTTAACACTCAACCTTTCAGCTGTGCTCTGCACCCTTCCTTTCTTGCTAGCCGCGGCAATGTAAATTCTTATACGATCGTTTCTCGCTTCTACACATTATGTATCTTGGCAATTTACGCCACACGTATTTGTATTTTGGCTATGTACGCCTGACGTAATTGCGTGGGCCTGCGCTTCTTCCTAATGTTCCAATAAACGCTACTTAAATCAGATCTTACAGTCCACTAATTTATTCAAAAAACATATTCTGACTCCTTACCAGCATCTTTCAGTTTGCCATACTAACTCTAGAAAATTTTGAGAGCGTTAAGCATTCATCATTTGGTCCTCCGGGCCGGATATTATTTTAGCCTTACGGGCAATTTTGGTCCACAAGCGACCGCCATTCTTTGTCCACAAGCGACAACATTTTTTGGCCCGAGCGACCGCACTTTTGCCCAGCGACAGCATTCTCGTCCACAGCGGCATTCATCACATGGTCCTCCGGGCAGCGGATATGTATTTCACGGACGTGACTAACTTCATGGACATTTCGTTTCATGGTTCAGTTTATTAAGCGGTCTATCAGCATTTTTTTTTTCTTCATGATTTAGTTCAACAACTCGTTAATTATCACCTACAATTGGAGCTCGTATCGCACGACATTGGGGACGTCACATCTCGCCAACCGGAGCATTTGAAGCATCATTGCAGCATATGAGCACTTAGCACGTGGCATTCAGTATGTGGGAAAATCCAGAGCAGCCTATCTAGACAGGATTCGACCGCATCGGACATCATCGGACAGGCAGCGACCATGTCTGCATCATCTATTCTTGGGTACCTGACACGACTACAAAGGTTTCGACAAGCTTTCGATGCCTTCTAGAACATGCCGATAAGTACCATTTCAAGTGACTATGAACTCATGTTTTATATTACTTTCAATTTGCATGGTTTGCATAATTTTTCTCAATGGCATTAAAGTAAAGGAAGCAGTATAAAAATAATAATATAATTTTTTAAATCAGTTTCATGTGTATATGAACTTGTAATTTTTTGCGAACTCTACAAGCATTTTCTTTAATTGTAAGTCGTACCTTTTCAGATAGCACTCACATCATTAGCGATTATACTGCTATATTGTTTGTACTGCTTAAATCAGTATTTATTATCATATAAAACTAGTTTAAGATTTGTTAAGTAAGGATTACCGTGTCGTTGCGTGACTTTATAATTTGGACTTCCTGCCTGATCTTGCTCATCGCTTGCATTCACTTGGTTTTTTTGTATTATCACTTAAACTTTTTCTCATACCCAATCATGACGGATATGAAGGCGCTGATCAAGAAACGTGGCACGATCAAGGCCACTATATCTCGCATAAACACATATGCAGACAATTTCGATCACGATACGCATGACCATCATGCACTAAAAATAAAGCTTCGCCACCTTATGGAGCTATCAGCCAAATATGATGAAATCCAAACACAAATTCAGTCTGAGGACTCCGACTTTGCATCCGCGAGCGATAGGGTTCAGACCAAAGATGACTTATGCAGCATAGAATGCAAGCTGAAAAATTTAATAGACCATGCCGAGGAGATGAGCAGGAAGGCAACAAGTCCATCCGAAGTAGTCACATTCAGCACGCCTCACATTCAGTTGCAACCGATTAAGCTACCCTGTTTCGCAGGTGATATAATTTAATGGCAATACTTTTACAATATGTTTTTGAAGGTAGTTCATGTCCGAACGGACCTGACTGGCATCCAAAAGCTGCACTATTTCCACTTATCATTAAAAGATGAGGCGCTGAATGTCATAAAATCGCTCCCTATCACGCACGAAAATAACACGGTGGCCATTGACTTGTTAAAGGCCCGGTATGACAGTAAATTAATTGTTACCACGTACCATGCGGCTAATGTCTTGGGCATGAGGCACATGCAACGTGAGTCCGTGCTCAGCATTTCTAAATTTATAGATGAGCTCACCGCCAATATAAATGTGCTGAACTCAATGAACCTATCAGTAAATACATTTGAGCTTATTTTTGTGAATTTTCTCGCCCAAAACTTGACGAGCATACGTGCAGGTTGTGGAAGGAAATTTTGGCGAAAAACAGCTTCCGATTTACGATAATTTTATTAAATTTTTAAATTCAAGACGTCAGCTGTTACAAAACGTAAATGCTCCGACTGGTTCGTCTGGCGGCAGACAGGCTAGCGATAATGCTTCTTATCGCAAATCAACTAAACGCGCGGAGTTCACTGGGTCACTAATACACACTCAAAGAAACAATAAATTTTGTCAGCTGTGTCGTGGTAATCATAAATTGCTCGAATGCCCACAATTCATAGCTTTGCAACCTACGCAACGTAGAGAGTTTTTAATAAATAACAAACTCTGCCTGAATTGTACACGGTCGGGCCATGACAGCTCGCGTTGCCCTTCTAAATTTTCCTGCAAGGCATGCTCGAAAAGGCACCACACCATGCTCCACGCTTCAATAAATCATTCGAACAACAGGAACAATAAGCAATGTTCTTTAAAGCTACAGACGAATAAATCAATTTTATTGTCCACCGCCGTGTGCACCACCACCGATCATGTCGGTAAAAGGCGCCCGGTAAGAATTCTGCTGGATTCAGAGTCGCAAGCCAATATTTGTACAATGGGTTTCGCCCGCCGCATGGGCCTAAAACTAAACAAATCCGAGCTGCCTATAACGGGCATAAATAACTCGCTATGTCAAGCCAATTTTAGCACACGGGTACGCCTAAACTCACGCTATAAGGATTTCACTTTAAATGTCCACTGCGCTGTTCCGCCCAGAATCACAAATAACCTTCCAACAGAATCCTTTGACATGGCATCGTTGAAAATTTCAAAGGGGATATTTTTAGCTGACCCGCAATTTAATAATTCGTCACAAATTGACATATTACTTGGGGCAGAGTACTTTTTGCAGTTGATTGAGCCGACTAAATTTGTCCGCATTTTCCAACAATCCAGGAAACAAAGCTAGGGTTTATACTCGTGGGAATTTACCCTTCAACGTAGACATGACTAAGCCGGTCTCTTCATTCATTGCACGCGACGACAGTAATGCTATCTCATCGCAACTCAAAACCTTCTGGCAGTTGGAGGATGTTTCGTGCCGTACTCCCTCAGATCAGGATTCGGAGTGTGAAAATCATTTCCTTGCAAACACCTATCGTAACGATAGTGGTAGGTTTGTTGTGTCGCTACCCCCCACTACAGAGTGCCTCGGCGATTCTCTTACCGGAGCGGTTCGTAGGTTTCAAACCCTTGAACTCAAGTTTAGGCAAAACCAGTCTTCGCACAAGGATTATACTAGCTTTATGCAAGAATATTTAAATCTTGGCCATATGTCCCCGCTTGATTCATATGACTTATCAATTAACAAGTCAAACATTTTTTATTTACCTCTCCATGCTGTCTTTAAGACTACAAGCACCACCACTAAACTTCGCGTTGTTTTTGACGGTTCGGCCAAGGCGTCCAACGATTTGTTAAACGACACCCTTATGGTTGGCCCCACGATCCAGCAGGATCTTTTCGCCATTATGGCCAGATTTAGAACCCATCGTTACGCTTTCATTGCTGACATCGAGAAAATGTATCGCCAAATTTTGGTATCCCCGCGTGATTCCAACTTACAAAGAATTGTTTGGCGTGACGCTCCTCACAAAGAACTCAAACACTATGCTCTAAGAACGGTCACATACGGGACTGCCAGCGCGTCATTTCTTGCAACTAGATGTTTAAAACAAATCGCCCAGGAAAATAGTACTCAGTACCCCCTGGCCTGTTCGATCATTGCTAACGACTTTTACGTCGATGACCTCCTTACCGGTTCCGATAGCTCACACGTCCTAATCCAACTGAACACTGACATTTCTGAATTGTTAAGCCGCTACGGCTTCACTCTTCACAAATGGTCTTCTAATGACCGGAATATAACATCCTCATATACTAACTCGTCCCTGGACTTCAACAAGGACCAAACCGTCCGCACTTTAGGCATTCAGTGGGACGTTCTGGCTGACAGCTTCGTATACAATATCCAAAGAAATTTTAAAATTGATCTATTCAACAAAAGAAAGGTGTTATCGGTCATCGCTGGGATCTATGACCCATTGGGTCTAATTGGGCCTATCACGTTTTGGTGCAAGCACTTTATGCAAACGCTTTGGTCTTCGGGTACCAACTGGGACGACCCGCTTTCTGACTCATTATCAATTAAATGGGCCGAGCTCTCATTTTAGGATCCCGAGAGCTATAAAGGATTCAGGTAATTCGGCAATCATTTCCTTTCAATTACACGGGTTTGCCGACGCGTCAGTAAAAGGTTACGCATGCTGTATCTATGCGCGTACGGTATATTCCGACAACAGTATTTCGTCTCACTTATTGTGTTCTAAATCAAGAGTCGCCCCTTTAAGGCAGATATCCTTACCTCGCCTCGAACTTTGCGCCTGTTTATTATTATCGCAGTTGGTTTATAAGGTTGTCCACGCTGTGACCTACAAGTTCAGCGAGCTGTATTTTTATTCTGATTCCACGATTGCCCTACACTGGATTCACCAACAGCCGTCGAGGTGGAAGGTATTTGTAGCGAACCGCGTTTCGGAAATTCAGCAGCTCTCTAGCCAGGGCAATTGGTATCATGTCTCGTCGCATGATAATCCCGCGGACATTTTATCCCGCGGCTGTTTACCCCGTCTGTTACACGGCCACCAGCAATGGTGGCATGGTCCTTACTGGTTATTAAAGAAGCCTTCAGACTGGCCCATCCGTCCCTTTGATTCCAACTCCTCTTAATTCGGATTTGGACAAGGAAGAACGTAAACAGGCTCTACTCGCTTTGGCTACTACTTCGTGCTCTTCAAACTATGTTGAAGATTACTCTTCTCTCTCTAGGCTTCTCCGCGTCTTTGCTTACTGCCTGCGTTTCATTCGTAACGCTAAGTCTCCCGTTTCCAACAGAAACACTTCCTTTTTGACTGCGCATGAGCTACACAGCGCGCTCTTGGTTTTTATACGCCAAGCCCAGTTTTCGCATTTCAATATCGAAATTAAAGAATTACAGACACATCGTACCTACTAATAGTAAAACATTTTCACTCAATCCATTTATAGACAACGCTGGTATACTACATGTAGGCGGACGCCTTCAACAGTCTCAGCTAAGTTACAATAATAAGCATCAAATCATACTTCACCCGCAGGCTCACCTTACTAGACTAATTATTGAATATGAACACATTCGACTACTCCACGCTGGAGTACAACTTACGCAGTGTTCTCTGCGCCAAAGGTATTGGATTATAAACGACAAATCTTACATACGCTCAGTGATTCACAAATGTATCACTTGTTTTCGATTTCGCGCAACTGGTTCCAGCCAACTGTTAGGTCAATTACCCGCGCCAAGGGTCACTCCCTCCAAGCCATTTTCACAATGCGCCGTCGACTACGCCGGTCCTATGTTTCTACGGCAGGGCGGGCAGCGGTCCAAATCTTTTACAAAGGCTTATATTTCTCTCTTTTCATCTGCATGTCCACCAAGGCTATTCACCTTGAATTGGTTTCAGATTTGTCGGCAGACGCCTTCTTGGCTGCCTTGAAACGTTTCATATCCCGTAGGGGCATCCCCGAACAAATATTTTCCGATAACGGTACCAATTTCCGTCGTGCTGGCACTATATTACACCAACTGTACAAGCTCTTCCAGCAAGACGAATTCCAAAAGGCCGCTCAAGACTTCGCCAGTCCACGTGGAATTAAGTGGTCTTTCATACCTCCGTCAGCGCCTCATTTCGGTGGTTTGTGGGAGAGCGGTGTCAAGAGCGTTAAGTTCCACTTGCGGCGCGTTATAGGCAGTACGCCACTTAACTTCGAAGAGTTTTCCACTGTCTTGACTCAAGTTGAAGCTTGTTTGAATTCGCGTCCCTTGTTCACCATGTCAAATGATGCTGGGGATCCCGGGCCTTTGACTCCAGCGCACTTTTTGGTTGGCTCCCCCCTTACCGCGTTCCCGGAACCCGATTACTCGGATACAAATATGGGTAGCTTGGGGAGATGGCAGCTCTTGCAGAGATTTACCCGCTCTATATGGAAGAGTTGGTCTAGAGACTATCTACACCAGCTGCAGCAGAGAAATAAATGGAAAAGGCATTCTAAAAATTTATCTAAAGGACAGCTAGTCCTTATCTTAGAAGACAATACTCCACCATTGCAGTGGAAACGCGGTATTGTCACTCAGACATATCTAGGGCAGGGTTCGTTTGTACGCGTCGCGGACGTCCGTACTGCTAACGGCATTCTGCGTAGACCTATTCACAAGCTGTGCCCACTTCCGGTGGCATCAGACTGACTGACATTTCGGTGCTTCATGCCTGGGACATTTCCGGACGAGCACATGCTCCACCTTTTACTAAATACAATGTTAAATGTACTTATTTATGCATTTGTATTTATTTGTATCAATTAATGTACGCTATATAGCGGTGCATTAGTGAACATTTAAACGTTTCTCCTTTTTTGTTAGTGTGATGTCAGTTATTGTGTACTGTTTGGTGCAGTGTCTATTATTATACTAAATTTTCTTTGGTATATTTCTATTGTATATTATCATAGTAAATTTTTGGGTATATTTCTATTGTATATTATCATAGAAAATTTTTGGGTATATTTCTATTGTATATTATTATAGTAAAGTTTTGGGCATATTTCTATTGTATATTATTATACTAAAATTTTTGGTATTTTATATTGTATATTATCATAGTGAATTTTTTAGGTATATTGCCTTTTGTATTACTGTGTAATACTGCTTATTATGCACTAAGTGTCACGCTGTTATTGTTAAAATTGTTGGATTTCTCTAATGATTGTGCAATGCTACTTACGATGTCCTTATTGCCATGTATTATTGTTATTATTCTTATTATGTTTTGCCACATATTCAAGCCTTTGGGCTATTATTACATATTATTTGGTGAGCATTGATTAATAATATATTTACACTTGTTTATATTATATTTGTATTTTTGCCCATATTCATGTACCATGTATTGTCCCATCTCTTAGATTTGTAACTTATTCATGTATACTTGCATGTTTTGAATAACTTTGTTTTTTTTTACTGCAAACTATGTCAAAATCGCCCGATTTGGGGCGGGCAGTATGTTAATACATTGTACATTGTACTTGCTCACGCCCAATCAGCCCAGCGCACTTACGTCATACGTCGCGGTGCAGCTCTCTTTGGTTCGCCGCTGCGTTTGTTAGTTAACACTCAACCTTTCAGCTGTGCACTGCACCCTTCCTTTCTTGCTAGCCGCGGCAATGTAAATTTAGTAATGTAACTTCTTATACGATCGTTTCTCGCTTCTACACATTATGTATCTTGGCAATTTACGCCACACGTATTTGTATTTTGGCTATGTACGCCTGACGTAATTGCGTGGGCCTGCGCTTCTTCCTAATGTTCCAATAAACGCTACTTAAATCTGATCTTACAGTCCACTAATTTATTCAAAAAACATATGCTGACTCCTTACCAGCATCTTTCAGTTTGCCGTACTAACTCTAGAAAATTTCAAGAGCGTTAAGCATTCATCAAATATAAAGAGATAAATGGTTGTTTTGTGAAGTGACCTACCTGCTATGCGTTCTTGCGACTTCTTCCGACTACGGGCGTAGGAGTTTATGTTTTGAATTCGCAAGTAGGTTAATTCAAGTGTGCAAAGTACCTTTATAGTTATTTTGAATAATTTTGTGATGTTGGTAGGCTTTGTAGTACAGCAATAAAAATACGGTGGTGGATAAAATTGGAGTTTATTACTCTGATAGGGCATATGTATGAAAATCTTATAACTAGAGCAATCCTTACATACTAAACAGTAATTTGTATCTTGTACGATGTTTTCTGAATGGGTATTAGCATTCAGAAGACGAGCTTAAAATTTTCAATTGATACGAGTTATATTTTTCATTAATTTCAAGAAGTTAATTTTAAAACGATTTAATCTATGAAATTGTCAATTATTTCGTACTTTCGTACGGATTTTATTACTTTAGATGATTTAAATACTCTGAAAAATAAGTTAGCCGTGAATCTAGTTCAAAGTGCTTTCATTTACTTGTGATTGTTTCACGTATACTGCAGTATAGGTCTCTAAGTAATTCAATGTTAGTATTTATATAGCGCTTTTTATATACGTCTAATTCTTATCTATTGATTATTACTTAAGCTTATACGTGTTATACAGATTATCACAGTATAAATGTATCTTATTAATCTAGAGTCTCTGTTTTATCGGCATCTGAATCAATTTAGTTTTACAATGATTTAAAAGAAAAAGAATAAGCTTTTGAGAAGTTTATAAAGTTATAAATTATATTTGACTTCCCTTGTTCTGAAGATTGTGATGAGGTGCTCCCGAGATTTCCTTGGTTTTCCTGGTCCAATCTGCTAGTGGCAATGATTTCCTCTGCGTCTTGGGTTCCACGGCTAAGAGTTCGGGAATCAGCAACACTCAGCTCATTCTGCAACTGTTGATGGTTTAACGTCTGTGGTTTTAACTGCTGCAACTGCGTCAGGCCCCTCGGTCCGGTATACGCTGCACTTCTGGTGTGTGTATCTCGCCTTGGGTTGCGCTCCGCTTCGTCAATTCTTCAGCTTGTACCACGTACTAGACGGCCTCGTTCTGTTGTACTCTCGATGTGTCTTCACGTATTATATAACTGATCTCTTTACATGCGTAAGTCAACAGATTAATGTTTTGAGCTGTACGCTTATTTGTTGAACAAAAAGTAAGAGTATCGTAAGTATACGTCTTCACAGGTCGAGTCGTAACAGTTGAGTGCCTGTGTTCAGCCCGAATATAACGGTTCGTTCAAATTTTAAGAATAATTTGATTGGCTGAGACACCCCCCTTCTCCTTGTAATTCAACTCACCTCACTTGTGTGAACGAAAATAATTCTCACAGTTTGAGAATTCTTATTATTCTTAATATTCTGAAAAAAACACCGGATTTCAAATGTCGGACAGGATGTCCTGTTGCAATTTGTATTGCAATTATCTTGGCTGCAAGCCAAGTTATGCTTATTCTAGAATATACATCTGATTGGTAATATTTATAACTATGACATATTCAAAGCTCTATCCCGTAGCTCACTCACTAGGGGAGTTATTAAATAAAATTAATTGTCTCTTTTAATCTTTAATTATATGAACTGAAATTTGCACACCCTATTACTAATATTTCGGCAAACATTTTGGCTATTTTGGTTTTTTTCTATATTTATCGGTTTCCGAAATATTAATAATTTACAATTAGGGCGTGTTCCTAATTGTTATAACTGTATGTGGTTACGTAATGCCAGCGGACGCTGCCGTTGGTCGCTATACAATTCACTTGAACGCTCGCTACTGCACTTGCCGAGATTGTAACGGTTTAAATTTATTTAACCTTGATTTTCAAAACTCTTTACACATAACTCCAAATCTTTGAGATTCGGTTAAGTTATAATATATGTGTGTGTGTGTGTGTGTGTGTGTGTAGAGTATATATAAACAAACAATTGAATAAAAGACCATATAAATTATTTTCACAGTCAGTAAAGAAAACAGCCTGTACGATTTTAAGGAAGTCCTCTTCAATATTGTGACTGTAAGTGACGGAAGACAAGATCAACCATTGTGGATGTCTTTTGATTACGACATTATTTATTTTTAATCACTATTTATTCTTGTGTTCGTTATTTAAGTCTTTAATTATTGGTGTCTTTTAAGTGTAACACATGTTTAATTTTCTACAGTTTGAAGCACTAACTGTTCAAATTTTTCTAAGTACGATTTATACAAAGAAGTTACCTTTAATAAGTTATCATGGATTTAATTAATATGTTGAATCCTCATTTGGGTTTTAAGAAGGTAATACATGATAAGGAAACACAAGAATCAGTAGTGTTCAAATTACTGCCAGACACTCTTGTTCTGTTCGTTTACTTACAATTAAGTTTTCAGGTTTTTTAGAACTGCGTATGAGAGAGTTTTCTCCACTCATCCCTCTAATCGTTTACTTCTCCACTATTTCTCGCTTGCCCGTTACTTCTTATTTCCTGCAGTTATTACATCTAGTCACGAATTCAGTTTGCAACTCATAATATAGACACTTAATCTACTCCAATTTGTTGAACTACTAGTGTCGACACAATTTCAGGTTCTGCTCGTGATCTCATTTCAAGTAGACTATCTCATGTATTCGTCACGTGTAGTTATTCAATCTACCATTCAGAATTGTTCTCATACAGTTTATTACAAGTTGCCCACCCACAATTCGTTTACGGTATTTGTGTTTTTCGCTTCGTATTTTTAACTACATTTAAATTTTCTTATCTCTGCATTAACAAGATTATATATTGCTTCTATATTGAAAACTATATTTACTTCTGAATTAAACTGTTTTTGTATTCTACCATGAGATTACTTTGGGCATAGAAGTTCAACACTAACGCCTTTCGTTCCGATTGTTGACTGAAGGTGATTTACTACGCGTCTCTGAACCACGCGTTACTCTGTTACTTCAACAATCGATGCTATTTAATTTCATTAATTTGCTGTATATGACAGGCGTTCCATAAACCGGTTTCATGTAATACTAATAAAGACGCCAAAACGCACGCGTGCCACACACACACACCAATATAAACAAAATTAACCACATCACCATCATTATCATCATAAGCACATGTATGCACACTGCTGATCCAATGCCTCATCAGTTACGGTTCCGTGATATAATTGCTGCACAATTCTTGTCCAATTCGTTGAAGCACAGTAGCTACTGAATGAAATCATTCCGCTACCTCGAAAACGGGCACAACACATCACGGCCTCCTTATTGAAGCCGTCGTCATGGCGACCGTTTCTTGGCCTTCAATCCAGCAATCTCTGGGAAAACCTCCTATCTTCTTGTAACCACATGTCCTGTCTACTTACATTTAATTTATTCATGTCTACAAATTATATAATCGGCCCACTCTGCTTTGATATCCGTGTAATTATTGTTTTCATGTCTCACCTACTTACTATCAACACAGTCCATTTCATGCTTTTATGTACAAACGACGTTTTTGTATCATTCTTCAGTTCATCGTCCATGTTCTTCCTGACCCACAAGTCACTATATTCTACTTTGGTTTTTATTTTTGATTGTAAAACAGAAACAAAATACAAAAACAAAATTACCTTGTAATTTATCTGATGCGTTCAATTCCCGACTTCTATCAAGCAAATACAAATTAACACAACATTTTATAACGTCATTGTTCTCCAGCGTAAATGTTTCACAAAATAATAGTTCTCATTCATTAATAAGCTGCCTGGATTCGCCTCTGAACATCCGTAAAAAAAGTTGATATTAAGCCTATACAAATCTGTGGATTCATAAAAGAATAAAACAGTTTTCCAGACTCCTTTTTCTCCAGATAGTTTAAATGAACTTACCCGTTTAAATAAATAATAAATAAATGATGTCCATCCGTTATATGTCCAAGATGAAAGTACAATTACATAGGCCTAATAGTTTCCGTAGTTACAGACTATAACTAAGTATCGCACAACTCTGTTGTAAACCGAGATAAGATATATAAAGACAGCTACAATAGTGCAAAACGATTTTAGTCGACGTTTGTTGCTTCTAATCTAATCCTTTAAGTCTGCTATTTGATTGTATTGATTTTGGTTGATTGATTGTTACTAGTACAAGGGGATTTCATATTGAACAGATTAGAAAAATATATCAGAATCGGTTACTGCATGAAGAGCCGATATGTAAGAATTGAGGAACAGTATGAGGAATGAACTTGATAATGTAAACTAGGATGTCCGAATGTTTCTGGACTAGGATGAATCATATCGAGAACATATCGTAAATTGAAAATGTGTCAAATGTAGCCTGTTCCCATCAGGAGTATAACGTAAATATTCCTAGCTTCCGGGGGGGGGGGATGCGTAGGACTAGCTTCATGGTTGGAATGTCGTTTAATTAACATACAAATATTATAATTCGTTTATTTCTACATTCTACAATTATTTATAAGCCTTATTTTAACACACACAACTGACTTATAAATGGGCCTTCTTTCAGTGATTATGAAATTTTACTAAAATTCTAACAGCAATGATCCTCTGATCAGAATTTTGGTAGCTTAAGTATAGAAAAATTCGTCGCATAAATATAATACAGAAATAAATTTTTAGCTAAACATTTGTTAATTAAAGGGCTCATAAAATTAGAATCCCCTCCCTCCTTTAAAATCTAGTAAACAGTGCAGTATAGTAAATAGAAACTGACGAACATTAATAAGTGTCAGTGAGTGTGACGTCATCCGGTTGCAGTCCATACTCTTTTCTGTGTGGTATGTAGAAAGTCAGCCTTTAGGAGATCGGATTTCTCTGGTGTAAAACGAGCAAGAGCCCACACAAACTATCGCCTTGTGCAGTGTTGACCTGGCGACTTTCCGGATATCGACTTGAAATTGTTTCTCGGGACACGATTCATGGGTTCGCATCATCTTATACTTTCAATGATTGGTGGATTTCCTTGTGCGGTACGTGATGCATGTATAAATCGATAGCTTTTAAAATTATAGCATAACATTGTAAAGTAGATTTAACAATCAGACACCGAAAGTAGAACTACTTTATATTATTAGCATAACATGACACAAAATAATTGCTTAATAGGTACTGTCACTTGATAACAAGTGGAAAAAAGGAGGAATCAACACAAATTGCTTACAGCAAAAGACAGGTCACACCGCTACTACTCATACAACTAACTCCAATTAACTGTTAGCATTTTCTTTAATATGTAGTAGCCTACAACTATATACAATTTTTTAAATATATTCAACAGTCGTGTATAATCATGACGTTTATGCTTTACGGTGTAGTGATTGTAGTATGTATTTTCTTGCGTTCTCCCTACACCAAACATTTTAATCAAATGTATATATATATTGACAAGCTTCGGATTCAAAATCCTCCACTAATATTGTTCTTTTTTCCTCCCTTTTCATTCAGCTACATAATGAAAACTTCAATAAAGCTCATGACGTTCGACAAAGTTTTCTCCATGGTCTCCAACATCCTGCATCTGTCCATTTTAAATACATATATTTTCCCTGTCTTAAAAGTCAGTACTTTTGTCTGTGTCTTTTTTAAAGTACATAATACTGTAGCGCAAAAACATAAGCTGACTAGCACAAAAGTAAGTAACAAGTGAGAAGCATACGATCATATAATATGCACTAAAATGGAAACTACTGCTCTGTGTTTTTATTTAGTTAAATTTAAACCATATCTTCTATTGCAGTGTATTCATTGTTCATAGCCTAAATATACCATACTATTGTATACCAATGTATGGTATCTTTAGGCTATGAAAACGAATACACTACAATAAAAGATTTAGATTATAGGTACCATTAGTAAGCAATAAGTGTGTGTATATTATAATACTTAGTTAAAACCATAATGCCTAGGTACCAAGTAATTTAGTTCTAGCTTTCATCTTTATGTTGATCCATAGATTTTCTATAGCCCTATATTTAATACTTTTCACAAATACTGAAAACGGGGAACAATAAAGTGTTTTTGTAAACATAACTTACAAACGTTTTGAAGGCGATCAGGAATTTATGAAGAGTCTTGAGAAATATTAATAATGTAAAATTATTAACGTTACTTTGTTTGTGTTTTGAATAAAATTCCTCATAACTTGATCTTTAACATAGACCACTACAATCTTCTTCAAATTTTAGGTTCTGTTTGCGACCCATGGTGTATACAAAAGTTAAAAATGTTGATAATAAATGTTACATTTTGTTCCTTTTAGCCTAATTGATACCTGTCTGGATTTTTAAAATGTTTTCAATTTTCGCTACTATTATAGGCCTTTGTATCCTAAAATTTTTAAATTTCTAAAACTGGACACTATATTCGGATACTTATTAAATTCTCTTTAATTTGGTACCCCACATGCATTGTTGCAATTTTTTCACTATTTTGGCTGTCTCACAATTTTGCCTCTTGCCCATAATTTTTTGGGGGGCATGAATCTCAAAACCAATAGGGTAAAAAAAAGTACGGTAAAAAAACGGTACGAAGTTTTACTAAAATTGGTGCATGAATTCAAAAGTTATCGTGAGACATACCCCAAATAGATAGAGATACAGACAGGCAAATGCCAAACGGTCGAGTTAAAACTGAGACTCGCATAGCTCATTCAATTAATACATTTCTGACGAGGAAGATCTATTCTGTGTTTACATGCTTTAAGGCGCCACATTATTATCTTTTAATAAAATACTCAACAGAACTTCACGCAATCTGGACAAAAATGATTGTTTAACTCCTCTTCTTCTTCTTCTTCTTCTCCACTTCAGGCCTGTTGCGCCCTGCGGCCGTGATAGAACTCACGCCCCACCCCAGCCAGAGAGATATTAGCCAACCTTTTAACCCACGCCCGCGGGTAAGCCGTGTGGTGGGGGGGGGGAATAGTGTTGTTTATGTGTGTAGTATATATTGTGTGCACTTGTTACTTATCTGGCCCGGGTATGCCAGAGAAGACGTACGTGTTATTTGTCCGCGTACGTGCGGGTGGACGAGCAAATCGAGCCGTGACCTTGACTCGATTGATTGTTTAACATAAACTAAAATTTGACGTAGTTACTCTTTTTTTTCAGGAGAAAATTTTTTAAAAATTATGTCAGAAAGGTAAATAATGTGTAATCATCTGTGAAAACATATGATACATTTGTTCAAACAATATGTTTTATAAGAAGTGGCAAAGCATAAGGGAATAATGCCCCTTAGATTCTCTTAGTAATTAATTTAAGAAGCAGGTCATGTGAACAAAAAATTGATGTAAAGTAGCTTCTATACAACTATGGACTCTACTGTTATTCTACATTACTCTGTTATTCCAGAAACACTTAAAATTATAATTAAAATTTCATAAAATATGCAAACAAAATAAGATAAATTTGATCGTTAATGTAATTATAAGACAATATCCGTTTGATTGTCAATTCTCTAGTTGGTGTGATTATGATATTGTTATCCATAAAAATAGATACAGAGTACCTCATGATCTTCCGAGACGACGTTGAAATCTCATATTGAATACAATATAACATACGAATGTTGAAAACTCAAATACCAATGTTCACAAAATGGCCTATAATTATGTAAGCATTTTATTGCTTTTATTTTAATTCAATTTATAAGAATAATTCAAAACCAAGTACACGTCAATAAAGTTTGACTTTAGTTGCAAACGTTTAAACATTTTTAAAATAAAACGTATAAAATATAAGAAATGGCTGAAAATTACGAAAACTTTAGAGTAACGTATGGCATAATTTAGCTAATGTATTAATTAGTTTAATTATGTTTTTTCGACAAACCACTAGCAATAACAATTTTTATTAAGAAATATTGATACTACAAAAGCTTTAATAAAAGATAGAAGGAATCGTAATATTCACCTAGGGGACTAATATTTTTAATACGTCTCATTTTTTATTATCTTGTGGTTCAATTTTTGTTATAAAAAATATGATTAACATTGTTTCATACAACTTCACAACTCATTGTACTTTAACTGATTACATGGTTTTAAGATTAAGAAACTAAATCAAGTAAGGCATTAACCTGTGGGGATTTTCAAATTTATCCTTTAGATGTAGCTGCTAAACAATGTGTGTGATGCTAAGTCATAACACCACTAAATCACTAAAAACGAAGTTTGTAGGTGGGGAATGAAGTTTTGACGAAACATCTTAGGATAGATTTATTGAAAGATAGCAATTTTACGTTTTATTACAAAACACGAACTAAAATGTTGTTTGTTTACCGCTGTTACTTTTCAAGTGGTGGAAATATGAAAACCAGCATTTGGAAATTGTTGGAGGTTTCTTTAATCTGGCCTAATTTTTTGTTTAAGTTTGATAGAGTGATGCTACTTAGTGATTTATAATAATGACGTCAGTGACCACCGGTGGACATGCAGTTTCTGACCGACTTGTGTCTGCTCTGTGCAAGCAGTTACACATGGCGCATTGTGGTGCTTTTGTGCGTATTGCGCGTGTGATCTCTCTCTCGTTTTTTTCTCCTTGTCCCTCGTGTAGGCTACTGGTACGTTCTCCTTTCCGTGAGGGTCGGGAATATCCCGTCAAGCTCTTAACAAATGTAGTTGTGTACATATTAGCCTACAGCATTCCCGACACATCCATTTCGAGTTATGGAATTATGTTGTAGTAGTATCAGTGCCGCGGCTGTGCATTTCCTCGTGGATTATAAAACTGCATTCAAATCTAGGATTGTTATTGCTGCTTGCCTCCCAGTCTGATACATGATGTTACAGATCATCGGGGGATGTCGAGATGTTACAGATCTCGGCTCCCAAAGTACATAAAGTTCTACTGTTTAGTTAGGTGCATACCATTAAAGATTATTACTCTTTTTGTGCTATTGTTTGATTTCAGGAAAGAAATGCTATGCTCATTAGTGTCGGAAACTCTTCGTATTGGTAATTGCTTGTCCGTATTCTGCAGTTCACCACAATCAACTTCTTCAGCATCAGTTCAAGAATGCAGCACCAAAATCACCTACTCTTCGAGAAACCAGAAAAGCGAACTAAATCTGTTCATACATAACTTCAATTAGTCAACCCGCTTAAAGGCATATAAAAACTTATACAGAAACTTTAAATTGACAATGCTGTAGATTGTTCACAATTTACATATTGTTTTTAGTTTTTAAAAAATCTGCTTGCAGACTTATTCTCTACGTAACATAAATTTAATTATTAAGCGGTTAAGCTATATAATCGTATTATTCAACTTCTAGTTTAAACTTATTGTAATATAATTAAAGTTTTGACCTTTATATAAAATATTCATAATATTTTTATAAAATATTTATATTTTTACTTTTAAAACTGATGTATAGTTGTGATCACGGAAACAGCGTGCTAACCTTCAGTCACCAATGCAATTTTGATACCACATAAACATACTTTCAGTCGGGTACTCAGAGTTGATTTATATCTTGGGTCCGATCCAGACATTTTTTAACGTGACAGGTATATATTGCGTACTTCCTAAACTGATCCACGGGATTTCTTTAAGTGACACGTATGGATTGCACGCTTCCTAACTAAATTTTCTGAGCAAAACACCAGACGTGCTACAAACATACACTGCCTGTTACAAAATAAATCAAATTCAGTTTCTTCTTACTGAATTGAACAATGGAAAAATAAAGTTTTATTAAAAAAGACGGAAAACACGGAAACCATAAATGTATGGTTAGAAAATTAGAAAACGCATTACATAGGTGTTAAAGTTTGGAAATGTCTTTTTTTACAATCAGATTTTCAAAACTCCAGAAAATTGTTTTTAAATAAGTCGTCGCAATTTGTGGAAGATAATGTAGTTTACGTGTATGAAACAACGCTATTCCTAAGAATTAGGAATCCTCCATATATGTCAACGAGAACTTCAAGAATCAAGTCTTAACAGCTGATTAAAATTGGTTAAATAATAAATTAGTTGATGTTATTAATAGAAAAATAAGTCTGTAATAGATGCAGAAAAATTATTTTTTTTTTTCAAAATGCAGCAGCTGTAAAAATTTAGTTTATATAAAACAATAAACCTAGATAAGTTTCAAAAACGGTGCTAAAATTATAACATATTTAGACTTGTGATTACGAAACACATGCTTTCTAAGGAGGTTACTGCAGATGAGTAAGGAGTTAGATACAAATGATTTATTTAGTTACAATTCAAATAGATCACATTGTCACAATGTCACAAGATAGTTAAATCGAGAATTATTGTAGGCCATGTTTTTGTAGAATAAATGGGTTATACAGCACACATGACGCCATTTTAGCAGCTACAGAGCAATATTATGCTCTTTTATAATCTAGACTTTTTTAAACCGGTAACTCGATTACCCGAAAGTAGTAAAAGTTTTGGATTTTAGTGACGACAGACACCGATAAATACCTAGTCCTGTAATAAACCTATAGCCTACCTTTATTAAACACGCATAACGTAACGTGACGAAAAGCATGCGTAACGCAAACGTATTGTACTTATTATAGTCTGTTTTTGTACCTTTTGTTAATTGTAAAAACAGCATGCACAGAGAAGACAGTATTGCAGTGAAATGTGGACGATATTCTCATATGTACATGTTGCATATGCACACGCAGTACTCCGTACATATAAAAAATTATTTTTACTCTTTACTTTTTTGAGTAGGCCTACAGAGTAAAGAGCGAACTCAACGTACCGTTTAAATAATAGCAGTGTTGAGTAATGTGTGCGCGCACATTTCTGATTGGTTTATCATGATTTGACTACTCCGGTAGCAAGTACCACAAGTACAGAACATCTAGGAAATTAATGTAGCAACACCAGCCATAAATAAGGACATGGTCCTCCAAATAGCAATACCATAACACTAATAGAGTATATACATACGTACAAAGCCTCTGTTACCTACCTTCAGGATTATGTACATTTAGATAGGGAGTGTTTGCGCGCGCGTTAACACACACACACACACACACACACACAAACCTAATTAATGCTCGAAGAAATTTGAATCTATCTACACACGTGACACGAATTTTAAACACTAATATTATTGTTCATAAAAAATATCGGTATGGAGAACCATACATGACTTCCATGTTCTAAGATTTATATTTAAAATCATATTCGAAATGAAATATTTCCATAGAAACTACGTCTTTCTACTTATTGCTTCAGCATTAACCACAGTACTGTGGTCACTAACGTATATCACCTCACGATTTCGCACTCGATTTTCACTGATGATGGCAGTCGATGGCACTGCCGAAAAGTATGGTTTTGCAGAAAAAATTGGACTACGGCTAAACAGCCCGGGAAGGAATTTTAACAAAAAACTACTTCTTTGTTGCCGATATCGTAGTACACATATACAAAATTCTCCCCTCCACCTTCAACTATAATTTTTAATTATAGAAAATTACCCCCACCCCGTTCACCTAACCTCTTCATTTATAGATATTTCATCTACGTTTCTACAGTGGATTATTATGACCTTCTTATCAGGATACTTTATTTATTAAAATTAAGTACTTTACTCTTGTTAAATCATAAAATGTTTCAGGTAAACTACCCCTTTCTCTTAACCGGTCTTCTCCAAAATCAATAGACCTTCCATCCTCTACAATTCACGGATGCATGCAAAAAAGTATTTGATTCTGTTTGAATGTGCGGCAGCTATCATTTGTCATGGAAACATTTCTCTTGTTACAACATAAAATGTTGCAGGTAACCCTTTCTCTTAACCGATCTTCACCAAAATCAACAGACCTTGAGCTTTCTGCAACTTAGGAAAGTGTGCAAAAAATTATTTGATTCTCTTTGAATTTACGGCAGTTATCGTACGTCATAAAAAAATTACCCTTTTTAAAACATAAAACGTTGCTGATATTCTAACCCTTCCCTTAACCGATCTTCAACAAAATCAACAGACCTTGAGTTCTCTTCAGTTTAAAAAGGTATGCAAAAACCTAGTTGATTCTGTTTGAATTTACGGCAGTTATCGTTCGTCATATAAAAAATTACCCTTGTTAAAACATAAAATGTTGCAGGTAAACTACCCCTTTACCTTAACCGATCTTCACCAACACCAACAGGTATTGAGAACTCTAAAATATAGGGTTGTATGCAAAACATCATTTGATTCTGATTGAATTTACGGCCATTATCGTTTACCATAGAAAAAAATTACCCTTGATAAAAAAACTGTTGCAGGTAAACTACCCCTTTCCCTTAACCGATCTTCACCAAAAACGACAGGTCTTGAGTACTCTGCAATTCAGGCCGGTATGCAAACAATTATTTGATTCTGTTTGAATTTGCGGCTCTTATCGTTTGCCATAGAAAACACCCTTGATAAAACATAAAACGTTGCTTGTAAACTACCCTATGCCATTAACCGATCTTCATCAAAACAATAGGTCTTGAGAACTCTACAATTCAGGGCTGTATGCAAAACATTATTTGATTCTTATTGAATTTACGGCAGTTATCGTTCGTCATAGAAAAAATTACTCTTGTTAAAACATAAAACGTTGCAGGTAAACTACCCCTTTCCCTTAACCGATCTTCACAAACACAAATAGGTATTGAGAACTCTACAATACAGGGCTGTGTGCAAAACATCATTTGATTCTGTTTGAATTTGCGGCTGTTATCGTTTACCATAGAAAAAAAATTACCCTTGATAAAAAACCGTTGCAGGTAAACTACCCCTTTCCCTTAACCGATCTTCACCAAAAACAACAGGTCTTGAGAACTCTATAATTCAGGGCTATATGCAAAATATTATGTGATTTTGTTTGAATTTGCGGCTGTTATCGTTTGCCATACAAAATACCCTTGATAAAACATAAAACGTTGCTGGTAAACTACCCCTTTCCCTTAAACGATCTTCACCAAAAACAATAGGTCTTTAGTACTCAAGAAATCAGGGCTGTATGCAAAAACGTATTTGATTCTGTTTGAATTTGCAGCTCTTATCGTTTGCCATAGAAAATACCCTTTTAAAACATAAAACGTTGCTGGTAAACTACCCCTTTCCCTTAACCGATCTTCACCAAAAACAAAACGACCTGAGAACTCTACAATTCAGGGCAGTATGCAAAATATTATTTGATTATGTTTGAATTTGCGGCTGTTATCGTTTGCCATAGAAAATACCCTTGTTAAAACATAAAACGTTGCTGGTAAACTACCCCTTTCCCTTAACCGATCTTTACCAAAATCAACAGATCTTGAGAACTTTAAACTTTAGGGCTGTATGCAAAAAATTATTTGATTCTGTTTGAATTTGCGGCTGTTATCTTTTGCCAAACAAACAAAATTACCCTTGATAAAAAAAAACCGTTGCAGGTAAACTACCCCTTTACCTCAACCGATCTTCACCAAAAACAATAGGTCGCGAGTACTCTATAAATCAGGGCTGTATGCAGAACATTATTTGATTCTGTTCGAATTTGCGGCTGTTATCGTTTGCCATAGAAAAAAATCTACAGACACACAGACACACACAGACAGACACACACAGACACACACACAGACACTTTTCGGAAAACGACTTTTTTTCATGTTTTGAGTGTAGTACAATCAGAATCTGCAGTAATCTCGAACACGATTTTTTTTGCCATCACCATACTTCCATTCCTTAAGGAATGTGGAAGTAAAAAAAATCCATCGAACCCATTAACAACAGAACATATAACAGGTTGTATTCAGCCCAATAAATGTCACTAGAGCAAAATTCCTAAGCAAAATGCTTTTTTTCAAAGCTTCTATACATAAGCTTTTAATACACATTCTGGCAAGCAATTTTAATTATGTTTAATGAAGTTTACAAATGCTTATTCCGGGGAAAAGATTTTGCTTACATATTTTACGATTCTAAATTAAAATTGCATATTTTAATGTAAACTGTCATACTAAAGTGCATATTTCACTCAGAACCGTCATTATTACTAATTCCTTTTTTATGGGCTAATAAAATTGTAGCTATAGTCAAAGGCGTAAAAAAGCAAAGCTAGAATTTGAATGAAAAGCGGAGAAGTCCCAAGATATTGTGAAATAACACTGCGCATTTAAAATTAGAAGAAAATCTTGGGATTCCCCGCCGACCTGCTTCTGCGATTAATTAGTCCAATCGGGGATCGGTATCTTGTCACGTGGTTGGTGCTTCAAGCCGTTAACTCACCCAGTTGCAATGCATCAGCCGTGTCTCGCGGGTTGGTACAATAATCAGAATGTGATCGGAGGTGTAGTTGAGTTGAACAATGCGCCAGAATCGACAATGTTACGTAAATACCTAAACGAGTTTGGAAGTAATATTTTTAGTGAGGACGCAAAGTGTTATTTGGTTTGGTGTGTGAAAAGATTGTTTTATCAAAGAAAAAATATGACTTTGTGCAGCATACTAATAAGCAGCATAGTTAGATCAACAACTGATTACAAGCAATGTAGGTGAGCAATCGAGTTAAAGTGAGATATTTTCCAAAGACTTGTGTTTAGCATTAGTGAGTTCCGATATTCCGTTGTGAAAATTGAATAATGTGCAGATTCGTGAGTTTTTAGAAAAATACACAAACAGAAGGGTGCCGGACGAATCTACATTTCGCAGGAACTATGTGCCACAGTGTTTTCAAGACGTAATTTGTAATATTCGGGATACACTGAAGCAGAAAAACATATGGATTTCTATAGACGAAACCACATATGCATGAGGACAGTGGGTGTGCAGTGTTGTAGTTGGTGCTATGAAATCAGGCAGCAGATCATTTCTTCTTAATATACAAACACTTGACCGAATATATCATTCTTCTATTGCAAAATGTTTTAATGACTCGTTAATTTTCTTGTGGTCAGAAGGGGTACGGTCTGACAAATGTAATATTATTTCTCAGTGATGCTGCTCCATATATTGTTAACACGACAGCTGGATTAAAAGTTCTTTACCCTAAATTAGTTCACCTGGCGTTCCTTGCTCACGGTTTACATCGTGTCGCTGAAATTGTTAGAAGCCGGTATAAAGACGTGGATCTTCTTGTCTCCAGCGTGAAGAAAGTGTAATGGCACCGATTAGAATTCAAAAATGTGTGAACTGCTTCCAACTTTGTCTTTACCTTCTCAGCGAGTTTTAACTGGATGGTGTTCGTGGCTATAGGTGTGTCACACTACGCGGAACATTTCAGTGAACTGAAAATAGTTTTATATTTCTTAAATGCAGAAGATGCACAAAGCATAGCCACAGCGTAAGAATGTTTTGCTGAAAACGGCATCCAAGAGAAGATACCATCATTCACATAACCGCTTCTCCAAAAATCCTGGCAAACTAAGAGAAAATGTGTACTTCAAGCCGTGTAACTAAAAACAATGTTAAAAATAAGCAATGCACTAAGCGTAATAAAAATTAAAATTTTTAGATACGGCAGAGATTGAGTAAGTACATGAGGATCAATCTCGAATCTGAGATACAGGTAGGCGTACACTACATGAATGGTGCGTACTAGATCACGGATCATTGCTTAGTATTTTGAAGGATACCCACGGACCTTATCTAATGTGCTCTATACTCATCAAAGGAAATTTTTCAGCTGCTTGCATTGTACCATAACTCAATAGTACAAATCGCAGAATTGGCTAGAGTGAAAGCGACAAAAGAGCAAGCGATAATAACATATTTAAAACATTGCTCGTTTCCTCCGCAAACGTCTCCACTATATTAATTTACTCTTTCAATTCCGATAGAATAATACACAGAAGTAGGGGGAAAATGAGGATTCAAACGCACAAAGGAATGCCGCCTTTCTTAAAAAACAATAAAAAACGATAAAAAAAATGATCTAAGAGATGACGCCGCCACCGCTGGACACGCAGCATCCCAATGGACCACAGCATCCGCGAATTTCCGCGAATAAATTTTTTTATTTTTTTTATTTGATTTTTTTATTTTTTTAATTAAATTGATTTGCATATCAAGGGGGTGGGTGGGGGGTGGGATGAGGTTCAATGGACCACATGCATCCGTGAATATAATTTTTTATTTTTTTAATAAAGCTGATTTGCATATCAGTGGGTGGTGGTGGGTGGGAGGTTCCAACTTGATGCATTATAGTGTATATTAAAATATATGATCAGAGTTACCAACCTTTGCATGAGTTCAAATTTGTCGCGTGTTATAATGTATATTAAATCTATATGATCAGGTGTACCAACCTTTGCATGGATCCTCTTTGTATTATTATTATAGTGTATAGATATTTTATATGAGCAGGTTTGCCAACATTTTCTGTGGCGGGGGGAGGGAAATTCAAAAGTGTGATACATTATTAGCAACACGTTATAATGTATATATATACCTATATGTGTGTGCGGTTAATCGATTGTGACGACGACGAAATCAACTTTCAATGGCGAAAAATTCAAACTTTGATACATTAAGCGGTCTCCCTAAATCATATGTTATGTTCAAACCGTTTCTCCTCTCTCACATTTGAATGTAAGTAAAACTCTCTCTCTCTCTCTCTCTCTCTCTCTCTCTCTCTCTCTCTCTCTCTCCCTCTCTTGTTGTCAAACGTTATGTTCAAACCGTTTCTCCTCTCCCTCTCACTCTCTCTCTCTCACTATGTACGTGAGTAGAGTAGTCGGTGTGTGATGGTTAAATAATTTTAGCTCTCTCTCACCCTCTCTCACTCACTCTCTCTCTCTCTCTCTCTCTCTCTCTCTCTCTCTCTCTCTCTCTCACTCGTCGTCAAAACGTTGACTTCATTTTTCATTGTATTAAATAATTAATTAATAGTTTTATAATGCAGTCGTCAGTGTGATTACCGTTTCGAGTAGAAATCCAATCCTTGAAGTGTTTAAAATTGTATGTATATATCACTGAATAATAATAATATAATCGTTCTAGTGTTAACGTTTGCTACAACAGTCCCTTCACAGGTAACAACGCAGTTTACAAAATAATTACACATATAGGTTCAGTGGTGTATAGCGAAATAAATTAAAATTATACACACATGTTGTTACAGATGAAAACGGTGGTTGAAATTCATACAAATCTTCTGATGTAACGGTTCCCACAAGTAAGTACAGTTCACAAAAAAATAAAATTAATTGTACACATGTTAAGAGGTGTATAGTGAAATAAAATAAAATAAAGCCATAATTTGTTTAAATGATTAAATATATTAACAATATTTTAAAATTCACAATATAAAATTGATTTTTTTTTTGAAAAGTTTATAAATTCACAATTCATAAATAAATACATTATAAAATTGATATTTTTTCGAAAAGTCTATATATATATATATATATATATATATATGTGTCGTACTTGTATGAAAACAGCCGTATACAATTTTTAACTAAGTATCAGATATGTCATAAATACTTTTATATTTCGTATATAATACCAATGATAATCGATTTTGTGGGAACGACAGTGTATAGGAATGTGTTCTCTATGTGATAACATAACGCTTTGTGTGAAGCGTTTTGTAGAGCAGGTTTCAACTGTGGAACAAAATCACGTCAACAACAACAACATTCGCTTTTTCATCGCCTGAAGCTTTGTGCGCGCGCGCGCGCGCACACACACACACACACACACACACACAACGATACAGAAGTATTCACTAACTTAAGCCAAGGTCATTGATTCGGTGCGTCCTACTTTCTAATCCTCGATGGTAAAACCTAAGACAAAAAGCATACAATCAGTAGTAATAATAAAACAAAAATACAGATTATATGAAACGTATATTAACAAATGTGTATTTACAAAATAAGTATATTACAACTAGGGAAAGAGTGGTATGTAATTTTCATCCACCCAATCTTCCACAAATCTGCCATAATTTACTCCACCAGCATGGTCGGTAATGAACTGCGTATAAATATTTGACAAGTCTTTTTTTACTTGTGTCTCGCCTTGAGACTGGCAACGGTGCGACGTTGTAATAATAGTTCCTTGTTATGCTTCACTTGAGCCGCATGTCTGTCTACCCAATCTGCCATGTAACGTTCGAAACTGCTTGCGGAAGACATTATACGCAACTAAAACAAAGACATTCACAATGTTTATCACTTAATATATTATCATAACTACACAGTGTCGACTGATTATGGTCCTACATAACATTCGAAATTTGAACGACGTTCTGTTTCAGATAATAATAGTTTTAATATAAAATTAAAGGGTACGTTGTATTTTGTTATGAGAAAATGCATTTCTAAATTTTGTTACATTTGTAAATTACAGAATTGTTCTCTAACTACAACCACAATCGCTCAGTTTCATTAACATTTGAAAAAATTGATGGATTTGGTACTCGATATATTCTACTCTCACAGTATTTTCATTGATACACTTCAGAAACTGAGTACAGAATAAATCTACAATCACCCAGGCGGAATCATTAAGTTTTACAAAAGATCTTATTGATCAGACGTGTGAGTAATTATATTAATCTTTATGTAGCAAATACGCGCGCATTCATAAAATACAGCACTCAGGTGTAGGGAAATTAATCCTTTTTTGTATTGAACGTATTTCAGTAGGCCTACTCGGGATGTCAGTAAATTCTGTGTAAACGGCAACTCAAATGTCTGGTACATAAACGTACCTGGTAATCGCTTCTTGAGTCGTAGTCATTATTAAACTCGACATAACTACTTGTGTTACGCGATTGATGTTCGTGTTAAACGATTGATGACTCATGTAATAATACAGATTAACCTCGTATAATAATAATTAAAGTAACATGAGTATTAAATTATACAATATTTATTGTCATCATCAAGACTGTGTATGAATACAAAGAAATATCAAACACAACAGATCAATTATTTGAGTGAACGTGATTGTGTATGTGCGCGTGCGTGTGTGTGTGTATATCATTGTATATGTGAATTAGTTGAAGCAATACGAGGGAGAATGGGTGTGATTGTTGACATAGGCCTATACATAATTTTAAATACTGTATAATTGTCTACGATTGACAAAGAAGAGACAAGACATACTTTACGGAATTTCTTGAAATTTTTGTAGTTAGTCTTCACCTCATCACCCTCACATGTACTAGCAGTGTGTTTGGGTACAATGTTCTTAGAAGTACACATATTCATCTGCTCGCCTCCCTCTTGTGTACTGACAGTATGTTTGGATGTAGTTAACCATTCAATGTTCTGATAAGAATTCATCTTCTTGTTCCTATAATAATAACAGTACCTGCTTCATTATCATATACATTATGTGCTATATATATATATACATAAGGCTTTCAACACACACACAGCGCATACCATAAATCCAGAACATGAAATGTATTATAACAAACATTACGAAAACAAGTACGTATGGTCACGTACATAGATCAACGTTTAAACAAACAGATTAATACCTGAATAAATTTTTTAAAAACAGGACAGCGTATTTAGAACACTTAAAATTGGAAATCTACAAACACATCAAAAATATCTGTCAAACCCCTATCAAACAAAAACCCCGTTCTTATCGAGAGACAACAGTAACTGACCTAAGCACATGTGCTTCATTAGGCAACAGACTAAAAAATAAAAATAGACGACTATAAGCTCAATTTAAATAAAATCTGAATATTCAATAAAATTATGTTTACTTATTAACATATGCAAATCTTTTACTTACCTCTTAAATGTTGTTGTTATACACACACACACACACACACACACACACACACACACACACACACACACACACACACACACACACACAATAGTCGATTGTACGATGAGTGTCTCATACAAATGAGAAATAGTGACATGTCTTCTTGTGTATATATATATCATACGACGGTAGGGTAGCACGCGTACACGTTTGAAAGTTGATGCACGTCATATACCCGAAGGGGTTCCTTATTCAAAGCGATTACTGTACACAAACTGAAATATGGTTTACAGACCATTGTAATTTTTGTATTAATTAAATATATATCGTAAACAATGAAATAATAGTATTTCGCCATTGTAAGATTTTAATAAAACAATTGTCAGTTTTAAATAATAATTTTCGTGATTGCAAGAAACAATCCGCGACTTAAACAATATAGTTTACCGTTGTAGCGTTGTGGTAGGAAAGTCAAACTATTAAATTGTCTCTCTCTCTCGTTCTCTCTCTCTCACACACATTTATGATTACTATACAAATAATTGCATGTATGTTCAGAGGTTTGGTGTCTAAATCGATGCATTCTACTTTCACTTTCTAATTTGACACATGGCTTACTTTCATACAGAAATAGTCCCGTCCGCGTCCGTTTTGCTAAACGAAATTAACAATGCTGTAAGACATAACGTCCTGTGAAATAGATACGGTATGTTTTTAGGACAGCCAATGTCATCAAGATTTATTATATGATGATGGATTATTTTCGAGAGCGGAGTCGCCGCCAATTAATTTGTCACGTATCCGATAATGACTGTACGCAAGTGTATCACAACCATTGTCTAGTATATAGCGGACGCGGACGGGACTATTTCTGTATGAAAGTAAGCCATGTGTCAAATTAGAAAGTGAAAGTAGAATGCATCGATTTAGACACCAAACCTCTGAACATACATGCAATTATTTGTATAGTAATCAGAAATGTGTGTGAGAGAGAGAGAACGAGAGAGAGAGACAATTTAATAGTTTGACTTTCCTACCACAACGCTACAACGGTAAACTATATTGTTTAAGTCGCGGGTTGTTTCTTGCAATCACGAAAATTATTATTTAAAACTGACAATTGTTTTATTAAAATCTTACAATGGCGAAATATTATTATTTCATTGTTTACGATATATATTTAATTAATACAAAAATTACAATAGTCTGTAAACCATATTTCAGTTTGTGTACAGTAATCGCTTTGAATAAGGAACCCCTTCGGGTATATGACGTGCATCAACTTTCAAACGTGTACGCGTGCTACCCTACCGTCGTATGATATATATATACACAAGAAGACATGTCACTATTTCTCATTTGTATGAGACACTCATCGTACAATCGACTATTGTGTGTGTGTGTGTGTGTGTGTGTGTGTGTGTGTGTGTGTGTGTGTGTGTGTGTGTGTGTGTGTGTATAACAACAACATTTAAGAGGTAAGTAAAAGATTTGCATATGTTAATAAGTAAACATAATTTTATTGAATATTCAGATTTTATTTAAATTGAGCTTATAGTCGTCTATTTTTATTTTTTAGTCTGTTGCCTAATGAAGCACATGTGCTTAGGTCAGTTACTGTTGTCTCTCGATAAGAACGGGGTTTTTGTTTGATAGGGGTTTGACAGATATTTTTGATGTGTTTGTAGATTTCCAATTTTAAGTGTTCTAAATACGCTGTCCTGTTTTTAAAAAATTTATTCAGGTATTAATCTGTTTGTTTAAACGTTGATCTATGTACGTGACCATACGTACTTGTTTTCGTAATGTTTGTTATAATACCTTACATGTTCTGGATTTATGGTATCTGCTGTGTGTGTGTTGAAAGCCTTATGTATATATATATAGCACATAATGTATATGATAATGAAGCAGGTACTGTTATTATTATAGGAACAAGAAGATGAATTCTTATCAGAACATTGAATGGTTAACTACATCCAAACATACTGTCAGTACACAAGAGGGAGGCGAGCAGATGAATATGTGTACTTCTAAGAACATTGTACCCAAACACACTGCTAGTACATGTGAGGGTGATGAGGTGAAGACTAACTACAAAAATTTCAAGAAATTCCGTAAAGTATGTCTTGTCTCTTCTTTGTCAATCGTAGACAATTATACAGTATTTAAAATTATGTATAGGCCTATGTCAACAATCACACCCATTCTCCCTCGTATTGCTTCAACTAATTCACATATACAATGATATACACACACACACGCACGCTCACATACACAATCACGTTCACTCAAATAATTGATCTGTTGTGTTTGATATTTCTTTGTATTCATACACAGTCTTGATGATGACAATATATATATTTTATAATTAAATAAATAATTACCTTATTTTATCCACTAAGTTATCTTCTTTTTCTTTTTAATTACTACATGTTTCAGGGCTTATACCCCCATCTTCAGGTAAAAGCAAATCTACCCTATTATTAGGGTTTCGTTAAAAATTCACAACGACACAAACACATAACACACTTAAAAAAATAACATTGAACATTAAACCTTTTAATTACTACATGTTTCAGGGCTTATATCCCCATCTTCAGGTAAAAGCAAATCTACCCTATTATTTTTAACGAAACCCTAATAATAGGGTAGATTTGCTTTTACCTGAAGATGGGGATGTAAGCCCTGAAACATGTAGTAATTAAAAAGAAAAAGAAGATCACTTAGTGGATAAAATAAGGTAATTATTTATTTAATCATATACAGTGATCTGGAGACCAACGGTAACTATAAATATTGTATAATTTAATACTCATGTTACTTTAATTATTATTATACGAGGTTAATCTGTATTATTACATGAGTCATCAATCGTTTAACACGAACATCAATCGCGTAACACAAGTAGTTATGTCGAGTTTAATAATGACTACGACTCAAGAAGCGATTACCAGGTACGTTTATGTACCAGACATTTGAGTTGCCGTTTACACAGAATTTACTGACATCCCGAGTAGGCCTACTGAAATACGTTCAATACAAAAAAGGATTAATTTCCCTACACCTGAGTGCTGTATTTTATGAATGCGCGCGTATTTGCTACATAAAGATTAATATAATTACTCACACGTCTGATCAATAAGATCTTTTGTAAAACTTAATGATTCCGCCTGGGTGATTGTAGATTTATTCTGTACTCAGTTTCTGAAGTGTATCAATGAAAATACTGTGAGAGTAGAATATATCGAGTACCAAATCCATCAATTTTTTCAAATGTTAATGAAACTGAGCGATTGTGGTTGTAGTTAGAGAACAATTCTGTAATTTACAAATGTAACAAAATTTAGAAATGCATTTTCTCATAACAAAATACAACGTACCCTTTAATTTTATATTAAAACTATTATTATCTGAAACAGAACGTCGTTCAAATTTCGAATGTTATGTAGGACCATAATCAGTCGACACTGTGTAGTTATGATAATATATTAAGTGATAAACATTGTGAATGTCTTTGTTTTAGTTGCGTATAATGTCTTCCGCAAGCAGTTTCGAACGTTACATGGCAGATTGGGTAGACAGACATGCGGCTCAAGTGAAGCATAACAAGGAACTATTATTACAACGTCGCACCGTTGCCAGTCTCAAGGCGAGACACAAGTAAAAAAAGACTTGTCAAATATTTATACGCAGTTCATTACCGACCATGCTGGTGGAGTAAATTATGGCAGATTTGTGGAAGATTGGGTGGATGAAAATTACATACCACTCTTTCCCTAGTTGTAATATACTTATTTTGTAAATACACATTTGTTAATATACGTTTCATATAATCTGTATTTTTGTTTTATTATTACTACTGATTGTATGCTTTTTGTCTTAGGTTTTACCATCGAGGATTAGAAAGTAGGACGCACCGAATCAATGACCTTGGCTTAAGTTAGTGAATACTTCTGTATCGTTGTGTGTGTGTGTGTGTGTGTGTGTGTGTGTGTGCGCGCGCGCGCAAAGCTTCAGGCGATGAAAAAGCGAATGTTGTTGTTGTTGACGTGATTTTGTTCCACAGTTGAAACCTGCTCTACAAAACGCTTCACACAAAGCGTTATGTTATCACATAGAGAACACATTCCTATACACTGTCGTTCCCACAAAATCGATTATCATTGGTATTATATACGAAATATAAAAGTATTTATGACATATCTGATACTTAGTTAAAAATTGTATACGGCTGTTTTCATACAAGTACGACACATATATATATATATATATATATATATATAGAATTTTCGAAAAAATATCAATTTTATAATGTATTTATTTATGAATTGTGAATTTATAAACTTTTCAAAAAAAAATCAATTTTATATTGTGAATTTTAAAATATTGTTAATATATTTAATCATTTAAACAAATTATGGCTTTATTTTATTTTATTTCACTATACACCTCTGAACATGTGTACAATTAATTTTATTTTTTTGTGAACTGTATTACTTGTGGGAACCTTTACATCAGAAGATTTGTATGAATTTCAACCACCGTTTTCATCTGTAACAACATGTGTGTATAATTTTAATTTATTTCGCTATACACCACTGAACCTATGTGTGTAATTATTTTGTGAACTGCGTTGTTACCTGTGAAGGGACTGTTGTAGCAAACGTTAACACTAGAACGATTATATTATTATTATTCAGTGATATATACATACAATTTTAAACACTTCAAGGATTGGATTTCTACTCGAAACGGTAATCACACTGACGACTGCATTATAAAACTATTAATTAATTATTTAATTAATTATTAATTATTTATTATATGATTTAGGGAGACCGCTTAATGTATCAATGTTTGAATTTTTCGCCATTGAAAGTTGATTGCGTCGTCGTCACAATCGACTAACCGCACACACATATAGGTATATATATACATTATAACGTGTTGCTAATAATGTATCACACGTTTGAATTTCCCTCCCCCCGCCACAGAAAATGTTGGCAAACCTGCTCATATAAAATATCTATACACTATAATAATAATACAAAGAGGATCCATGCAAGGGTTGGTACACCTGATCATATAGATTTAATATACATTATAACACGCGACAAATTTGAACTCATGCAAAGGTTGGTAACTCTGATCATATATTTTAGTATACACTATAATGCATCAAGTTGGAACCTCCCACCCACCACCACCCACTGATATGCAAATCAGCTTTATTAAAAAAATAAAAAATTATATTCACGGATGCATGTGGTCCATTGAACCTCATCCCACCCCCCACCCACCCCCTTGATATGCAAATCAATTTAATTAAAAAAATAAAAAAATCAAATAAAAAAAATAAAAAAATTTATTCGCGGAAATTCGCGGATGCTGTGGTCCATTGGGATGCTGCGGGTCCAGCGGTGGCGGCGTCATCTCTTAGATCATGTTTTTTAGTGTTTTTTATTGTTTTTTAAGAAAGGCGGCATTCCTTTGTGGTTTGAATCCTCATTTTCCCCCTACTCACAGAAAGTATCAGGACACTTGTCCGCCATTACGCCCGGTACTTGCATCTTGTATTTTGTTACAAAATTACAACCCGGTATTTTGTTGTATTCATTTGTAGAGATCGAATAAAAACAATATAGTTTTCTTTAAATAAATCCTTAAATTTTTAATGACCGTCAATCAAAGGATGTTTTAGTGGATGGTTAATGAGGATCGGTTAATAATACAACTTTTAGTTATTTTGCGTCGACCTTTCGACAATATTTATTGTCATCTTCAGGACCTGTGTATGAAATACAATAGAAATATCAAACATAACGAAACAATTAAATATTTGGGTAAACGTGTTGGTGATGTGTGTGTGGGCGTGCGTATGTATGTATCATTTTATATGTGAAGACTTATGATAGTTTGTTTACATCTTCAAATTATCTTTAATAAAGCGAGCAATATTTTAAAGATAATTTGAAGATGTAAACAAACTATCATAAGTCTTCACATATAAAAAATGATACATACATACGCACGCACACACTCACATCACCAACACGTTTACCCAAATATTTAATTGTTTCGTTATGTTTGATATTTCTATTGTATTTCATACACAGGTCCTGAAGATGACAATAAATATTGTCGAAACGTCGACGCAAAATAACTAAAAGTTGTATTATTGACCGATCCTCACTAACCATCCACTAAAACTTTCTTTAAATAAGTAATAAATAAGTTGTATATGTACGCAAGATTAGGCCTAAACGCAATAACCAAAATTAACACCTGTTAGCATATTCTCCTCCTTGTTAGAAATATTGTTAGCAAAGTCGGTTATGAAGCTTAAGAAGTATTACCCTCAACAGAGATAATTTTGTTGAAGAAGATGCCACGTTTAAACAAAACAACTACTTGCATTGTGTTCACTAGTTTTACGCACGACTTTCTGCAGTTCAGATTTTCTTTCTATAATTCTTATTAGAGAGTAAATTTTTTTTAGTAACTAGTTTTTTTAAACCTTACTTTACTTTCTCAGGGCCATATGAGTTGCTTTTCTATGTAACTGCTACTGAAACATAAGAAATTATAATTAACAACATGTATGCATAAATATTATTTTTTATTCTCGTAGAAATTTTTAGGTTAAAATAAATTTTATATTTGCGGATTAATTTTAGCCTGTATAAACATTAGCGAAAGTACGAGTGTTTAAATATTTTTTTTAGATATTTAATATATATATATATATATATATGTATATATATGTTATAAAAAACTATAGGCCTACTTATACGAGACTCCTTGTAAAGGTATTGAGATTTGACAATCAGGTATGGAACTGACGTATTTAAGTGTTACGTAAATACATAAACGCTTTATTACAAAACACATAATAATCATAAACTTTCTCATTTAATTTTCTTGCAACTTACTTTTAATGATTATGGACCGTGAATGTAGCCTGTCTATATTTTATGAATATTATTTTAATTATTAAGTTGGTCAAAACAAGAAAACCAGTTAATATATTCAGATGCTACATTTACAATATTTACACTACTATCCACACCTAACAGCTTTGTTAGTCCTTGTATTTGCATATCATTTATCAGGGGACTGTTTCAAGCTGTACAGTGCATGTTACGTTGTTAGTGGTCTGTGTTAAAGTACAGTGTTAGAGACAGCGGAGGGAATGCTTTTTCTCGTTGAGGGCCCATTGGTTGCAAGAGAGTTGTAACAGAAGTTACAAAGAATGAAAAGATGGGCGTTATCTGTAACTGGAAATTGTTCAAGGACAATTAATCAAGCCTTTCTTAAGTTAGTTCAGTTAATCAAAATATTTTAAAGTATTCATTGCATGTCTGTTAATTTTCAGCAGCTGAGATTAATTAGGAGTTTTTAACGTTGTACTAACTCACACCTCATTGTGCTCCTTTTTATCCCCCAGGTAAATTAATGGTCATTTCACGTCACTAATACAAATAGAAAGCACATTAATAGCTAGGATACATGAGAATATTCTTGTAACTTAGAATGGAGTGTTATTAGAAATCACAGTGTAATGATTTATTTCAAAGGCATTATTACACATCAATGGACAAAGAAGCGAGACAAAGAAACCCACGTATACGGAACCAGTCTTTGTTGTTCTAGCAGTAATTACATATACGGTATCCATAGAAACATCATTTGTAATGATTGTTCATACACAGACTTGAGATTTTCTGAAACTTTAAAAATGTATTAAGGCATGTTCTCAATAGTTGCTTTCAAATGAATAACGTATGTTTATTTTATCCTTTACAAATCTTAAAAAGTTTTGTCTGCTTGCTTGTTATTAAATTTTGTAACAAGATGTTAATTTAGATTAATTAATTCAATATAAACACTTAGTCTTGTTTAATTAATTTTATGTGCTTACATGTTAATTAAATACCTCAACTTTAAATACTTCAGAACATCTAGCAGTCAGCTATTTCAAGCTTCAGGGATTAATACTGGAAAACAATAGAAAACCCCGGACACACGACTGTCAATTCGGTCAAGCTCAAAGCACTCATGGGACATATTTCCACCCGTGGTTGTTGCAGTGTCCAGATCGATCCTCATGACTGCCGGAAGGTTATAGTGTTGAATTAGTATGAGTGGTTTGTTTTTTTGAGGCTAGTAGAAGGCAACACAGTTACTTGTTAGTTACGGGAATAGCACTGACAGCACCATTTTGTGGTACCAAGAACATATGACCTCAGCAAATCATAGTCGCCGGGCCCCGAGAAAACGAATGTATTGGCTTACTCGATAATTAGCAGGCGTTCGAGAGGCCATATCGCGATGCCAGACACAGTGTCCAGAGCTATATTAAGATAAACTAGTAATGATGTAGGAACCTGAGTAGCAACGGAGTGGGGAGCATACTATTCAGTGTAGGTGCTAGTAAGCAATCTGCACAGGCAGACAAAACTAAAGAAGGAATCTCCATAAAGATGATCGAAGCAGGCAGTAGTACTGGAAGAAGCTCAATAGAAAAGTTTATGTTTTTGCTTTAAGCCTTATTATAGACGGTCGAGAGTAATTGCTTATTGAGAATCACAGAAAGCATAATGGTAGTTGGCTGCTACATGAATTGAGAGAAATTCTCCTCCGGCCTTCTTTATACATCCGTTTCGAAACTTTATAACACAGTGAACTTTTTACGTAAAACAGGCAATGGAATATCCTGAGCTCTATTCTTGTCGGTGTATTTAAACGATGTTTCTCGACAATTTGAAGCTCAGCGGTTTATAAATCCGTAACTTAGAAATGGCGGTCCTATATTTCTAATGGCAGCATGATAACCCCAGTCATACAATCAATATAGCTGACTGCACCATTGTTAACAGGGTGACCGTTAAAGCATCCAATAGCAGAGCAGTGCGATCTGTAAAGAGTTGTCGTTGGGACTGAGGTCGTCGAATTGTTTCTGTCTTCACTTTATCGACTGCGTGTTTGTTTGTTCTCGAGAGTAAAGCTGTGGTGTTTCCACTTCCCACCGTATTTCTCTTACCGAGAGTTACGCGTAGCAGTGACACGAATCGCGTGTTACTGTATAACCCTCATAACACGTGTAAACATCCTAACCATTATTTGAGATGCTGCTCCAGGCGTAGTTTGAGCTACAGTAATTTAGATCAGTCAATAGACTCGTTGGAGTTATGCGCGTTAAGAAATAACGGTTATTTATTGGACTGAGTACGCTTACATTAGTAATAATAACCTTAGAAGAAACATATGCAGAAGAAATGCCCTATCTCTCTCTCTCTCTCTTTGAAACTGTATGAATCTAAGAAAATTGAAGCACATCAAAATGTTGATTTCAGCTTCGACCACTACTGGTGTTTAGTTATCCTCGATTGTACAGACTATCCTCATCAGCTTTATAACAATATTTGTTTATAAAATACTGTGTCTTGTATGTGTTTACGAAACTGTCGCTGCTTTCAGACTAAAAACGTTTCTAATACAAGAATTCAGTTCTGAGTTTTGATTTCCAACGGTTTATTTGCACATAAGTATCACTATATCACTCAGTGTATACAAATATACCAAAGCAAGAACTGAGTGATGTAAATTTTATGTAATTTGTCTAAATTGCTGTGTAAGGAAGACAAGTCCTAGTCCAACATATCTTTTAAAACGTTTGTTAAACAAATTTAATCATCTTACTGACAAGAAACTCAGTCTTAAACATCAGCACAGACCAATTTCATCACTTTAAAACAAATATCGGTATGGAGAACCATACATGACTTCCGTGTTGTAAGATTTATATTTAAAATCATATTCGAAATAAATATTTCCACAGAAACTACTTCTTTATACTTATTACTTCAGCCTTAACCACAGTACTGTGGTCACTAACGTATACCACCTGACGATTTCGCACTCGATTTTCACTGATGATGGCAGTCGATGGGACTGCCGAAAAGTCTGGTTTTGCAGAAAACATTGGACTACAGCTAAACAGCCCGGGAGGGAATTTTAACAAAGAAATACTTCTTTGTTGCCGATAACGTAGTACACATATAAAAAATTCTCCCCTCCCCTTTCAACTATAATTACCATTAATAGAAAATTACCCCCACCCCATTCACCTAACCTCTTCATTTATAGATACTTCATCTACGTTTCTACAGTGGATTATTATGAGCTTCTTATCAGAATATTTTATTTATCTAAATTAAGTACTTTACTCCTGTTAAAACATAAAACGTTGCAGGTAAACTAGCCCTTTCTCTTAACCGATCTTAACCAAAATCAATAGACCTTCAGTCATCTACAATTGAGGGAAGCATGCAAAAAAACATTTGATTCTGTTTTAATGTGCGGCAGTTATCGTTCGTCATGAAAACATTTCTCTTGTACCAATATAAAATGTTGCAGGTAAGCTACCCCTTTCCTTTAACCGATCTTCACCAGAATCAACAGGCCTTGAGCTCTCTACAAATCAGGAACATATGCAAAAAAAATTATTTGATTATCTTTGAATTTATGGCAGTTACCTTTCTCATAAAAAAATTACGCTTGTTAAATATAAAATGTTGCTGGTAAGCTACCCCTTTCCCTTAACCGATCTTCAATAAAATCAACAGACCTTGAGTTCTCTATAATTCAAAATGGTATGCAAAAACGTAGTTGATTCTGTTTGAATTTACGGCAGTGATCGTTCGTCATATAAAAAATTACCCTTGTTAAAACATAAATGTTGCCAGTAAACTACCCCTTCCCCTTGACCGATCTTCACCAACACCAGTACGTCTTGAGAACTCTACAATTAAGGGCTGTATGCAAAACATTATTTGATTCTGTTTCAATTTGCGGCTGTTATCGTTTGCCATAGAAAAATATTACCCTTGAAAAAAAACGTTGCAGGTAAACGACCCCTTTCCCTTAACCGATCTTCACCAAAATCAAAATGTCTTGGGTCCTCTACAATTCAGGGATGCATGCAAAACATTATTTGATTCTGTTTGAATGAGCTGCAGTTATCATTCGTCATAGAAACAATTACTCTTGTTAAAACATTAAATGTGGCAGGTAAACTGCCGTTTTCCCGAATCCGATCTTCACCAAAATCAATAGGCCTTGTGTACTCTACAACTCAGGCACATATGTAAAAAATTATTTGGTTCTGTTTGAATTTACGGCAGTTATCGTTCGTCATGGAAAAATTTCTCCTGTTACAACATAAAATGTAGCAAGTTAACTACCACTTTCCCTTAACCGATCTTCACCGAATCCAACAGGCCTTGAGTACTCTACAATGTAGGGTAGTATGCAAAACATTATTTGATTATGTTTGAATTTACGGCAGTTATCGTTCGTCATAAAAAAAAATTACCCATGTTATTACATAAAACGTTGCAGGTAGGCCTACACTACCCCTTTCTCTTAACTGATCTTCACCAAAACCAAAAGGTCTTGGATCCTCTACAATTCAGGGATGCATGCAAAATATTATTTGAATCTGTTTGAATGTGCTGCAGTTATGGTTGGTCATAGAAAAAATTACTCTTGTTAAAACATTAAAAGTGACAGGTAAACTATCCCTTTCCCTTAACCGATCATCACCAGAATCAATAGGCCTTGAGTCCTCTACAACACAGCAATGCATGTAAAAAATTATTTTATTCTTTTTGAATTTACGGCAGTTATCGTTCTTCATGTAAAACATTCTCTTGTTACAACATAAAATGTTGCTGGTAAACCACCCCTTTCCCTTAACCAATCTTCAACAAAATCAACAGACCTTGAGCTACCTACAATTCAGGAAGGTATGAACAAAATTATTCGATTCTGTCTAAATGTGCGGCAGTTATCGTTCGTCATAGAAACAGTTACTCTTGTTAAAACATAAAATGTGGCTGGTAAACTACTCCTTTTCCTCAACCGATCTTCATCGAAATCAACAGACCTTTAGTCTTTTACAATTGATGAATGTATGCAAAACAATATTTTATTCTGTTTAAATATGCGGCAGTTATCGTTCGTCATAAAAAAGTACCATTGTTAAAACATAAAATGTTCCCCGTAACCGATCTTCACCAAAATCAGCATGCCTTTCGTTCTCTATAATATAGGGACATATGCAAAAAATTATTTGATTATGATTGATTTTACGGCAGTTATCGTTCGTCAGACAAAATTAACCTTGTTATCACATAAAATGTTGCAGGTAAACTACCCCTTTCTCATGACTGATCTTTACCAAAATCAATAGGTCATGAGAACTCTACAATTCAGGGCGGCATGCAAAACAATTATTTGATTCTGTTTGAATTTGCGGCTGCTATCGTTTGCCAAATAAAAAAATATCCTTTTGAAAACATAAAACGTTGCATGTAAACTACCCCTTTCCCTTAACCGATCTTCACCAAAACCAACAGGTCTTGAGAAATCTACAATTCAGGACTGTATCCAAAATATTATTTGATTCTGTTTGAATTTGCGGCTGTTATCGTTTGCCATAGAAAAAAAGTTACTTTGATAAAAAAAAAACCTTGAAGGTAAACTACCCCTTTCCCTTAACCGATCTTTACCAAAAAGAATAGGTTTTGAGTACTCTACATATCAGGACTGTATGCAAATAATTATTTGATTCTGTTTGAATTTGCGGCTGTTATAGTTTGCCATAGGAAATACCCTTTTAAAACATAAAACGTTGCAGGTAAACTACCCCTTCCCTTAACCGATCTTCACCAAAAACAATAGGTCCTGAGACTTCTACAATTCAGGGCTGTATGCAAAATATTGTTTTATTCTGCTTGAATCTGCGGCTGTTATCGTTCGCCATATAAAATACCCTGGTTACAACATAAAATGTTGCTGGTAAACTACCCCTTTCCCTTAACCGATCTTCACCAAAAACAATAGGTCTTGAGAACTCTACAATTCAGGGCTGCATGCAAAACATTATTTGATTCTGATTGAATTTGCGGCTGTTATTGTTTGCCATAAAAAAATATCGGTATGGAGAACCATACATGACTTCCATGTTCTATTATTTATATTTAAAATCATATTCGAAATGAAATATTTCCACAGAAACTACGTCTTTCTACTTATTGCTTCAGCATTAACCACAATACTGTGGTCACTAACGTATACCACCTCACGTTTTCGCACTCGATTTTCACTGATGATGGCAGTCGATGCCACTGCCGAAAAGTCTGGTTTTGCAGAAAACATTGGACTACGGCTAAACAGCCCGGGAAGCAATTTTAACAAAAAACAACTTCTTTGTTGACGATAACGTAGTACACATATAAAAAATTCTCCCCTCCACCATCAACTATAAATTTTAATAATAGAAAATTACCCCCACCCCGTTAACTTAACCTCTTCATTTATAGATATCTCATCTACGTTTCTACAGTGGATTATTATGAGCTTCGTATCAGGATACTTTATTTATACAAATTAAGTACTTTACTCTTGTTAAATCATAAAATGTTTCAGGTAAACTACCCCTTTCTCTTAACCGATCTTCTCCAAAATCAATAGACCTTCAGTCCTCTACAATTTAGGGATGCATGCAAAAAAATATTTGATTCTGTTTGAATGTGCGGCAGTTATCGTTACTCATAAAAAAATTACCCTTTTTAAAACATAAAACGTTGCTGATAAACTACCCCTTTCCCTTAACCGATCTTCAACAAAATCAACAGACCTTGAGTTCTCTTTAGTTCAAAAAGGTATGCAAAAACGTAGTTGATACTGTTTGAATTTACAGCAGTTATCGTTCGTCATATTAAAAATTACCCTTATTAAAACATACAATGTTGCTGGTAAACTACCCCTTTTCCTTAACCGATCTTCACCGACACCAATAGGTATTGAGAACTCTACAACACAGGGTTGTATGCAAAACATAATTTGATTCTGTTTGAATTTGCGGCTGTTATCGTTTACCATAGAAAAAAATTACCCTTGATAAAAAAAAGCTGTTGGTAAACTATCCCTTTCCCTTAACCGATCTTCACCAAAAACGACAGGTCTTGAGTACTCTACAATTCAGGCCAGTATGCAAACAATTATTTGATTCTGTTTGAATTTGCGGCTCTTATCGTTTGCCATAAGAAACACCCTTGATAAAACAAAACGTTGCTGGTAAACTACCCTATTCCATTAACCGATCTTCACCAAAAACAATAGGTCTTGAGAATTCTACAATTCAGGGCTGTACGCAAAACATTATTTGATTCTCTTTGAATTTACACCAGTTATCGTTCGTCATAGAAAAAATTACCCTTGTTAAAACATAAAACGTTGCCGGTAAACTACCCCTTTCCCTTAACCGATCTTCAACAAAATCAACAGACCTTGAGTTCTGTATATTATAAAAAGGTATGCAGAAGAGTAGTTGATTCTGTTTTAATGTACGGCAGTTATCGTTCGTCATAAAAAAAATTACCCTTGTTAAAACATAAAATGTTGCTGGTAAACTACCCTATTCCCTTAACCGATCTTCATCAAAACCAACAGGCCTTGAGAATTCTACAATTCAGGGCTGTATGCAAAATATTATATGATTCTGTTTGAATTTGCGGCTGTTATCGTTTGCCATAGAAAATACCCATGTTAAAACATAAAACGTTGCCGGTAAACTACCCCTTTCCCTTAACCGATCTTTACTAAAATCAACAGGTCTTGAGAACTCTACAATTCAGGGCTGTATGCCAGACATTTTCTGTTTCTGTTTGAATTTGCGGCTGTTATCGTTTGCCATAAAAAAAAATCTACAGACACAGACACATAGACAGACAGACAGACAGACAGACAGATAGACACACAGACTCTTTTCGAACAACGAATTTTTTCATGTTTTGAGTGTGGTACAATCAGAATCTGCAATAATCTCGAACACGATTTTTTTTTTTGCCATCACCATAAATTTAATTAATTGCATAAGGAACATGGAAGTAAAAACACCATCATCCTTAAGGAACATGGAAGTAAAAACAGCTATTAGATGCCTTAAACACGACGTTACATATGTTAGTAAGTTTTATTTGATCCTTTCTTCATGGGCCCTGGTGGTATGACTAAAACAGTCTCCAGCTATAGCCCTGCAACAGCAGTCGGCAATCCTGCGCCCGTTGATAAGATTTAACGCGCCAGCGAACCAATTTGTAATTTTCTTTTCTTTTGAACGACAGAACGCACCCGCATTGTACTTGTTTCGAAGTAATGTATTATAAAATAGTACCAGCCATTTACCGAACCGAGCTACGTCTTCCCCCAATACAATTGTCGAATTGTCGCCCAGAGCCTGTAAACACCTTACTCCCCAAAGTGATTTTTTCAAGTTTTACATTTCTGTGCACTTTATGAAAATAAATAGTTTTATTGTGGTAAGTATACAATGTGATATTTATGCAAATTTTATTATTGTATATATTAATTGAATTTTAATTATGTAAATCTTTCTCTTGGTTACAATTATCTACTAGAACATGCTTCCTCGTGCCCCACGTTGGGCACCATGTTCAATAATGATATTTTATGCAAATTTTATTATTTGCATAAATTAATTATTTCTGATTATAACTTTAGTTAATGTTTATGTAAATGAGGCATGTACGAACTTTATCGTATGTCTCTGCCTTATTTAGCCCCGTAGTTGGATGTCATATACAATGTTATGATTTATGTAAATTTAATTAATTGCATAAATTAATTGCTTTATGATTAATATAATAAATTATGTCTATTACTCACTTAATTCATTTTGATTCGAACTAAACATTGGCGTGTCATTACAATGCTATATTTTGCAATAATTAATTCACATATAAATCCATATAAGAAATCATCATTTACTTACTATAGTTAACAGTGTTCCATATTTAGGAGCCTCCTATAACTGTGTCTTTGCATTACTGCTCGTGCTTACTGCTCCAGGTTGGGCATGCCATATACAATGATACATTTGTATATCATTAAATTGTATCATCCCGCGTTCTGGAGCACCATATGTAAACATGTGTTTTGATCATGCGTATGGTATTTCCATTTGCCACGTGTTGGTTGTGTCATGTGTAAATGTGTTAATATGTAAATATGTCTGTGCTTACGTTAATTATCTTTTGTAATCTTAAATACATTTATGGACTAATTGTGCAGTTAGAATGTAAGTGTGATTTTACATACCCTTATCGTTTGTCTTCTACTTCCTCACGCCCTTTGATTTGAGCGCCAACTATACTGATATGATTGCATAGTTTAATTATTCATTAATTAATTAAATTTGAATTAACTAGGTCAACAATAATATGACTCAGACACCATGAGTATTTGTGAACAATACTAATTTATTTTGTATACTCAAAGTCACTTTCAAATATTTGTAAATAAAGTTAGTGTCACTACACAATACATTAAGATACACTGTGTTGCTATATCGTCTACAACATCTCTAAGTTCTCATCTACAAATCGATAAGCATTTTATTAATCACTATACAAGTTTCAATATACTCTACTCTATAGATTCATATTCTCATTTGGCTTTACTCAAAGAAATTAAATAAATGTTTAGTCTACTCAGTGGTGAGTTCTTTTTGAGTGACAGGACAGCGGCTACCTAATCTAATAGTACGTAAATGGTAATAGTTTACTTGGCGTATGTATCCAATTCAACGGTGAATAATTGCGCAGTTCCCCATTCTCCGGCGAGGTCCTGGTTGTTGATAACGAGATTAATCCGCTCCACATCATTTGAATTGGCACTCTTCACCTTCACTTCACTTTACACTCCGTCGATGACACTACTTGTTCCGCATTTGATTCGGATACGTTCATTAACGGAAATGACTAACTGCGGTAATTCGAATAATACTTAATTGTCTTATGACACTTTCGCGTGCGGGTTTTCCGTTAATCTCGGTGCACGTACGTTAATAGTTCATGCCGTGTTTAATATGTGAAATTGTTCCACTTATGATGCATTTTTATTATGCGGATTCAAGTGTTTATTTTGCACCACCATAAGTTAATTCGTGGCGTGATTTCACTATATTTGTCTCATGTCACGGTAATGTGATATATTGTTAATACTTAATCACACGCGTTCGATTCATAAGATTGAATATATAACAAAGTCTCATTGAAGTTAATTCGACATTGTCTTAATATTTAACTCCCACGATCTAATGAATTCTCTTAACGCACGGGTAAGTTCTACAGTTAATTTACTACTTCATCACTCCACTACTTAATTTCGGCGTACTAACAGTCTTACATGATTTCCAACTCACTCCCGAATAATCTATCTGCTTGTAGGAATAAAATTTTACAATTGCCCTTCTGAAAGACTCTGACTGACAATAAACTCTTAAACTGTCTGAATTGAAAATTAGAATAAAACTGACTGAACTGAAACTTGAGATCTTAAACTGTGCAAAATTGAAATAAGACTGATGCGAAAATTTTAATAAAACTGAGCCCTGTTCTTTGCGAACCTCTATTTTTATGTCTTCAGTATCATGACCCTCTCCACAGCTCGCATACTCTTTCTACCATCTCCGTCCTGATTGGCTTCTCGCCTCCGATTCTGTGAAGACTCCTCCTAGATACTCGGACTGGGTCCCTTGTCTACTTCCTCATTTGCTCTTCACCCTCGTTTCCATGGTGATGTCTTCTTAACACCCGCCTTTACCGAACTCCTTGTTCCTGATAGGTCAATCTACACCCCTCTCTAAAAGTCTTGCTGTTTGCACCACCTCCACGTATGACGACGGACCTAATTACACGGTTGTCTGTCACTCGATTGTCTTACGTTTTCTTTTGGTCCTTCCCAAGCAATTTCCGTCCAGCACATGTGTGTTTCATAACTTGTGTGTGTCGAATCGCCGTATTGTCCTCGACTTTCTTCGTTACGTTCACACGCTGATGGTGGTTCCCTTCCAGGAATGAACATCTGCTCTGCAGCTCTCCTACATGCTCCGTATTTTTTGCCAGTAAACAAGTTACCCGCTGTGTCGCTATGCGTGGTCTATTGTTCCTAATAGTATCCGTTCGTATACTGCCTTAGTGGAATATGTCCCATCCATGTGCAGTCGCTAACTCCCACATCTGGACTGACAAATACTTGCGTCGCCTTCGTATACGTTTTCTCAGTAATTGTGACGAAAAGACGTAGTCTTTTGTTTCCTTGTTATTGTAGCTTTACGCCTATGCCGTTCACTCACGTCAAACATCTGCTGTTCTGAGGCATTGTTTTTCTTAACAGAGCCTCTTTCGTAGCTAATGTGGAGCTTGTGTTATTGTCTATCTAACTGCGGCCGGTTGGCTATAACATGCATCACTCTTGACAGTTGACGCCCGCTACTGTGCCGTTTACCCAAAAAAAAAAAAATCTTTCCAATAATTGCTTCACAAGTTCTTTACTTTATTTTTAATATTTTTTTCCTTTTTAACAATTTTTCGTGTAAAGTTTTGTTAGTTTTAACATGTGTGTGCAAGATGACAAATTGTTGATTCCTAATGTGTAAAATTTTCACAAATGTATGAAAACTACTGCAAAGTTTTTTTTTATTAGGTATTCCACGTAGCTGAATATAAGCGCAAGGGTATTATAAAGCGACAGTTAATGTTTGTTATGTCCCGCTATTGAACTCCGCACCTTTCTATTTTCCATTGATTGTGCGAGGAGGGGTGCGGGCATCGAACTGGTCCTCAGTTATATATGCGCTCCCATAAATTCAAAGTATGACTGCCCTACAGCACCAAAGAGCTAAAACGAAAAGCTAAAATATGAGTTACGTGAATACATGCTGTTTACATAAACAAAAGTTTAAACCTTTACCCGTGTACATGGCTTTATACGTGATATACTGTTCGTTCAGAGGTAACTTCTTATTCACTAAAACGTTAAGCTAAAAATATGAAAAACAAAAATTTGATACGAAATAAAAGATTATATACGTGAATATGCAAATATTTAATTACGTATCAATGCATACGTTAGGTAATTATGGTTAAATCAGAACGTTAAACCAGCCAACATTTCGATAATCAGTAGTTAATAGGAGACATTTCTTAAATTCAATCTTTGGTTTGTGTTTGTAATATTTTAATTTTTTAGAGAGGAAATAAATTGCTCTTACTATTTTTTCTTCAAAGTTTTAACAGTATCTTAGGAAACTTTTATTACTTTACATTGGTTATGTTAGTTGAGGAAGTGAAATTTTTACGGGAGTCAAATCAAACAATTTAACTCTGTATTAAAAGTTACAAACTCTTCAAAAATAACAATTTGTTTACGCTTTACGGACACAGAAAAATGTTTACTTATGTCTGGCCCAGCTTTTGCTTGTTTTGAACGCGTCAGAGGCCCTCTGACGAAACTAACAACGAGCGAAAGCTGGTTCAGGTAAAGGTATAATTTCTTTTTTTAATTTGGGTTTAAAACGTTAATGTTACGTGTCGGAAAAGTAGGTCTATATAGAAATTATTATTGATACTCGGATAAGTCAGGGCAGCAAAATGCAAGTTTTCAAAAATGGTCATGAATGCTTCTTTGCAACTTTGCTTCTTTAAATTAACTGCTTGTTTGAAGTCAGAACGTAATTTATTATTGACGATTCAGAGTGGCCTTTAATAAATTAAATTGCTTAAGTGGAATTACTTACGTAATCTAAAATTGTTTGATATTAACTTGATTTTTAGAAATTATTCGAGGCTGTGCTAAAATCATGTGATGTGCTGAAAACTTTTCATAAATCGTTTTTAAAAAAAAATGGTTTCTTTCGGAGAGATACTTGTTATTATACTACATTATAATGAACGTCTTATTATGTTTTTAGCTCTTAGCACTTTATAGTCTACCATACTCGTAGATTGTATTCAACGTAGATAGTATTATGAGAAGACATGCAGTTCTGTTATTAACTCCTAAAGGCAATGCCTTGTCGCTGTAGCCACGTCACTCTATCCCTTGCGATATTCTTCATTTCTTTATAGGACCCACTATTCACGACACTCATTGTGCTGCGGAAGTATGCAGTTCTTGGTCTTCCTTTGGGCTTCTTCCCCACTACTTTGCCCTCAAAGATGTTAGTTAGAAAAGCACTATGTCTGATCACATGCCCTATCAACTTAATCTTCCTCACCTCTATACTCCTAAGCAGTGTTCTATTCTCATTTATTTCCTCTAAGATCTGTTCATTCGTCTTCCTATCTGTCCAACTAGTTTTTGTCATTCTCCGCCAAATCCACATCTCCATTGCCTGAAGTATGTCACTCTCCACCTTCCCTAAGGTCCACGATTCACACCCGTAAGTTAAAACACTCCATACAAATACCTTAACAAACTTTTTCCTTGTTTCAGTACTAATATGGTTGCTTGTTAATAAGTTCCTTTTGCTCTGGAATGCTTGTTTTTCCAGAGCTACTCTCCTCTTAATCTCAGCCAGACACTTATTCCCACTTGTAACTATGCTACCCAGGTAACAAAATTCAGTAACGTGCTCCAATATTGTGTTGTTCAACATAATGGTTGATTTAATGTCTTCTCTTTTTTTACTTACAACCATAATTTTAGTTTTCTTAACATTTATCCTCAATCTCCAAGCGTGAAGAATTTTGTTAAACGTACCTAACATTCGGGTCATATCCTTTTCTGAGTCAGCCATCAGTACAATATCATCTGCGAAGCGAATACTGTGTATCTGTTCCCCATTTATTTTATTTCCCCTAGAACTCCTTTTCATCTGAGTTACAACATCTTCTATAAACAAATTAAACAAGTACGGTGACAGTGGGCAACCTTGTCTTACCCCTCTTCTTATTATTGCTTCCTTTTTATATCCATTTATGTTTATTTCAGTACTTTGCAACCTATAAATATTGAAGATTACCCTTCTAACTTTCCAGTCAAGTCCTGACTTCCTCATAGTTTGAAACAACAGCTTCCAATCAACATTGGCGAACGCCTTCTCGAGATTCACAAATACTAAATAGGTTTTCCTATTCACTTCAATTCTCCTCTCCAAGATCTGCCCCAGAACCAAGATTGCTTCTCAGGTTCCTATACCTGCTCTAAATCCAAACTGATCCTCCTCCAAAGTGTGATAAATCTTTCTTTCCAGTCTGTTCTTCACTATGTTCAGCAAAATCTTAGCAGCATGAGATATTAAGGCTATCGTTCTATAATTAGCACAGTCGTCTACTTTACCTTTCTTTGGTATTGTGATTGTTCTACTTTTAATGAAATCAACTGGCAATACTCCCTCTTCATAGCACCCAGTAATTATTCGAAATAGCTGGTCTTTCGTTCTCTCCCCTACATTTTTCAAAAGCTCTGCTGGTAGACTGTCAGGCCCTCTCGCTTTTTTCATACTCAGACCGTTAAGGGCATAATCATGCCCTTCTGTATCAGACATAAAAGTGATCGTAACTTCGTATAAGTAACAGTAGGTAGTTGTGAGTTATGTTACAGCGTGCTGTTGTTTTACAGCACTAATTGATGTAGGCCGGATTCATATGCTTCATTAACAGTATACCCTGTCTGGTACTTTAGGTGACCTTCGAGGAAACGACAATAAGTGAAAGATACACTACGAATCGCCTTTCAAGTAGATTAAACAAAAATAGGCAAAATTATCTATTATCAGTGACTCAGTAAAATCTAGAATCCGAAGCTGGTGTTTTTGTTATGAATTGTTCACGAAACTGGTGTATTATGAATGACTACGAAACCAAAACTGTATTGAGTATAGTTTATAGTGACCAATTACTTCCATGTTCCATAAGGAAATGGAAGTATGGTGATGGCAAAAAAAATCGTATTCGAGGTATTGCAGATTATGAGTGTACTCCCCTCAAAACATGAAGAAAAGTCATTTTTCGGAAAGTGTCTGTGTGTGTGTCTGTGTGTCTGTTTGTCTGTAGATTTTTTTCTATGGCAAACGATAAGAGCCGCAAATTCAAACAGAATCAAATAATTTTTTACATACAGTCCTGAATTGTGAGTCCTCAAGACCTCTTTTTTTGGTGAAGATCGGTTAAGGGAAAGGGGTAGTTTACCTGAAACGTTTTATGTTTTAACAAGGGTAATTTTTTTTCTATGGCAAACGATAACAGCCGCAAATTCAAACACAATCAAATAATGTTTCGCATACAGCTCTGAATTGTAGAGTTCTCAAGATGTGTTGTTTTTGCTAAAGATCGGTTAAGGAAAAGGGATAGTTTTCCTGCAACGTTTTATGTTTTAACAAGGGTAATTTTTTTTTTGACGAACGATAACTGCCGTAAATTCAAACAGAATCAAATACTTTTCTGCATACCTTCCTGAATTATAGAGAACTCAATGTTTGTTGATTTTGGTAAAGATTGGTTAAGAGAAAAGGGTAGTTTACCAGCAACGTTTTATGTTTTAAAAAGCTAATTTTTTTATGAAGAACTGCCGCATATTCAAAGAAAATTAAATAATTTTTTCTATACGTTCCTCAATTATTAAGTGCTCAAGGTTTGTTGATTTTGGTGAAGATCGGTTAAGGGAAATGGGTAGTTTACCGGCAATATTTTATGTTTTAACAAGAGTAATTTTTTCTATGACAAACGATAACTGCCGCATATTCAAACAGAATCAAATACTTTTTTGCATACATTCCTGATTTGTAAAGGACTGGAGGCCTGTTGATTCTGGTGAAGATCGGTTAAGGGAAAGGGGTACTTTACCTGCCACATTTTATGTTTTAACAAGAATAATTGTTTCTATGACGAACGATAACTGCCGCACATTCAAACAGAATCAAATAATGTATTGCATGCATCCCTGAATTGTAGAGGACTCAAGACCTATTGATTTGGTGAAGATCAGTTAAGAGAAAGGGGTAGTTTACCTGCAACGTTTTATGTTTTAAAGGGTAATTTTTTATGACGAATGATAACTGCCGCATATTCAAAGAAAATTAAATAATTTTTTGTATGCGTTCCTGAATTATTAAGTACTCAAAGTTTGTTGATTTTGGTGAAGATCGGTTAAGGGAAAGGGGTAATTTACTAGCAACATTTTATGTGTAACAAGAGAAATTTTTTCATGACGAACGATAACTGCCGTAAATTCAAACAGAATCAAATAATTTTTTACATATGTGCCTGAGTTGTAGAGAACTCAAGACCTATTGATTTTCGTGAAGATCGGTTACGGGGAAAGGGTAGTTTACCAGAAACATTTGTTGTTGTAACATGAGTAAAGTACTTAATTTTGATAAAAAAGTATCCTGATAAGAAGATCTTAATAATCCACTGTAGAAACGTAAATGAAATATCTATAAATAAAGCGGCTGGTTGAACGGGGTGTGGGTAATATTCTATAAATGAAAATTATAGTTGAAGGGAGAGTGGATAATTTTTTATATATGTACTACGTTATCGGCAACGAAGAAGTAGTTTTTTTTGTTAAAATTCCTTCCCGGGCTGTTTTGGCCGTAGTCCAATGTTTTCTGCAAAACCAGACGTTTCAGCAGTGCCGTCGACTGCCATCATAAGTGAAAATCGAGTGCGAAAACGTCAGGTGGTATACGTTAGTGACCACAGTACTGTGGTTAAGGCTGAAGCAATAAGTGGAAAGAAGTAGTTTCTATGGAAACATTTCATTTCGTAAATGATTTTAAATATACATCTTAGAACATGGAAGTCATGTATGGTTCTCCATACCGATATTTTTTATTTGTGATAAAGAAGTTTACAAAATGTTTTTGACTGTCATTACTTACGTAAGTTATAATAAATGCAATAGAAAGATACAAAACACCTGCTCTTATCTTACCACAATTGGGTTACAAATAACTAGCGGATATAGTATTATAATTCTGCACATAATCATTGGGAAATGTTTTTTGTCAATGGTGTAGACTAAATCTTGTAAACGTTTGGATTTTTCGTCTTGGTGTTGGAATTGACACAGTGATGGATTTAGCATGTGATTTAAAATGAACACACTTTAAACAATAAGATTTATCGTGTTCTTACTCATGTAATCACGTTCCTCTGTCTTTTCGCCTATCCTCTACTTTGAAGCATTCAGTTTCTCATACGGGCTACTGACGCTATCCAAAGACGCGTTGCTGGTTAAGTTCTAAGTCGGTGCTTTCCATTCTTTGATGACGTTATGTACGTGCTTTCAACTGTCACTTTTAGGGAATATTAACAGATTGAAAATGAGTTGCAACACATTTATGCAGACTTACCGGTTATATCTTCTTCTTCCGTACGATATCGTCTCCACAGCGGAAGTTACTTCAAGTGAACTATGAAGCTAACTAACCACACCACGCTTCAAGTATGATTATATGGAAACATCTTAATAGAGATTCATGCCAAGTATGAAACCCATTCTTAGTAGTATGGGTTTTTAAACAACAATCCTTTACATTTTGTTAATGTACAGCGGTACATGCTATAAAGACTTTAATAAACTTTCTGCCTGTACTTTAGTTGTACTATTAGCAGCAGAACTCTTGTAATAAGAATCAATAAAATATTGTATTATTAATGCATCTACAGTACTTTCAGTTGCATCGTCATTGTAAATGCAATTTAGAAGATTTCCGTAGCCTTTCTGGACTTTTGAAGCATCTAGTTTCGGAGACATAATACTCTCATTTTATACTTTCCTTGGCTACGTCATATAGAATCTCTTTGCATAGGTTCCTGACGCAGTTTTTGTTTTCATGTACGTTAGAAACACATTTACTACAGATTCTGCCGCTTTAGTTCCGATAGTATTTTTCTGACGTAATTTACTTTTGTAAGCTGTGTATTATTGGTTATGAGACCAATAATATTTAATAAATGTATCATTTGAAAAACCGTGAACTAACTTTACGTTTTGGGTGGTACTCTGATTTTATAAAACAGAGAATTCGAAAATATTTAAGTGGTTTTAAGAGAATTACCATGAATTTCTACGGTTATACATTTTGTTTATTGTATGACACTCTGAGTTGCCCTGAAACAGTAGTACTTTATGTACATACAACGTAAAATTTTCTGAGGAAGTAATTTAAAGCCCCAAGCCTACCTAATGACCAAAATCAACACTCTGTTCATATTGTTGTTGAAATTTCCTTTAATTGATACCTTACGATGCCTCACATTATTACTTCCCGCTTCCCTATGCTTAGGGGAATCAGTCGAGATATCCAGTCCGGAAGATAGATTTGGCTGTTCCTTTTTGATATTGCTCAGGATAGTATAGCGATCTCCTCCTGTTGTCCGGCGTTCAGGGTCGTTCTCGGGTTGGATACTTCTACAATTTGTAGTGAATTAATTTTTAATTGTAATTTGTTTAATGTATTAAACAAACACAATACTCCAGCAAACTTGAAGTGTCCTTTTAAAGGAAGGTGCCTATGCCTATGCGGACGATCTTGTACTATACCGGATTAGCACTCCCTATTCAATCAACTCGCGAACTTTCTGACTTTGTGCTCGTGGGCTTTTGTAGAAAAATCCTCTAAACGGGCAGCAACGACCACGCGTTATCAAGTTCAGAGAGAGAGAGAGAGAGAGAGAGAGAGAGAGAGAGAGAGAGACTGCTATTACACCAGACTGCTAATATGCAGTCTTCATACGGTATGAAGAACAAACGCAACTAAAATGTTAGCTAATTTCATTTTCTGCTGCTATATTCCCTTTCTCTGTGGCTTAAGTTCTGATAACTTAATTCGTGTACAATATTGCCGGCAAACAAAGTTTAGCGTGTAAAAAAAGTCCTGTCTGATTTTATTACTTTTCTTCAGGGTCATAAAACTTTCTTCATGAAAAACTCATATATTTAGTTCTTTAATTTATAAACAAATATTACCACTTGGTAGGTCTTTTATTTATACGTATTCTGGTGTAAGCCTCACGTCAGAATTTTTATGTTCACGAAAGTTATTTAATTTAATATGTTTTTATTATTATCCCGTAACATAGTTGTACATACCCAAACACGCCCACTCGCCTTATGCCTCAAACAGTTGAGAATGCAGTAACAAAAGTACTGAAATCACCATTACGTTACATTACACTTGTCATACCAGAAATGTGAGGTAAACTTACGTCTGAGCTCATTCAAAAGCTAAATCAAGTTTTAAGTAGATAATCACTTGCTGAATATCCTGTAGAAACCTAATGAATGATATATTATTTAAAGGCTGTGTAATTAACACTGAATGAGCTAGAGGAAAGAGCGAGTCTAATGGAAAATGTATCATGTTCATAAAATTTATCCTTTCCCTTGCGTTTCCTTTAAACAGAAATATACACTTCCATAATTATGGGTTAACAATTGTGTACTAAGAAGTATATAGCTTATATGTTTTGTAACTGCCTTGCCGGCACGATTTTGGCAGAATATCGAAGTAATTACTGAAGTAACCCAGATGACACAGCCCCTACAATGAAGTGCTCCTGTTACGTATACTACAACGACATACTCTATTTAATTAAACGCTCACAATCAACGTGTGTCTTTACGGGTCTACTTACATATACACACACACATCTGTGTAAATAGATCTCTATATGCAAATACAAAGTATACCATGAATATTATACCATACTATGAATATGTGCCAAACACATACATACAGAGGTGTTGACGTGTATATGTTACATACCTAAATATGTTACATACCTACCTCTTATATGCATATGTAACATATGTATGTGTTACATACCTCTTGTCTCGTTTTAACGTGAATAACGTGGGATAATATTCACATCGCTTGAGTCCCCAAATAACATATTTTATTACTTGCATCCTATTTTTCGAGAGATGAGAGTTGGTGCATACAAAGAAAAACTATTCTGATTGCACAAGTGTAATATGAATAAGATCGGCGGAGCCATAAGAAATCAAAACGCGTAATTGTACCACGTGAATGCAGAAATCGTGAATTGCATGTTGGAGAATAAGTTTATGAAAATAATTTTTAAAATGCCGCGGTATATGTCTTAAAAACCACACAAATGAAACGTACGTTCGCTCCTAACGGTAAAAAGATGTCTCATTTTTTAAACATAGTTGTGAAATATGTGTAGACAAAAAATGATAAGCTTAGCCACAACAACACTACATCCACGTGTTGGAAGTATCTTGACTGCCGTTTAGTTTTAGGTATTTTATATTGTGATTACTCTCAAGTCTCGGTAAACGCGTGTAACAATATCCTATACACACGTTTCGAGTGGTGTTAACTTCTAATAACGAAAACCATTTTACTTGGAACATGACAAACTCAAGGAAATAATGTTCAAAACATATTTCAATACTTTCATTTTCTTAAAAAAAAAACACACACATTCAACAAACGAATCGTAACAATGAACATCGTTCCCATGACTTAAATTTCTATCAAAATAATTTTGCTGATTCGATAGTAAATAACGTTTCTTTTGGTCTCCTGCCAGGTAGACAATTATCTATACTATTTTGTTCCTATACGTGTATAGTTCTTGTATATTTATTCTTCTGCTTCTTCCTTCTCCCATGATCATGCTACAAACCCTCCCCAGGATTTATTGTAGTCTAATATTTTTCTCCGCAACCTTTCTCTCTCCGCCCTTTCTGCGCGTCTTTCTGTTCATTCTTATTGTCTTCCATTATCCCTACCACCGAACTTCTTTCCTTAGTCATCTTGTTTACTTATTCATCTTGGTTCCTTACTCTGCTCTCTCTGGTTTACTACATCGCATTCTTTGTACGATTCTTATGTGACCACACGTCAACGAAACAAAGTCTATAAACTATTGTCCCCGTTAACTATGTGAGTAACGTTATTTTACTAGTTTTGCTACTTAAGTTTCCGGGTGGGAAAAGAATTTACTATTTAAAAAAACAATATTGATCTATACGTTTGTTAGTCTCATGTTTTAAATTGATAATAATAGGTGACGTGATAATAATTATACATAATGTTAATGATAATTATCTTAACACTGTAACATTTCCAAGAATCTAATTAACCTATCAGTATTACCATTATTTTTTATAACAAGACTCTTTAAGTAAGAAAAATAACAAGACAACATAAAACGGAATTTCCGATTAAGAAACTAACTCTTGCTTTGTGCTATTAATGAATAACCGCAACAGCATTATTATAAATGTTATTTAAGTAGTTTTGCTACTTGAAAAAGAATTTGCTGTTTCAAAAAAAAAATATAGATCTATACATTTGTTAAATACTGTATCGTATTTCAATAAATACTATATTTTTTAGCTTCAACCGTATCCTGCTCGTGGTGAGTCGAGACCTCGGAAGACTTTGTTGGTGAAGATTGTCCAAAGACTTCGCATCCCATTGGTCGTGCTCAACACTTGTATCAGTAACTATGGTAAACTTACATAGACTAACCTCTGTGTAAGTATTTTAGTAAATAATTTCTAACGTTTCCATAAAACGTTAATATAAATTATTCGTATATTACTCATTACTTTCAAAATTACTGCCATAATAATTTCACAATATATAAACGATTTGTTAATTTTAAAATCTTAAATAACGTTACTTTCTTAAATTTGTGTATGTTTATGTTAATTATAGAATATTAGTAACTATTTATGCTTTATTGTGGTTATAAAGTTCTGTTTATCATGTTTTGTAACCATTACGCTCCTTATGTTCATAATTTCACGTTCTTCTGTTTTTGCTACCGTATGTTTATTATTTCTACATGTTTAATTTGTTTCATGATCATTATGTACATTATGTTCGTTTGTTCATTAAGTTCATTATACTCAGTACGTTATTTTGTCCATTACGTTAACAGAGTTGTGTCCATCAATCTAATAACTTTAATATATTTATTATGTGCTTTATAATTGTTTTCTCGTTACGTTTAAATGTAGGACTATTTCATTTTTTGCTATATTCATTAGACTCATTATTTTAAATATTTAATTATGTTCATTATATATAATGTGTATATAATGTCTCTATTGTGTCTATAATGTATAATATATTTATTGGGTTTATTATGCTATTATGTCTATCATGTTGAACATATATATTATTTTCATATGTTCTGTACAGTCATTATATTTATATAATAATTATGTTTAATATTATGTTTACTTTTATATATTTATGTTTATTTTAATATATATTATATAATATATTTTTATTATAATATATTTTCATGGTTACTATGTACATTATGTTCATTTACTCCTCATGTTTAAATGTACTTTACTTTTAATTTGTTCATTATGTGTATTACATATTTTAATACTTATTATTTTTAGTATGTTAATTTTGTTCATGGTATGCAATACGTGCATAATGTTACCTGTGTTATGTATAACATGCTTGTTATGTTTATCATGTTCACTGTGTCATTATGTCCATTTTGTTCAACATACATATTATTTTCATTATTGAGTGGTATATCCAGTGCATATACGATAATTAATTATGTATGTAATGTTATGCTTATTATAAAAATGGCAATTACGCGTATATTTATTTCATACATTATGGTTATACAGTAATGTTTATTAAAACATATGACATTAGTATACCTAATATGTTTATTTTGTCCATTATGTTCAGCATATACATAGTTTTCATTATGTTTGGTATATTAATTACGCATATTTTAATAATTATGTTCATTTTGTTTTCATTCATTATTTCATTTTGTTCCACAGATACTATGTGCATTATGTTCGTTTCCTCATTATGTTAAATGTACTCCGTTTTCACTGTGTTAAGAATGTTAATTAAATTAATTATATTCATTTAACTCATTATTTTAAATATGTTAATTATATGCCTTATAAACAGTGTGAACTCAACGTTATGTTTATTGAGTCTATTATGTATGATATGTTTACTGTGTTCATTACGTCATTATTTCCATTATGTTAAACACACGCATTTGCATTATGTTCAGCATATTCGTTATGCATATTACAATAATTACTTATGTGTATAATGTTATATTTATTATAACAATGTCAATCATATTTATTTTGTACCTTAAGTTATATAAAGTCAAGTGAGTTTTGTTGAATATGTTTACAGTCAGTTATTACGTTTATGACATTCTGTCAATTTTAATTGTTCTTATTATGTTAAGTACGAAAATTGTATTTATTATGCCATTTTAGTTCATTACACACATTAAGCTTATTACCTTAATTATGTTCTTTCAAATATACGTACTTTAATTACCTTATAATCTAATTATTATTACTATGTTTATCAACTTAAATATTTTCATTTAGTTTAGTCTGTACTGTAGGTTAGGTACATAATGTTATGATTATCATGTCTGTTGTGCAAACTATATTTGTTGCGTATATTAAGTTCATTACGTACATTAGGTATAGAACCATAATTATTATCATCACCGTCATCGTTATTGTCATCTTGCCTTAAGCATTTAAGGTCCGTTGCGACCTTTAGCTGTGGTATAGTTCACACTATACCACCGCCGCAGAGAAACGAGTCTGCATTTAACCACGAGCACGGCGGGAAAGGAATGTTGTGGTGTTTACGCGTGTAGATGTCGCATTGTTACTGACGGAGGTCCCGCAGCACTGCCTGACGAATAACATACCATTCAAGACGAGCTCTCTACCACTAAGTTACCCACCTCTGAGTCAAGGTATGAATGTTACGGTTCTTATACTCGTTAAGAAGATATGTTTACTGTGTATATTATGTTGAATATGCTTATTGTTTTCATTATGTACATTATTATAATTGTGCGCATTATTCTCAATAAGTTTATTATGATCATTCTACAATATGTTAGTTATGCTTACAATGTTATCTATATTATGTCTATGTTATATATAATATGTTTGTTTGTTATCAACATTAAGCACATATTTTCAATGCAGTAATTGTCGAATAACGTATTCGTATGTTTACTATGCACATTACTTCATGATTTTGATTGTGTTTACTTTTATAATGTTACGTTTATTTTCTATATCTATTATGTTCATTATATCCTGTATATCCCGTGCATAATGCTATATTCATTATATCTCATATGGTTATTATGTCTGTTGTGCTTATTGTGTGTATTGTGTTTATTGTGTTTATTATATTTATTATGTTTTATGATTCTTACCTTTCTCAAGTTGGAAGTAGTCATAGGCGTTTAAATCAGCACAACGAGGAACGGAAAGCAAGACAGTGAAAATGGCTGCACATACTGGGAAGTGATACTGTGCAGCCCATGGTATTACATTGCAATGGATAGGGAGGAATCCGTGTTATTGGTACACGTTCTCTTGGGACACGTCTAAACTTCGATGTGGCTGTAACGTTCACGGTAGAGAACAAACATGACTAGTGACAGTAATACACAATACAATTAAGGCTATCACGAGGAACGAAGTGACACTAGGAAAGCAAAGAACGTAAATGAGTTAGCACAGCACTAGTGTGTTAGCGATAGGATGGGTGGAGACAGCAGAGAATGCATACAAACAAACAAAAAGGACAGATTAGGACTATTTGTGAGGAACAAGGAGACACAGGAAATACAAAGGACAGCGGCTAGTTTGCACAGCACTAGTGCGTTAGCTTCAGTATGGACGGAGACAACAGGGAATGCGAAAAAACGAATGATAACGGCAGATTAAGACTAGTTTAGAATCCTATAGGGAGGAATTCGTGAAACGGCACACACCCTGCTGCGATTCCGATACAACGATAGAGCGTATGAAGAATAAGAACAGAAGAAATGCGATTGGAGGCAATAATTCACTACACAATTAATACTGCCATGAAGAAGAAGGGAACAAAAGGAAAAGAAAAAACAGAAGGTAATTAGCACAGCACTACCCCTCAGTGCCAGGATAGATGGAGGCAGTAGGAAATGCGTGCGGGATAAAATATACAGCTTTGGGAACGGATTGACGGCCCTTGCGTGGCGAAGAAGAGGGGTTTTAGAGGTTTTTTATTGAGAGTCCCACACGCCAATGTACACGGGTGCATTGGTGTTCATAATGGATTTCCCCTCTTGAAAACAAAAACAAAAAAAAACCAAGGTGTTACTTTTGTACTGGCTTATTTAACACTTTGTCTATAAATTAAGTATTAACGTTTTCAAATACAGCAACATTAAAACGTTTTGCCAGATTACTTAAGACGGTCGCTTCTGTCCAACCTTGATTATGTTAACACGTGTAACTTTTCCTTAAACTGAAATTTCTTTTTAAAAAAATTGACAGAAACAAGTTAACATAATATGCTGTACATACTGAAGTACTGCATTTTTTTATTTCTGTTTCCAGTGATAAAGTACTATATGGTAAACATAATACAAAAAAATGGAAGTGATTTTATGAATGTCATAAAAAAATGTGAGTAAATGCAGAAAAACGGGGAGTTTTACGTAGACGTTTTAAGACGTTTGAAGGATGCTGTAATAAGGAGAAGTGATGAGTTGTGGAAGCCAGAACTGAATGTTCTACCATGAGAACGCGTCAACTCATGTGCCACTCCAAATAAAATTAGAGGAAAACTATAGTGTACATGAGCAAAGATTGACACAACACGAAAATAAAATTGCGGAAATTAATCAAACGTTATAGGAACAAAATCACAAGCACACACAACTCCAGAAACGCATTGACAGTTTAGAATTAGGTAACACTGGTCAAGGTAGGTAGCGTTATTACATATGTATATCATATATGGAGGAACTTAATAAATATTCTGATTTCTACGGGGATGAAAATGACAGCCCGATAGATTTCCTGAGACAGTGCGAGATTATTGGAGACTATTGGGAATCAGCTGACTCAACAAGCCAACATCAACTTCGTCGCGAAATACTGTAAAGGATCAGCAGCACAATGGTATACTATTATACGTGATCAGGCCACGTATTACGAAGACTTGTACACGCATTTGAAGACAGGTACTGGAATCAACATATTCAGCACAAAGTACGTGATTGACCGGAATTCGGTAACTACAAATATGGGCGAAAAACAAGGGAGCAATATGTGATTCAACAAGTGGCGAAAGCGAATACCTGCGTCTACCACTTACCGAAATTGAACTCATCCATAAATTGGATTACCAATATTGTCTGTAAATAATACACAGTTGCAGATTATCATAAGCAGAAAAGAAAAATAGAGAAGCAAATGTAATTGATAAATCCAAAGATGAATGGAACTAGGAATTTTTTTCTTGTTGTAGATAATTTCGTTTATAACATTATTATTGGAATTTACCACCTGCAGAATATCGAAACGAAACTTGATTTATGTGAACAAATAATGGAATGTAAAATAAAAAATAAACTGTATAAAATTAAACTAAACGAATCTATAGACAAGTACACTACGGATAAAAACGACGTTATTACGATAACTAGATCTAATATAAATGTTGTGACCACTGGCTGTGATGATAATAATAATATAAATAAACATAAAAACACTGATGTTAAAATTTTAACCATTAACTGTGAGATCCCACAGGAGTTAAAGCAGAAACTGCGTAATTTAGGCGCCGAGCAGGACCAGGATCCAGGTATAGTGAGCAGAAAAGACAGTCTACAGCAGCGAGATCATCCACGCTATAAGAAAGAAGAAAATATCCTATACAAGCTGATGGATGATAGTCGGAAGGTTGTCTTACCTCAACGCTTAGTGCATGCTGGTGCCTGCAGATTTTACCTGACCTTACGAGAGGACTTCATATGGAACTACATGATGAAGAAAGTACGGGCAACTCTACGTTGCCCACACTTTTTCTAAGTACACCTAAGTACCTCAATCAGCCACATATGTTGGGATGAACAAGTGTAAAGGTAAAAAGAGATGGAGTTGGATTCCGGAAAGCGACTGAATAGATTTTGGGATGGCCATGTAAAGCGAATAAATACTTCGAATCTGGCGGTACCGAAGCAGATTAAAAGAGTGCAAGCATTGATTATTATTACTATTATTATTATTTAAAAGCATTAACCAAAATTCTCAAAATTACACTATGGGTTTGGACATTTCACCGAATCCAATATAGTCTACAGATTTCTTCCTTTTTTAAATATAACAAAGTTACAGATTTTATAAATTTCTATTACTTTATTAAGGTTTTTGAAACGTTGCATTTTACAGTAGTATCTTATAGAAGTATGTTTTTCCAGCTGTGAGGAAAATAAAAATTTATGAAGTTAGGTGACACTAAAAATTTTTCTCACTGATTCCTCGCTGATTCTTTTATTCCGTTAATTGAAATATATCCTGAGCGTACAAAGAAAAATTAAGAAAAGTATTTGAAGCCATTACACAATGAAATTAACCAGATTAATAACAAAGATGAATGATGAAGTTACAATCGAAATTCTTCCCAAAACTTACAAATTATTTAATCTTATTGCCACAATTCTTCCTTGCCACAATTCTTACGTAGAGAGAAATATTTTGTGTCTTAAGGGAATCAAAACTTACTTAAGAAACCGCACGACTCAAGATCGTCTCAGCGTCATTGCTTTAGTTTCAATTGAAAAGGGAATTCTCTGCAAATTGAAAAGTCGATCGACATAGCATCATGATGTTACCGACAATTTTGAGAATAAGAAGGACCGTTGAGTGAATCTGCTGTAGGCCTACAAGTTAATGCATCGCAGCTTGCAAAATATATTTCTACTCAGAAGTTTCCTTCTTTGATAGAACAAAAGTAAGTTAATCTTCGGTTTATCTTGCTAAAGATGCGCGTATATTTCTAATAAGACGTGCATACTGTAAAAACCAGATACCTCTACCATAATTAGTAGTGAAATAACGAGTTTCGTGGAGGGGGGTGCTATGACTGGGCCCGGCTCAAGTAACTGCCCCGTAGGCTCCCCATCCTCATGAGTCACCGGCCGCCACCGTTGTCTTGTCTAGCCGATCGTCTTGGGTTCCTAATCAAAGCTTCTCTATCCCTTCTCACGTTCTCCGGTGTCGTTACACTGTGTCTAGGGCCTGGTGGCTTCTTCATAATGTTCCCAGTTCATCTAATATTTTCCACCCAACTAAGGATTGTGTTTCGACTCGAAACGGCTCCTCATTGACCAACATTGAATTGCCAGCGAAACAGTCGCGGCCTAGCTGTGGTAGACTCACCACTTCGAAAACTGTTATACGCGAGTAGTCGATGTAGGAAGGTCCACTGCTCCATTGCTACTAAAATGACGTCTCGTTGGAAGAAGAACGAACCCCACCGCCGTGCATTCAGTGCTACGCAGTTAGTACAAAAACGTCCTATTCCCGTGTGTCATCTTGGGAATATGTTCAAAATTAATGATGAACTTATTAGAATTAACAAGATTTTAACAGAATTAATATCCTAATGTTTATACACGCGACTACACACACACACACACACACACACACACACACACACACACACACACACACACACACACACACACACACACACACACACACACACACACACACACACACATTGCGATGTACAAGGTCGCATAAAATAAGTAGTCGGTACTCAGATACTGTAATGCTTCGGTTTTATTAAAGTTTTTCTTTCTTTAATGCACTAATACTTTACTATAGTTTCTAATAACAAATAAAAATAATTAACTCTTTCTTATACAAACAAAGTAATTAATTAACTAACTGTTTCTGTTGACCTATTGTTTACAAAATTAAAATAATTTGTTCCTATATTATAATTACATAAAATTTTAATGTATACAAGTTCTTTTTGTCTTTTAGTTTATGACTGTTTTTAATCGAGTTTATATCAATAATTTCACTTTCCTTTTTGATGGACGATGCGATGTCGATCCTCCGTTCCTGATAAGCGTCGACAGTTCTTCCTTCATAGATGGTCAGGATACGGTGGGATCTCCTGCTCTCCGGCGTTCAGGGTCGTTCTCGGGTTGGGTACTTCTATAAATGTGGTGAACTAATATTTATTAGCGATTTGTATTGTGTATATAACTACACTCTGCTCCTGCTAATTTGAAGTGTCCTTTCAATCCCTAGGCGGACAATCTTTTACTAGACCGTAATAGGACTCGATGTTAATTTATTCGCAAACTTTCTGACTTGTGCTCGTCGCTTTTTTTGTAGACCAATCTCTAAACAAGTAGCATCGACCACGCGTTTCCGAGTTCAGAGCGGGACTGAATTATATCCTACGAAGAACAAATTCAACTAGCGTTTTAGCCAATTTCATTAGCTGAAATATTCCCACACCTTAGCGGCTTCAGTAACAATAATGCAAAATTTGCAAATACACAACAAAAATGCAAAATAGCGGCTTCATGCAAAAATTGTCTACTAACATACCTAAACCTGGAAATAAAAGCTGTCTAATTTTATTATTTTTCTTTTGTGTCATAAAATTTTTTATATATAAACCCATATATTTAGTTCTTTAATTTATTAACAAATATTACCACTAGATAGGTTTTTATTTTACACATATTCTGGTGTGTCTCATGTCGGAAATTGTATTTACACAAAAGTTATTTAATTTAATCTGTTTTTTATTGTAATTCCATAATATAGTTATTCAAACCCGCATAAGCGCACTCGCCATATGCCATATGTTTGCATTACTTCACAACACTATTTTTTTACAGTCGAAAATCAACCTAACCTACAAAATTTACATATAACTTATTGTCTATTCTACAATGTGTCAACATGAAGTCTTTACTTAAATAATTCTTATTGCAACGTGCTATCATACGCTAAGAGTTAGATTATCATTTTATATGCAAATTTCACCCATTGCAATATATATATATATATATATTGCGACAGTACAAATAAGTGATGTACTGAGCATTGAATATACAAATTTAAATATACCTAATAAACTGCAAATAATTAATAATGTATTAGAAATAAGCATGTCAGGGATTGCAAGCTTGGCTCAGACAAAAATATGAACAGGTGTTTCGACCTGAATCGACGTACACACACACGCAAATATAACTGAAATTATGTACACCAGTATCTGGCATGTGTGTGTAACGCAGGTCTATGCAGGGGAGTTTACCACCCCAAGATGAATAATTGCATAATTACTGTTATTCCGTAATTATTCATAAACTATAAATACGGAGTAAAATCCAAAAACACAATAAAATGTAATAAAATTAAATAAATACTGTGTACAAAAACCACGTGAAAGTGACACACCGTACGAGTGTAGTGGTGAAATAACTGTGTACAGAGCGAAAGGGTTAAGTTGCAATGTCCAAAAATACACTGAACATGTGTAGTGAAGATAGTTATAAGATAAGTATAAGAGTATACTTATGGGACTCTGCAATTCGCAGAAATATAAGAAATAGAAGAAATTGACAAGGAGTGGGGGGACTGAACTCAGAGACAATTTCAGACATATCGATTTCGTACAACTGCAGGTGTTGACCAAGACGTGGTTATAAATAGGACACACACGCTACAGTTGTTCTCTTTTTCGATCACACACAGTGCAGCGGGAGCTTCTGCCCGTCCGCACAAAGTATTTAAATCTTTTGTAAATAGTTTCATCCTTCCAGTTACATACAGTTATGTAACTGGATTATAAAACCAAGCAATTTTAATTAATAACAGAATTACATGAGAAGAAAATCCACATAAGAAGATCAACTGACGTCCGAAACAGCACGACAAGAAGTTCCAGAGAGAGAGAGAGAGAGAGAGCTGACGACTTAGTTCCAGAGAGCGAGACGACGCTGGACAAGAGAAGGACGACGCTGGACTCTAGAGGAGACGACGCTGGACAAGAGGAACCGATGCTGAGTTCGAGATGAGGACGATTATAGATGGATCCAATGATTGAGTATGATTGCCGACAATAAGGTGATAAACAACTTATTTATCTCTTAATCGAACAATTAACTCAAAGACAATTAAAGACATTCTTGTTCTTTTTAGAAGTAAGAGCCAATGTTTATTATAAATATAAAGAGTTAGAATCATAGATGTTATTGAAGTAAGATTAACGTAAATAAGAGCTCCAATTAATATTGAAATGAAAATAATGCAAAATATTTAAATAAAAATTAGTGTTTTATAAATCAGTACTGATAAAAGAAAAATAAATTCAGTAACTATTAATATTTTTAAGTTTCCATTACAATATCTAAAAAGATATTTGAACATTGATATTTCGAAGCACACTAATTGACTGAGTAGTCAGGAAATGATTTTTTAATAAAATAATTAGTAGAATAGAATATTTAGTCAGTAAGGATGTATATAGGGTAAGCCTTACGGCATAGTAACAAAGTAATAACGAATGTTTTAAGTCGAATCAAGTGTCATGCGCAGAATTTTATTAGTACCAAATAAATTTGAAATACCGTTACACGTTACATCGAGTTCTTATTACAGATACACCTGAAACCCAAATTAAATTGTAGTAGTGTAAAGTACTATTGTTACATAAGTAGTCGCTTCCAATGTGGGGCATTACAAATTTAAATTATATTAAATTTACAAAGTTGTATTGTTGCATATTTGTCGCTCCAAGATTGTGGGGTTATTCAAATTAAATTACATGTAAATTTATACACATACAACATAAATTATACAACTTACGTACAGAGTTATATTGTTATATAATTTGTCGCCCTGGACGTGGGGTTCCACAAATTTAAATTATATAATAAATCTGTTGCATAAATTGGCGTCCAAGATCGTGGGGCTCCGCAAACACAAATAAATTTATATTTGCAGTTGTAGTGTTGCATAAAAATGTCGCCCTTAAACGTGAGGTCCGACACGCCTACATTTTTGTATATGTATCGTTGTAATATATATATATATATATATATATATATATATATAAGTACGTTCTTGGAAACGTGTAACTGCAGAGAAATTGTGACAGTCACCGTGTAGTAAAACACTAACCTGCTTAAAACGTTTCAGTTAAGAAGTTCAATTTATTACTAAAATCGCGTCGTCTTCAATCGTTGGTGTTCTGAATCAGTATCAGTTGCTGACACAGCAGTTGATTTTCCCAGGATATCTCCATTACGGGAAAGGAATATTCTGAAAAATGAGTATCGTAATGGTTGTCCAGTATTGGTTATACGTGATTAGAATTAATTTAGAAAGTCACTAAATGAAAAAGACAAAAAGAGTTTTTACGATTCATTTAAAGTGGAAAGTTATGGAAAATTTGTTTTTATAAGTAAATGGTGAGCTGCAATATAAGTTACTTGAGTATTTCGTAAATATTAATTTAATGCGTCTATATTTGTTAAAATTTTAGTAATGAACGTTTAAAATAAATAATTTTCATGCTTCTCAGTGTCATTGTTGCTAATAAAAAACATTACCAAGTATTACATTTTTAAGTGAGTTTTTATTCTCGGTAATATCGCTTTCTGTCGTATATTATGTAATACATTAACAAAAAATCATGACATAACGATTTGATTAAAAAATCGCAAACAAAAAGGAAACAAACTGTTAGGAAGATTTGCAATACTGAATGAAAAATGAATGTATGCGTGGTTTTAATGTTTAAAAATGAAAATAGTTTTTATCTGATAATGCGATAAATAATTGATTATTTTACGATTGTTCATTTTTAATTCATCAAAAAAATATAAATTAAATAGGCCTACAAGTGTAAATTAAGTAGTTTAAATATGAAATAAATATCGGTATGGAGAACCATACACGACTTCCATATTCTAAGATTTATATTTAAAATCATTTTCAGAATGAAATATTACCATAGAAACTACTGCTTTCTACTTACTGCTTCAGCCTTAACCACAGTACTGTGGTCACTAACGTATACCACCTCACGTTATCGCACTCGATTTTCACTGATGATGGAAGTCGATGGCATTGCCGAAACGTCTGGCTTTGTGGAAAACATGGGACTACGGCCAAATATCCCGGGAAGGAATTTTAACAAAAACTACTTCTTTGTTGCCGATAACGTTGTACACATATATATAAAATATATGCATAAAATTAATGGCTTGTATAAGTTAATGATTGATCTCCATTAAGTAGTGCTCAAGTTTCCAAAGTTTTAATATTATGATGTCCGTAATTAAAACATCAGAGCAGGTTTAGTGTGAATGAGGGTACACTGTGGACAAAAATTTTCAACATTTCCTATTCAGCGTTGCTTAGAGTAAAGCTGCGAATCTACAGTGTATGTTTCACAGAACAAACACGCGAAAAAGAAGGAGCGCTCCGAAGTCACTCATGGACCCTCAGCATCTTGCAGAGGGTTCATTCCCTAAAGACGAAAAGTCTGTATATGAATCGTTCCTCTGTAAACATGTGCAGTTACATTGCCCAAGCGATCCACAGGAAGCAAATTGATGTCCATTTTTTCGGCTTGCACGCGTTATGTTGGTGTGGGTTTCGGCACTTTCCATTTAAAAAGCGTGCAAATGTAAGAAAATAAACATGAGTGAGGCCAGAAATAACGTGAATTGTGAGTGTGTGTGTGTGTGTGTGTGTGTGTGTGTGTGTGTGTGTGTGTCTTACCTGCCTTTTTATTGCTGGAGGCATAATAATAAAATGGAAACGTAAACATTACATAACTGAGATATGCTTACCTGCCACGAACGATATATTATTTTATACATGGAGGAGTTCAGTGACATACACACGTACAGAAGAATTATATATATAAAGATATTGACTCATACATAATTTACATTAAAATGAAAAAATTATAATTTTATTGCCTAGCAACAAAATTAATTTATTTTTAACAATTACCATTGTTTCAAAAAGTTTAAATGAATTTTCAAGTACTTTACTGTTGTTAAAACGTAAAAGGTTGCTGGTAAACTACCCCTTCCCCTTAACCGATCTTCACCAAAAACAACAGGTCTTGAGTACTCTACAAATCAGTGCTGTATGCAAAAAATTATTTGATTCTGTTTGAATTTGCGGCTGTTATCGTTTGCCATAGAAAATACCCTTGTTAAAAAAACGTTGCAGGTAAACTACCCCTTCCCTTAACCGATCTTCACCAAAAACAACAGGTCTTGAGAACCCTACAATTTAGGGCTGTATGCAAATAATCTTTTGATTCTGTTTGAATTTGCGACTGTTATCGTTTGCCATAGGAAATACCCTTGTTAAAACATAAAACGTTACAGGTAAACTACCCCTTTCCCTTAACCGATCTTCACCAAAACAATAGGTCTTGAGAACTCTACAATTCAGGGCTGTATGCGAAACATTATTTAATTCTGTTTGAATTTGCGGCTGTTATAGTTTGCCAAAAAAAAAAATTTCCCTTGATAAAAAAAACCGTTGCTGGTAAACTACCCCTTTCCCTCAACCGATCTTCACCAAAAACAACAGATCGTGAGTACTCTACAAATCAGGAGTGTATGCAACAAATTATTTGATTCTGTTTGAATTTGCGGCAGTTATCGTTTGCCATAGAAAAAAAATCTACACACAGACACACAGACACTTTTCGGAAAACGACTTTTTTTCATGTTTTGAGTGTAGTACAATGAGAATCTGCAATAATCTCGAACACGATTTTTTTGCCATCACCATACTTCCATTTCCTTAAGGAATATGGAAGTAAAAATAATACAGAATTATTTTTAATACACAGTTACATCTCCTCTTTGACAAAACAAGAAAAAGTTATATATTCTTTCTTACTGATACTTCGTAACTCATTTGTTTCCAGAGAAGTTGTCATCGTCCACAAGCGGAGTGTATCGTAATGGCATGAGGATTTGATCATTATAGTGCTGTCTGAGTTACTGATGTTTTCATTATTTATTATGTACGAGTATTCTATATGATTATTATAATATACGAGTGTGTCTCATATATTCTATTTACGTTGAAATTTAATACTATATATCGTACAATTTTTCTTAAAGAATCACCATCACAAGTATTTAGCGACATACCATTAATTCGATTGTTCAGCATCATACAATGATTATAACTGATACCGATTATTTAAAATTATACCGATTAGTTAGTGACCAGTCCAATAACTAATTGCAATCAGTTTGTAACATATAACCAATATCAGATAATCTGTTTTGTCACTTTTACCAGTGTACATATTTTTCATAAATTTAGGATGACTGTTACATTTCTATCATCTATACATTGAACAGTTCAGTACATGTATCACCAAATATTTTTATTATTTGAAAAAAAAAAACAATAAAGGGAAGAAAACAAATCCCCTAAAATATTTGTTAATCTGGATAACAAAAGTTGATTAGCCCCGTGAAACGCTTATGTATGCCGCGAACTTTGAGATTTACATTATATTTAATATAAAGATGCGGTATTAAATATTCGCAAAGCCCATAGGCTACACTGCTTACCAAAAAGTTACATCTAAACTATACAACAGGCTATCGTTCCTCTGCCAGAGGAAAGTTACAAATGTCTCTACTGACCGCAAAATGAAAAAAATCAAGAACTATGCTTTATCGATGAGTTTGCTGAAGGGAGAGAAAACTTCTAGCACATCTTTCTCACTAAAAATGTCCTAAAAACATCTACAATCTGTGGAAAGAAAGAAATTATATGCATTTGCAAACTTATAAATTAGAACTACTAGATGAAAAAGCTGAATTTAACACAAAATTAAAGCTTACTCATTCTTGCCCTTTGTAAGAAGTTACAATATATGCAGAAAATACGGAATAAGTATACAGTAATTACTACAGATTATGATAAAACCAACAATTTGGTATCTTGTGTAGGCTTATCGGTTAGAGCAAATTTAACGTTTCATAACGTTTGTAACGTACTATATAAAAAATTAATATATTATATATTTTTGACAGAGTATACTAGGAATTGTGGTGTCTGTGTCATTTAAAATTGAAAAACATTTAATTCGGTGGTCAGTTTAAAATTAGTGGCCGTTTGAAGAAATGTTTGCTACTTCGGTTCTAGGTGAATAGATTTTCACTAAATACGAATTTTAAAAATACCATTACAAAACGTGCAGAGTTTCACAACTTGAAATAATAACGGACCTAAAAGAGGGTCGTTAGTGAAAAAGAATTTTCAATTAAAATGGTAAGGAGTATCTGTGGCGCAGTTCGTGTAGTACAGTCAGTTCAAAATCGTAGCGCGTAGCTTACTCACTTCGTAAACAAATACAATTCTTAAAAGTTGAATTTTAAATAGGTGCTTGATAACGTAAAGGCTTTCTATTTCCTTTAGCCATTTTATAAAAGCAGGTGGTGACACGTGCAGCACGTACACAATACTGATAACAATCTCTAAGTAATGGCCACTGATGATATTCGATTAAGCAGAAGTTTTAATTATTTCCACTACCGGATATACACTCACATTTTACAGCACATTGAACAAACAATGTAAAACTGAGACTCTGAAACTATTGTTGTCGTCAGAACGTCGGAGTACCTTAATAACAAGGTTCTTTTACAGAGACACACACCAAACAAGCTCGAATAGCAACAAAAAAGTTATTTAGATCGATAGATTTAAATACCTGAACAACTGTTTTTTGTTATTATTAAGATTATTTGTATTATTATTATTACTGTTGTGTTCAACTTAGGAAAATGGAATGATATGCTTGTTGGCTTGGAGCATGCGTTTCGGATACCCAAACACATGTAGAAATAATAGAGAAGGGTCTAAAGCAAAAGAAGAAAGCAGAAAGTGATCTTGCAAGGGCCGCTACAGACTAGCTGATAGGAGGTAATGTGGACCCACTGAAGGTTTAAATCAGACGAATGCCCACATGACGAATAACAAGTGGCAACACCCTGAATTATTGCGATAGCTTATTCCCGGGGTGGATATATGCCATGGGAAAAGGGTTTGTGGGTGTGAGTCCCACACACCGAAGAAGTGCGGATCTTCCTGCGGCAAATATTAGGCCTAGTATCCCACACTTTCCCTCGTTAAAAAAATGTTGTGTTGTTAAACTGTTGTGTATATTAAACGTAGATGACTTAATTGTATTACGTGTATTTTAAAATCAAAACCAAACAAAACATGTTATGTTGTCGAAACAATGTTCAAATCTTGTTATCGTAGTACTTGATGTTTCTGAAGTCTCCAACAGAACAATGCAAATACCACAATAAAAATCAGATAAGATTTACATGGAGGTTGTAGGTCTACTTTAATATCATGTGACATGGCATTGGCTGCACAACGTTGTTTCACAGGGAGAATATTTTATTCGAAAATACTTTTCGTAGGTTTTTAACTGACAGTAAATGAAAGTACTTTTTCATTCCGTCACTGTTTCAAATTGCGAAACTCTACACGTTTCGTTATAGTGTTAGCGAATACGTATACTACTGAGAACATTATTGTCGTTTTTATCAGACTTTATTCATAGCAATTTCCAACAGAATGTACTAATACTAAAATAATACATAAAGACCAGTTTTTTAATGGTTTAATATCTATTTTCTACATAGCGTCTTACAGAAGTTGTGGAACGTTGAATCTGCAATAACGGTTAACAGTTAGAAGTTAACGGGTAACAGAAACTGTTAGAAATAGCACTGAAAAATTGGACGTCGTGGTTGTGTCAATAATTCAACTTATTAAGTAGCAGCAAATATAGACTATATCGTAGGGAGTGAGTGTACATACGATTACAACTGGTTTTCTTACGACATTGTTGCTATGGTTTCATCTTTCCCTCCTTTTCTCTCATATCAAGGGAGTGACTACTTCGTCATTCTTAATATCAGTACTTTTGGTCTGTACAGTAAAGAAAGCACAACATGTGATATGAACTTGTGGTGTTGAACTGACTAATAAAACAAGCGATATAGTTTTAAACGTAGAGACAAACCAACGAAGAGCTTGAGCAATATATCCCTCATAATGTAGTTTTAATTTTTCTCATCTGAATTTCTTTTTCCATTTGATATTTGTACTCATAACTAGTAAGGTGCTTATGAATTTTGCTTATCAAGTTTATATTATTGACTGACGCAGACTAGCGGTCACTATTTTCTTTCAGGTCATAGCAATTTCAAGAAGTATTTATATCAATGTAAATATTACTGCATCTACGTGTGGACCGATGCATTTCTCTATTTTACAGCAATCTTAAGGTGACATCGTACTCTCTATAATGGCATAGTTCTCAAGAACTATAAAAGATAAAAGTCTGAAATTTTTACACAATTTTCTTAGTTAGCTTGTGTAACTATTAAAGCAAAATTAACATTGAAAGAAAAATGTTTTTTGTACTAAACCGATTTTTTGAAAAATGTTCCAAAAAACTTTATTTTTTTATATAAAATGTTTGTATTTATTTTTTCAGTACACTCATTTAAATAATTTTGCTTCAGCATATGTATGTAGGTATCTGCCAACTACAGTAAAAATTTTAAGTGAATATCTCATGTACGTTTTGAGATAAAGGTACATTTGTAGCAAAATAAGGTAATTTTTCAGGAAACTCGTTTTAATTTAAAATATACCTTTATTCATGAATAATCAACAAAATTACATTAAAACATGCCTGATTCATAGTATTTTGTTTCTTCACTTTCTTCCTTCTTCTTTTTTTCCTGTCTCTGCTTCTCTCTCTTAATTTTTTCGAGTTCTGTAAATTTTTTTCAGCTTCTCGTATTCTTTTCATATCTATTTGCTGTAGCCGCACCTTGCAGTTATCACTGTATTTAAGTCCAAGTGCCTTCAAGACATCAACCTTACTCAATGCACCTTTATTAAATGATAGCACAGCATCATACACCCCTATGTTTAGTGTAACTATCCCAACAAAAACAGTTTTTGGTATTATCTTCCAAATCAATCCATTGAAGGACTCGTTTGGGTTTTGTATTTTCCCCAAACAGCACCGACGCAGAAGAGTTTCATTGGATAGGTCTTCGAAAATTGGTCTTATTTTCTCTAATACTGACATTGGAAGAGAAAGTTTGTGAGTGTAGTTTTCTTTTGTAATAAGTGCTCTGTTATAACCACACCATGAGTCCTCGCCTTTTGGACACAGGCTGTGTATTGGCTTTCGTCTGTAGACATCTTATGGTAGTAAATAGCCCATATAGCTTTCTTCATTTGACCAATATCTTGACAATTTTCACGAATACCTTTACCATAGTAAACTTGAAGATTGTTAATTTTGGAATCTGTTAGCCTTCCTTTTCCGCAAAGAGGCTTGCCGTCACTAAGTTTTTCTCCTTTTTTACAGTTTTACCAAACTTACGCAATCTAGAACCCATCGTCTTTTTTATATGACCAATACACTCAGCTTTTTCAATTTCAACATCAGGACCATAGAGTTCATCTTCACACACACCTGCATATCCCTTAGAATCGCCGTCACCGAGATAAGTAAGATAGCGTACACCCCTCGTCATCATCGACCGAGAAAAAATGGCCGGTGCTCCTTCAATCTCCATTCCTCCACTGTTTCCAGTATAGTTGAGTTCACAGTAATATTCATGCTTTTCTTTCAGGTGCTCTTTAGCCAACTGGCATCCTTGGCAGTATTTAGACAGAGCATGTACATCTAATAGTTTGTCAGTTTCGATTGAAATTGCAGTAACAACTCCATTCAGGGAGGTATGGCCTCTTTTTTGCCATGAACCGTCAATGGCTACTGTGAGATCGCTGTTTTCTGTTTTATCTACAACTTCTTGTACAGCTTCAATCATACTTTTTTCAGCAACCTTTTTTATTGTCGTTGCTATAATTCTATTGTACTTCATAAACCTAGTTGGGGGACCAGGAATATCAAGTAGTGTACATATCATTTTGGCGTCATCGTGTCCTTTTCCTACAGATCTTAGTGCGTGTACAAGCCTCGTATTGATATCATATTGTCCTGTATTTGTCTTGTCACTACTCATGAAACCCTGATTTACACCACAATTGTCACATAAAAACAAAAGTTGACTTGCACAACCCACCCTCTTATCTAAGTCTTCCTTCAATGTAACATTTCCAACACCACAGTTTTTACAAACAACAAAAGATTTCAATTGATTGCATAAAATGTCAATATCTAAAACCAAATAAGTTGAAGGTTTATTAATATGCTGAAATTCTTCATTGATACCAGAGTTTAACTTTGTAAAAGATGCACAATGAGCTTTCTTTTCACTTTGAAGGCTAGGACTAGATGCTTCTAGGTTAGGTATACTTGAATAAGTTTGCGATACATGCACTGCCTTTTTATACTGATTACCAGTAAATATTCTTTTCTTAAACAATTTAGTGGACCTTCCCATTATGTGAAGAACATGGAACCATTTTTATCAATCAAAAATAACTTTTACCACAGACTTATATCAAAACACAATAGCACATTCAGTACAAACAGAACAGATGTTTTCTTGTTTTGATTTGTATCAGCTGACTTGAATCAGTGTAGCCAACATGTAAAATGAAATATTTAGCAAAATGTAAACTACGTACTACTATAATAAATAAATAAACATCTAAAGAATGTTGAGAGAAACATGGTACAAAACTGGGAGTTGCATAGCGATTTTACCACTTTCACGATGTGTGCAGCGTTGTATACAAAAAAATAAAAATAGCACTTATTTCTATCGGATTACCATGAATGATACACCATTTTGTTCAGAAAAACATGTAGAATAATAATAACAAATAATAAAAACTTGTCAAAAAATTTATTTTTGGGTGTACGATGTCACCTTAAGTTGCTGATGGACTAATAGCAGACTTAGATAGTCGGGTATCGTTAATACACATTTGTGATTCCATCGGGACGGATTGGATTGTTAGGTAGACCGAACATTACAATATAATTTTTTTCACTCATATTCTAGGCAATTATTTGCTGTTAGTTTCAGAAAAATTATTTAGGGCAGGAACTAATTATCAGCGACTGCACTTGTATCAGTAAAGGATAAATTGTCATTACTCTTACAGAAGGGCGCAATCCTTCCAGCGTAAACCACAATGACAAGTTTGTCGATTTAAGGGCCAGTGTTCTTACACAGGTAATAGAATGATCGTGAGGGAAAATACAATCCAATTTCGGGGATGTGGAAATTGAAAACAATATTGAATGCGCATTTGAGAGAATTTATATTTCAACGTCTCTGCCCTGACTATATACATCCGTAAGGATTCATGTAACTGTCATTTTGTTGAACGACATGAATCAAATAAGCTATGTTATTTTGTATACTAAATACGATTTTGAGACCATTTGTATTGGGGGTTTGTTTGTATATTAAGTACACTGTCACGGCGAAATAGAATATGTCAAACATGTTGTTGCGCGTGCTGGAACGTGATGGCAGAAAAAATAACATATGCATGGTTTAGGAATAACATATTCTTATGTTCTGTTATGAATAACAAAACGAATAGGCTTAGGAACATTTTTGAAGACCGTAGAACGACCGAGCAAATTCTTCTGCTGCCTAAATTCTTACATATCACTAGTGACTTTGAAGGCCATCTATGTGAATTTAGATAACGCGCAGATCATTGCGAACTGTTGTATGCAAACATTTGTGCGACTTGAGTCTTGCAATGTGAAATTAAATGTTTATTTTTTGCTTTTAACTGCTAATATTAATAGTAAGCTCAATGGCTTTAGCGATAGTTGTTTATTATGTACAGTGTACAATGGATTATTGTATTTTATAGAAAAACTGTTGAATTAAGAGTGACTTACCATAAAGTATTTAAAAACTTAATAAGTCTTTTACTGTGGTTGTGTTTTGTTACGTATCTGCTTAAATTTACGATATCATTCTATTTATCAAGTGATGAAAGAAGTGGAGTCTTTAGCGGTAGAATGCATTTTCATCTCATTTTAGGCTACCCAAAGAGATGCTGCGGATACATTATGGTTCAGAGCCCTGGACTGATGATGCACTTAAAGTTCAGAAATACACAAGTCGCATGTCAGCAGTGTACCACAGTGGCGCTGGCGCTCTACCGCTGTGACTTATCTGATGATAAGCAATTTGCCAAAATGTATATGTTTTAAATTTTTGTGGTAGAAGTTTTTCGCGTTATGATGCATGACCATGAGAAGAAGAAAAATTAGGAAATTTAAGGCTGACAATGAAAAAGTAAAATGCTGTAACAGACTGCAGAATATTTCTTGACAGGAAAAGTAGCTTTCAAAATCAAACAGAACAGACTGATTATGTTTTTGAAATCTTCTTCCGATATGGACCGCGTCAAAAATGTCTTGTATGACAACGTTTCACTCATATTACAATGAGTATCCCCAGATCTAAGTGACAAAAACGGCGGCAAGCGAACTCAGTTTTATAGTGTGGAAGTGACGGTGGGTAGTCCGGTAAGTGGACCCTGCCCTGTGGCGTAACGCTGTGTGCATTGTTTGTGCGGTCATTCAACCCGCGTATAGTCAAACCAGAAAGTAAAGGGCACTACTAATACCACCCACCGCCACTTCTACACTATAAAACTGAGTTCGCTTGCCGGCGGTTTTGTCACTTAGATCTGAGGATACTCGTTGTAATATGAGTGAAACGTTGTCATACAAGACATTTTTGACGCGGTCCATACCGGAAGAAGATTTCAAAAACATAATAGACACCGGCCGTGGAAGCCTACGTGAGAACATAGAACAGACTTATGTTCAATTTGTCAGTTCTTTTAAACATGTGGTTAACACCGATACAGACATTTGTATTTTACCGTAGAAATTTTTGTCCGTTTTAAGATTAGTAAAAGTATTTTACAAAAATTGATAATAAGACATATAAAAAGACATTATATATCAAAGTCGCTAACAGCTTGATACACCAGCTCATCGTGCTACGATATCAGAAAACGTGTGTCGCGTAAAGTGCGGTCAACAGGAATGTTGCGAAGTTTGCGAACACGTACTGTTCCTTCACAACAAAACTTGCACCCTTCTGATTTTCTTGTCAGGAATCATTTTACACTTTAACTTTGTCTATTATGTAAAGGCATATATGCGACTGGATCATATAAGAAACGAGTATACTAGACGAGAAATTGATAATGATTCCCTAAACTAACTGATTCAGAATTTTAGAAATTGCTGGAAACAACATCTAGAAAGAGCTTTCCGAAGTTTCTTAATGCGAGTAACTTAGTTTGAAAAAAAAAACATATTTTACTTTATTGGTATTTGTATAATTTTTCATTACGTTTTAAACCTATTTTAAATGTATTTAAAAGTTACAAAATATTTCAGATTACGCGTGGTTAAATAAACAAAAATTTGTACCACATTTAGAAACGTAAAATTTGAATTATTGGAAACCACACAAAATCAACTTTAACTTCGAAGCTGCGGTAATGTCAGCGCTACGCAAAGTTTTCCTTGTGGCAGAGATAAATGGTTGTTTTTCTTTTCATATGAAGGAGTGTTTGTCAAGAGGGATACAGGGACGTGGTCTTACCAGCGACTTCCGAGAAAACCAAGAAGTAAGTCTACACATAAGAATGTTGACAGCTCTCGCCTTTGTTAAGCCAGAACATGTAGCAGATGGATTCGCCGCGATCCATAATAAATTCTGAAACTCCGGATAATGAGAAACTCTCTGGGGTTCTCGATTATTTTGTCGATCGATGGTTGGAAATCCCTTTATCGCTCTGGACGTGCTACCAAAGACGACACAGGACAACTAACGCTGTTGAGGGATAGTTGTTATAAAATCAACAGCATTCTTCTGAATCCCAAACCCAAGGTGAAAGATATCTTACAATGTTTGACAAAAAATATGCTCGACATATACAGTAAAACAATCAAAAACACAAAAATGTAACAAATAATAATAATATCGCATTGGCGAGTCCAAAATCTGGAAAAGAGGGCTGGAAGTCAGTTTGTATAAACGTAAAGAGCTTCAATACAATATGGCTTTGATATGATCAAAATGAAAAATATTAATTTTCTCTCCTCCATCCTCTGCTTAGTCTGAAGTGTTGTCCGCATATTTCGCATATGAAATGTTTGCGTCATTGTTGTCTACCCTCACTGTCAGTACAGTTCGCAACATTCTTGTTGTCCGCACACTCCACTCTCTGCATTCTTCGTACAGCCAGAAAACATTAAATCTCACAGAAAACTTTATATCCTGTCAAGACGAATGCTTCGTTTCTCTAAACGCGCAAAGGACACTGTCTAGCCTTTTAAATAGTACATATTTAAAACTACTTTACAACAATATGTATGATGTATAACTGTGTGGGTGTGTGTTATGTAGCGATTAAATAAATATAAACATAACAATAATATTAGCGATTTGCATCATTCATTTTTTGTTTGTTATACACTTTATAACAATTTTACACATTTTAATCACAGTTTGTAAGACGCTAATTGAAACAAATGAATCGCACATTACGCACGGACCTGATTTTTAAAAGGTGACGTCTGCGATAGGCCGTATGAATAATAAATATAAATTAAAATAACTTAAATCTTAACCATTGTTACGAACATTACGATGAAACCATTGACGCACGTAAGATCGTCAGAGTATATATATTGTACTGCTGTTAAAATGCACACAGTACATAATAGGGAGGTAATAAATTTTAAAAGAGAAAGGATGCCGATTTTGTATTGAATGTAACATATGTTTTAAAATGTAAACAAAAAACATTGAGACTATCGACTCACCCAGTCAACATAGAGGTCGATTCCTATATGATATAAAACAATATTCAGTAATATGTTATGAAAAGAATATATGAAATTGGAATGATTTGTTATAAGACGAGTAAAGAGTAATAAAATTACAATTTAATAAATAACAAATAGAATTACGAATATTACAGGTAAAATAAAGATGTTTAATAAGAAATAGAAAAATGATATATGTTTTAATAGGTATATGATAAACAGATGTAAAGAAATTAGGGAATTATCAAAGGGGCAATTTTGTAAATTGTTAAAAAATGTATAGTGATGAAGGAAATGTTTATTAGTCTTCAAATATATTTAATAAGAGTTACATCAGGAGTCTTAAATTATATTCAATAAGAGTAACGTTATAAGTCTATTTTTATTTTCAATAAGAGTAACGTGAAGAGTCTAATTTTATATGGAATAGTAACAGCATGAAGATTATAAAATTATATCTATTAAAAGTAGCTTGAAGAGTCTAAATTCATAAAATAACATTTGTACATCATCAAGTTAATGTAACATGGAAAAGATAATACAGTAAAGGAATTTAATTTGTGATACCAGAGTTTTGATTACAATATTTCATAAATAAAAAATCGGTATGGAGAACCACACATGACTTCCATATTCTAAGATTTATATTTAAAATCATTTTCGAAATGAAATATTACCATAGAAACTACTTCTTTCTACTTACTGCTTCAGCCTTAACCACAGTACTGTGGTCACTAACGTATACCACCTCACGTTATCGCACTCGATTTTCACTGATGATGGAAGTCGATGGCATTGCCGAAATGTCTGGTTTTGTAGAAAACATTGGACTACGGCCAAATATCCCGGGAAGGAATTTTAACAAAAACTACTTCTTTGTTGCCGATAACGTTGTACACATATATATCAGTGGCGAAGTTACATGGAGGCAATTGAGGCAATGCCTACCCTAAAAAATTCTGTAGAATAAAAATTATAAATACGTATGAACTACATAACGTAAAGATTATACATTGTTACTGCGACTGTCAAATTTATTAAACCGAAACGTGCTTTATTGAGCGACCGCTAGATGGTGACAGGTGAGATTCGGCATAGTTCGTTTAAAGCGAATGAGGCAACCTGAACTTGCCTCAGCGTTTTTTGTATACATCGTATGTAAGCAATGTAGTAGTGTGATAGGGAAGTGTAGGGAGGGGGGATTGTCCCGCGCTGTACACACAGAGCGTTGAGGCATGCCTCACTTCTGTGGTCCAAACAGTTAAGTTAAAGCGCCTGTGTTGTTTCTAAGTGTTTATTTTATGCGGTTATTAAAAGTGTCACTGTTATTCCGCTGAACTAACAGATGATCAAGATTGTTATTTGAATTATTTGTAACATTAATCATATATATAGAAACTAATCAAGTTTAAAAATTTGAAGTTCAATCAGTTGTATTATTGTGTATGACTAATACAAGGATTGTTCAATAGAAACACGTATAGAGCCGTAAAGCATTTTTTATTCAACGATTTTAAAAGAAGTCTCCAATAACATTAAGACATGAGTTCCACTGTTGCGCTAACCTGTAGATTCCCTGCTAGTAAAATTCTTACGGCTGTTTGTGGAACCATTCGGTTACAGCAAACTCTACCTCAGCGTCCGATTTGAACCACCGTCCTTTTAGTGATTCCTTAAAAAAAATTTAAGATAAGATTTTTGCCTATCCATTCATTAACTACTAGCTTCGCCAGTAAGCAAATTGATGTCCATTTTTTCGGCTTGCACGCGTTATGTTGGTGTGGGTTTCGGCACTTTCCATTTAAAAAGCGTGCAAATGTAAGAAAATAAACATGAGTGAGGCCAGAAATAACGTGAATTGTGTGTGTGTGTGTGTGTGTGTGTGTGTGTGTGTGTGTGTGTGTCTTACCTGCCTTTTTATTGCTGTATTAAATGAAAAATATTAATGAAGAAATTTGTGTTAGTGGTTGAAATCACAATCAAAATGATCAATATTGCACACCACTATATAAAAATTATTCCGATTAGCGCTTTCAAGCTTCACAGCTCATCGTCAGATCAGGAATAGGCAGAAAATATGTAATACCCAACCCTTCACCCCTCTCCCCCACCCTGCTCACCCACAACAAACTAAAAATTAATGACCCTTCCCCACCCCCTAAACTCTGTCTCACCATCTGTAAGTTACATATTTTTCTAGTAAATTCCTTGTGTTTCAGTGTGTGTGTGTGTGTGTGTGTGTGTGTGTGTGTGTGTGTGTGTGTGTGTGTGTGTGTGTGTGTGTGTGTGTGCATCCCTTTAAATTACCCTCTTCCTCTCCACACAAGTGGGTCAGTCACACACCCTTATTTTAAAACAACCAATTAGTACTATGAAATATAATTCTTAATCTTATCTATCTGCCCTCTCTCATTTACTTCTTAATCATGTTATAAAATATTTCTTCATTATCAAATTTAATTTTAATATTAATTAAATTGTCTAACCCTTTTTCTCTTTCTTTCAATATTTCTAACTCCTCTCTAAGCTTCCTTTCAACTGTGTTATTTACTACTTTTACAATTTCGTATTCTTCCAAAGGATTAACAAACTTGTGGTTGTCTTCTATGAAATGTCTTGCATATAACGAATTGGTTGTTCTATTACCTTCTCCACGTTTGTGGTCAGACAACCTGCATGCGAATTTTCGTCCTGTCTCCCCTAGGTACACTTTGTTGCAGTCTTTACATTTTAATTTATAAATTCCGCTTTTCTGTAATACTGGAATTTTTTCTATATTCTTATTCCTTATCTTATCAAATACCGTTTCACATTTTTTAATAGCTATATCTACTCCATATTTATTAAAACATTTTATAATTTTTCTAGTATGTGAACCTATGTATGTCAATGACCCTGCATAATTCTTTTGTTCTGGATCTATTTTAGCTTTTTGTATGTTGACCCTTTTCATAACTTTATCCACTATGTTGGTGCTATAATTATTATTCCTTACAATTCCCTTTATCGTTTTTAACTCCCTATCTTTTGATTCGGTCTCTTTTAAACACTTCTGAGCTCTGTAACAAAAGGAATTGATTGCCGCCATTTTATATCTGTATGGGTGGTACGACTCTCTTGGTATAATTATATCAGAATACGACTCTTTCCTAAATATCCCAAACTGTAGTTTCTCATTATCTTTAATTTCTATGTTTAAATCTAAGTAATTTATTTGCTTACCTCCTATCTCTTCCTTAAATTGTAAGTTTTTATCCTTATTATTTACCTCCTTTATAAACTCATGCACTTCTTCTATGCTTCCTTCCCAAACTACTAATACATCATCAACGTATCTAGACCATAATTTTATATTGTCTTTATACTTAGTGGAAGTTATTAATTGCTTTTCAAAATCATTCATGTATATTTCAGCAAGAATAGGGGATAATGAAGACCCCATAGGTAAACCTTTTTTCTGTATATAAAACTTGTTATTAAACCTAAAATAGTTCTGATTTACACATTCTTTAATTACTTTCATCAACTGCTTTTTATACCTGTATTCTCCCATATTATTATCGTTTATTAACTTAATAACTTTATTTACTGTGATATTAGTAAACATGTCCTTAACATCCAGTGATATCAATTTTGTATTTACATTATTGCTAATATTTTCTAATTTTCTATCAATTTTATATTATTCTCTATGTTGTATTTTGTCCCAAATTCATATTTCTCTTTCAGTACTCTGCTAACTTCCTTTGATAGTTTATAAATAGGTGCATTAATAAAAGAAACAATCGGTCTAATTGGTTTTCCTTCTTTATGTATCTTAACCTGACTTTTAAAAGTTGGTGCTGTTGGATTACTTTCCAATAAATACTTTTTCTTATTTTCTTCTATAAATGTTATCTGTTTCATCATTTGTTTTATCCTTGACTGGTACTTACTTGTATAATCATACTTTATTTCCTCGTATGGTCCTTCCCTTATAAATTCTTCCGTTTTCTTTATGTATTCTTCCTTTCTCATTAGTACCACTGTATTTCCTTTAATCGCCTTCGTAACTATAATATCATTTTTCTTTATTTTATTCTTTAGTTTAGTTACAGTTGCTTTGATTTTTTGTTCATTCTTTGAATTATACAAACTTTTCTTAAATATTTTATCTACTACATTCCCTACTTCCCACCTTATTCTTTTTTTATCATTTTCATTTCCTAGTTTTTGTATTATGCTTTCGCATTCAATAATCGTTTTTTCTTGATTTAATTCTGGTGGCGGTGCGTATTTTAAGCCTTTCGCTAACATTTCTTTTTCTTTTTTTTAACATATTGAAATTTACCTCTGTAAGGTTTATTACTCTTTTTTCATAGTTATTCTTAGAGAGGTGTTCCTTTTTTACTTCGTTCTTTCTTATTGATTTATTTAACTTATCTACCATTTTTTTATTTTTATTTTCCAATTTCTTTTCTATGTACCCCAAACCAAAATTATATAATATTTCTTCTAACTCTACATACGAGTATATTCTTAATAATTCTATGTGTCTGTCATATAATTCCCTATTATATCTATTGATTAAGCCGTAGAGTGACCTTATTTCCAGTTTTATCCACAACTTCTCGCTTTGTTCTTTTACTTTTTTGGCTACACTGTTCTTATTTTTAATTTTAACTTGAGCGTACTTTGGGATGACATTATTATCCAGACATTGTTTATTAAACCATATTTTACTTAAAACCCTCTTCAATTTAACTTTTAACTTAAGATATATAAAAACTTTACTTACCTTATTGTTGTCGTTTATTACCTCATTGTTGTTGTCCATTACCTGTAGTCGATTGCACATCTTAACAGACGTTTAATGAAGAAATTTGTGTTAGTGGTTGAAATCACAATCAAAATGATCAATATTGCACACCACTATATAAAAATTATTCCGATTAGCGCTTTCAAGCTTCACAGCTCATCGTCAGATCAGAAATAGGCAGAAAATATGTAATACCCAACCCTTCACCCCTCTCCCCCACCCTGCTCACCCACAACAAACTAAAAATTAATGACCCTTCCCCACCCCCTAGGTTGTCTGACCACAAACGTGGAGAAGGTAATAGAACAACCAATTCGTTATATGCAAGACATTTCATAGAAGACAACCACAAGTTTGTTAACCCTTTGGAAGAATACGAAATTGTAAAAGTAGTAAATAACACAGTTGAAAGGAAGCTTAGAGAGGAGTTAGAAATATTGAAAGAAAGAGAAAAAGGGTTAGACAATTTAATTAATATTAAAATTAAATTTGATAATGAAGAAATATTTTATAACATGATTAAGAAGTAAATGAGAGAGGGCAGATAGATAAGATTAAGAATTATATTTCATAGTACTAATTGGTTGTTTTAAAATAAGGGTGTGTGACTGACCCACTTGTGTGGAGAGGAAGAGGGTAATTTAAAGGGATGCACACACACACACACACACACACACACACACACACTGAAACACAAGGAATTTACTAGAAAAATATGTAACTTACAGATGGTGAGACAGAGTTTAGGGGGTGGGGAAGGGTCATTAATTTTTAGTTTGTTGTGGGTGAGCAGGGTTGGGGAGAGGGGTGAAGGGTTGGGTATTATATATTTTCTGCCTATTCCTGATCTGACGATGAGCTGTGAAGCTTGAAAGCGCTAATCGGAATAATTTTTATATAGTGGTGTGCAATATTGATCATTTTGATTGTGAAAAATATTATATTACATTAAAATGAAAAATTATAATTTTATTGCCTGGCAACAAAATTATTTTATTTTTAACAATTACCATTGTTTCAAAAAGTTTAAATAAATTTTAAAGTACTTTACTCTTGTTAAAACGTAAAAGGTTGCCGGTAAACTACCCCTTCCCCTTAACCGATCTTCACCAAAATGAAAAGCCCTTGAGACCTCTACAATTCAGGGACGTATGCAAAATATTATTTGATTCTGTTTGAATTTGCGGCTGTTATCGTTTGCCATAGAAAATACGCTTGATAAAAAAACGTTGCAGGTAAACTACCCCTTTCCCTTAACCGATCTTCACCAAAAACAATAGGTCTTGAGTACTCTTTAAATCAGAGCTGTACGAAAAACATTATTTGATTCTCTTTGAATTTGCGGCTGTTATCGTTTGCCATAGAAAATACCCTTGTTAAAAAAATGTTGCTGGTAAACTACCCCTTTCCCTCAACCGATCTTCACCAAAAACAACATGTCTTGAGAACTCTACAATTTAGGGCTGTATGCAAATAATCTTTTGATTCTGTTTGAATTTGCGGCTGTTATCGTTTGCCATAGTAAATACCCTTGTTAAAACATAAAACGTTACAGGTAAACTACCCCTTTCCCTTAACCGATCTTTACCAAAATCAACTGATCTTGAGAACTCTACAATTGAGGGCTGTTTGCGAAACATTATTTGATTCTGTTTGAATTTCCGGCTGTTATCGTTTGCCAAACAAACAAAATTACCCTTGCTAAAAAAAAACCGTTGCTGGTAAACTACCCCTTTCCCTCAACCGATTTTCACCAAAAACAATAAGTCGCGAGTACTCTACAAATCAGGGCTGTCTGCAAAAAATTATTTGATTCTGTTTGAATTTGCGGCAGTTATCGTTTGCCATAGAAAAAAATCTACAGACAGACACATAGACAGACAGACACACACACAGACACTTTTCGGAAAACGACTTTTTTTCATGTTTTGAGTGTAGTAGAATCAGAATCTGCAATAATCTCGAAGACGATTTTTTTTGCCATCACCATACTTCCATTCCTTAAGGAATATGGAAGTAAAAAATAAAACACTAAACTTGTATGAAACCAGAATATAACCTGGATAAAAAATTACAAACTTTGACACACACTTTTTAACACTTCAGGAACAAATTGTAATTACACCTTATAGTACATAAGTACCATTAATGTAAGGTAGTGTACTTTATTGTAATCATCTCAATATTTTTTTGTAACCACAAGAACCCAGGATTATTGAACGAAATTAAAATAAACTTTTGATGACGCCATGTCTAACTAAATCGTTCTGAATTGACTTTCGCCTACCTTGGGAATTAATTGTCTCATTATTGCCGGAGCAACTCTGTTTAATAACAATATATAATTTTGTATAATAATGAATACCAACTAATCACAAGTTAATAAACTAGTACAGAGTTGTAACCACTGTTCTTTATTTCATAGGAAATTGCATTAAATGATTTGTGTATGTTAGCGACGAGCTAAAGTGACGGTAAGTGCTAGACGTCGGAAACTCGGCGAACTAGCAGCGAGATTAATAAACCCGCACGTGGCGGGAGTAATTTGAATTCACCATTCCGTCTAGAACGAACGCTCAATCGTCCTACTTTTTAATTGTTTTCAGCTTAAACAATTTGGCGCCACCCAGGAAATACAATCACAGATTAAAGGACAGGATAGGTTCACATTCGCGAGTATTGGTAATTCGTGAGATCGCGATGGACGTCGTCAGCATAAACATAAAGTAACGACTACAACGTGTGAGGCGAACACACGAAACACACTTTTACAAAGACGACATAAGAGTTTTCTCGTCACAATATATATATTGTCACAGGACAAATGGCGCCAATCGTACACACTATCGTTTTTGTGGTCCTTAAAAAGACCGTTTGTCGAGAACGCTACATCATTTGCGTACGCCGCCCGACCCGCGCTGTGATGTTCAGGGGCTGCGTCCGCTGTTCCGGGCGTACTGCTGTCCTCTTCTTTCAGCAGCGGTATGTAGAGCCCGCTGCTGTCCCAGTCGATTTCCATCACTGGCTCTCCTGTGCTCTCCATTCTTCCTTCTTCCTCTTCTTCCGGCTGGCTTCAAGGCGTCCAATGGAGTGCGCCAAAGCATGTAGCATGTAGCATCATAGTAGCGGGGCGTCTTTGCACCCGGTGCATGACTGCAGCATCTGGGTCGAGCCCAATGGCTGCCTGTGGATACACTTAGTCCTGGTTCATTCGACTGGTGCCTAAAAACAGGAATGGACAACCGCCAACCAGTTAACTGAGAAGGCCGGGGAGAAAGGTTTTCAATTTTTATTTATTTTAAAAATTTCTGCAATCAGTGGGCACTGCCGCAAGGACGGGTTCAGGTGACAGATGTCACCCGTTCCCAGTCCCGCGTGCAGACGCCGTGAGGCGTCGGTCGCTCCCCGCGAGGCAGAGAGCCCCCGTGCCAGTGATAGCACGTAGCAGCGGCATTCAGCGCGGTCGGCATACTAGGAAGGGAGGAAGGAAACAGCTTTGCAGGTAAATTCTGGGGCACGGGCAGATAGTGAATATGCAAATTAGTTGAGGTTTAAGTTTACTTAAACTTATGGCGGGTCATCGAGAATCGCCCGAGGGCGTTTGACCCGGACAGGGGGAGGTGGTTGCGTGGTGCTGATGGTCCTGAGGTAAGGGAAGGAAGAGGTCTCAGCTGCGGCAAAGAGAGTCGCAGCTAATGACCAGACAAAGGCTGAGAGAGCAGGAACTCGTAGACCTCCTCGAATGACACTATTTCTTACAAACCAAGGAGATCCCGACAAGGAACGGAGGGTTCTGGATTGGAAACTTTCCAGCCTACGCCTGTTGGTGGCGGAGGCAAGTGACCACCAAACAGGTGCCGCATAGGTCAAGACAGACAGGAGAAACAACAGATAGAGGGTAACTTTCGTGCGCAGCGCCAGGGGGCTGCGACACGCGAGGTATGGGTAAAGTTTGGCTCGAACGCCGCGAGCCTTGGCAAGGGTGTCCGTCACGTGGGCGTTGAAGCAAAGGCGACGATCTAGCCGAACGCCTACATACTTCACCGACTCTTTATAGGCGATAGGCCTCCCTTCCAGGGAGAGGGGCTGGGATCGGGAGATGGACTTACGAGTGAAACAGATCGCCTCGGATTTCTCCGTATTGATCGTCACCCGCCATTTCCGTAGCCAGTCCGGAAGCTGGTCCAACTGACGCTGCAACCGTGTACTCGCAAAACGCGGGGACACAGAGCTGTAATGATACATTGCATCGTCAGCGAACAAAGACAACGTGACTCCGGGAAAACAGGCAGGTCGTTCGTGTACACGAGGTACAGAACGGGGCCGAGGACAGATCCCTGGGGTACGCCGGCGGCGACAGGACGAACTGCAGAGCAGGTTCCGTCGACGCTCACCCTGAAGGTTCGGTCGCTGAGATACGACCGGAGGAAAAACACTATGGACGATGGTAGGGGGGAGTTAGCTAGTTTGAAGAGAAGACCTTCGTGCCAGACTTTGTCGAAGGCCTTGCTCACGTCCAGCAGTGCGGCGGCCGTAGCCGCTCGCCTGTTGGTGGCGTCAGAGAGTTGCGTTACCACGCGGACTAGTTGAAGAGTGGTCGAGTGCTCTCTGCGAAACCCGAACTGTTCGTTGCGGATAAAATTATCCAACAACGGCGAGATGCGGGCCAGCAGGAGCCGCTCGAACACCTTCGAGATAACTGGCAAGAGAGATATTGGCCGATAGCTTTCAGGAAGCATGCGCGGCTTGCGGGGTTTAGGAACCATAACGATGTTGGCATTTTTCCACAAGCGGGGAAAGTACTGTAGCCGGAGACAAGAGTTGAACAGCTCGAGAACGAGGTCAACGCCTGAGGCCGGGAGATATGGTAATGCAGCGGCCCCGATCCGGTCAGGACCGGGGGCGCGACGGCGGTTTAGTCGACAGACAGACGAAACGAGTTCGTCTCTGTCGAACGGGAGGTCTGGGCCAGCGGGAGGGCGAGAAAAATAACCAGATAGGAAGTCCCGGACTTCTGCCGAGTGGGCAGGGTCCGAAACGCCACGATGAACGGTAAATTGCGACTCCATGCAGTCGGCGAAGACCTCAGCCTTGCCTTCTGATGAAGACACAACCCCGTTCGGGGTTTCCAGCGGGTTGCGAGTTCTCTTCTCGCGGGTCAGTCTACTCACCGCTCTCCAGACGGAGGCGTGGTCGACTTCAAGAGACTCAAGGTATGAGTCCCATCGATCAGAGTTTACGTCCCGCAGTAGCTGCTGAACGTAAAGGGACTGTTGTTGAAATCGTCGCTTAACGACTGGGTCACGGGTCCTTTGCCATCTGCGGCGGAGCTGGCGCCGTAGCCAGATGGCGTGGAGTACTTCCGCAGGTAAGGCCGATTTACGATGATTCACCTCGAGTGCGTAGGTGTGTCGATCCATGACACCTTGGACCAATTCCTGAAGATTTGTGGCGCGGAGATCCAGATCGTCACGAGTGACGATTGGGTCCACCGGGAGAGATGGTAACCTGCGAGAGAGCTCATCATGATAGGATCGCCAGTTGACTCTCCTAACAATCTGAGCGGGAAGTCGGGGTGACGCCGACAGCTCTCGAACAGTTATAACAAGGGGATTGTGATCGGACGAAAGGTCCGACACAGACGAGACCTCGATGTTGCGGGCAGCGTTCTTGACAACTACTATGTCAAGAACGTCTGGCCGATGGCCGTGAAAGGGGAAGTAGGTAGGGTCTTCAGGGCCGATGACATTAAGTGCCCGGTCGCCAGAGACGAACCGGAACAGAGAATTTCCATAGGCGTTGACAACGCGGCTGTTCCATGAAGGGTGTTTGGCGTTTAAGTCGCCGGCTACAATGGTTGAGAGGGGGTGGTCGAGGAGGGCGTCCCACTCCTCGGGCGGTGGCGGAGTTCGCCGGCCAGGCCGGAGGTACGCAGAAACAACGCGCAGCTCCGATCCGCCGGCGTCCACCGCCACCGCGCAGCCTTCAATAATAGATGTATCTAGAGGAGGCAAAAGCCTGTGGGATATCCTCCTGTGGACTAAAACAGCTGTGCCCCCCGAGGGGGGACAGCGAGGCCGTAGGGGACGATCCTGACGATAACAGGCATAGGCAGGAAGGGAAAACGAGTGGTAATGAGCCAGATGAGTCTCGGAAAGAAGTATGATATCAACATCATACTCCGTCACGAAAGTCATCAGTTCAGATCGTCTGGGGAGTAGCCCGAAGGCATTCCACGCAACGATCCTCAGGCAATTAGCCATTTAGGGGAAGTAGAGGAAAGAGGGTAGCTAACGATTGGAACACCAGGGCAAGCACAGTGGTAGTGTCGCGAGCAGTCCTGATAGACGCAACAAGATTATCTGCCCAGGCAGTCAGGGGATCCGCCGAAGCCCGAGAAGATTCCCGGGATTCAGGAGGACAAGCCTGACTGGCCTCGACAGGGGTAGCAGATGGCGCTGGGCTGGTGGGCTGAGCTGTAGACTGCTCGCTGGGAGGTTGAGGACGATGACTGGGGGCGGGTCGAGCCCGCGGAGAGGGTACAGGTGGAACCTGTGACGACGTAGGTCGGCCGGCGGAGTTCCGGCGACAACGAGAGCGCTTGGATTTGCCCGATCGGGCTGGAGGCGGGGCTGATTTAGCGTCCATGGCCGCGTAGGAAGGTGCGGGTGCTCCGGCAGGCGCCGGTGTTGAGGCCGCTGCAGGCGGCGCCGAAGCGACGACTGCAGGCGAGACAGCGGCACCGGAAGCAACCGAAGTTGCTGCCGGGACCTTGGCAGATGAACCAGTGAGAGGCGGGAAAGCCGTTCGCCGGTTAGGGCCAGGACCAGCTACACGGCCAGCCTGCGCGCCAGGGCGCACAGGAGGTCGCTGCGGTTTCATGGCGGCGATAAAATTAGAGCAGCCTCGGTAATTAGCCGGGTGGGCTCCTTTGCAGTTGCAGCATATAGCTGTGAACCCCGTCAATGGCTTATCACAGCCACGATGAGGTTCAGCACAACGCACGCAACGCGGGGGCTGATGACAGAAAAGACTGCTGTGGCCGAACCTCTGGCAGTTGAAACACTGCGAGGGGCCGGGCCGCGGGTCAAATGTCCGGACTTGCACCCGTAGGTGCAGAAGATTCTGGAGACTATAAATCTCCTCGAAAGGGCCTACTTTGAGAAGTTTGACCAGAAAGCTGTTAACAGGTCGGCGGTCATCACCTTTGCCAACATGCAGGACGCTTACCGCGGTCGGCGCATAGCCAAGCGCAACAAGTTCCTGCCTGATGGCATCAGTTTCAGTGAAGGAAGGAATTCCCGACAGAACGACCTTGATTTCTCGCTCTGACGGGAGGGCAAAAGTGTGAAAAGAAATCTTACGCTCTGTCAGGAATGACTGAACAGAGCGGAAGTCTGGGATTGTAGCGGTCGCCAGCTTTAGCGAGGCGCCTTGGCACCTCGCCTCGACCTTGACCGAAGGAAGAGCTAGGGATATGGAACGCAGTAATTGAGAGTAATTGCTATTATCAGGAATTACAATCGGTGGAATGCGTGGGGAAGACACAGTTTGGGTAGCAGTTGAATACTCACGCTCGCGCTGAGTGCCGCTGTTACCGTGACTAGATGACTGATGTGCAGCTGAGGCGGGCGGCGGAGTTTGGGCCAGTTTTCGCTTGCGTTTGGCAGATTTGCCCTCCACAAGCGAGAACTGTCCGTCCCCCGACCCAACACTGCACATATCAACCGCACTATTATCACTTTCACAATCACTTTCACTGTCGTGAGGAAGTGGAGTTGAACGGAAGCCGGTTGAGCAAGTTTCCATTAAGGAAACAAGCGGCGCCGGCAGAGGATTCGGGGGCGTATTCGACGCCATTTCGGACAAGCCGAAATGAACGTCTACGCAGGTCTAGGATTGAGGGATCACCAGACACTGAAAACTATCCACAGGCACAATTGAACACGACACAGACCGCACAGCACTCGGAAACAAAAACACTCCCGCACAGATTAAATATAACTGATTAGCACTGAACTGTTGGTGAAACTTGTAGTATTGATGATGCAGAATATGATGGTGATGAAATAAATGGTGAAAACTCAATATTTCCGCTAAATTAGACAAAATTTTGCAGAGCAAAACCGTCACAGCCTACCCGGGCAAATGCTCTAGGTAGACTCCGCTGGAGTGCGCCAAAATTTCTAGCGGCGCTTTCTATGCCCTGACAGGTCGTGTGCCATGAACCTATCAGAGTGCCGCTGGTCCCTGGTTGGCTCGCCTCGAGCACGTTAGATGGTCACGTCAAGGCCAATCAAGCTGCTGCTGATCCTTGATTGGCTCGCCTCGCCTTCTCGTGTCACGTCTCGGCTGGCGCCGAGAGCAGATCTTCGCCTCGCTACGTCACAACTCCCCCGGGTCTTGAATGCTCTCCGGTGGCCAGCCCATTGTTCTTCTCCGGCGGGTTTGAGCCGTTGGTGGTGAACCTTGTATGGGCGTCTGTCTTTCTCCACTGTGTAAATCTGCCCGCCGAGGGTTGCGGCAACGCTAAAGGGACCTTCCCAGGCTGGCTCCCATCCAGGGTACCTCCGTCCTTTGGCTGGTCCGGCGTGGCTCTTGACGTACACCAGCTGCCCTACGGCCAGTGTAGGATCCTGTGTTCTCCGTTCCGGATACCGTCGTTGCTGATACTTGGTCTGGTGTGACCTGGCCGCCTCTTCTTGTTCCTCAATTGGCCGGACGTCCTGTTCTGCGTGTGGTCGAATCCAGTCGCCGGGTCGGCGTAGGTCTCTGCCCAGCAGAAGCTCGCTCGGTGTCACTCCAGTGGCGGCGTTTGCACGATTCCGCAGCGGGAACAGAACCGCCGGCAAACGCTTGTCCCAGTCGCCATGGTACTTGCAGTCATGGAGCTGGATCCGCAGCGCCTTCTTGATCTCGCCGTTGCGCCGCTCGGTCGGGTTCGCCCTGGGATGGTAGTTGGCTGCAGTCCACGGTCGTATGTGCAGCTTGTCGCACATCTGCTTCCACTTGTGGCCTGTGAGCGGCTTCCCCTTGTCGGCGAGCAACGTCTCTGGGTATCCCCAACGAGGGAACACTTCTTCCTCCAGGTAGCGGATAATGGTGTCGGCGTCCACCTTGCGCACGGCCTTTGCTTCCACCCATCTCGACATCATATCAGTGACCACTACGATGTACCGGTTGCCAGCTCGAGTCAGCGGATATGGTCCCATGACGTCCAGGGCGACAGTATTCCAACATCTCCTGGGTCGGTGAGGTCGCTGTTGGTCCTGTTCGGGATTTGCGCCGCGCTTGTGTAGGGCGCATATTCTACAACTCCGGACGTATCTGCGGACATCAATGGTTAGGCCGGTCCAGACGAAGTCCTTGCCGATGGCCCGAAACGTTTCTTCGGCCCCCGGATGACCGGCTTCAGGGGAGTCGAGGAAGTGCCTGATGACCTCCATGCGGACACTCGGCGGCACGTACAATCCTGGTTCCTGGTTGCGTCTGTCCCTCCAAACCAGGCCGTTGTCCACCCGATATCCTCTCGCTGTAGCCGCCGCAGGGTCGTTTCTCCACGCTTGGCACACCTGGTCGCCTTCTTGCGCCTCCTGCACTGCCTGATGAATGCTGACAGCTGCGATTTCTCGGAGTCGCGGTGCAGCTGCCGCAACACTGCGAAGTGGCTTCTCTTCAGGCTGCATCCGTGGTTCTTCTTGGACGCCGGCAGTATCTTCAAGCCCAGGTTCCCTGGAGAGGAAGTCCGGCAACTCGTTCTCCTTGCCCGGGCAGTGGACGACGGTGAATTTGAAGCTCTGTATCAGTAGAGCCCAGCGAGCGTACTTCGTCTTCTGCCACGTCGCCTGCTTCAGCCAGGTTAGCGCCTCGTTGTCGGTCCTTAGGGTGAAATGGCGATCCTCCAAGTATGGCCGGTATTTCTTGATGGCCCAGACGACTGCCACCACTCCAGTTCGTTGGAGTGGTAGTTCTTCTCCGCCTCGTGGAGCTTGGCACTGGCGTACGAGATGATACGCCTCTCTCCGGCTTCGGTGCATTGATAAAGCACCGCTCCAAGTCCCTTTTGGCTGGCGTCGGTCTGCAGAAACATCGGCAAGTCTCGATCCGGTCGTGAGAGTTTTAACGGCTCCCGGAAAGCGGCCTTAACCGCTTCCGGCTCGCTGAGTTGTGTCGTCCCAATGCCACTTTCTTGTCTGCAGCAGGTCCGTTAACGGTTCCGAAATCATGGCGAAGCAGGGGATGTACTCTCGCAGCCAGTTGCAGGTTCCCATGAACCGTTGCAGCTCTTTCTTGTTGCTGGGGGCCGGCTGGTCTTCGATTGCTCTGAGATGTTGCTGCTGCGGGAGGTTGCCGTCCGCATTAATCTCGTGGCCCAGAAAGGCGACTTCTTCCCTGCCGAAGTGACACTTGTTGAGCGAGCAGGTCAGGTGGTGCATCTGCAGCCTTTCCAAGACTTGATCCAGGTGTCGCAGGTGCGTTTCCCAGTCGGGGGATTAGACAATGATGTCGTCCAGATAGACGAGGCAGCACTCCCGTAATAGTCCCGTGAGAACATCCTGCATCAGCCGTTGGAAGGTGCTGGGCGCGTTCTTCAGCCCAAAGCACATCACCCGGAACTGGTAGCGACCTCCGTCGGGCACCGAGAATGCTGTGTACTTCCTTGCTTCTTCCTCCAGCGGGACTTGCCAGTAGCCGCTCTTCAGATCTAGGGTCGAGAAAACTTTGGCCCAGCTGAGGTCCTTGATTGTTTCGTATATCAGCGGCAGTGGTGAGTCCACATCCTCGGTCTGATCGTTCAGCCTCCGGAAGTCCACGCAGAACCGGGGTGTGCTGTCCTTCTTCACAATCACCACCGGAGAGCTGTATGGCGAGGTGGCCGGTTCAATGATACGCTGCCTCAGCATCTCTTCTACCTGTTCCCGGATGGTGCGTTTCTTCTCGTCGGAGTACTGGTACATTGGGAGCCGGAATGGCTGGCTACCTTCTTTCAGCCGGATCTCGTGCTTGGCCGCAGATGTAGTGCGGAGCGGGCCACGGGAGAACAAGCTGCGATGACGGTGTAACATTTCCAGAAGCCGTTTATGGTGTTGGCCACCTGCTGACGTTTGAAGGCTAGCTTCCTCAATGTCCTCTTCCTCGGGCTCCGAGCGGTCATTCCAGAAGACCGTCTGTCGGTTCTCGCTGCCAATGTGAAGGCAGCCCCGTCGGTAGTCCACAACTGCTTGGTTGGCCGTGAGCCAGTGGTGGCCCAGTAAAACTTCTTCTTGCAGTCCGGGCACTTCTAGGAGACTGGTGGTGGTCGCGAGACTTCCAATTATAATTTCTGCGACGACAGCGGCCGTTGAGTGACATTGCTGACCGTGTAGCGCTAGCTGAACAACTCGGGGCTCCGTCTTCCTTCCTCCGGGCAGCAGACCGGCTCGTATGAAGTCGTAGTTTGCGGCGGAGTCCAAGGCTGCGGTCAGTTTTTGGCCGGCGATCTCTATTGCAATGCGCGGTATGTCCGCACCTAGTTGGTTCACGCGCCCCGGTGGGCTATTTACCGGGGCGCTTGGTCGTTTCCCTGCCGGTTCTTCACAGGGCAGTCCCGATGGAAGTGTCTTCCCGGGCAGTAGCGGCACTTGGGCGTTAGGCTGTTCATTCTTTGTTCCTCTTTCGTGCTTGAGGCCGATCGACACTGCTTCGACCCCCCTACTCGATCCAGGAAGTTTTCAGCAGAGTCATCCCGACCTCGCGAACGACTATCTTGATCCAAGTCCGCCTCGATGCTCATTGCCCGTTGTAAAATTTCCTCTAAAGTCGTAGGCGGCGGAAACCTCAGCGCGGGTCGAAGGCGTGGCTGCAGCTGTTGTGTAAGCATGGCTATGCTCGTCCTCTCGTCACCTCCGTGGTACAGACGGCGAAACAGCTTGATTTTTCTCAGGATGAAGATTTCCGCCGATTCCTGCCGCTGCGTTTGTCCGTACAGCTCGGCCAGCAGCTCTGCGTCGCGTTGCATCCCGCAGAAGTGATGCCGGAAGCGGTCGCAGAACTGTGGCCAATTTATCTGCAATCCCGTGTATCTCTTTGCCCACGTGGCAGCTTCTCCTCGGAGCTTCCGCACTGCGTAATCTGCCCACTGTTCAGGTGGGATTCTGTAGTCCCGCAGCTGTCGCTCTAACTGTTGAAGATATCGTACTGGATCCTCGTACTTGAGGCCATGGTATGTAGCGGTGATCACCGGTGGCAACGTGCACCTCAGAGCTGCGGCGAATTGCGCAAAGCCTTGCTCTACCTCGAACCCGGTGTCCCGCTGGGTGTAGCTGTTGGGGGCCATGTTGTTTTGTGTGCCGGCTGGTAGCTCTCTGGGGTGGCTGGATCTTGCATCCGCAAGATGATCGTCGCCCCACGTTGGGGGCCACTTGTCACAGGACAAATGGCGCCAATCGTACACACTATCGTTTGTGTGGTCCTTAAAAGGACCGTTTGTCGAGAACGCTACATCATTTGCGTACGCCGCCCGACCCGCGCTGTGATGTTCAGGGGCTGCGTCCGCTGTTCCGGGCGTACTGCTGTCCTCTTCTTTCAGCAGCGGTATGTAGAGCCCGCTGCTGTCCCAGTCGATTTCCATCACTGGCTCTCCTGTGCTCTCCATTCTTCCTTCTTCCTCTTCTTCCGGCTGGCTTCAAGGCGTCCAATGGAGTGAGCCAAGTCAAGTGGTCAGAGCTGTTGGGTTGAGCGTCGTGAGACGACCCAATGGTTTCCTAGTACCGAGCCTCCGGTAGGGGCTCCTGCCTAGTGGTCCTGTCCAGACGGAATATTGTTAATTAATTTTTAATGGTCGCTACAACGACATGCTCGTACTAGGTCGACTAGTACAGTATTTGTCGAGGCCGTTTCCAAGATTCACCTGGACGTATTCGGTACCTGCCAAGGCCAGCTATGAGTGGGTTTGTCTGGGTCCTCGCAGCTCGGACGTAAAATTTACGTGCAAGTCGCCTTGCGGTGTCATCCAAGGAGCGGACACCGAGTCCTCTTCTCAGGAGACGAGAAGAAAACCGATAGGGGACTTTGGCCGCTAGCCGAAGCCCTCTATCGAGAACGCTTTGCAACCTTCTTTTATGAACGGTTGCGAGGTAACCCCAGACGGGAAGAGCGTAGGTAATGATCGGCAACAGATACGCGTTGACAATCAACTTACCCAGCTTGCGGGTCATAGCCTTGTTGGCAAGTATCGGAAACAGTTGACCGAGACGAGCGGACGCTTTCTTTCGCATCGTCTCAGCGTGGGTACGCCAGGTGAGCCGACGATCAAGGTGGACACCGAGGTACTTAACTTCCCTCGACCAGGGCAGGTACGTTCTACCGAGTCTCACTCGGCCTCGTGGTTCTTTCCGGCGCTTTGTGAATAGCACCGCGGAGCTCTTGGTTTCGTTGACGGCAACTTTCCAGCTTTCCGTCCACGTCGAATACGCATCGAGTGCGCGCTGAAGTCGTGGGATAGCAAAGTCTGCGTTCCGATCGGCGGTATAGACCGCCGTGTCGTCGGCAAACAAAGCCATCTGGACTCCAGGCTCTCTGGGTGCGTCGTTGACATACACGGAGAACAGGAGAGGCCCTAGCACGCTACCTTGAGGTACCCCGGCTGTGATACGTCTCTCGGAAGAGACGTGGTCGTCTATTCGCACGCAGAAAGTCCTCTCCGTCAGAAAGCTAGCAATCAAGCGAAGGTAGCAATCTGGGAGCTGGATTTCCCGGAGCTTGAACAAGAGCCCGTCGTGCCAGACACTATCAAAGGCCTTTTCCACATCTAGGAAACAGGCGACAGTCTGCTCTTTCCGACACCCGGCGTCCGTGATGTATTCCACCAGTCTCATCAGTTGATGAGTGGTGGAATGCCCCACACGAAAGCCGAACTGTTCGGGGACCAGTACATCGAAGTTTCGTAGATGATCTAGTACTCTCCGTTGTACGAGACGTTCGAGGACCTTTGACGTGGCTGACAGTAGACTAATGGGCCGGAGGTTGCCGGGACGGGAAGCGTCCTTTCCCTGCTTCGGGATCACTATGACCGTTGCCTTACGCCATTTCTGGGGAAAATAGGCCAGTCTAAGACACGCGTTGAACAGCGCGACCAAGAAAAGTACTCCTCGCTCCGGGAGTCGAGTAAGAGCGGCGTTCGAGACGCCGTCCGGGCCAGGAGCTTTTCTCGGCACGAGTTCAACGAGCCGATCTGTGACCTCTTCCCTAGTAATGGGTTCGGGCTCCGAAGTGATCGGAAGAGATAGAAAGTCTTCCACTTCGTTCTCGACTTCTTCGTCGAAGTCCCAGTCCATGGGCGGGTTAGGTGCGAACTGTCGCTCAAAACACGCGCCCAAGTACTCGGCCTTCGCCTCCGGGCGAGCCAGGATTTGACCGAAAGGTCCAGCAATGGCCGGGATGCGAGGCCGGCGCCTCTTCCCTACCAACGCCGAAGGTATCCGGTAAGGGCTACTTTCGTCCGATCCGTCCCCTGCCTGGGCCACGGCGAGTTCCCAACAGCGTCTCCGGTAGGCCTGCATTTCACGACGTAAAATGCCGGTCGCCCGGTTGTACGCTGCCTTGTCGGCCGGATCACGGGTCCGCTGCCAGCGTCTCCGGAGGCGATTTCTCTCGCAAGCGAGAGCACTCGTCTCCTCTGGGATCCGCTGCCAGTGGGGCGTGACACCAGGCTTCATCCTGGAAGACGCGTCGATCGCAGATACGACAGCCTCGTCAAACGCGGCAACTGCCTCGTCGACTTGGCGGACGGTTTCGAGTGGTCCCGCGTCTGGCAATCGGCGACTTAACGCCGGGCCATAGCGGTCCCATTCTACCACCTTCCTGACATCTCTGCGTACGACGTGCTGGGTAGCGACGTGTATCAGGATGGGGAGATGATCGGACGATAGTTCCGTTAGCACGGACACATGGACCGGACAGTCAATTCCTTGAATCACCGCTATGTCCAAGACATCGGGAGCCGCGTTGCGTTGTGAGGGGTAGAACGTAGGTTGGGTAGGCCCAATCACTTGAATCCTGCGAGAATCGGCAAACCTGCGCAAACGTTTCCCGTTTGGGGCAGTCAAGCGACTGTTCCAATCGCGATGTTTGCAGTTCAGGTCGCCGGCCATGATGACCCTCCTGTGTGCATCGAACGCGACCGCTAGATCGGGGTGAAGGAGCTCTTTTTGCGGCGCTTTATACGCCGCGACCATCTGTACGCCGCCTAGAGTGTTTAACAACTCCACAGCGGTGCCTTCGAGGTGAGTCATTGCAGGCAAGACGACTCGGTGATGCTCGAGAGTGAGCCTCACCGCGACGGCAGTACCGCCACCAGCAGTGCCCGGCCTGTCGTTTCGATAGCACACATAGTTGGCCAGTCGTAACCGACTCGCAGGAGTCAAGTGGGTCTCATTGAGAAGGACTACGTCGGGTTTGAGTCGGGCCAGTAATTCTTGGAGTTCCTGGATCTTGTTGGACAACCCGTTGGCGTTCCAGGAAAGAATTGAGAGATCTCGTTTGAGGACCCGACTCATAGAAAACCTACACAAGTGGCGGCTTCCACCAAGAGCATGAATCTCTCGGTTGTATCGGCAGTCTCCAAGCGGGAGCGGATGGACCTGAAGGTCTGGGCAACTTTGCGGAGGTCAAATTCCGCAAGGAAGTCTTTGACGACTTGATAGTCGTCAGGAACGGTTTTTGAGGCAGAGTGCCCGGAGACTGTTTGCGCGTAAGAGCGCCGAGCCTTGTCAATCGGGGGATTGGTGGAAGCCAGGGGTTTCTTAGGGCCAGGTGTAGCGCCTCTAGCGGAGGTGCTAGGAAGAGGGACAGATGCGATAACGTCGGTCTTCACGCGCTGCGCAGGCTGTCTGGACTGTGCGGCTGGGTTGGCAGGAGCCCGGGATCTAGCGCCACGGGGCTTACGTTGCCGCTTCTTTTTGCCTGCATTAGGGAACCGCGGGGGCGGGAGGTCTGGCGAGGCTGCTTCTAAAGCAGGGGCAGGATTCTCCGGTGCTGGGGAGGGTTGAGTATTCTCAGGCTCCACAACCGAGATGTTTGGCAGTGGCTGGTCTGTCTCACTTTTTTTAGAAGTCGCGAGATTGCGGCGCTTTTTCGCCTGAGGCGGGACAGGGGCCTGGGAAGGAGCCTGAGATGGAGATGCCTGAACTACAGGTGTCTGCTTCGGGCCTTTGCTGCGTTTACGTTGCCTGTTGGCAACTGCGGCGAAAGACACGGCAGCCGTAGCAGGAGGCGCAGGGCCTGGCTGCTCGGTTGCAGGTCTGGAACCAGCTTCCGGATGCCTCGGTGGTGGCAGGCGCCCTTTCGGCTTTCGCCGCTCGAGCTCCCGCTGAAACACCGGACATGCCCGGTAGTTGGCGGGGTGACTTCCGCCGCAGTTGATGCACCTTTTAAAAGCTGGAGCATCGCAATGTTTACTGGCGTGAGGCAAAGAACACCTCACGCACGCCGGAGCGTTAGAGCAAGTCTCTGAATGGTGCCCGAAGCGTTGGCACTTGTAGCATTGAGGCAGAGCCCCGGGAGCGCGGCTTCTTTCCACTTTTACGCGGAAACCAAAAAGCCGCGTAAGAGAGAGTAGGCTTGCGCCTGCCTCGCTGTTCTCGACCATGATGCGAACCAGGGGAATTGGACGCCTTGGTCCGGCGGGAGCAAATACCCGATGTACCGCGCGAACCGGATAACCCAGCTCGCGCAGCTCATCGAGGATTTCCTCGAGAGGAGAGTCCACGTCTAAGCCTCTGAGCACGAGGGACAGAGGCTTCACGTGTTTCGGGGTAAAGGTGTGGTGTTGCAGGTTGGCTGATTCGACGAACGCCATGACGCTGCGGTACTCGTCCATTCCGCGGACAGCGATCTTGACAGTGTCGCCCCCAAGGAGCTTCAGGTCAACGCTGGCCGGGGAAAGTCCGGGAGCCACTATGAGTCGCCGGTAAAAACCGGTGACGTTGTTCACGCCGTGAACGAACACGGGCGGGATGCGACGAATGACCGGCGGTGCTTGGGCAGCGCCGGGCACAGTCGGCCCCGAGCCGGATTCGCCATCGGCGGGGACAACTTCCATGGCGGACGCCGAGGAAGAGGTTGAGGAGGACCGGTTCCGCCTCGGTTTCTTAACCGGGCGCCCCCGTGGCCCAACCGCCACGAAAGCGTCGGTCTCGTCACCGGGCAGCGGAACCGTCCGGGGATCGACAGCTTGGTCCGCATCCATAGCCGGAGAACACGGCGAATCGCTCGTGTGGGGTATGGAAGAGGCGAGCGACTGCGTGCTCGTTGACGCGCCCGGAGCGGGCATTTCCGCCAACGAGCGGGAGGTTTGCCGACCAGAGGCAGCCAGGCTGCCTCCGGCGGTAACCAGGGACCTAGGGTCCGGCCCGAGCCGGATCGCAAGCGGGACTGAAACGCTCAGGCTGTCTATGAGCTGGGCAAATGACCGGCTTCGTTAGATACCTCCCCTTACCAAGAGAGGTGTCCACCGGCCTCTTTACCTAGGCGATATCCAAGCTCGCTTACCACTGGTGGGGGCTCGCAAGGATCGTCCTAGGCAGCGCTACCTAAGAGCCTGAGCGTCAGCGGGCTAGATGCGCTGCGCAACCAACAGCTCTGGCAGGCTGGAATTGCTTCCTTTCCCACGGCGGTTGGTGGTCCTGAAAAGGGTCACTAGGCTGGTGGCCCTTAGAAGGTCCGACGAGCGAACTCAGCTGTAGTGCTGGCTACTCAGTTCACCAGCCAGCTGAGTTGCAGTCTTCTGTCTTCTTCTGAGGCAAGGTGTCCAGCAAGCAGGGCAGCAGATGTGCGTCTGTCCTCAAATCGAAGGCAGCAGGGCAGCAGCTGTAAACAGCGAGAAAGCTTCCGATGTCGTCCAGAGAGAGAGCAGGTCCTTCCAGAGCGAGCAGCTGAAGCGAAGTGTCTTGAACATGAACAACCAACCGAGTGAGCCAAAATTTCTAGCGGCGCTCTTTCTATGCCCTGACAGGTCGTGTGCCATGAACCTATCAGAGTGCCGCTGGTCCCTGGTTGGCTCGCCTCGAGCACGTTAGATGGTCACGTCAAGGCCAATCAAGCTGCTGCTGATCCTTGATTGGTTCGCCTCGCCTTCTCGTGTCACGTCTCGGCTGGCGCCGAGAGCAGATCTTCGCCTTGCTACGTCACAATATATATATATATATATATATATTACAACGATACATAACATAAATTCGATATACTGTAATTTATGCAGGTTGTATAACGATACCAGGTGTAACTATAATAAGAGTAGTAGATTTATGAGTAGTTAAAATTTCATGTTTTTTGTTTTAACAAGCATTATAAGCAATGAACATTGTTAATAATCTCCGATCAACATATCACTCATTATTAAGTGTTTATCTCATAAGCTATACGGTGTTACACACATTTAAACACTCTTATATCTAGACATGTTAATAATCTTAATCTAGACATTTATTCAATTTGATTTACTGAAACAAAATAAAATTTAAATGTAATTTTAATTAAATTCATTTACTCAGATCTGACCTCAGCTTGCTCAGTCTGTACCAATGTATTTTAAAAAATTAAATTTAAAATATTATATTATTTTCTCTTCGACTGGCATTTGTTTCATATTAAAAATTTAAATTATTTTTTTCTACAAAATGCAAATATCAAATCATTTTAATTATTTTACTTTGATAAAAAATATAGTATCTCAAAATTAAAATCTCTTTTTTTCTATATTTATCTATATGCGATCGCTCATTCTTACGACTAAAACATTTACATAAGTCTCTATTACATTATTTCTAATTATAAACTTTTTTTTGTTTTAATTCATTGTCTCTTTATATAGTCTTTATAAGCTCTTTAAAAAAAATTATTTATAAATGCATTATGCATGTCACCTCGAGTTTTGATGACCTTACGACTTATTGACGGGGTCCAGCGTTGTCCAGAGTTGGGTTTCCGTTACTCCTGGCTTGACGTGGTCCTGGATATGCCCAGAGTCCAGCATTGTTCTCCAGTAGTGTTTGGTCCGTCCCAGAGAATTACTATCTGCTGCGAGGTGGATCTCGTACGGCTGTTAGGCGTTTAAAAAGCATCTCCTAACGTCTAGCATCTCGCGTCGCTCTTTGTACCTTCTCTGTTGATACTCTTGCTGACTTAAACGGTCCCGGTACTCTGCGTTTCCCGTAATATTGTAACCATAATTACTGAACGTCTTTATTCGTTCATAGATGAGACTTATAACAAAATAAAACTGTTCTGCCTACGGACAACGTGTCCGACTGCAACTGTGTTTTGAAAAAAAGTTAAGGGCTTCCAGTCGAACCCTTAATTTATACCCTCTCGAGATTCCGCACCTGTTGGTTCCGAAATTATCCTGTCGAGACCTGCGGATCACATGATAGCCCCCACTTCCGAACCTTTTCATATATTTGCAATTTTTTGCAAATGGCAATGTTTTGTATGGAATCGAGATAGCACAAATCATAGCTAATTTGATTAAGCACTCACTGTATTAATTTGAGCGTCTTAGTGTAATTTGCGTATTTTTAGCACATTTATTTCGCACTGACTTCGCGTAGTGTGTCCTATTAACGTCATTTTCTTACTGTGGATAACTATCAACTTTACACACACTTTGGTGCCTTTTGTTTGTTTATACACTAATTAGTTTTCACACAGTGAATTAAAATAATTATTTTAGTAATTACTTGGGGAGGGTAGCTGAGATTCCTGTCTGTACATGCATCACTAACACACACAAGATACACGCGTAACACACATACAATCGAGCAGGTGTTCTTTGCCTGTTGGAACAGGTTAATTTCTCCCCTAGTATAACAATGAAACATTTTTACAATCCCAGACCTGTCCGTTTACCTCAAACTTATAATAATTTTACAAATTTTATATTTATTTAAATCAATGCTCAATATAGCATATGACTGTATCGTTGTAATATATATTTATATATTTGTGAATTGGTTAATAAATAACATGAAAATACATTTGTAATGAATCCACACTTCTCACTTTCAGTCTCTATGAGAGAAAATTTAGTATGTCTAATAGTCCATCATATCAGTAAGTATGATGCTCTAACTGGGTATTTTGTTGTTTTCGAAGGAGATGTAATTATTTTAATTACCCGAAAAATTTAATAGACCTACGTATGAAAGTAGTACAGATGTGTTTAACGTTGTCAATATGTAACGTAAGTCTGTAAGAAAATAAGTATAATGTAACGTTTAATTACAGAGCTGGAAAAGTATTTTTTTAAATTACTTGATGTTATAACGAGATAATTTTATGTAACAATAAAAGGGTATTCTTTACGTATTATTTAGATGCTAAGTGACTTATGCTGTCATATTAATACAACTACCACGCTCCGGCTTGTGTAAGATCATTTCAATGTTAATTTGACTTTCTAAATTACATAACGATATAGGTCGATAGAAAATTATATGTAATATTTGGCTCTCCCTACAAACACACACACAGCATTATAGGCCTATAATTATACATATTAAAAATTTGTGAATAATGCAGATACCTTTATTATGAGAAACAAGCCTAATTGTAGTCTTATGCAGGTATTTGTTTGCGTGCGCATTTCTTTAATTAAATTGAAAGCTTTGTTGGGTCTTTTCAACGTGTTGTGTGAATATAATCCCCTTCTCACTACGTAGGACCACTTTTACTTTACAAATCGGAGTCTAGTTGCAGTATTACCTTCGGGAATACGAAAAAATTCTGTAATATGTAATTTATGTACACCTTTAATATGGGCACAGAAATGAAACTAGTATTACAGTGGATAAGAATATGAGCGTGCTCTTAACATATTACTGTTTTACATTCTCCTAATCTGGGAAACCATAATATAATATATTGCATGCATAACTACTATACCTAATTAAGTAATTTGATTTGTTACTCAAAAAAATACAGTGTAATGAAAAATATTTGTGTAATTTACTACTGTATCACGCGAAAGTAGCCAAACAAATTTTCTCGCCCTCATTCTGTCTCTTCTGGATATTAACTTCTGCCTCATATTTGTCTCTCACTCTATCAATCTATTCCTCCCATAAAACCATGCGTAACAAATAGAAATGGAATAGTTATTAATAGTTTAAATTACAGAGAACATGGCATTCCGTCTGTCAAAGATGAACTGGAGCAAACTCTCTAATTAACTCACCCAGTGAAAATTTCATTACTCCAAATTAATCTATCAACATGTTTAAGATTTGTATCAGTTAATACAACGCAAATCGGATATGTATCTTTAGATGTACTTATTAAATGTTTATGGCGTTATACAATATCTGAGTTCATTCTGTTTGTTACAAAGTTCTTTCAAATTAATTTATAACAAAATAATAAATTGCATTATTCACAATGTTTCTGATTAATTTATGTTCCCGTGCGACTTTCAAAAGGTAAATTTGTTCCTGTATTATTCCAATAAAATGTTTTAGTATGTCATGGTTAATATTATTTGATAAATAACTTAAAAATATATAAAAAAAGTAAAAATAATAAAATGTCGTGTATCGTGAAAAAGTTTTAATTAACGGAGTCGACAAAATGTTTTTAAATATTTGGACGGGTAGAATTTAGACCAACAGTTGTAGCTTAGAATAAAGATGTGTGTGTAAACAATAGGAATTTGCGTGTTTTGCACATAGTTCAGTATTGCTATTGTTTTGGGGAGGTAGCTTTGTCAAGTCAATAATAACAGACCAGTTGTGCACTACATTTGTATACCCAAACAACCAATAATTTTCTCCTGGCTTTACGTGACTTCTCCGCTCGAAACCAAAATGATGTCAGTTAGAAAAATTATCGTAACGCTAATGAATATTGTTATTAAACAATTAATTTCTGCTGTTGCATAATCGGTTCCCGTTACAATCGAGCAAGTAATACTCAACGGCCAATATATAATTACTTAACTGTAAACTACAGGAGAAAAGGCAATAGTGTCTAATAAACGAAAACAAAGAGTGTATTTAAAAATAAATTTTAAAAAACTCCTAGACGCATCATGTCGACATATTCTACTTTAGGGATCAAACATTTCTTTGCAAGAAGAATTTTCGGACAGTCAAAATAAATGTCACATACAAACGAGATTATGTAAATTTTTAAATATACAAATGCTCTTACTGTCTACTTATCATTTTTTATTTTACAGGCGTTTACATCAAAGAGGTTATACAGACATAAGTGTATACGACGGCATTGAACTGATATTGCTGATGTTTCTTAATATTTGAACTATTAACACTTGCTATAGTTCTACATATACTTTTTTCTTCCTGACAATTGTTTTACCAGTTACAGTTGAGAGGTTACATTTGAATTGAGAGATTTGAAATGTATATTAGACGGCGGAGAGGTGGAGTTAGAGTATGACAAACTGTAGCCTATGACCAGTGTATGGTAAGCTTACAGTACCCATATGATTTATAATTAATATTGGTTATTAAACTTTCACTTGTGAACTTACTTTGTTTTCCTCTCGTACGCGTTTCGGCGTGATGTGCGCCTTCGTCAGCGGTGTGAGACAGACTGTCAGTAACTTGTAACGGTTTTTTTAGTTGGTAGGTTGAGTGAGGGGGGGTGGAAAGGAATTTATAATTATCCAGTAATGGTAGTTTATTTTTCCTAACCAGTAGAATACTCACTCACCATTGTTCATCCGTTTACCTCCGACTTTCCAATTGCCCACTTGGTCATACACTACCTCCGCCTCTCCCTCGGCTAACGTACGTTTCAAATCTTCAGTTCAAAACTAACATCTGAAGCTGTCGTAATTGAGGAAACAATTGTCAGGAAAATAGAAAGTATCTTTATTTTTATACAAAGTGTTTATTTATTAAATTCAAGTATTAATAAAATGTTGTAGCCTACCAAGTGCAGAGCAACCATTCGATTAGTGTAATAATTCTTATATTAGAAAATTATTATCTCACTCGATTGTCACTGTTTTTTGAAAGGATAAGTTATAAAATATTCCTGAAGTGACTATAGTCGCCGCACGTTAACATTGCACTACACTGTAACACACCAACACTAGTAACACTGTACTATTGTCTTTGCGACAATAACGAATTACATTTCGTTATTTTGCATATAATTCTTTTTACTTTTAAGTAATTTTTTTCAATTCAATGAAAAGGTAAATTTAGAACAGAAAGTACATCTCATTATAACGGAAATTTCCGTCTCTGCTGCTGGTAATGTTGAATCTAATTAGACGTGTTGACTCTGTAAAGGAGGGTGGCGTCTCAGAGTCAAACGCACTGTACCACCCTCAACGTTATTAAATACATGTTTACCTAACAACCTCACAAGGCCTACAAATTGTCTCACAAAATTATTGTAAAACGCCCCGTTTTAGATACACTGTTACTAAGCTGCTAAGACTGAAGGAAAATACTGGGTTAGGCCTACTACTAAATAGAGTTTATTCCAAGCGTAGAACTTCTGTTTTTGTGCTGACAAATTGTCTTGAGGTACGTGTATTGTTCTAAAAACAGGAGTGTTGCAAAACCGTTACTAACGAAAAATTCTAAATTTTATTTCAGTGATTACCGCTTTTCATCATAAATTGGTATTGAGGAACTTTTGTAAAAATTGGTGAAAGTAACCGTTTGGATGTGTTTAGCACAGTTTTATGAGACCTTCATTATTAACAGGTTTCTTTCTACATTAGAACAGTCTATCGTAAAGAAATGGTATTATTTCTCGTATTTAATATATCTCCTCTTTGGTGCGTTGAAGAAACGTCCTTGAAACTTTATGGAATTTTATTTAATGCCTGACTTGTTAAGAGATTGGTAATATGGTATATTTTTTCTGCAATCGTTAGTCACAGTTTATTATGTAACATGGTTGGTTACTAAACAGTAACTACGATGTTTACTAAGATGATTCACCGTTACAAAGAAACTTAATGTAAAACATAATGAAAATATTGCAAATAAATTTGTTCCCCGTTTACAATTTTTGATTCTTGGATTTTGTTGTCCAAGACGTGTCCGTTGATTAACTAAAATAAGTATATCACTACCGACTCTAAACACAAACTTTGTGTTCCGAGATGAATTTCCCCCGTTACAAGTTTTCGAGTAACGGACAAAGTAATTATGTAAAAAGTGTCAAAGTTTTCGAGTTGTAATTATGTTTTTTACGTACTGATACGCACTATAGTGACAACGATTCGCCCTATTGGTCGCATATTTTAAAATTGAGAGCTAATTGTGTTTCAGTGTATTAAAGGCTTTTTTGACATTCTGGAATGCAAAATTGAAAAACATGGATTAAGTTTTGTGTAAAGAATGAGATTAAATACAGCAATGATGAATCTGCTATGCTTGAACAAGCGTTTTACAAAGGTACAAACGTTTCAAAGACTACAATGTGTTGATCTGATAGTCAAATAAAAATTGTGGTTTTGTGTTCCATGAATTTTCACCATTAAGTATAACGGTAAATGAAGAGTACTCAAGCACCACACCTCACTTGTGTGAAGCTATTCGAAGAAAACGACCAGAGTTACGGAAGCATTATTTATGGAACTTGTGCCTCAGTAATGTACTGCACGCACGTCGCTGCTCGTTCAAGGATGTTAGACAAGAAAAAAAATCATAAAAACACCGCTTTCGCCAGATATGTCCCAGTGCGAGCTTTCGTCTTACCGAATTATAAACAATACCACGAAACGACAACGTGTTCAACTCGTAAAACAAACATCGCTACGAGAAGTTAAGGCTATAACAGAAAGTTTATTGAAGAAACGTTTTGAAGACTGACAACAAAAAGTTGGCATAATCATGAATATCCGACTAAGAATACTTTGAGGGGGAACGCAGTGCAAATGAAGCGAGACATATTTTTTCATACAAACAACCAAACTTTTTGATCAAACCTCGTATGCTTGTCACATATTAAGCAAAAGAAGAAAAGACAATTAATGAAATTATTCGCCTATTTGTAAACTGTATTTATTATATTAGTTGTAGCGTTATTATTCAGTGTTACTCAAATAAGCTCATCTATATATGTGTTTGTTTCGACGCGAATGGTTCTGTTACAAATAACTGACTTTTGTGGATGCGAATTCTTTCTTCTTTACACACAAACGACTACCTAAAGTATAATAAATGAACTGTACTACTGATAAACTCTGACAGTACATAGTCAATTACATTGAGCATGGCGCTAACGTTTTACTGTCCATTAAAAAATTAGAAAAGCTTTCTAATTTCATAAATATCCTGATATGGTAGCCTATGTATTTAAAGGTCCGAGAATGATACGATTTTAGAGTAATTTTGACGAAATTTCAATGTTAATTAGGAACTATCCACTGTCCTCATATTTATTTTCTGTCTATATGACCACGATATTGTGTGATAGTATCATTTAAAAGTTCCATATCATTAAAAGTATCATTTAAAAATGTTCACCCAGTGATGTGGAAATAACCTTAACAGACATGTCAGTTGATTTGGTTAAAATTACTTCCAAGGCTGTTTGGCTGTGGTCCAAAGTTTACTTCAAAACCAGACGTTTTGGCAATACCATCGACTGCCATCTTCAGTGAAAATCGAGTACGCAAACGTCAGGTGGTATACGTTAGTGAACACCACTAACTTCCCATGAACACCACTCCTACTTATAAATTCTCTAAGATACGGTAATAAATCAACCACCAGCCAATCAGAAAGAAGAACGTGTATTAGAAGCTCGCAGCGCACCTTGCCATAAAGTACTTAATGACAGGCTTTCTTTCACACCGCACTTAATACGCATTCACCGCCGAAACAAAAGCTTCGTCTCATCGAAGAAGTAGTTGTTACTAAATTGACTTCGGCTGTGTAAGCCTACGAAACAGATTATGTCAGTTGATGTTTCTAACATAATAGTGTTGTTAGTTATCAAAATATTATTTATAACACATAGATAAATTAAGTAAACCTATTGATAAAATGCTAATCAAAATGAAATCAGTTTTGCTACTTTTACCAATAGAGGAGTCCTCTGAACAAACTACAAATGATCAAATACAAGGTAAAAAAGTAAAAAGGTAATCATCACACGCCTGTATTTTATAATATACGTACGAATATACAGTAAACACTACAAGTTAGCCTATATTTATTCTTAAATATTAAATATTTGTAAAATAACATGGTTATAGAAATTTTAATTCCCTGTTATGTGTTAACAAGAATATTGTTTCCGCAAACCCTTAACATTTAAATGTTATATTTGTATTGTACATATACAAAATTTTGTAACGTAAATACAGTATATAAATTATCGCATTTATTGCAGTTATTTTATCATTCAATTACATAATCATACATTCACCAAACCACCCATCTCATTCTCTCTCTCTCTCTCCCCTCTCTCCCCCCCTCTCTCTCTCTCTCTCTCTCTCTCTCTCTCTCTCTCTCTCTCTCTCTCTCTCTCTCTCTCTCTCTCTCTCTCTCTCTCTCTCTCTCTCCATACAGGTGTATAGAGCTCATTCACTTCTGTATACTTTAGTGTATACGTATAGGGCTAATAAATATGTATTACGTGAAAATATGTATAAATTTAATCTCTCTCTCCCTTTTTCTTTCGATTTCGTACGTAGAAGTTACGTGCTATTCGAGTAACATTACAGTATTAAACTATCAGAGTATTTGGGTAATATTAGAGAAATGGTTGTTTATACCGGAATTAAATATTTGGCAATGGTAATTTAACAGACACGTAACAATTACTGAAATGGACGTGATAATGGGCTGCTATTCTCCAACGTTTCTTAAATGAGAAGTTAATTAGATCAAAGTGTAGCCTTAGTTGTGTTAAAATACATTAAAATTAAATGCGTATTGCCTATTATTGAACATAAAATAAACTGGTTAAATTAGATAATAAATACTAATTACAGCAATACAAAGCGTAATTTTAATTTGTATTTGCATAATAATTTGCATTGTTTTGGACAGTTACTATTGAAAAGGTACGACGAACTAGCAGGTAGTAGTCCTGTCTGTCTGACTGTTAAGATATCGTCACATATGCACGAGGGGGAGTTAGTTGACAGACAGACAGAGACATCGCTACGCTCAAATCAAGTTTACGAAGATGACGAATATGAATGAATCTTATAATATAAAAGTTGAACAAACCTTAAAACAATTATTTAACGTATGCAAAATTAAAAGAAATTATGGGATTTAAATATCGGTATGGAGAACCATAGTTGACTTCCATGTTCTAAGATTTATATTTAAAATTATTTTCGAAATGAAATATTACCATAGAAACTACTTTTTTCTACTTACTGCTTCAGCCTTAACAACAGTACTGTGGTCACTAACGTATACCACCTCACGTTATCGCACTCGATTTTCACTGATGATGGAAATCGATGGCATTGCCGAAACGTCTGGTTTTGTAGAAAACATTGGACTACGGCCAAACAGCCCGGGAAGGAATTTTAACAAAAAACTACTTCTTTGTTGCCGATAACGTTGTACACATATATATATAAAAAATATGCATAAAATTAATGGCTTTTATACGTTAATGTTTAATCTCCATTAAGTAGTGCTCAAGTTTCCAAAGTTTTAATATTATGATGTCCGTAATTAAAACATCAGAGCAGGTTTAGTGTGTATGAGGGTACACCGTGGACACAAATTTTCAACATTCCCTATTGAGCGTTGCTCAGAGTAAAGCTGCGAATCTACAGTGTACGTTTCACGGAACAAATACGCGGAAAAGAAGGAGCGCTCCGAAGTCACTCATGGACCCTCAGCGTTTTACAGAGGGTTCATTCCCTAAAGACGAAAAGTCTCTCTATGAACCGTTCCTCTGTAAACACGTGCAGTTACACTGCCCAGAGATCAACAGGAAGCAAATCGCTATCCACGCTGGACATTTTTTCGGCTTGCACGCGTTATGTTGGTGTGGGTTTCGGCACTTTCCATTTAAAAAGCGTGCAAATGTAAGAAAATAAACATGAGTGAGGCCAGAAATAACGCGAATTGTGTGTGTGTGTGTGTGTGTGTGTGTGTGTGTGTGTGCGCGTGCGTGTGTGCGTGTGTGCGTGCGTGTGTGCCTTCCCTGCCTTTTTATTGCAGTAATCATAATAATAACATGGAAACGTAACATTACATAATTGAGATATGCTTGCCTGCCACGAACGATATATTTCCTCTCATACATGATTTAGCCTACATTAAAATGAAAAAATTATAATTTTATTGCCTGGCAACAAAATTATTTTATTTTTAACAATTACCATTGTTTGAAAAAGTTTAAATGAATTTCAAGTACTTTACTGTTGTTAAAACGTAAAAGGTTGCAGGTAAACTACCCCTTCCCCTTAACCGATCTTCACTAAAATCAAAAGGCCTTGAGATCTCTACAATTCAGGGATGTATGCAAAACACTATTTGATTCTGTTTGAATATGTGGCAGTTATCGTTCGTCATAGAAAAAATTACCCTTGTTAAAACATAAAACGTTGCAGATAAACTACCCCTTTCCCTTAACCGATCTTCACTAAAAACAATAGATCTTGAGAACTCTACAATTTAGGACTGTATGTAAAAAATTATTTGATTCTGTTTGAATTTGCGGCTGTTATCGTTTGCGAAAGAAAAAAAATTACCATTGATAAAAAAACGTTGCAGGTAAACTACCCCTTTCCTCAACCGATCTTCACCAAAAACAATATGTCGTGAGTACTCTACAAATCAGGGCTGTATGCAAAAAAATTATTTGATTCTGTTTGAAATTGCGGCTGTTATCGTTTACCGTAGAAAACAAATCCACAAATAGACACACAGACACTTTTCGAAAAACGACTTTTTTTCATGTTTTGAGTGTAGAACAATCAGAATCTGCAATAATCTCGAACACGATTTTTTTTGCTATCACCATACTTCTATTTCCTTAAGGAACATGGAAGTACAAAATTATGCTTTTGGAGCAAAAGACCTACACGTAATAAAAAATATCGGTATGGAGAACCATACATGACTTCCATATTCTAAGATTTATATTTAAAATCATTTTCAGCCAAACAGCCAGGGAAGGAATTTTAACAAAAAAATACTTCTTTGTTGCCAATAACGTAGTACACATATAAAAAAAAATTATCCCCTCCCCCTTCAACTATAATTTTGATTTATAGAAAATTACCCCCAGCCCGTTCAACTAGCCTCTACATTTATAGATATTTCATCTATGTTTCTACAGTGGATTATTAAGATCTTATCAGGATACTTTATCAAAATTAAGTACTTTACTCATGTTACAACAAAAAATGATTCAGGTAAACTGCCCTTTCCCCGTAACCGATCTTCACCAAAATCAACAGACATTGAGTTCTCTATAGCTCAGGCACATATGTAAAAAATTATTTGATTCTGTTTGAATTTACGGCAGTTATGGTTCGTCATATAAAAAATTACCCATGTTAAAACATACAACATGAGATTTATAAAACATATCTAAGATTTATATTTAAAATCATTTTTGAAATAAAATATTTTCATAGAACCTACTAACGCTGGGGAAATCTGAGGAGCCAATCAGAGTTGGGCCTACCTGTCACTCTGCTGAATTTGGTGGAAAGCCCTGTCACTGTCGTCAAAGTATCAGCCTTGACAGTGTCCTCTTTTTCTGCAAAATGGGAGAGGCTTGAGATGGAGTGAGTGACATGGTCCCCACCTCAATGAAGAACCCATTGTTTTATAAAAATATATTTAAATTTTGAAAACTGAAAATTCTTTTCTTGTTGTAAATATTTATATTTTATAATCAAAATGACTTTATTTTTGTTACCTGCAACAAAATTATTTTATTTTAAACAATTACCATTGTTTCAAAAAGTTTAAATAAATTTTCAAGTACTTTACTCTTGTTAAAACGTAAAAGGTTGCAGGTAAACTACCCCTTTCCCTTAACCGATCTTCACCAAAATCGAAAGTCCTTGAGATCTCTACAATTCAGGGATGTATGCAAAACATTATTTGATTCTGTTTGAAATGACTTTATCAAAAAACAAACATTATTTTTTTATAATATGTACTTACATATGTTTCTTAATATGCTTACTTTTTCTTCAATGTTTATGATCATTTCCAAACATTCTGACAAAATTGTATCTACAGAACAGTTAACATTCCCCAGGTTTCCATTTCTGCTAATTTCTCATTACACCTTCCACTGACGTATTATTAACCATTTCATAAACTATCGTATAATCTTTTCAGATTGCCTGGCAACAAAATTATTTTATTTTCAACAATTACCATTGTTTGAAAAAGTTTAAATGAATTTTCAAGTACTTTACTCTTGTTAAAACGTAAAAGGTTGCAGGTAAACTACCCCTTCCCCTTAACTGATCTTCACCAAAATCTAAAGGCCTTGAGTCCTCTACAATTCACTGACGTATGCAAAACATTATTTGATTCTGTTTGAATTTGCGGCAGTTATCGTATGCCATAGAAAATACGCTTGATAAAAAACGTTGCAGGTAAACTACCCCTTCCCCTCAACCGATCTTCACACAAAACAATAGGTCTTGAGTACTCTACAAATCAGGGCTGTATGCAGAAAATTATTTGATTCTGTTTGAATTTGCGGCTGTTATCGTTTGCCATAGAAAATACCCTTGTTAAAAAAACGTTGTAGGTAAACTACCCCTTTCCCTTAACCGATCTTCACCAAAAACAATAGGTCTTGAGAACTCTACAATTCAGGCCTGTATGCAAAACATTATTTGGTTCTGTTTGAATTTGCGGCTGTTGTCGTTTGCCAAAAAAAAAAATTTCCCTTGATAAAAAAAACCGTTGCAGGTAAACTACCCCTTCCCCTCAACCGATCTTCACCAAAAACAATAGGTCGCGAGTACTCTACAAATCAGGGCAGTATGCAGAAAATTATTTGATTCTGTTTGAATTTGCGGCTGTTATCGTTTGCCAAAAAAAAAAATTCCCTTGTTAAAAAAAACCGTTGCAGGTAAACTACCCCTTTCCCTCAACCGATCTTCACCAAAAACAATAGGTCGCGAGTCCTCTACAAATCAGGGCTGTATGCAAAAAATTATTTGATTCTGTTTGAATTTGCGGCAGTTATCGTTTGCCATAGAAAAAAAATCTACAGACACACACACACAGACAGACACACACACAGACACACACACAGACACTTTTCGGAAAACGACTTTTTTTCATGTTTTGAGTGTAGTAGAATCAGAATCTGCAATAATCTCGAACACGATTTTTTTTGCCATCACCATACTTCCATTCCTTATGGAATATGGAAGTAATATTAGTTTACGGGTTTAAAATACATTATTACGCGTTTTATATTGTTTTATTCTTGACAAGACGTTTTATTATTTATTTGCTAAGATTATTAGCTGTGAACGTTAACTATTCTTGAATTTGAGTTTCTTGAAGAGCACGGAATTTTTGTAAAATTTAAGTCATGTAAGGACTGTGTACAATATTACACATAGCAATGTGTAATACTATGGAAGACTATTGGATTCCATTTACATTATTGGACAACATTTTCAGGGAAACTGATAGGATGGTTTGTCAAGGTATTATGTAGAACGTCAAATTCATTGTAGTATAGTTGTGCTCAAAAAGAATATAAAAGAAAGAGAATTAAAAAGATTCTAGAGAAATGAGAATTTGTAAGAACTCGTTTTAGAATAGAATATCATCGTTCATAACTTCAGACATTTTAATTATCAGTATGCAACGTCTGGTTACTGGTAAATAATTTCTAGCCAGTCAGTAGGAAGTATTATTTCTTTCAAAGATAAAATTATAAAGTGTGAAGACTACAATCTGAATTAGTCAAAAGAAGGCATGTATTTACAAAATGTGATGAAAATCGTTAGAATCAATTTACGTAAGCCAAGATACGATTAATGTTACTCAAGAATTTTCTGGATATCAAAGTGTGAAACTATAACAACCACTTTGATGGTTGCACAATTACAGTAGAAGGTTCTACTAACAAATCATCACATTTATTTGGCAAGTTTATTTTTACGATTAGAAAAATCTGTAGGTACCGTCTGCCAATGAAAAGGGAATTAATTAATTTATGTAATCAGCGATGTAAGCCAAGTTACTGTAGGGACGATGCTGCATGATGTAAATCATTTTTTGAACAGGTAAAATGTTTTGTCAATTCGACAATAACAATATGTAACAAAATTTCTGTTACTGTCAAAACATGGTGGGAATTTTGAAGTAATTGTTTTTGATGTATCTAAATTTAGAAATCAGTGTCTCTATGTGTTTTAGGCGATGAAATGATGATACACATCTCATAAAGCTACTTAAATTTTTGAAATGTGTACGTTATAAAATGGTAGAATAATTAAGAAACATAATTTAGATTGGGAATTTATTCCATAAAATATTATGACACACACACACGCGCGCTATCATTCACGTTTCACTGATAGTTCATTTTATTTAGTATTTAATCTAAATAAATTATTTGCAAGACCGTATTACACATTGTCTTAAATAATAATCTTATCACGTAGGCGTACACATTTGTGTGTGTGTGCGTGTGTGTAAACAAGCTGGTATTAAATATATACAAAACAGTTGTATGATTAAAGTTATCCGGGCTGTTTGGGTTGGGCGTGGTCCATGGTTTATTTCCAAACAAAGCACTAGGTACTTTATTGCCCAGTACTGTGGGCCTGACGTGAACACCCTACATTCAGAATTTTTGAAAATTCCACTGATGATGGCAGCCATTGGAGCTGTTGAAACGTTTGGTTTGGCAATAAACCATGGACCACGCCCAAACAGCCCGGATAACTTTAATCATACAACTGACACCGGCCGTGAAAGCTTAAGACAATGTTATATACAAAACAATTTCTTTTCTCCGATAGAAATTTTTTCGAAATAGAAATTTACTGTTCTCTTTTACACTGCAAGGAGCTTTGTTTACTTTAATACAACAAAGATAAGTTCCATACAGGTAATCTTTCCTTTCGTTCCAAACAGCAGTTCGTTGATACCACAGTAACGTTGCCTACATTCCACCGGGTTCAAAACGGATGAGTATTTAATAGAAAACAATCCAGTAGAGTGGAGAGTTACGGTATTATGTTAACTGCTACAGGACAATCAGATGATACGATTAATTACTTAAGATTTTTTAAGTAGGCGTTAAGTGAATGAATGCCTTTACTTCTGCATGGTTGTAACACAAAAAAGTCAAATTTTTACCTCTACTTGTCAATAAAAATTTAAATTTATTGAAGAATTTATTCAAATTGATCCATTATCAGGACTATAAAATCCGACAAAAACTTTTAGATATAACTGAAATACAAATTATACCCCGTTCTTTGTCGTTATTCAACAAACTAGACGTGCAAAAGACAACAGAGGCAAGTATGTAACACATTTACACGACATATCAACAATCTAGAAGACCATGAAAACTTTCATACGTGGTGAACGATAGACGACATTGCATTGCGGTTAATGAGTATGTATGCATGATAACCTGCATCCAAAACAGTCAATACCATTAAATCAAGTACTATAAAAGAAAATTAGTAGTAACATTTTTCAGTATAATTTTCTTTCATATAGTGACACTGAAGATACACTCATTAAAATGTTAATGGATAAACTAATAAAAGATAATCATGAGGCTTCTTGAACTTCAATAATATACGTCAGTTGCTGTAAATACAACAATAAATATATGATAGAAAAATGCATTGGAAGAAACTGCTAATTTTGACTAAAGCTATTTTGACTAAACTGCCTCCACAGGAGAATACATCTTATTAAAATGGGAAAAGCGAAGTCTTACTCAAAGTATGGCGTGAAAGTTTCTATTTCTGAAACCTTGGATGGGACGCGTTAAAGAATACATTCTATTCCTTTGTATATTTACTAGCCTCGATAGCACTACGGCATTCTATTTTAAGAGAAAAATTAAGTTCACTAAATTTTTATAAAACTGGAAGAATTTGCAAGAAAATTCCAAAAACAATTCCAAAAAAAAAGACTTAAACTTTGTAAAGATTGTTAAAGACGATTTAAATGTATCTTAGAATTGTATGGCGTGTCAGAATCAGAACTAAATCTTTATCTTTATAAGTGTTTTGCTAATGCTGTCGGAAAAATTCAAATGAAATTGTTCTTTGACTCCCTACCGCTAAACCTATTCGCAGCAACACTTCCAAATTCAGTTTAGTATGGACGATAATATATAGGTGTATTGCTAAGACTGGAAAAGCCAAAATTACAGAAATCAGTTAAGGTCGTTTAGAGTTTTGGAAAAGTTGCCTCTTATACTCACCAGCTTGCACGGTTGTAACGGCCTTAGCTGCCTAAATTGCCCTTTATACATCTCTGAAGAAGACTTCAACCATTCCGATTGTGTTTTGGATTTATTTGTAGTGCAATCATTTTATTACTTTAATAATAATTAAAATAAATAGTTCAAAAATAACTATTTTGGTTATAAATATAGTAAAGTGTTGTCTTTATTATTTTATGTTTTGCAAATTATGTAATTGGTGACTACATAAACTTGTCTCCCCCCCTCACTCGCACATAAGGTTGACTTTGAATACTACTATATTTAATGTGTAAATTTTAAATTGATATTCTTTAAAACCATACAATTTTATTCAAATGGTTCTGACGAGTTATTATTACGAGATAATTTGGAAACAAATTGCAAATTGGAAGGAGTAATTTCTTTTGTATCAAAAAGGAATGATAAATTTTACAAAAACAAGTAAATATATAACCTTATATCTGAAGGCTTCTATTTGTTAAGAAATTAAATAAAAATGAATTGTTGCAGTTTTTGCAATTGTTAAAAACTAAATGAAGTTAGTGTTAAATAATCTACTTAAATAAATATTTGATATAAGTAAAAAAGCTGCTGATGATTGCATCAGAAACCAAAATTGGTTCAGAGTTGGGGTACTCGTAAACGGATGCCATTATGATGAACAACACTCGATAAACCGAAGTGAACGAACGTGTTTTGTGACTAAAATGTCAGAATAAAATTTATAACTGTTCGGCTGTAGTAAGATCAGACGTTTTACATACAGTAGTCCATAAAATGTTTTACATATGAAAACTCCAAAGAGCCTCTTTATACTGTATATAAAAGAAATATTCATCTTGTTCAAGTAATATTTTCATTTTAAATATTAAGAATCTTGCTTACTTTCCAATGTATCTCTGCTTTCCCACGCAAAAAATAACTGTTACAACCGTAGCATTGATATTAAAGCCATTATGATGTGTATAATATTACCTCTGAAGAACAGTCATATGATAGCAATGTAAGTAACTTGACTCCGTGCAGCCAATATAACAATGAAACATTTCTTTTAGTTTTTACAGGTTCTTTTTTTCAGTTTTTCATTTTAGGGGAGGTGATACAAATATATAGTAAGATCATACAAATTCCCTTCTATAGCAACAAAGTGTTATTTTCCCAGTCATTTCGAAGCTGTAAAAAAATATTAAATTATATACGTATCACTAAGATCACTAAGAGACAGACGGTACAGTATCTGTTATGTCAAATAAATTTGGACTGCACGTAGTTTAAGCTAAACTTTCCAGTTGTGAAGTCGTGTTTATGAACGAGATACGAGTAGTTTTATCTCAAAAGGAAACTGTAACATCCATGTTGTTACAGATTTTAAAAATAAGTCTTGTGATAGGCTATCTATAGCAAACGAAACTGAAAGAACTAACTGAAATCAAATTAAATCATAGTTTGAAACCGTTTGTGAACGACCAAAAAAAAAAAAAAAAATGGTAGGTTACGGCTTAAACATTGAAACAATCAGAAAATGATTTTAGTGCCGTTGTTTTTGAAGCTTTTACATTTCCAGACTTTGTACTTACAGTCGGAGTCACAAACACACACTGCAAAGGCCAAATCCAGATATTCAGGAGGGACTACTAGGTTTTTAATAGGAATAAATAAAACTTTCTTATCATTGAAAGAATCCAAATTGTCGCGCACGTTGTGAATAATAAGTTTAATATTCGTCACAAAACAACGTTAATTTTTGAATGGCACTGCAATCAAATGTCTACGAAATATCTACCCGACATGACTTCCTAATTATATGGAGACCTCAAATAATAATTTGATTTTACTTCACTTCTGTCTTGTAATGCTTAAGCTAATTTAAGATACCGGAAGAAACTGGAACGCGATAACTTTTTCTTTTCCACCTCGGGGTAGAAGTTAATATGCTAAACAATTTTATTAAAATGTAAGGAAATTTTCATGTAGCAATGTCTTAATTATTAGTAAGTGCCAAACTGTGATTTAATCACGTGAAGTCAAAGTGTATGTAAGAAATCACTGAAAATTGTATTAATTCTATTAAGATATTATACACACTCTCGTGATAAATTGTCTGAATGCAAAGTATTCTATTGGTTGTTTCGACACAAAGTGTTCGACGCAGACTTTCACTTTTTAAGGGGTGTCTGTAAGCCATTTCGGTCAAAAAATTCGATTTTTATTTTTGTATTCCATAATATTGTATGAATATTATAATAATATGTTTTTCGTCGGTTTTATATGTTACAAGTCCTGTTAGTTTGTCTTGTTTGTTTATTCGTGAAATAAGCAATTGTCTTTTGTAGTATTATATTTGTTGTCGAGTGGTTCGTTAGTTTTTCAATTATTAACGGCTTCACAATAGTGAGAGTATCGTACGCAGCCGTATCGTTTGAATCGGCGCCGAGAAAAATAATTAAATATGCAATAGATAATCTGATCGAGTCGTTTCTTTTCAATCGATCTATTTTCGCGCCTGTCTGTGAGATTATTCCGCTTTAGTGGCGACGTACTCGATGTCCCTGCTCTCGCCGCAACTTCTCTCCTCTCTCACCTGTAATTACTGACTCCTGTAACCACTCTAACAGATAACAAAGAAACCTGATATGATTAACAAATTAATTTATTATCTGTTGTTTTTTCTTAACATGGGCCGGTCTTCGACTCGTGAGTCGAACGGTTACAACTTGATTCGATTCTCTCACTGCTTCCGACTGTGACAAACAGTACTTAAATAGGATTTACAATATAACGTTTCTTTCTCAGGTAATGTGGTTCTTTGAGCTGTTAATCAAGATCGGAAAAATGCGTTAAAGAAAAAATACAATGCATCACAATGTTATAAATCTAATTCTTAATAACTAACAAAGTATATCTGTATTAGTGTTGGTTTAAATTTGTTCATATTCAGAAGTTGCCTACACGTTAAACAGCGATCTCGCTACAATTTCAAAATAGCCGACTGCTTTTGTCCCGTATTTGATTGAGATGATGCTCCTTCCAATGACAGATTAAAATTGGTTTAAGTAATATAATGTTCATAATCTCTTGGAAAAATAGTTTATTGAGGTTTATAAGTATCTGGATTAACTGTGTTTTTAAGTTGAAAGGGTGTTGTGAAGTGATGTAGTTGATTGTTGTATAGTTAACCAAAATCCTCACCAACTCTGGTTACGATAAAAGATGACGCTCACGTGAGAGGTGGTTAATTTCATCAAATTCCCATCAGTGTTAAGTTTTTTCTCGTTTTCGGTTTCGTGTATTATGTTGAATGCCTCTTCAGTTATCTGTTTATTACATATTTTTGTTTCTTGGTGTGAAATTTACTGCTTTAATATTAAAACTTGATTCTCAGCTACACGCTGTTGGACTTTTCAGTTCGACGTTTAACAATTGAGTGAGTACAAAATACGTTTAATTTCCGCTGATGACTCTGTTTTTGTGTTCTGTGATTGGTTCAAATTCCATGACCTCGGATCACGTGACTTTACATTATTTGAAATCTAGGGAATTCATTTCTGTCACCTCATATTATTTTTGTTTATTTTGACTTTAATTTATATTTGATCTACACCATGTCATTGCTTGGTAAAATTAAATAATTTTGATACCAAATGTGCCCCATTTACTGTCTTGACATGTTTATAATTTTGTGTTTCTTAGGACTTAACCTAATCTTGCCTGACATTTGTTATTGTTTGTTTTGCTAATTTAATATATTCTAATATGATTATCCTTACTACTAACAACAATTCTAGATATCCTTACTTTACATATAATATCACAGTTTTCAATACCTACTCATAAATTTCCTATGATAACAATAATACTGGTACCATATCAACTCAATGGCGTGTCATATATTGTATAATTATGCTTCCTATCTATTTTGTTACAGTTATGCTAGGTTTATACATATAATTGTATCACTACCTTTCCTGTTTTATTACTGTTAGGCTTTGTGTTCATTTTTATTTAATTTAGTGATGTTTATGCTGGATAATTTAGTGTTATTTGAGTTTGAGTCAGTTCTTTTGATCTATACGGCTAGCATTTAGTTGTTTTTATACAATATTTTCTTATACACAATGATATGCTCCAATTACCTGGTTATGACATTTTAAATATTTTTCTAAACTAACATTTCTTAAACAATTAACAAACTTTTAAACAAATGGTTATAACAACTTAAATTATGGTGTATACTGACCCATTCTATCAACTAGTTACAATGCTACAAATCATGGGCGTTTAACACCTTAAATCATTGAGTATATAAACCCTTTCTATTAATTACTTATATCACAACAAACATGGGTGTCTAATACATTAACTTCTTAAATCTATTACCCTATTCTATTTACTAATTACTACACAATAAACATGTTTTTTTTAGAAAATCCTTAAACTATATATTACTACTACTTTCTGGTTCTTACTACCTGTTATTTGTTTCATATAGACCACTATCTCGCTTTTTACTCCTCCTCCACTGGTTTATACCATGATCTCTGATCATCACTGATTTCTTTTGTATTACACCCTCACTGCACTTGTCTTAATATCGTTTAATTACAATCTTTTCTATACTAACTCATGCATTTCATTTTATTGACTCTACTGCATTGAATTTTTAAGTTCGTTTGCTTGTTATTCGATCTTTATCTTTTATGTTATCATCAATTAATTTGGGGTGGTTTTATTTGATTCTGGACCTAATTGTAAGGTATTTAGGTTTAATCTTCTTTTCTCGATGTTTTTACCCTAGTTCTTTGCTTCTTCATATCATTATTTAATCAATGTTGACTCCACCACTTTCTTGTAGTCTGTCGCATGTTTCATTTTATTCATTCTGATGCTCGTTGTTTGTTTTATTTGTACCCCTCACTCACCATATCTATTGGGTTTATCACGTTATTATAGTTTTCTTTGTGTTTCTCTTCTAATTTTTGATTATAACTACTGTGTTGCACTTTTTTCAATATTTATCTATTCTTCATCGACTGCTTTTGTTTTAATTTGGAATTGACATACTATGTTTATTATACACTTATTTTTTAAGTTTTCTTATCATCCATGGTTTATACTAGTACTCATGACTGGTGTTTTAATATTATATCAGATTATATGTCTATGGTGATGAAACGTACTGTCACAATATATGCTTCCATTTGATATTAATTTTAAATTAATCGGACAACTAGAAAATGTTTTACGATTTTTTTTTTTAGGCGATGATGGCAGGGATGAAATCAGTCCAATATGTCACCCATTCGAGCTTGTGCTTATTTTGGCTTGTTATAGTACACATTGCTTTTAGTTCTTATTTCTCTTTGTATATATATTGCATATATGGATGAGCTTAAACCTATAATCAGAGACCTGGCTAACCCAGAACATTTAAAAAAGTGTCTCTATGGTAAAAGTCAAAACCCAATGAGTCGGTAAACAACACAATTTGGTCGCGAATTCCTAAAACTGTTTTGTTTCAATGTTCCCTACAAACACTGAATTTTGCGGCTTATGATGCAGTTTCAATCTTTAATAGAGATTAATTAACCAGGTGCTTAGTGTTGAAACAATTAGGCATGTCAGTAGGAAAGAACTGTGCTGAAATTATGTGGGTATTGATATGAAACGAGTGCGGAGAGCTGAACAAGCAACTGCAGAATTACAGAAAGAAGCCAGGTAGAAGTGAGCAATTGCAAAAATTAAGCTGGAAGAAGAATTTAAATCTGCAGAAGATCTTGATAAGCCTTCATATTCATCAGGAATTTATTAGGCAATGCACACAGATTCATTATATTGATGATTAATCTTGAGTTACTGTTTTCCGAAAATTATTATTTTTCACACAAAAGACCCATTATCTTAGGAACTACTAGAGATACAGAGCTCACATTTTCTGTACATGTTTAGGGCAAAAGGGTACAACTTGTAACACATGGATTTTTTGATAGAACGTTCCGGTCATGAGAAAAAATTATAAAATGCGATTTTTTTTTTAAGTGTTAAACATTGCATGGATTAAAATTTCTAAAATGGCTGAAAGTGAGCATATCCTAAAACCCCTGTGTTAAAGGTTCTACTGAGGGACACTCAATCACTGGTAAAAGTTTCAAACAGCTCAGTTAATTAGTGTCTGAGAAAACGGGTCATGAAATCTAGTAAATTAACATGGGAGAAATCGGGCTTACAAACGCCCCTTAAGGTTTCCTTTGTTCTCACACCACTGTGTACGCTCTCTGTTTCTTTCTTTCTCGGCAGCGTTTGCACGAAAGTCAATATTGTAACGTAACAAAATTGTAGTTACATATAAATAATATAATACGTCGAATAAGAGTGTACCACGAACATGTTTGATCAAGAACGAGAAAGAATAACTGAAGTATAAAGCCAAATGTGTATCTATATACAAATAATGTCGTAGCAAGCCAACGCAGAAGAAAGAAGAACTATAATAAAAGCATCATCAAAGTGATAGGAGGAGAATAGAAGATAAAAAATCAAACCAATACGTTAGCAACATAGGCCTAATAGATCATAAAAGTGAGGGGACATATCAACTATTATCACCATAGTGAGGAGACATATCAACTATTATCACCATAGTGAAGGGACATATCATCTACTAACATAAAAGTGAGGGAACATATTAACTAAGGAAAATAAATGATCACCAAAGTGAGTGGACATATAATTTAAGCAAAATAAATGTGAATTGTGACAAATAAATATGAATATGATATAAATAATTATGTTATAAATATGATATGAGTTATCATACAAGTGAGGGGACAACAAATACCCTGTAAGTGATAAAAAAAAATATGAAGAAGAAGAAACCTGATAACTAGAAGAGGAGGTGTAAAGAAGAAGAAGAAGAAGAAGAAGAAGAAGAAGAAGAAGAAGAAGAAGAAGAAGAAGAAGAAGAAGAAGAAGAAGAAGAAGAAGAAGAAGAAGAAGAAGAAGAAGAAGATATGTATAATGAATAATGAAGCATATATAGCAAGAACAAGATAACAACATTCCCAGGGTAAGGAAGGCACCACGACCAGAAAAATGATAAGACAAGTGTAATGACTGCCAGATTAATAGTTATAATATCATCCAACAAGGAAGGATATAATGAAGATAAGATGACTAAGAATCAAGTGTCGAAAACTTAATAAGTAGCCAAAAACAATGATAGTGAATACCTTATATGAGTGCATCGATACATAATAAAATAACACTACCCCAAGTAAGCACCACAGACAATAAAAGTGTAATGTTTATAGGAGAGGAAGATAAAAAAGTGTTAACAAATAGAACCAGTGATTACCAAGTAAACTACACAAACATTTAGTGTACGAGTTATGAACCAAGATTGTAACACATACAAACATAGTAAGATCACCAATATATTGAGATTAAAAAGAGAAATAATTGCTCAAAAGACCACTGAAACAGAATATAAAATCCTTGATAAGATATGTGCCTGAATGTCAAAATAACACAGGACAAAATATAAAAATAATGTGATAACTAATGTGTTGTAAATAAGACAATTTGTTATAGAGACAAAACCATGTATACAAACCAAAATACAAACCTATAATGTGTGTGACATAAATAAGTAAAAAATTAAGTATTGATGTATAAACAGATAGTATAAAATGTGTAGGACATTGTAATAGACAATTTAGTAATAACATGTCATAATAAGATTATAATAATTAAGCAGAATGTTGAACAAAATAGGATGCATATTGTTGTCAAATCAGTAAGAGACACATAACCTCATTTGAGCAGGACCTACAACATAAAACCACACATAATAAAAAAAAAAAGCAATCAAAAGTAATTGTTCATAGCAACAACCAAATAAAAACAAATGAATAAGATAATGAACGCAGTATAAGCTGAGAAACACAATTATATAAGTTAAATTATTGAAACAACCAATAGCCAGATCAGCCAAAACACAAGGTGACTACCAGAGTTACACAAAATACACTATTAAAACTTGATAATAGAGAGGAAAATAGTTTACCAGTAGTAAGTAGAATACTCAATTCCTCTATGGGTATACTTAAAAATCATTAAATGAGTAAATTAATAACAATATAATGATAAACAAATATACTTGACCAGTAGGACTAGATGCAAATACCCATAATACTGAAATTTAGAGATATTTAAACCAACAAGAAGTTAGTACACACACTAGACAGACAATGTACAATGTCTAGGTACATTTTAATAAATAAATATACATGTAGTAAGTACAAACAATAACAGAATAAGAATGTCAAAATAACGAAATTATGACATAGTGTATTTAAACAATACTATATGACTAAATGAGGCACCATTTACTGAAATAAAGCTTCAACAAAGGTGTAAAAAGATATGAAGTACCATTTGGATACCGGAAGGGTATATTAGAATAAGATAATATGTTAAAATAAGTAAATACAAGTGCAAGGACATGTATGGCTTACACGCCAAAAATGCATTTTGCTAAAATCATAAATATTTTAATATTTAGAATTAATTAGTGAGAGAAATGGACTCTGAACACCTAATTATAAGTATTAGAATAAAATTACATAAAAATAAAGTGGAAAAGACTTAATTATATTAAGAACCACAATAAGTGAAATTTTGTAAAGTGAACTAGGTTATTTATGAACGGATTTGTAGCTTGTTTGGACTTTATAGAAAGACCCAAGTATCCGCAGAATAATAAGACCAATAATTTATTAATCAGACAAATCATAAGAAAGTTATGTACAATAACAAATTTTCTATCATTTCCAAAAAGGATTGAACGCGTCACAGCCTACTTTCCAACCCAAAAACTGACGCCAAAAATTAAAAGTTTTAATGTTACTAAAGCGTTTAGGGTTGAGATTAAAGAATTTTCAACCAATGAGATGAGCTAATTTGAGGAGACGCCAGAAACGACTTCGACGAGAAGCATCAATTGTTCTTGGACCATCAATGCGAGTGGAACGCACGACAGTCAGCAACAAGATTTTTAAATTAGTGCGCGTTACCCCCAGTATAGTTCAGTACTCTAACCTAACCAGAGTAAATAACCTTTTACGTGTGACAGTGCAACGAGTGATGTGATAAATATTAACCATCGCTGGTGTATAATAAGTGCGATGAGGAGTGTTAAATGCAGGGAGTACTATTTATTAACAATATTTAAAAAAATGAAATATAATAATTACCGATTGGTAAAGTTTATGTTGACAGTACTCTAGTCAAGTACGGATTGTACATGGCTAAATTAGTAAACAATAGTCAATTGATAGGCATATGAGTAAAGGTTCTCGATTTTATTAATTATATTGGTTAAATAGAATATTATTGATATTTTAAAGAAAATAATACACGAATTCAAAATAATAACAAATGTCGAAAATAACAAGAGTAAATATAGACGCTAACTTGACTACGTCTAATAATGAACTAAGTCATTTAAAAATTAATCTTCGAGAACAATCATTGCCATTAATAAACAATGCAATCATTTTAAATATATGTTATGTATAGTTTTAAGATTTGCATACTATAAATTAAATATTTTAATAACTCACTTTGAGCAACAGGTGGAGTTAACCTATAAAGAACAAACGTTCAATGTCAACACTGAGTCCCGTTTTAAATTTATAACCCTTTTGAATAGACTCAAGTAATAAGAATTTATATCTTAAATAAAATACCTTTCATTGTTAATACTTAGCCAAATAATATTATTTCGATACGCAGCGTTTATGAACGCGTATTACACCTGTCTGGATAGCTGACAATTTCACACCAGTTGTACCATGATACGATAATTTCTGATATCGTATTTAAGGTTAATTGTTTTTGATTTTTAATTATTCTGTATAAAATAATATTGTTCCGTATTAGCATCTTTGTAACTTGTATCATGTCAATTCAAAGAACGCACGAATTTTGGTAATAATAACCAAAATTAACCAAATAAGGTTAGCAATAATATTGTATACCATACCAATGTTACCAGCCCTGAGCTGAAAGACTCTCATCAAATAATTAATTTGTTTTTAATGATTATTCATTGTTCTAAAAGGAATTCAATTTGAATCAATTTAATGTTAATAAAGTAATAGTTCTTTTACCTGTGATCAGTCTTATTATTTTTTCAAAATAGGCGCAAGGAAAGTTTATTTAAAGAGCAATTGTTTCTTAAGGTGGCAGCACGATAATCGAGCGGCCAGTATTTGAATTTCAATTCAGTATCAAATACAAGAATCATTTTATTTACTGTATGCATACTAATACACAAGTGAAATATTTAGTAAATTGTGTTGTGACCTTTCAGTGATACAGGGCCTATATTGGAAGATTGAGGACATTCACCGATGGTAAGTGAAAAGGTAAACATACCAGAGCGCATCAAGAGAAGTTTAACGTTCCTTTTAAACAACATTTAATAATACGTTGTAATTTTTATATAACAGCGTGGTACGAAGATAACCAGATTAATAACACATATAAATACACACTATACAATATAGAGAGTTTAGTGTACGTTTTATTATAAAGTAACGAGCCCATCGCGGGGCATGATTGACTAACTTACACACACAACCACTAAACTCTTTTATTAGTTTTATTATAATATAAATAAATTGATTAGGTGAAACGATACTTTCTAATAACAATTTAATTTATTCATTCGTTACATCAGTTAATAATATCGTACTTACGTAAATTACGTAAAATTATATAATTAAACGGGCTGAACCATTATGTTATATAATTACACAATTCAATTTTATGCTTTAAAGTCTTAAGTAATTTCGCATTTTTTCGTTAGGTAGTGAAAATTTTAACCCTTTTCAAGTTTGTGTTTAAATATATTAGACTTAAAAAAGAGAGAAAACACTAAGTACTTTTTATTTATAAAATACGAAAATCGGAATTAATAATTACATAGTCATTTTTATAATCACTTCAGCTAATCGCTGTAGTTGCATAAAAGTACCTGCTGCAGGCTATACGTCATAATGTAAATGAAAAGTACTCTACTAAAAGAACTTCAAGTCAATGTCATTACAAAGTGAAGTTGATGTACTGGGAATACTTTATACGTCTGGCATTTTCATCACCACTCAAGGGACATAAAACTTAGAACTTTTGCGTTTACCATTGATAGTGGTTATTGAGCATACTTGTCATAAAACCAAAATATTAATGAAAATAAATTTTATAGCAAAAATGTCCGTACTCAATCAGAAATTATGTTTGTTCTTGAAATAAGAAATTGTACTCTAAATACGAGAGGTTGGAGTCTAAATCTCGTACTTATAGAATGGGTACATTTTTAATTTTGGTACTCTATTTTATTACATGTAAGAAACTTTGAGTATGAACTGTACAATATAAAAAGTAATTGGACTGGCAAATATAGCCAAATATTTTCTATTATGTTCTGTATCAGTCGGAAAAAATGTATTATTATGGTTTTTGTATTATATATAGGCTTATTCTATAAAAAAAATATATTTTTATTAGTTGATAAGAACATTTTGGCTTCTCTCTAGTTGACTTATTTAGTTGAGTTAGAAGTACTGTGGAGCATACTTTTAATTTCATTTTAGTATATGAATTGTTTTTATACTTATTTCGTATGTTCAAAATATTTTGTTTTTGAATTTTGTCAAAAATAAAATAAAAGTAACCTACGTGAACATGATGGAAAAGAAGTTCCAAAACGATTGAACTTTCAAAAATGGGATTATTTTCAAATCCGTCGAATATAGATGTATAAGAAAGATTTTCTCCTGTCATTGCATTAGGAACGTTTCAAATGAGAGACGTCAAAATGCCATGTTTGAGAAGCAGTTTTTTGACAACTATATACCATGACAGACTTTTAGAGGTTTTAGAGGCAGTACATTCCTTCTAAAGAATTGAGTTTATAATACTTACTGAGAAACAAAGGTACTATGAAACATGGTCGAATAACTTGAAGCTTAAAAAATAAATCTAGCATACGCACTTTATAAAAAGTTAAAAGAAAAATAAACATTATGCAATCGGTATTTTGTGTCCAACTTTACCTTCCTTATTAAAACCATTACTCCTATGGCTTTCCTGGCAATGTAATTGACGTTTTGCAGTTTTTGTGTTTTTAACTTATTTAATTTACATGAAAACTAGTTTCATTTTATAAATTACGTAAACCGCGGTATGTAATAATAAATTATAGATGTTTGTGATTCTATTATTCCATATTTACCTACAATATAATTTTAACAATCTTTTACCAGTGTTATAATTATTATAAACGTTAATTAGTAATTTTTTATACGTTTATTTATGCAATCTGTTTATACATAACAATTAGCATAGTTGTTCACAGAATACATGGCATGAAGAGAACTAGTCCATTGACTAGTCCCTGTATGAGTATTTAAAAGTAACATATTATGTACAATACATTTAAAGTGTTAAGGTCTAAGTCCAGCGGAAATGTTAACTTTAAACGTCTTGTCTACAGGCTGTTGTCTAGTAGATTTATGACTAAAGGAATTGTGTGATCATATATCGCAGCACATCGCAATGGTTTCACTGACTGAGGGCAGATCCAGGTCGCTATGGATGTCTTTGTTGCTGATGAACCACGGTGCGTTGGTTATGGCACGCAGCACCTTGGTCTGAAACCTTTCAATTATGGCGAGTTTGGATTTAGGTGCAGTTCCCCGAAGCTGTAAGCCTTTCACACAGTCTTGAAGACAATGTTGTACACCAATAGCTTGTTTCGCATTGACAGTAATGATTTTCTGCCCAGGAGTCAATAGTGCTTGCGAAACATGTCCAGTTGTTTTCTCTTCATGCAAATGTGGTTGCGCCAAGTCAGTTTTTTGTCTAGGTCAGTTTCCGAGATAGCCTTGTCCCGTGGCATTTTGTGAAAGTGATGTGTGCTGATTTAGTTTCATTTAATTTTATTCTCCACTTCTTTGCCCATTTTTCAATCTCATGTAGCGAATTCTGTAGTAAAATAGTTGCTTCCAGCTTTTGTTGACTTTTGTTTACAGCAAGGATTGCAGTATCATCAGCGTAAGTAGCAGTAATTACATCATTGCTAGTTGGCAGATCTGCCGTATAAATTAGATACAGAATGGGATCCAAAACACTCCCTTGGAAACTCCTGGTCTTATTGGGAACAAACTAGTAGTTACATTTTCGTGGTGTACTCGAAAGTGCCTTTCTTTAAATATGATTTTAATGTAATGAACATAGGTTCGGACATTTTTTTTTTGAGTCTATAGAGTAATCCTTGATGCCAAACTTGATGGAATGCTTGCCTAACATCAAGGAACACCGATAAATAATAGCTTTTTACCTTAAATATTTTTATTATTGCGTTAACTATTCGATGTACTTGTTGAATCGTAGAATGCTGTCTTCTAAACCCAAATTGATGATCAGGTATATGATCCTTGTCTATGATGGTACTTGTTAATCTCTTTACCAATAATTTTTCCATGATTTTAGACATTATAGGTAAGAGACATTATAGGTCGTTAAGACATCACCTAGTTTTGGTGGTTACCCAGGTTTTGGTATGAGTTTGACTTCGGCCAACTTCCACTGAGCAGGAAAGTATTTCAGTCGCAATACGGCGTTGAAATGTTGTGTAGCCATGACTGTTCCTTTTCAAGGACGTTATTTCATGATTTTACCTGTTAGGAGGTCGTAATCCGGCGCCTTTTTATGACTGACCTCTGTTTTGATAATACGTTGGACTTCTCTAGGAGTAACTGGCTGCACATAGTTATTATTTTGTTGTTGCTGTGTAGCAAGATATTCGTTAGTTTCTTCGTCAGTGTTTGTATCAGTAGATGGGAATGGTTCAAATACGTCATACAGGTGTTTGGCAAATGTTTCAGCCTTTTCCCAAGTTCCGTCAGGATTTCTTATGGGTAAAATTTGCGTACGGGGATGTTTCAGCCCTTTTGCAGCTTTCCACAGAGCATAGTCTGTATCTACTGACGGAGTTAGTTTGACAGATATTCTTAAAATGGGCCATTCTTCAGTTTCCCTAATAGTTCTTTAATGACAGGACAAGTGAATGTTTTTCGTTTTTGGGTACATAATGAAGTAGTTTCCCATGCAGCATCATGTAGGCCTGCTAATGATACGAAGGATTCCACTGCATTTCCAAGCTCTGTTGGTTATTTAAGGCAGATTTGCAGATTAATTTTGGTGGAATGTACATCTCTGAACACATCCCTGTCGGTCATTTTGTAGGCAAGTTTTGCATGATTTCGTTGTGAATAATTTTTGCATATACTGTATCTATCACTGATGAATGGTCAGATGCAATGTTCACATTTGGTTCGACGCTTATGTACCCTACAGATAATTCTTTCGTAACAAAAAAGTCCAGGCAGTCTGTAATTTTACGTGGATCGGTAGGCCAGTAGGTTGGCTTGCATGCATGTTGATAAGTGACCAAGTCTTGAGTTCTTTCATTACGTGATACAATATTCTGCCTCTTCCAGGTGGCGACAGTTTTGATCCCCAGCTCGTATGTTTCGCATTAAAATCTCCACCTGTAAGAATCTGTTTCCAAGGTCGTTAAAGTAATCGAAAAAAAAACATTTTATTTGGCAATTAATTTGGCGGACAGTAGGCTGCCGATACAGTTATTGGGCCAAACCCATCGACTATTTCTATACTTAGCCTACTGCATGAAGGTTGGGTTGCTCGATTTTGCTCATTATATGATGTCTTATGCCATATCGTACTAAAATGGCAGCTCCTGCTCAGTTTTTTCTTTCTGCATCTGGATGAGCGGTCTTATAAAATGAGTAATGCGGAATTTTGAAGCAGGACGTAGAAAAGGTTTTTAGGTTCCTTTGTTACTCTGTTCAGGATATTCATTATTTAGACTACTTTATGCCCCTTCTCATCTAATGCTGTTTTTATGTCATTATGGTCTGTAGACTACTGTGGTGTAGATTCCTTAGTACTGAGCGATACAATTTTTCTTCTGGTAGTTTGTATTAGTTTGTCCCACAATGTTATGCTTGTCTAACAATTCTTTAATTTTTTTGTAGTTTTCTACACTATTAGTTTTAATTTTCATCTTATTTTCCGACAAAAGTTTATATGTGAATTCATTTGTGGCATATGCAAGTAGCTTTACCAGATTCGGAACATCTTTGGTTACTCCCTGTAGTATGAATGGAGGTATGTGTGTAGTCGGGGGGTACGTTTTCTGGTTTGTAGAAGCGTTAGGACTTGCTTCTTGTACATTAGCTACAGCTTCGTACCGACTTTTTGTTTTTATTTGGTTAGTTTCGGCATGAAACTTTTGGTGGGCTTCCCAAACTTCTTTTAGTTTAGGTTCACACGTTTATGACTCCGTGGTAGCATTACTTGAAAATCATTTGGTTCATACGCACTTACTTGTGGCTCATTATCTTCCATGATGGATTATTCTAACCATGGATCTTCACCATGTTCTGACATATCACTATGGTTACGAAATTGCATTAACTGTTGACTGTATGTATTCGGAGGTATATTCACGGGTTGTCTATATACTGTTGCTGTTGATTAAGGACACAGATTTAATTGTAAGTGTTGAGGTTCATTTAGCAGGTCTTAGCTGGGTAGATTATTTAACGGTATCACACATTGTTGATTTGAATAAACAAACATTTGTGATGGTGTGAATCCTGTTAACTGACGCTGAAAGTATGGTACAGCCTGTGCTTGTCCTTACATTTGTGTTGGTTGCTGCCACTGCATTACACTGCTTTCGAAGCTATAAGCAATTTATAATTTCAAATACAAAACGTTAATCTCGTCTCAAAATGACTAGAATTTACAGTTCAGTTAACACACTTCACTCCACTAAATTTGCGTTTCTTCGAAAAGAATATAAAATAACTGGAAGAATTTATTTATTTAAAACTGCTAACTTTTTGGTGGATCTATAACTTTTCTAAGAGTGGTTATAATCTACATCCATTAATTTCTATTACACCGTTGTTTTGAAAGAGCGATTAGAATTATGTTCAATTCCAGTGCATAAATATAATAATAAGCGACGACACAAACAGCATGAGTGTAACAATGGGATATCCTTCAGGATTTAAAAATTTGGTAAAGAATAGCAGCCGATTGATGGTGAAGATCTTTGAAAGTTACTTTTTGCAATAAACTTTGTGTGTAAATAGAGGAGAATATTGTCCTACATTCAAATCACAGCTGTGTAACAAAAATACTTGGATGTGACGTTAAATAGCGGTTTATTGTTTTCCGTGCTTACTGTTTCGAAACGGAAAAGGAATAATATTGAAAAAGTATTTGAATATTCAGACATTTATTATGAAAGGAAGTGTAAGACTTCAATGTTCCACACTAAGGCTTAATTGCATTTTTAATACTTGAGAAAAGTATAATCTCAGAATAACTGCCGTCTTTTTTGCAAAGAGAAGACAATAACGCAGTGGCTATGCTGTAGAGACTCAATACTCAAGACTCAATTACGTACTTTGAAAAATAATTTATTTGGAAAGTTTGACGCAGCCTTAAAGCACTGTGACGAGCCTTTTAGTTTTGAACAAATGATTACATTGAATCTTTCGCTTTACAGTAAAAGGTAATATTTTAAAACAATTGTAAGTACAACAGTTAAAAAAACACTTTTAAAAGTACTTAAAATTCATGGTAGATTTTATGTAGCATAAACGTTTTGAAAGAAGTGTCATTTAAATGACATTTATGGACGTATCGTTATCTCACTAGAAACGTAAACCAATCATCACTGTTCGATTTAGTTGCTACTAGATTCTGTATTTTCACATGGAAAATCTATTATAATACTTTAGCTGTTTTTATTACTTACTGTTCGAAAATGTTACTAAATTTTATAAAAATATTTCAAGTTATTCGGTAAAATATTTGTTTGTTAGAGTTATGATGGAGCTGGTAGGGGTCCATCATTCTGGAGTAGAAGAGATGACTTTCCTTATGATTATTTTGTTCCTTGTTATGCTAATCAGTTTAACATAGAAGCGCATAATAAGGCAGGCGTCGAATCAAAATAAACAAACCATAATCACTTTGCTAATAGTACGTACATATTGGGGTATTTTAGTTCGCCACTCCCAAGAATTCAAATTCTGTATGAAATAGTTGAGAGGAAACATTCGTCTGGTTATACTATTAGATGGAATTTTCATTTCAAAATTACTTGGACTCATAAAAATAATACCTACTTAATTTAACTGAATGAATAGGAGAAATTATTAAGCAGCCATCATCAAAAGCTCAGTTAAGGGATAAACACAAAAATTTAACGAATTTCTAGTTCTGTCCGTAATTGTCTCCTGTTCAAAGCCGTGTAATGACCTGGAAGCGAGACGCATAAACCCTCTAACACATAAAATTTCAGGCTCACCTTCATTGAATGAAATGATTAAAGTTAGAGAAAGTACTGATGATACTCGTACGTACAACACATTGTATACGGACAATTGACGTACCAGTTCTGTAGCTAACATCTGAAGTAATCTCACGCACCCTTGCGGAAGGAAAGGTATAATAAACCGTAATAAACGACCTCGAAAGATGAGGCCGATTCTATTAGATTTGCAAACGTTGTAGAGTTATACTGTGATGTAAGGAATATGGCAGCCCCAATGTTAGCGGTTTGTTTTGCTCTCAGCACTAGTAGATAAAATTTATGTTAGGCCACAAAGAAATTCTCTTCAAGTACTGGATTGAAAAAAAAAACACACACACACAGGTAAAGTTGAATCTTAACGTTAGTATTATCCTTGGTCTGATGTTAATTAATCTCATTTACTTTACACACGTAGGTAGACACATTATCTTACTACTTACAAAAAGTAACGTTACTAAGAGTCAGTTACGTAAAGTTTTCAAATCATGGCGGTCCATCGTAGATTATCATTTCGGGTGTAAATACTGACGGCACCCTATTTTGAATGTCAGTAGTCTTTTACTGTAAATATTATGATCCAACAACTATGATCTAACTATTAGCAGTTATTAAAACACACACACATACACAGACGCGCGCGCGCGCGCACATGCACACACATATTTTGCAAAACTTGTGAATGTGCAATTTGTGTAATACTAGCAAGTATAATTTTGCTCTGAAACGGGAACGCATCAGAGAGTAGAACGCCAACGTTAAATGAAAGCGGTAAAAAACGTTTGAAAGTGTGTCGCCAAAGGGAAGCGGACAAACATCAAACAAACCAAATTATTCGTGAGTGTATGGCAGCAAAGCTTTGCATAGTGTAGTCTAAACAAACAAGAAATAACATTATTTGAAGAGGAAGAATTTGTTTTAAATATTAATGAATCGATTTTAATTGTTAGTGAAAACATATATATGTTACGGGCAAATGCCGAAATTGGACAGATCGCGATCTGCCCGGGCAAATCGCGATGTGTCTACAAGTTTCGGTCAAAGCCCGATGTATCTTGGTATTTCGGGATGTGCCCGGGCAAATCGAGATATGACCGATCGTCTTTGGGGCAAATCGCGATTCAACCAATTCAATACGTTTATATATGCTTCAAAGGTTTTTAGTCACTTTACTGAAATATAAAATAATTTATATAATAAATAAATAATAATTTATAAGCAGAGTCGCTTATTTCTGCAGACTGTTATGTCAGGGACCTCATACATTATGAAAAGTGACCTCATATATACGTAAAATTAACGGTGACCTCATAGTAGTCAGTAACGGAAATGTTCGTTTTATTTATTTATGTCTTGTATTAGAGTGAGTCAGTGCCTACGAGAGGCCACGTGCCAGGTTACTCTCGCATATGCTGTGTGCGCTATTGTTCGTTCAGCTCTCGACAGTGTTAGAAGCAATCAAGTAGTGCGTAACTATTAATAATGGCGTCGGTTTCTGATACACGTGTTGGTGATATGAAAGAACGGTTTCACGCGAAATTAGCTGAAATGAACAAAAGTGATTCCAGTGATTTTCTCAAGGAAGAAAAGTATTATGGACTAGTGAACGACGTGGAAGGGGCGAAGAACGCTGCAAAGAAATAGTGCAAAGACTACAGGAGAATAAAAAGGTTTGATGTTTTAACAATAAATGAGACAAAGAAATTAATTGTCCCAACTACAAAGACTAAAGGTGAAATAATCTATTATGTACATGAGAATGAAATTTTTGATATTTTACATTCAGTTCATTTAAATAATGGTCATGGTGGTCGAAATCGTATGGAAAACAGTCTAAAATAAAAATATAAAAATATATCTAGAGATATCATAATGATATATTTAAATCTTTTCGAACCCTGTCAGAAGAAGTTCAATCATCCAAGTAAAGGTTTAGTTGTGAAACCTATGATTTTTAATGCAATTAATGCTCGGGGGCAAGTAGATCTTATTGACATGCAGACATGTAGAGATGGAGAATTCAAATTCATAATGGTTTATCAAGATCATCTCAGTAAATTTGTGTGTCTACGTCCTTTAAAAATTAAAACTGCAGCTGAAGTTGCTTATAATTTAATTGATGTATTTTGTTTCTTCGGAGCTCCAAGTGTGCTGCAGTCTGACAATGGTCGTGAGTTTTCAAATCATGTCATAAATGAACATGTAGGAAGGCTTGACGATCGTCCATGGTAAACCTCGTCATACCGAAAGTCAAGGTGTGACGATTTCATTAATTAAAAATAAAATAAATAATAAAATAGGAAATGTAAAAGCTGAGAAATTTAAAATTTAATAAATCGCACATTTAAACTAATTTTATATCACTACCATAAATCATAATAATATTTAATAAAGAGATTAAATGGCAAAAAAGTAATGCGAGTGTAAATATAGGGAAACCCTTTATTAATTTTACCCTGCATAGACATGTGCTAACCGGAACTAACCTGATTACCGACCCATAAACAAACTAATAATCTTTGTAAATTTATATTAAATAAATAAATAAACAAGAACACAGTAGTGTACTATAATAAAGTCTGTAATAAAGAATATATTTGGATAATTAAAAGGTCAAACTTCAATCCCTTAAATAGAGAAGAAAGGTGGAACTGTTTTGTTGCGATGCGAAAACTCCGCGCAGTTAACTTACCCGTCCTAACAAAGTAATTCAATCGAGATGGAGCGCTCGCGTAGAAAACACCCGCTTGAACCATGTCTCATAGTGCGACAATATGTTTTTTAATTTAGAGTACTGCTATAACAATGTGCAGTGAAACGTAGTGGCAAATTAGTGTGCTAATAAGTTTAAATGTAATCTATAAAACCAAAAGGAATAAATAACTGTGTGAGGGATGACATCTCATTTGTCTAATTTGTAATATCTCAATGTTGGTATAAAAAAAAATAATAAGGTACGAGGTACCTAAAGTGAGAACTTTTATAAACAATAATGTGACGTGCATTTCTGCAACAAACAGGAACATTTACGGCACTTATACTACTAACGATGCTTAACTACTAGACTTCTGAGGACCGCAACGCTACTTCATTATGAACTAATCAGTTCAGGAACTTCAGCAGGAAAGTAACCTTCACTAAAGATCAACCGTCGACGAACACCACAAGGACCAAGGACCCGGACATCGAGTAAACTTCTGGATATCACAGGTGACACGGAGACTTGTCCTCCGTGATTAATTAAAATTCTAACAAATGAATTGTTAAAGACAGTTTAAATAAATATATAAAGACTTTAATGATAATCACTTTATAACATGTAGTATGTCTTAAGATTCAAAAATATTTGTAGTAGCCAGTAGTGCTTATGTATATATATAAAGCACTGATAGAAAAATTTTAGATTAAGTCCATTCTTCAAATGGCCCCCAAAGAGTATGATAGAATATGAATAAGTGAGCTTAACTTACAAACAAGTTTGAGGTCCCGGATCCGTGTATAATGCTAGCACATATAAATCCTTATGTTTTGGCCCCCCTTTTTTTTACAAAATATTTTATTAAATTGTAAACTTTTATTAAGAAAACCTTATGTGGGAATATTTATGTAGATCTGTTGTAGTAATTGTTTAATAAAGAGATGTCATTACTTTACACAAAAATACTGAGTGAATAAATCATCAGACCCCCATGTAAAAGTTCCTTTAGTTATAACTACAGCTGGTTTAAGTAATAATTAAAAGTTAGTTACGAGGATGGCAGCCCGTGCAATTGATCTGAGGTAAGTATGCACAGGTTCCCGATGTTATAACGTAGGTGAGACGTTATAAAATGCGCCACTCTGCTGTTAGTTAAAATAGTTGCGAGCATCGTGACGCATATAAAATGCGCCACTCTGCTGTTTAAAAAAAAAAATTGTGTATAGTGCTGTTGTCTAATTAATAATAATTGTGTACAGAGTGACACATATAAAATGCGCCACTCTGCTATCTTAATAATTACATGTAAGCATCGTGGCATATATAAAATGCGCCACTCTGCTTTGTTTAATAAATAATTGTGTAATATAGTGACACATATACCATGTGCCACTCAGATGATCTATTCACTCAGGTACTTTAAAATATTTCTCAAATTTTAAATAAAATAAAAATAATGATTATTATTAGAATAGTATAGTAAATAGGTAATTTTAATTGTGAATAAGATATAGGAGTTTACACATGTTACCATAACGACACATGTATACGAAACAAAATCATGTACGTACTTGTCAAACAATTTCATTCATCAACGTGTCGGTTTGTCAACAAAATCAGACCGGTTAATTTCTTGTTCACGCCTGTTTAAAACTGTCCTAGTCACCCTCCGCAAAGTTGAATTATACAATACCCAACCCTCTTCAATTGTTCTATTGTTATAACAAGCGTGTATCATCCTGTGCCTAGTAACCAAGTATTTCCCCCTTAGTTGAAATTATATTGACGCCTGTGTGAGGTTTCTCTTTCTCTGAGATTTAATTCTCGCACTACCAATTTAAATTTTAAATGCGAACTAACATCGTTTATTTGTGTAAACAAGGAAGAGTAGTATAGAATTTAATACTAATAGTAGAATAAGTATTTATAGTGACTCACAGTTCAAAAAAAAAATGGCTTTAGTTAACCCCCTCTATTGTTAGATAAAGTGTTCGACCCTTTACCCCGAAACAAAACTTTTAAACAAAGTAAAATTAAATCGAATTAAACAAAACTAGTGTACTAATTTTATTTTATGGAATTGTGCTTCCCTAAGTAAATAAACGAGTCCTAAACAAATAAAAAACCGTTTATTAATCAACAAAAACAAAAAAAATTGTTTATATAAATAATAAGTCCTTTAAATAAAAAGCTGAATAATATCTTAAATTAAACTAACGTGTAATAAAAGTGTAGTAGTAAAATAAATAAATAGAAAATAATAATAAAAGTATATTTGAATAGTGTAAACACCCGGTCGTGGCCTGTTCAAAATAATTCCCCAGCTTGTCAGTATAAGACAAACTCGTTCGTGCAGGAGATAATCGTGTTTAGTATTGTAGTAAGCCACCCCTATTGTTATGAACTGCTGCCTAGGTAAACAATAGCCACCACCCCGTGTATAATGCATGCTTCTTGTGTAAAGTGTTTGTCCCCTCTTGCATAGTTTGTAACAGCTGATCGTTTAATAGAAAATAAATGTATCTCTCCGTGAAATTCCGCTTGTCTCAGTAGTATAAGATATTAGAATTAAGAATGAATCTAAAGTTGAGTATGGGATCAACTTTAGATTACTATAGTATAATTAAGAGATATAGAGATAAGTACGAAACACAGTCACAACGGCTCCGCACTGAAAAGGGTTAAAGAAAGTGCAGAAAACTAACTAATAGAGTTAGAGTACGCTAATGTAATCAGTCGGGCCACGATATTGTAAAGTTACGAAATTAGTAGTAAGAAATAAAATTAAGTTAGCCGTTAAGAAATGAGAGAAAAGGAACTTCACGAAAGAAAGAAAACGAGTACTAAGAAAATTTCACATGGTAATCCCCAGACATACTCCCAGTACTTTGCTGAACAAATAACACATCTATTTCCCCACCTGGTGTCTTACTTAAGCGGCGGAGTATGTGACGATTTCATTAATTAAAAATAAAATAAATAATAAAATAGGAAATGTAAAAGCTGAGAAAATTAAAATTTAATAAATCGCACATTTAAACTAATTTTATATCACTACCATAAATCATAATAATATTTAATAAAGAGATTAAATGGCAAAAAAGTAATGCGAGTGTAAAGATAGGGAAACCCTTTATTAATTTTACCCTGCATAGACATGTGCTAACCGGAATTAACCTGATTACCGACCCATAAACAAACTAATAATCTTTGTAAATTTATATTAAATAAATAAATAAACAAGAACACAGTAGTGTACTATAATAAAGTCTGTAATAAAGAATATATTTGGATAATTAAAAGGTCAAACTTCAATCCCTTAAATAGAGAAGAAAGGTGGAACTATTTTGTTGCGATGCGAAAACTCCGCGCAGTTAACTTACCCGTCCTAACAAAGTAATTCAATCGAGATGGAGCGCTCGCGTAGAAAACACCCGCTTGAACCATGTCTCATAGTGCGACAATATGTTTTTTAATTTAGAGTACTGCTATAACAATGTGCAGCGAAACGTAGTGGCAAATTAGTGTGCTAATAAGTTTAAATGTAATCTATAAAACCAAAAGGAATAAATAACTGTGTGAGGGATGACATCTCATTTGTCTAATTTGTAATATCTCAATGTTGGTATAAAAAAAAAATAATAAGGTACGAGGTACCTAAAGTGAGAACTTTTATAAACAATAATGTGACGTGCATTTCTGCAACAAACAGGAACATTTACGGCACTTATACTACTAACGATGCTTAACTACTAGACTTCTGAGGACCGCAACGCTACTTCATTATGAACTAATCAGTTCAGGAACTTCAGCAGGAAAGTAACCTTCACTAAAGATCAACCGTTGACGAACACCACAAGGACCAAGGACCCGGACATCGAGTAAACTTCTGGATATCACAGGTGACACGGAGACTTGTCCTCCGTGATTAATTAAAATTCTAACAAATGAATTGTTAAAGACAGTTTAAATAAATGTATAAAGACTTTAATGATAATCACTTTATATCATGTAGTATGTCTTAAGATTCAAAAATATTTGTAGTAGCCAGTAGTGCTTATGTATATATATAAAGCTTCACTGATAGAAAAATTTTAGATTAAGTCCATTCTTCAAATGGCCCCCAAATAGTATGATAGAATATGAATAAGTGAGCTTAACTCACAAACAAGTTTGAGGTCCCGGATCCGTGGATAATGCTAGCACATATAAATCCTTATGTTTTGGCCCCCCTTTTTTTTACAAAATATTTTATTAAATTGTAAACTTTTATTAAGAAAACCTTATGTGGGAATATTTATGTAGATCTGAGTGAATAAATCATCAGACCCCAATGTAAAAGTTCCTTTAGTTAGAACTACAGCTGGTTTAAGTAATAATTAAAAGTTAGTTACGAGGATGGCAGCCCGTGCAATTGATCTGAGGTAAGTATGCACAGGTTCCCGATGTTATAACGTAGGAAGTGTCGAGCGTGCGAACCAGGATGTAGAAAACATGATATTTACTTGGATGGGAGAGAATAATTCAAAGCAGTGGAGTGAGGGACTGAGATTTTGCCAATTCCGAAAGAACGGTTCATTACATAGTGGAATACAGCAAACACCGTTCGAAGCCATGTTTGGACGTAAAGCTCATATCGGCTTAAACTCATCTGTGTTACAAAATAATTTCTTGAATAGCTTAGTTTCAGAAGAAGACCTCCAACATACATTAAATACCGTTTACGTAGAGAATAACCTAAGTGATGATTCAGCCGAACATAATGACGAAGCGATAAACTCTAGTCAGGTTATTACTACAAATGAAATTCCTGTACAAAATGAACAAAAATCATGTTGTATCTGTGAACTGCATCATGAAGATAGTCATGTGTGTAACATATTTTCTCAATCAGTTCATGACACGTGTGCAGTAAGCGAAGGCAGCAAATTGTATTGTATGAGATGTCATACTAAGAAGCGACAAGGAAAATCAAAGACCAAAGCTCTTGAAAGCCTGAAAAAACAGGCAAAGAAAATGAAATTATCAAGTGAAAAGACGTTTCCAAAACTGGCTATTGGAACAACAGTGAAAATTCCAATTCCTAGCGTAGATAGAAGTAAAGTCGATGCAAAGAATATTCTGGGGCTGGTTTTAGAAGTGACTGATGACGGTTATTATAAATTATGTACTTTAAACGGTACAATCAACTGTCTTTTCTGAAGAAATCAAATAAGTGATTGTAAAGAATCATTTTTGAGAGCAGAGGACATTCCAAACAAAGAAATAAGTCTCAGAGAAGCAAGCAGAAAAGATTCGCGTACTGGTGGGCAGGGGTACGTTCATTGTTCTTGCAAACAGAAATGTTCTAATAAAAAATGTAAATGCAACGCAAACGGGATAAAATGCAATTCAAAGTGTCATTCGTCTTTTCCGTGCACCAACAAATGAACTGCAAGTTCGTTTATATTTTTTAATAATTTCAGTTTTTATTTATTTTTTATGTTTATCATTTATAATTTCTTAAAGAAAAGATTTTTTATTCAGTAGTTAATAAAGATATTTTATAATTCATTAGTTTCTTAATTTTTTAAATAAACGTTTTTATGTTCTTCAATTTAATGTAATTAAATTGTAATGTTTATTTCCAAAGATTGTTACTTTATATTTTTTAATACTTTCAGTTTTTATTTATTTTTTATGTTTATCATTTATAATTTCTTAAAGAAAAGATATTATTTTATTTAGTAGTTAATAAAGATATTTTATAATTCATTAGTTTCTTAATTTTTTAAATAAACTTTTTTTATGTTCTTCAATTTAATGTAATTAAATTGTAAAGTTTATTTTCAAAGATTGTTTCGTAATGTATCAATTTGTAATTATTATTTTTTTAAATAAATTGTGAATTAAAATCGTATTGTTAAATTGAAATGTTTATTTTCAAAGTTTGTTTCGTAATGTTTCAATTTGTAATTTAAACAAATTCTAAAATAAATTTTGGAATAAAATTATATTGCTAATAATTTGTTTCATTTGCACTATTCTTTACATTGTTATTTTATATTTCAGTAAATTGATTAAAAACCTTTGAAGCATATATAAACGTACGATGGTCTCTTGACTTGGTTGAATCGCGATTTGCCCAAAGACGATCGGTCATATCTCGATTTGCCCGGGCACATCCCGAAATACCAAGATACATCGGGCTTTGCCCGAAACTGGTAGACAGATCGCGATTTGCCCGGGCATATCGCGATCTGCCCGGAATTCGGCATTCGCCCGTAACATACACATAAAATATATAAACGATTTAAGAAAACGAAGAATTTTAAAAGACGCACTCAGGTATGTGACCAATGAAGACTGGATGAAGTGAAAAAAAGGAGGATTCTACGAAAGGTTTTCGTGATAATTTGTAACACGAATTGTCATTAACCTGCAAAAAACGGTAGATAAGTGCCAGGCGTTGAGAGATGACGAAAAAGCTTTGAAACAAATGAGGTTCATAATTAACACTTACAGTGGATAAATAAATCTATATACAATATAAAAGGCAATGTTCGAATGTGTGTGCCCTATAGACTCAAAAACTACTCGACCGATTTCGCTGAAAAAATCACAGTTTGTTCTTATTAGTGCCAAGAGTGTTTAGAGAGTAGTTTGAATGAAATCCGATAGGTAGCGCTGTTGTTTTTACAGTGTTAATTTAGTGCCAGGAGTGTTTAGTTGTTGCATAACAATGTCACCAAAACGACAAAATATTGGTCGTCGCACAAATAGAGCCAAGAGAATGAGAGAATAAAGAAGAAATGAAACAGAAGAAGAAACAGCACAACGAAATGAACGAAATAGATTACATATGTCACAGTCACGTGCTACTGAATCATCACAACAACACGAAGCACGAAATGAAGGAAGTCGAGTAAGAATTAGAGAATTAAGACAAAATTTGTCATATGCTGATCGAAATGAACTTCATTAAATCATTATATATAATATATATATAAATCATTTTTTAAAGTTTAAAATTGTATATATATATATATTGCAACAAAACACAGGATGATGATCTATAAATAAGAGTATCTGACCATGGATGACGGACATTAACATGTTTTAAATTGATTTTTGCAATTTTTGTTAATTAGCTATACGTTTTGTATTTAGTGATGAATAAGACTTATGTTATACCAAATTCTTTGTAAATTTTTGCTCTATAATGTCATGTACTTTGTGTGTGAATTTGTACGCCCGTTCGCGTGTGGTGAACCTTCGTTGTTATATCTTCCGCGTTAGTTAACCTATCGACATGAAACTTGGACAGTGAATTATTTATGAAAATAGCTACATTTTATATATACTCTGATGTTCTCAGCTATTTTTTAAATGTGGTTTTTTAGTGATTGAAAAATCAACTTATCACGTTTATCTATTGAAGAGTAATAAAATTTCTAGATAAAATCTATGCAGGCTGTCACCAACTTATACAAAGATTCGCCTGCAACCCGTCTATCTTTTGTTCAATCTGCCACGTAGACAGTCGATTGACCAATCACAAGCCCCTAAAAGATCCGTCCGTTGTCTGGTGTGCATCGGGCAGTTCATCGTAAGCCGTTGCCCAATGAACGAATGCTCTTCGTCAAGAGTTTTTCTTGTACGAACTTGTGAATCTAAAGTAACGCTAGGTCTTGGAACTCTATTTGAGTTTTTCGATTAGAACCTAGAGAGTTAAAATACATATCATCTTGTATATTATTATATTAAGTGCTATTCCGCGTTAGTAGAAGATTTCCGCTAGGAAGGTTTATCTACCGGGGTAAAACTATTGTACGCGGAACACTTCTAGTGTAGCCGGAAGGTGTAAGCCTAATACACCGAATTTTGTAATTAAAACTCATTACAACCCTGAGATTCAATTTCGTTTCGATTAAATAAAAATAATAACAAATTACGATCAACACAAACTAACAATAATTCGGAAAGTGACAGTTTATGTGTGACACCTGTAATTAGTGTCATAAGTTGTTCTACGGACCCAGCACAGCGCAGAGAGAGAGAGAGAGAGAGAGAGAGAGAGAGAGAGAGAGAGAGAGAGAGAGAGAGGGAGAGAGGGCGAGCAGTGAGCGACGGTCATCGTACAGAAATTGCAGTACAAGTATTTATTTGTATCGTCACATAGAGATATTTGGCGCCTGCCAACGTGTAGCACGATTTTGTAGTAACCTATTAATATTATATATTTGTATGTGTAAAGACTAAATTCATTTGATCTTTTTGTGTCCTCTTTGTAAGCAGGGAGTGTATATAATTTGATGAATATTCTCTGTAGGCAGATATTTGAACAGTAGTAGTAATTTAGTTTATTTGGAGGTTTGAATTATTATTTGTGTGTATTAGGTTAAGTTTTGTGAACATTTGACTGCGATATTAGACTGTGACGTTATACAACATATAAACTGAACATTAATAGTGTAATAATAGGAGTTGATAATAGTGCCGTTTACGTTAAATAAGAACTATAATATTTGTTGAATATATAAAATAATTGTAAATATGGCTGAGCCTCAAACTCCTTCAGTTGATCTGCAAGCTACGCTGACGTCAATATTGGCGATTATTCAAAAAGTACAAGAAGACGCTTACAAACAAAATAAGTCACTATGTCAAGAGAATAAGAGAATATATACCGCTGTGCATGATCAAGCTAAGCAAAATAAACAACTATTAGAATCGACAGAAACGCGGATCGGAGAGAAAGTCGAATTAATTCATACTAACATCGAGCTAGCACTTAAAGCTCATAATTCACGGCTTAGCGACCGTGAAGCTAAGATCAATGTCATCGAAGAGAGGATGGTAAGTCACACATCGACGGTAAATGAACTGGTAGCGGAGAGGAACATCAGATACAGGAGTTAAAACAACAGCTGACCCGACTCCAAGGTACCTCGACACCAGCGAACCAGACCACATACATTTATAAACATTATGGTGAACTCAATTCGCAAGTAAAATTTTATGGTAAAGGGACGGAAAATCCCCTCCACTTTCTCAAAACTTGCGAGAGAGACATGGGCGCGATAGGTGACAACATAAGCGAAATGGACAAAATAAACTGGGTGGTAAGAAGATTAAAAGGTACTGCGGCTGAATGGTTTACCGTCATACATGGCAAGGTATGTACATATGAGGATCTGGTGCGGCATTTTAGGGCTAGATACTGGAACAGCGAAATAAAAAGGAAGTTCCGGGTACGGCTGGAATTTCGTAAATATTCGAGTTTAAAAGGGTCGTAGGAAAGCTATTTAATCCGCTGATATCTCGAGCCAAGTATCTGGAACCTGAAGTGACAGAAGCGGAAATGGTAAGTAAGTTAACTCACCATTTTGGACGCGGAAGTCAAATCGCGGTTATTACACAAGGCGTTAAAACATTAGAAGAACTACTATTGTTATTGACAAAATGGGATAATGTAGATAACCCAAATAATAATAGTAATAATGAGAAACCACGTAAACAATTTCAGCCACAACAACAACATCAAAAACAGCAACAACAACAACAACAACAGTTTAAAAATAAACCACGGTTTCAAAGATTCAATCAGAGCAACGTATCGGCAGTTACCGAGACCAATGCAAATGAAGAGCAGCCAAAAAAACGAGTAAGGTTGCACGGCGTGGGTCCGTGCGATAAACGTAATAATATAAATAAAATTAAGAATAAAAATACAAGTGAAACATTCAATAACAAACGACAGTATCAGAAATCATATGTTAGCAATAATAGTGATAATAATGTATACATTGTTTTTGGCTTATACCCTGTAGATGTTAGGAATGAATTAATATATAATAATTGTGTTGATGAATTTGTGGAAAATGCTAGAATTATGGACAATAATGACACTGTTGTGTTAGCGAGAATCAATGGTTGTGTTGGAAATGTTTTGCTCCATAGTGGTACGCAAGTATTATTAATTAATGAAAAATTTATTAACAAACATAAGCACCAATTTAAGAAAACACCTATCTTACCTGTAAATAATACTATCGTGACTACGGCAACCGGAGATACACAAATTATTTGTAAACAAGCACTTATATCAATAATTACACAAGACAGAAATTGAAGAGCCAGTTCTTATAGTTAAAAATCTAGTATATGGTGTTATATTAGGCACAGACACTTTAAGTAAAATACACGCCACAATCGATTTCAGTAACAAAAACTAACCTGTACAATTCGAAATAAACTACACACTATTAAGTTAGGACATGTTGAAAGTGATTTAAAGCAATGCGGACAGTATATTGACGTACAAAGGCCAGTTTGTAATCTCGTAGATAAGATAACGACTAACAGGCAGTTCACCGGCTATAAACATACAGCTGGTCGAGAAAAACGAGGGAAGGCCATATTAAACAAACACGGGTTTGAAATATCTTGGCAATTAAATATGTGTTACCTGATGCATTAAAAACTAAATTAAAAAATATAAACATAGAGCAACAGCGGGATGCTAAATTAAAGAAAATCTGCAATGACATAAGAGTTCAGGACAATCCAAAATATAAAATAGATAAAAATGTATTATACAAGATCATGGACGCGCAGTGGAAGATAGTGGTACGGATGAACTAGTTGAAGATTTAACTTGGGCGTGCCACGAGAGGCTGACGCACGCGGGAGTGTATAAATGCTATTTAGCAATGCGAGAAGAATTTGTGTTGTTAAATATGGCTAGAAAAGTTAAATTTATTTTGCGTACCTGCCACATATGCCAAACTGCAAAGTACCCGAATCAACATACATATGTAGAAATGGGCAATATTGTTACAAAAAACAAAAATGAGTTATTGTGTATTGATTTTTTAGGTCCGCTACCACGTGCGTCGAGGGGTACGAAGAATCTGGTAGTCTGCACGGATGCGTTCTATAAACATGTAAGTCTTTATGCAATAGGACGACCTACAACGGCGGCCGTATTAAATGTCATCTTAAATAAATACATCCGTAAATATGGTCATGTTAAAAAAATTTTATCTGACCAGGGTAAACAGTTCACCAATAGGAAGTGGCAATCCGAATTGGAAAAGCACAATATCCAGACTGTGTTAACAGCGATCCGGAGACCGCAAGGCAACCTCGCTGAAAGGGTCAACAGAGAGTTAGGTCGACTGTTCCGTACTTATTGTAATACCAATCAAAGTAGATGGCCGGATTATCTCGAGTTTTTCAAGGCGTCCATCAACGGGAATTACAATGACACGACAGGATTTACGCTTAACGAGTTGCAAACTGGAGAAATGCCCAAGCGTGTCTGGGACAGGAGCATCAGGAGAATTGCAAAGCAAAATTTGCCTATTCCTAGTGAGGTAAAACGGGTAGAAGCCAGGAGACGCATTAAGAAATGTGCCGAAGAACGGACTGAAAAATTTAATGCAGATCACAAGCTGGTAACCTTTAAAATTAGCGAGAGAGTATTCCTGAGTGCTTTCAATGTCGGTCACAGGGAGGGTAATACCGCAGCCAAATTCTTTAGGTTGTATAATGGCCCATATATTTTATCCGAGCAAGCTGGTAAAAACACATATGTAGTAGCCAACCCTAGTACTAACCGAATGGTAGGGAAATTCCACGCATCATCCCTAAGAAAGTATTATGTTAAAGATAATTGTACCTAATATGCCAGGGTATAGGTGGTATGAATGTTTAAGAACATTATGTGAAAATGAGTGTAAATTACAGAGTATTTGTTGAGATGTTAGAATAAATGATTTGTTGGACGGAGTATACGTTTCAATTATGAAGATGACGTCAGAAGTGTTAATATGCTTATCTGTGTTTGAGATTATAGGTCAGATTCAACCACGTGTGTTTGTTTATATTATTACTGTCAAAGTGACATTAGAGGAATGTTTTGTTTTGAAAGAAGTTTATTTAATTATTTTGATTTGGATTTATGATGTTATTATTATGATTATTATTGGAAGAATGATGTTTATTTATTTAGAATATGAAGAAGAAGAAAAATTTGTATTTTAAGTAACAAAATTTTGTTCTATACGTGGTGGGGTTAATCCTGCAACAAAACACATGGTGATGATCTATGAATAAGAGTATCTGAGCATGGATGACGGACATTAACATGTTTTAAATTGATTTTTGCAATTTTTGTTAATTAGCTATACGTTTTGTATTTAGTGATGGATAAGGAATTATGTTATAACAAATTCTTTGTAAATTTTTGCTCTATAATGTCATGTACTTTGTGTGTGAATATGTACGCCCGTTCGCGTGTGGTGAACCTTCGTTGTTATATCTTCCGCGTTAGTTAACCTATCGACATGAAACTTGGACAGTGAATTATTTATGAAAATAGCTACATTTTGTATATACTCTGATGTTCTCAGCTATTTTTTAAATGTGGTTTTTTAGTGATTGAAAAATCAACTTTTCACGTTTAACTATTAAAGAGTAATAAAATTTCTAGATAAAATCTATGCAGGCTCTCGCCAACTTTTACAAGGATTCGCCTGCAACCCGTCTATCTTTTGTTAAATCTGCCACGTAGACAGTCGATTGACCAATCACAAGCCTCTAAAAGATCCGTCCGTTGTCTAGTGTGCATCGGGCAGTTCATCGTAAGCCGTTGCCCAATGAACGAATGCTCTTCGTCAAGAGTTTTTCTTGTACGAACTTGTGAATCTAAAGTAACGCTAAGTCTTGGAACTCTATTCGAGTTTTTCGATTAGAACCTAGCGAGTTAAAATACATAACATCTTGTATATTATTATATTAAGTGCTATTCCGCGTTAGTAGAAAATTTCCGCTTAGGAAGGTTTATCTACCGAGGTAAATCTATTGTACGCGGAACACTTCTAGTGTAGCCAGAAGGTGTAAGCCTAATACACCGAATTTTATAATTAAAACTCATTACAACCCTGAGATTCAACTTCATTTCGATTAAATAAAAATAATAACAAATTACGATCAATACAAATTAACAATAATTCGGAAAGTGACAGTTTATGTGTGACATCTGTAATTAGTGTTATTATAAGTTGTTCTACGGACCCAGCACAGCGCAGAGAGAGAGAGAGAGAGAGAGAGAGAGAGAGAGAGAGAGAGAGAGAGAGAGAGAGAGAGAGAGAGAGAGAGCGAGCAGTGAGCATCGTGCAGAGACTGCAGCAGCAGCAGCAGAAGCAGCAGCGGAGCGAGGACGTCACGCCGAGTATAAGGAATTCGACATTTCAAGTAAATATCGGTATGGAGAAGCATACATGACTTCCATGTTCTAAGATTTTTATTTAAAATCATATACTAAATGAAATGTTTCATAGAAACTACTTCTTTCCACTTATTGCTTCAGCCTTAACCACAGTACTGTGGTCGCTAACGTATACCACCACACCTTAACGCACTCGATTTTCACTGATGATGGCAGTCGACGATACTGCCGAAACGTCTGGTTTTGCAGAAAACATTTGACTATGGCCAAACAACCCGGGAAGGAATTTTAAGAACAAACTACTACTTTGTTGCCGATAACGTAGTACATATAAAAATTATACCCCCCCTTCAACTATAATTTTCATTTATAGAAAATAACCCCCACCCCGTTCAACTAGCCTCTTCATTTATAGATATTTCATCAACGTTTCTACACTGGATTATTAACATCTTCTTATCAGGATACTTTATTTATCAAAATTAAGTACTTTCCTCTTGTTACAGCAAAAAATGTTTCAGGTAAACTGCCCTTTTCCCGTAACCGACCTTCACAAAAATCAATAGGCCTTCAGTCTTTTACAACTCAGGCACATATGTAAAAAATTATTTAATTCTGTTTGAATTTACGGCAGTTATCGTTCGTCATGAAAAAATTTCTCTTGTTACAACATAAAATGTTGCAGGTAAACTACCCCTTTCCATTAACCGATCTTCACCAAAATCAACAGGCCTTGAGTTCTCTACAATATAGGGATGTATGCAAAAGTTATTTGATTCTGTTTGAATGTGCGGCAGTTATCGTTCGTCATAGGAAAAATTAACCTTGGTATCACATAAAACGTTGCAGGTAAATTACCCCTTCTCTTAACTGATCTTCACCAAAATCAATAGGTCTTGAGTCCTCTACAATTCAGGGATGCATGCAAAACATTATTTGATTCTGTTCGAATGTGCGGCAGTTATCGTTCGTCATAGAAACAATTACTCTTGTCAAAAAATTAAAGGTGGCCGGTAAACTACCCCTTTTCCTTAACTGATCTTCACCAAAATAAATAGGCCTTGAGTCCTCTGCAACTCAGGGACATATGTAAAAATTTATTTGATCTGTTTGAATTTACGGCAGTTATCGTTTTTCATGGAAAACGTTCTCTTGTTACAACATAAAATGTTGCTGGTAAACTACCCCTTTCCCTTAACCGATCTTCAACAAAATCAACAGACCTTGAGTTATCTACAATTGAGGAAGGTATGCACGAAATTATTTTGTTCTGTTTAAATATGCTGCAGTTATCGTTCATCATAGAAACAATTAATTACTCCTGTTAAAACATAAAATGTGGCCGGTAAACTACCCCTTTCCCTTAACCGATCTTCACCACAATCAACAAGCTTTCAATCTTTTACAATTGAGGAACGTATGCAAATCAATCTTTGATTCTGTTTGAATGTGCGGCAGTTATCGTTCGTCATAGAAAAAATTACCATTGTTAAAACATACAATGTTGCCGGTAAACTACCCCTTTCCCTTAACCGATCTTCACAAAAATCAATAGACATTGAGGTCTCTATAGATCAGGAAGCTGTGCAAAACATTATTTGATTCTGATTGAATTTACGGCAGTTATCATTCGTCATAGTAAAAATTGCCCATGTTAAAACATAAAATGTTGCTGGTAAACTACCCCTTTCCCTAACCTGATCTTCAACAAAAACTATAAGTCTTAAGAACTCTACAATTCAGGGCTGTATTCAAAAACGTATTTAATTCTGTTTCAATTTGCGGCTCTTATCGTTTGCCATAGAAAATACCCTTTTAAAACATAAAACGTTGCCGGTAAACTACCCCTTTCCCTTAACCGATCTTCACGAAAAACAACAGATCTTGAGAACTCTATAGTTCAGGGCAGTGTGCAAAAAACTATTTGATTATGTTTGAATTTGCGGCTGTTATCGTTTGCCATAGAAAATACCCTTGTTAAAACATAAAACGTTGCAGGTAAACTACCCCTTTACCTTAACCGATCTTTATTAAAATCAATAAGTCTTGAGAACTCTACAATTCAGGGCTGTATACAAAATATTATTTGATTGTGTTTAAATTTGCGGCTGTTATTGTTTTCCATATAAACAAACAACCCTTGATTTTAAAAAAAACGTTGCAGGTAAACTACCCCTTTCCCTTAACCGATCTTTATTAAAATCAATAAGTCTTGAGAACTCTACAATTCAGGGCTGTATACAAAATATTATTTGATTGTGTTTAAATTTGCGGCTGTTATTGTTTTCCATATAAACAAACAACCCTTGATTTTAAAAAAACGTTGCAGGTAAACTACCCCTTTCCCTTAACCGATCTTCACCAAAAACAATAGTCTTGAGTACTTTACAAATCAGGGCTGTATGCAAATAATTATTTGATTCTGTTTGAATTTGCGGCTGTTATCGTTTGCCATAGAAAAAAAAACTACAGACAGACAGACAGACACACACACACACACACACACACACACACTTTTCAAAAAATGATTTTTTTTCATGTTTTGAGTGTCGTACAATCAGAATCTGCAAAAATCTCGAACACGATTTTTTTTTTGCCATCACCATACTTCCATTTCCTTAAGGAACGTGGAAGTAAACATACTTCCATTTCCTTAAGGAAGATGGAAGTAAAAACAGTCAAATTGAACTATATAGACTCTTTAATAAATAATATAATACTATTCATGACATTTGTGTAATTTTAAATATACCATATAAACAATCATTTACTTGTGTGACAAATAAATAATTTTTCTACACCTCCAATATAGACTTTTTCATGATTGTACACACACAACTTTCCTATGCGAAAGTATTTATTTGTATCGTCGCATAGAGATACAGTATTTGGCGCCTGCCAACGTCTAGCACAATTTTGTTGTAATCTATTAATATTATATAGTGGTATGTGTAAAGACTAAATCCATTTGAAGTATTTTGTGTGTGTTCTATTTGTAAGCAGGTAGTGTATATAATTTGTTGAATATTCTCTGTAAGCATATATTTGAACGTATCCTGTTTTGACAATTCGCTGCTGTCAACATTCTCTAAATTAAAAAAAAAAAATGAAACAAATGAGACATGGCACTTCTTTTACACGTGGTTAGTAGTGTGCTAAAACTTAAAAGTGGTTAGAAAACTTAAAACTGCAGGCTGAAGACTTATTTCATCGTTTTTCTTTAGCATCTATTATCCGATACAATAAAGCAAACTTTGCGTAGTAAAGGCTCCCCCACACAGTCGCGGTACTCAAGTCGGAAGCCGGTAGAACACTCGGTAAGATTGTCGATGGTTACCGACAGGACTGCCTACGCTAGCGCGACACTCGGTACATTCGGTAAGTCAAAAACACATCTGGTCTTGACTCATGCGTGCTGTACCGAGTACTGTCAAACCGAATCACGTACAGGCTCAGAGTTGCCAGGTCCTCCAAAATGTCGGAAGACTTGAATATTTCTAATATTAGAAAACACGAAATATGGTTTGAATCTTTCGAATTTGAATGAATATTTTCGTGGTAAGTTACAGTGCTATGTCACATTTCTAGAATCTTGTTTTTCATGTGATATGAGATCTAGTGTTTCTTTGCAACCATGATTATTAGAGATTATATTTTTGTAACTCCAGTGGTTAGAGATTAATCTTCTTTTATATACAAAAATTAAGTGTACTTCTGTAAATGTTCTTAAAACTTTTGAACCACTTATCCGATAGAGCTCATATTCGCACCATATGTTCGTTAGATTCAGAGTAAGGTTTACATGTGCCGAGTGTGAGGTTGGCCTGAAGGGGGGGGGGTAAAAATTGGAAAATATGAAAATACCGCATATGGGGTATAAAATTATTGGGAATATCCATGCAAGTAACAATTTTACATGCATGTATGCACTATTGAAAATTTGTGGGCGGTTGGGGGTGTCAGTTTGGCCTGGGGGGGGTAAAAATTGGAAAAAATGAAAATACAGCATATGGGGTATCAAATTAAAGGGAATTTCGATGGAAGTAACAATTTTACATGCATGTATGCACTATTGAAAATTTTTGGGCCCTAGGGCTTAATAAATGGGCGGTTTGAGGGGGGTTGTCAAAAATGGAAAATATGAAAAAAGGCAGGACCGATTTCAACCAACTTGCCAGAAACATTTTGTGCAACGGGAGAAGCAACATAGGATAGGTGTTTTAGTCCACGTTGGGAGGTGGGGTGAAAAACACAGTAGTAAATATAATACTGTATTTACATTTTGTTTAGTGGTGAATATAATACTCTATTTACATTTTGTTTAGGAATGTGCTGCAAACAACAAATCAATTACCGGCAATTCAATATAACCTCAATGGTTGGTTCTATTTACGTTTTGTTTAGGAATGTGCTGCAAACAACAAATCAATTAAAGGAAATTCAATATAACCGCAATGCTACGTGATGTATTTATAAAATTGTTACAATTAAAACGTTTTATTTTCATACATACTTTTGTGAAATTTGTGATAGAAAAATGCCAAGAAGAGGGCGGGCAAACATCAAAACGAGCAGGCGCGACGACAAAGAAGAACGGAGGAACAACACTCGCAGGAGAATGAAAATATTAGGAATTTAGATGTACGTTCACGCGCGCAAGAAAGTTGAGAGCAGCGCAGTCAACGTTTAGAAGCAGACAGATTACGACACAGATAGGCACGTCAACGTTTAACTAATGGAAACAGAGGCCTTCATCTATTAGCAGAACGACAACGAATTCAAGTACGACGGGCATTAATAGCAGCATCATTTAACCGCCTTGCATTTGAATACGATCCAGAAATTGAGTACTCTTCACATTCAAAAATAATTATTGGAGATATGAATAAAGTATGTCAATTTTGTCATGCATTAAAATTTAAAAATGATACTCCTGGAATGTGTTGCGCTGCCGGAAAAGTTGTTTTACCAGAATTGCATCCACCGCCTGAACCATTAAATTCATTACTAATAGGTGATACTGCCGATTCCAAATTGCTTCTACGAAAAATACGAAAATTCAATTCTTGCTTCCAAATGACATCATTTGGCGCCAAGAAAATCGTTAGAAATATCGATGGTCGTCACTTCGATACCACATTCAAAATTCAAGGACAAGTGTATCACCAAATCGGCTCTTTACTTCCAATGCCAAATCAAGATCCAAAATTCTTGCAAATTTATTTTATGGGAGACGAAGCAGAGCAAGTTAACATTCGCTGCCATTACAATCGCATTGAAGAAATTACAGAAAGGGCCATTGTTGCATCTCTAGAAACGATTTAAAGGAAAGAAATCAGCTTATTCAATTATTCAAACACGCTTCGGAAAGAATGCAAAGTGATAATTACATGGTCGTGATCAAAGCCGACAAAAGTCCAGCTGGGCAACACGCTGGTCGGTTTAATGCTCCAACCATTAATGAAGTGGCATTGTTATTGTTGGTGATCAATTTGCCCAGCGAGATATCAAAATTATGCGTCGCGATAACACCGTACAAACCATACATGATGTTCATCGTTCATATGATGCTCTGCAATATCCACTTATTTTCTGGGAAGGAGAGGATGGCTATCATATTAATATCCAACAACGTAATCCTTCAACAGGTACAACCAACATTTACATTATTTACAACATTTACAGTATCTACAATATTTACAACATGTAAGTAATTCTGTGTAACTAATTGTTTTTTATTTACAGGCGAAGAAACTAATAAAAAAGTTAGCTGCATGAACTATTACGCATATCGATTGATAATACGGGAACAGGCAGATAACCACATACTCAAATGTCGACACTTATTTCATCAGTATATAGTGGACATGTACGCAAAAATAGAAAGCGAACATTTGCGATACATTCGTTTTAATCAAGCACGATTGCGCACGGATGAATATATACATTTACGTGACGCTATTAACAATAACAATGATGCAAATATGAATATCAATGATCTGGGAAATATGTACATACTACCATCTTCATATATAGGTAGTCCACGTCATATGCAAGAGTACATACAAGACGCTATGGCTTATGTTCGTGCTTATCGTCGGCCTGATCTGTTCATAACGTTCACTTACAATCCAAAATGGGAAGAAATTACTAAACTGTTACTACCTGGACAAAAACCAATTGATCGTCATGATGTAACTGCAAGAGTGTTCAAACAACAATTAAAATCTCTTATCGATTTTATTGTAAAGCATCATGTATTTGGAAAAACACGCTCCTGGATGTATTCAGTTGAGTGGCAGAAACGTAGGTTACCGCATGCACACATTTTAATTTGGTTAATTGAAAAAATTAGACCAGAAGAAATTGATACAATTATCTCTGCTGAAATACCCAATGCAAATGTTGATACAGAATTATTTGATATCGTAACAAGAAATATGATTCATGGTCCATGTGGTTCGATAAATATGAATTCTCCGTGTATGGATAATGGTAGATGTACAAAGAAATTTCCAAAAAATGTTGTCACGAAAACAGTCACTGGTATAGATGGTTATCCTTTGTATCGTCGAAGATCCAGAGAAAATGGTGGACAATTGTTTATGTTGAACTTGAGAAATAATGCAGATGAGGTTGAAATCTACAATAGGTGTGTGGTTCCATATTCGCCTTTATTATCTAAGACGTACAAAGCGCACATAAATGTTGAATTCTGCAGTTCAGTGAAATCAATAAAGTATATATGTAAATAGTAAATAAAGGCAGTGATATGGCCGTATTTACTGTTCAAAATTTTAATGAAAATGACGAAATTACGCTCTATCAAATGGGCAGATACATAAGCAGCAATGAAGCCATTTGGCGTATTCTATCGTTTCCCATACATGAACGAGATCCAGCAGTTATTCACTTGGCTATACATATTGAAAATGGACAACGTGTATTCTTCAATGAACAAAATGTATTGGAGAGAGCATTAACAGCACCAAAAACAACATTAACTGAGTTTTTTGAATTATGCAAACAGGAAAACATTTTTGGTGCATTTGCACGTACGTTACTTTATGATCTAGTTCCAACATATTTCACATTCAATAAAACATCAAAAAAATGGGAACCCAGGAAAAGAGGCACGCCAGTCGATGGTTATCCCGGTATTTTTTCAACAAATGCATTAGGAAGATTATACACTGTACATCCAAAACAACGAGAATCTTTTTATTTGCGCTTGCAGTTAATTAATGTCCGTGGCTCAACATCATTTGAATATTTAAAGACCGTTAATGGCCAATTATATGCATCAAATCATGACGCATGCCGAGGATTGCAACTGCTTGAAGACGATACAGATTGGGATTTAACGTTGGCTGATGCTTCGCTTACTTCATCAGCACACCAAATACGCAATTTGTTCGCACTTTTATTAACCACATGCTTCCCAACAAAACCAGACGCTTTATGGGATAAATACAAAGATGCAATGAGCGAAGACATATTGCACCGATTGCGTACAATACATCAAAATACCGATTTAAATTTCACGCCAGAGATTTATAATGAATCATTGGTTCTAATTGAGGACATTTGTTTGCAAATTGCTAATGAAGCACTTGCAAATTTAGGAATGCCTGCACCGAATCGGACAGCAAGCGATCTGTTTAATCGTGATATGCAACGAGAGCAGTCATACAATACAGACGAATTGATTGCATATGTTAACATTAATGAACCAAAATTGACACGACAACAAAAAACGGTTTACGATACAATTATGCATGCTGTTGATGCTCAACAAGGCGGCTTCTTTTTCCTTGATGCACCAGGAGGAACTGGTAAGACATTTCTGATATCACTAATTTTGGCCAAAATACGTGCACAATGTCACATTGCCCTTGGAATTACATCATCTGGAATTGCTGCTACTTTATTAGACGGTGGCAGGGCAGCACATTCCGCCCTTAAACTGCCAATTAATATACAAACAAACGAAAACGCTGTTTGCAATATTAAAAACATTCCAGTATGGCTAAAGTCCTCCAAAGATGCTGTATCATCATCTGGGATGAATGCACAATGGCCCATAAGCATTCATTGGAAGCCTTGGATAGAACGCTCAAAGATTTAAGAGGAAATGACAGGCTATTCGAAGGTGCACTCATTTTGTTATCAGGCGATTTCCGACAAACGTTGCCAGTTATACCACGTTCGACATATGCAGACGAAATAAATGCATGCCTAAAATCTTCAAATTTATGGCGAAACGTGCACACATTAAAATTAACAACTAACATGCGTGTAATGCTTCATAATGATCCTTTGGCTGACTCATTTTCTAAACAATTACTCAATATTGGAAATGGAACAATTGTTATGGATCAAAATACTCGAACAATTAATTTGCCGAACGGCTTCTGTAACATTATGGATACGAAAGAATTATTTATTAACAACGTGTTCCCCAATATTCGCGAAAATATCCGTGATCATCAATGGCTCAGCGAACGTGCGATACTGGTTGCAAAAAATGTTGATGTTGATGACATGAATATTAAAATACAAGACATGTTGCACGGCGAAGCAATTTCATTTAAGTCAATTGATATACAGTCGTAGATGAAAACGAAGCTGTACATTTTCCAACGGAATTTCTTAATTCTCTGGACTTACCAGGTTTGCCACCACACAATTTAAAAGTAAAAATTGGTTCACCGATCATTTTACTGCGCACTCTCAATGCACCACGGTTGTGTAATGAAACGAGATTAGTCGTCAAAAAATTAATGGGGAATTTAATAGAGGCAACAATTCTAAATGGAAAATTCAAGGGTGATCATGTTTTGTTGCCAAGGATACCAATGATTCCCGCTGATTCAACAATTCAATTTAAACGTTTACAGATTCCTATCCGGCTGGCCTTTGCTATGACTATAAATAAAGCGCAGGGTCAAACAATGAATATATGCGGGTTGGATTTAGAAACCCCATGTTTTTCACACGGTCAATTATATGTTGCGTGTTCCCGTGTTGGTCGACCATCAAATTTATTTGTTTACGCCCCCCAAGGCAAAACCACAAATATCGTTCATGATTTAGCTTTACGTTAAATATAAACATTTGTTTTTTCAATTTTAATAATTTCATTTATATTTATTTTTTCAAAACATAATTATTATTGTCAAAATAAGCAAAAAATAAATTTCATGGAAAACAAATCATTTATATTATTACTCAATTAATATAAAAATACATGAAATAAATTTATTAATTTAAAGACAAAATGTTGTTTCTGTTAATAACAATGCTCCATGTATTTATCACTATGCTGCTTATAATATTCGTCTGTCACATGAAAACGTCCATCATCAGCCAACATCAACTTGCGCGAAGCCAAACATTCATCAATAACTGCCAATTTAGATAAAATTTGACGACAGTTATACTTCTACTAATTATTATTAAATTAAAAATAAATATTTACATAATTTTTTTTGGCCTCAGCAAAATGAAAAAAAAATTTAGAGGCAGGACAAAGTCTGCCGGGTCAACTAGTTGTTTACTATAAACAGTACAAAAACTAAAATTAGAAATAAGTTGAGCAACCAAACGATCTCAGGGCTTCTGCATTCTAAGAGAAATATAAAATCTACATCCGCTACGATTTCAAAGTTGGCGCGGAGTTTAAACGTTTGATGAACAACAATATCTTACATTACTGGTGGGGAAGAAGAATAAGAGGAAGAAGAATGTAAGACAACGTTGGTGAGTAAATATTATTTTCCCATAATAATTATACCGTACATTAACTTACTTATTCATTTAAGCTATTACAGTTTTTTGCAATTTAAAACAAGTTCCAAAATGTTTACGTTCAATCTTTAAAAAAAAGAAAAATTATTTAAACGTGACAACATTGTATGAAGTACCTTTTACGTGTGGTCAATCAACATAAGCCAAATGGAACTTACAACAACAGACTTTGTAAAATCTTCTTTTACTTAAAAGTATTTATTAAACTGTAAAATTTATTATCCTATCGAGAAGAAAAGATATACAAAATTAGTACAAGTTAAGTACTTAACGTGGGTTTATGTCCTTTTTATCAGGATAGACTATCAAATGTAGAACTTTATCCTAAAAAGACGAACCCATGCTACCTACCGCGCAGTATACCGGGCGGTCTACCGACCTCACTCGGCAGACCGAAATACCGAAATCTCGATTAAAAAATATAGCGCTCCCAGGCCCGGATTTCAGGTACCTTGCACCTTGGGCAAAGCATTCTTATAGCCGCCCCCTTTCATTTTTTTACTTTTCTCCCCCACCCCCCACCAAACCAAGTTATTGTTGAATGTGTGTCTTTTGGTTTTTTCCCCAAGTATAAACTATTAGTACCGATAGCATTTCAGTATTGCAAGTGATCTAATCACTACGTTGGCTACACACAACAAAAATTAAAACATCATTTCTTGAAAATAAAAGTAATTATGTTTTGGCAAAAATCGCATGATTGCTATTGCAATTTTATTAGAAATATTTGTTCTAAAAATTCTAAACATATTTGTAATAGTATATAATAAAGTCAACCTTTGAAAGTTTACAGAAATATTTAATGTATTTGGTGTGATTCGAACGTAGTTTCCTTCATTCCTAGAATTTTAACAATAACACTCAACTTTCTACTGTCTCATAATCTTAACGCGTATTGTTTTTCGTTTATTGGCGCCCCCTTGGACCAGGCGCCCTTGGCATTTGCCCAGTCAGCCCATTTAAAGCTTGGGGCCTGAGCGCTCCTCGGTATCCCGCACGTATGTGGTGGACCATTTACCGCAATGTGATAAGATATCGTCCCGACTCGTCCCGAACTGCGAACCCCCGCTGTGTGGGGGAGCCTTACCTATATCATAATTGTCAGAAGTTCTGGAATGTAACTGTAACCTCTGATGAAGTACACGCTATAAATCAGCTAAACACACCGGTTATGAAAATTCGAGGAATGGATTACTCTATCGAGTACATAACTGGTTAGGTAGGCCTACCTAGACGTCAAATATTTAACATTGACAACGAACCCGTCATATACAATCATTAAAAAATATGTGAAATATATAGTAAGTGTAGAGCATTTATTTGGGAATAGTTAATTCACACACACACACACACACGCGCGCGCGCGCGCGCGCGCAGAATCAATCTTAACGTGTACAAAGAAATAGGAAAATAACTTTGTAATTAATAATTTAAACATAGTTGTTTTACAAGTATATTGACAAACAAATATTATGAAAGTTTACCAAGTATAGCTTGTGTTTTAATTTTTGTAATTTTCTTTACTAATTAAAATTACTAATTACAACGCGAGAAGTCAGAAAGTACTATTGGTATTTATATAAATTATCAGTTTTTTTTTAGTTAACTGTTCCCGTATAACAGTACAACGGTGCTTGTTATTTACTGGACACATTACTTTTATAGGTGTTTGTATTTACTTTAAAATGACAATTGAATTAAGAAAACAAAATATACGGTATATTATCACACTAATAGTTGTTTATCAAAGTCACATGTATTGCATTATTTGGTATTGAAAACAAACCAAAGGTAGACAAATGAATTGAAGCAGTTTGTATTGTAACGATTCGCGACTCTGTATGCGTACTCTGAAAGTCTTACTATGTTATCGTCAACTTATAACGTATCTCACGCTGACGATGACTGTCGCCAACGCACTAATAACCAGTACAGAAGTGTATCGTTCTTCTCCTTACCTGTCCTTAATTGAATGTACTTACTTCCCGATAGGCGTCAAATTGTTTTATAGAAAAGCAATTAAAATTTCTATCTGTGTCGTCTTTTTTCTATGATAATAATTTCAACTTACTCGCACGGACTGGCGTGAATTCAAATCCCGCGTGTCGTCCGACGTGTTGCCAACCTATAATTCTGGTAAAAATTTTCTTCACTGCTAAAGTACATAAATATTAAGACATCTATTAAATAAAACAAAAAACGGTTATTAATGTTCAGTACTAATTTATTAGTATCCAGATCCAATGATTATTTTATAATTTAAGTACAAAATATTGTCATCATATAAAGGTTTGCTCCGGCTATAAATAAATTACAACTCAGCGTTTGGCACAGTTGACTGGGCCGTTTGACTAAACCAGCGTGTAGATGCTGACAGTAATTTTTACACAAATATTGTGCAGTCAAAGAGTTCTTTGGATTACGAAAAAATAAAAAAAGATGTTATGAAAGTACACAACCTTACATCAATGTTACTTAAATACTATGCAGGTTTACATACAATTCGGTTCTTAGTGTTTAAAAGGAGTGTCAACATTTTAGGCCTCGCACATAGGTTAAGCTACGGTTCACAAACAGTTTTAATAAATATTTTCAATTAATCCTTGATTAATTTAGTATACCAAGTTCGGAATGAGAGTTATTGTGTTGTGAAAAAGTTAACTAGTTTTGTTTGCAATTACTGATAATTCATTTATACTTATCAAAACCTTGTCGTTTCTTGCGATGAGTCACAGGTAATCCTTCCAGATTGTGTTGATATATTAATTAGTTCTTCATAATTTGGGTTTCCTCCTTTTCTGGTTCTATTTTGTTTATTCAAATTTTTATTAATTTTAATTATTGAAATTTGTTTTATAGTTTCATCCTGGGTTTAATGGATCTAGGTTCAACTTCTAGTATTCGTATTAGTTTAATTTTGATTGCATTTCCCTCTAATTTAACTTTTAATTGGGTCGATTTCAGTTTAGCATCCGTCTTTTTGATCGTTAATAATGGGCTGATATAATGTATAACGGTTGTTTCTAATAAAGGTTCGTTGTTATGTTAACCAGGCTTCTATCTTATTGGTTGAAAACGTTTGTACTCATTGTTATAAATCTTGGGTTTTTGTACAAAATGAATAAATATCTTATAATTGCTATCATTCCTTGGTGTCATTACCAATGTGTGAGATATTAACATAAATGTCTCTATTTTCTTTCAAAGATTAATTTGATATTCCATAACGCTGGGTTTGGTCATGTATTAATGGTTTGACCAATTTGCTAATATTATTTTATTCCATATTTCACTTATTTTTTATGTTTACTCTATTTCTGATATATTAATATGGTAAGATAATTGAAATTACTAAGTTACTTGGTCTTAATTCTCAAATACAAGGGTTAATTGCTTACAAATTGCCTTTCCTGAATTTTGACAGTTAGGCATTTATAGGCCTAAGCTGTAACTGTCTAGAATTTTATATTTTACACAATTTAAACATTATTTATTACATTCATATGTTCTGCTTACTGTCACTTAGTCACTGTTTACTTTTGAATTACTCTGGACTGTTTTACAATAAATGAATGTTATTATAATTTTACAAAATCATTCCTTGTCTAATATTCTTTATTCTGTATTTAAAATGATGAGTAATATTGGAATTATTAAATTTATACAATTGCTTGCTTACACCTTCTACTATCTCTTACACACTTTTTTATCACTTAATCCTTCTATGATAACATATAACATTAAAAATGGTTTATGGTCTGTTCATGATCCAGCCATATTTCTTCTTATAAAACACAACTCTTTTTAAATAACTAACAACAACTTTGGCGCACACCGTCCACTATCTTGTGATTACCATCCTTGTGACTATTTTGGTAACATAGGATGTTTTCCTTTTATTGAACTCATAATTAATTTGTTTCTTTATTGCTAGCATAATGAAATTGGTTGACATTCTTATTTGGTTGTCTACCTTTTTCTGAACATTTAATCTTATTTTTTAGTTTAATAAAAGAGTTCCTTGAATTAATTTTAACAATATTGTTTTTAACTTGAGCTTATTTCCTAATAAAACTTATCCTTTAATCTTATAAACTTATCTAACATAATCCTTATAATATAGGTTCTATACACTACTAATGCTTCTTATTGGTTGTCTAACAACATTTTGATTATTGTTTATGGTTTATTACCACTGTTCATTTCTTTTTATTAAGATTATTTATTGTTTATCATAATTCCTTCCTATCCTCTCTATCACTTTCACTGCTTATCATTAACATTTCCTACCTACCTCTCACTCTTGGTTTATATTATTTTTTAAAACCTAATTTTAAAGTCAGTTTTTTAACATCTTATGTTTACTTTTCATATCTCAGTAAGGTTATTTTTAACACACATAATATACGAAATCACAAAGTTAGTACTAAAACTTTGTATGAATTTAGTTTTTTGGGCTATTGACATTAGTCCCGTCCATTCCTTCATCCAGTCTTTACAATTTTAGTTTATCCTACCCTTTCCTGGTAGTATTCCTATCATTATTATATACTGACAATAGGTTTACCTGTTTATTACTGGTGGTGTACTTTCTTTTACATAACTTATATAATACTTGTTGCTAAATTTGATATAAAATTATTTGTGTTTTTTATTAGTTTATATTTATTTTATAGCCTTTATCTAGCCTATCACTGGGGTTGGCTCATGGTCATTTGTCTGTCAGTCTAGTCTATTCACTCATTTATTATTTTTGTATACTATTTTTCTTTTAATTTCTCATTACCATTGTATGTTTTTGATAATTATTCTCTGAATTAGTTTACTTTCCTTCAGCTATATTATATTTGTGGATCCCCTATAGGGTCTGAGATCTGCAACGTTATATAATGCCCTTCCACCAAAATTGATTATATTATAAAACGTGATTCTAATTTTTAATGAAATTATCAATTGTATTGTATCTTTTCCTTCTTGGATTCTCCTGCTTCATGTTAATTTTCAAGTTCAACCTTTACTTTTACTTCTTTTAATTCTGAATCTCTTCTTCATTATTATTTCCTTTTACGATCTGGCTTATTGATTTTTCATTATAAATTATTCCCTGTAAATTCTATTTTCCCTAACTATCCCTATTTGGTAGCTGAAATCGATTCGGATGGGCTCTATTGGCTAACCCAACTCCGTCGTTCAAAACTACACTTTTTCTGAGGTCAGAGGAACATCATCTCTGCTCAGTTAAATGAATGCTAGACCTATTCAACAGTCAATCTTAATTAATAATTCTTCGATGCAGTCATCTAGTAACCAATAATAATAATCTTAATAATATTTGAAGGGAATTTTGTATTTCTTATTTCATTAATACTCAGATCGAGTCATATTTATTTCTCACCTCTTCCTGTTGATATCATTTGACAATACTTGAAGCGTTGCTATTTATTGATACAATTAACATTTTTATTCTTTTTAGAATAGTTATTTTTCTTACTTTATTCTTGATCATTTGGTTTGTTATGGTTCTTTCTATGTTATTTCTGTTGGTTGTTAACCTTCCTCATCCACTATTCTTCTTTGATTCTATTTTCCTTGTAAACTTATTTATTTGCTTTGGTATATCTTCTCATTCAATATGTCTTGGTCGTTTAGTCATTTCCATTAATTTGTCTTAACTATTCATCTATGTTTTTCTTTTGATCTTTATTAACTGGTTTAATTAATTTACTGCTACTTCTTTTCCATTGGTTTGCTAGTTCGGTAATCAGGAAATCAGTCCCATTTCTCGGAGTTCATCTGCACTTAGTTTACCCATGGTCCATTATTTCATCTGCACTAGTCGTACGGATCACTCTGGTGTACAGAACTATTTCCGTCCTTGTGATATAGGTCTCTGCTATCTTGTAGAGCAATTCTTCCACTACTATATGTTCATTAGTATCTATACCTACCTCAATCACTTTAGCATCTAATTTACTAAATGCATACCTTAATGTCTCATTTATTTTTGATGATATCATTGATTTTTTATTATACCTTTCTATTTTTGGTATATTCTATTCAAGTATAGATTTTCTTAAGTTTCTTCTCACTGGTTTGTTGTGAGACCTTTCTAGAATTTCTTTTAAAGATCACCTACAATCCTTAAAATTCATTATTTCCGTCTGGTCAGTAATTGGTACATTAAACACATTAATTAGTCCATTCTTCATCATCTCCAATTCTTCTCTTGTAATTATTAGTCTCATTTTACATATTTTTCTTATTTTTTTCGTCTTCTTAATTATTTGATTTGGTTTTTCTTTACTCCCTTACTGTTGATTTCTATGTGCTTAATACTTTCTTTGTTTCTGTTATGTTTATGTTCAGGTAGTAAAACTCTTGTCCTCTTTATTTCCTATTTTTTCATTAATAACTTCAGAAGCAATCTCTACTGTTACATTCAATTGTTTGAAACCACTATCTAATGTTTGATTAAGTTGATCTGCTTTGTAATTTGTTACTTCCCATTTCTTATTCCTCTCCGTTTTTATGTGCTTGATTTCTTCACGATACTCTATAAATAGTTGTTTCATTTGCTCCTTCATCTCTTCTTTATTTTTCTCATGGCCCTCCTTCAATTGTTCCCTCAATTATTCATTCAACTCTTCACTTCTTTTTTGAATGTCCTCCGTCAATCGCTGTTGTAAGGTTTCATGGTTCTTCCTCAACGTATCACTATGTTTCTCCATTTTCTGGTCTATCTGCTGCTTCAAGGTCTCATTAATTTCGCTAATTGTCTGCCTTGAGTCTTCTTTAGTACTTTCGTTTGTACTGACAATTTTTTCGTTAATTTGTTCTAAATCTTCTTTCATTTGTTTCTTTAAGTTTCCGCTCTGTTCCCTTGATTCTTCTTTTAACTCCATCATTAGCCTTATAATTTCTTGCATGCCTACGTTCTCCGTCTGTTTTGCTTGGACTGGTTGATTTTCTGGTTGATCGCCGGCTATCACTTCTACTTCAGGTGCTAGTTGGGTTTGTTTCTCTGGTTGGTCCCCTTGGGCATCCCTTTCGATCGTTTCCACTTCCTCAACCGGTGTTGCCTCCTTGTCTTCCATGTCGGTGTCCTCTGTTCTCTTTTTTGGTCTGCCTCTTGTGATCATCTTGCTATCCTTTTTCGTACCCGCCGCTAGAATACCATTCTTCCTTCAACTCTAGCCTCACTAGTTGGTCGCCAATTTGTAACGATTCCCGACACTATATGCGCAATTGGAAAGTCTTACTATGTTGTCAACTTATAACGTATCTCACGCTGACGATGACTGTCGCGAACGCACTAATAACCAGTACAGAAGTGTATCGTTCTTCTCCTTACCTGTCCTTAATTGAATGTACTTACTTCCCGATAGGCGTCAAATTGTTTTATAGAAAAGCAATTAAAATTTCTATCAGTGTCGTCTTTTTTCTATGATAATAATTTCAACTTACTCGCACGGACTGGCGTGAATTCAAATCCCGCGTGTCGTCCGATGTGTTGCCAACCTATAATTCTGGTAAAAATTTTCTTCACTGCTAAAGTACATAAATGTTAAGCCATCTATTAAATAAAACAAAAAACGGTTATTAATGTTCAGTACTAATTTATTAGTATCCAGATCCACTGATTATTTTATAATTTAAGTACAAAATATTGTCATCATATAAAGGTTTGCTCCGGCTATAAATAAATTACAACTCAGCGTTTGGCACAGTTGACTGGGCCGTTTGACTAAACCAGCGTGTAGATGCTGACAGTAATTTTTACACAAATATTGTGCAGTCAAAGAGTTCTTTGGATTACGAAAAAATAAAAAAAGATGTTATGAAAGTACACAACCTTACATCAATGTTACTTAAATACTATGCAGGTTTACATACAATTCGGTTCTTAGTGTTTAAAAGGAGTGTCAACATTTTAGGCCTCGCACATAGGTTAAGCTACGGTTCACAAACAGTTTTAATAAATATTTTCAATTAATCCTTGATTAAGTTAGTATACCAAGTTCGGAATGAGAGTTATTGTGTTGTGAAAAAGTTAACTAGTTTTGTTTGCAATTACTGATAATTCATTTATACTTATCAAAACCTTGTCGTTTCTTGCGATGTGTCACAGGTAATCCTTCCAGATTGTGTTGATATATTAATTAGTTCTTCATAATTTGGGTTTCCTCCTTTTCTGGTTCTATTTTATTTATTCAAAATTTTTATTAATTTTAATTATTGAAATTTGTTTTATAGTTTCATCCTGGGTTTAATGGATCTAGGTTCAACTTCTAGTATTCGTATTAGTTTAATTTTGATTGCATTTCCCTCTAATTTAACTTTTAATTGGGTCGATTTCAGTTTAGCATCCGTCTTTTTGATCGTTAATAATGGGCTGATATAATGTATAACGGTTGTTTCTAATAAAGGTTCGTTGTTATGTTAACCAGGCTTCTATCTTATTGGTTGAAAACGTTTGTACTCATTGTTATAAATCTTGGGTTTTTGTACAAAATGAATAAATATCTTATAATTGCTATCATTCCTTGGTGTCATTACCAATGTGTGAGATATTAACATAAATGTCTCTATTTTCTTTCAAAGATTAATTTGATATTCCATAACGCTGGGTTTGGTCATGTATTAATGGTTTGACCAATTTGCTAATGTTATTTTATTCCATATTTCACTTATTTTTTATGTTTACTCTATTTCTGATATATTAATATGGTAAGATAATTGAAATTACTAAGTTACTTGGTGTTAATTCTCAAATACAAGGGTTAATTGCTTACAAATTGCCTTTTCTGAATTTTGACAGTTAGGCATTTATAGGCCTAAGCTGTAACTGTCTAGAATTTTATATTTTACACAATTTAAACATTATTTATTACATTCATATGTTCTGCTTACTGTCACTTAGTCATTGTTTACTTTTGAATTACTCTGGACTGTTTTACAATAAATGAATGTTATTATAATTTTACAAAATCATTCCTTGTCTAATATTCTTTATTCTGTATTTAAAATGATGAGTAATATTGGAATTATTAAATTTATACAATTGCTTGCTTACACCTTCTACTATCTCTTACACACTTTTTTATCACTTAATCCTTCTATGATAACATATAACATTAAAAATGGTTTATGGTCTGTTCATGATCCAGCCATATTTCTTCTTATAAAACACAACTCTTTTTAAATAACTAACAACAACTTTGGCGCACACCGTCCACTATCTTGTGATTACCATCCTTGTGACTATTTTGGTAACATAGGATGTTTTCCTTTTATTGAACTCATAATTAATTTGTTTCTTTATTGCTAGCATAATGAAATTGGTTGACATTCTTATTTGGTTGTCTACCTTTTTCTGAACATTTAATCTTATTTTTTAGTTTAATAAAAGAGTTCCTTGAATTAATTTTAACAATATTGTTTTTAACTTGAGCTTATTTCCTAATAAAACTTATCCTTTAATCTTATAAACTTATCTAACATAATCCTTATAATATAGGTTCTATACACTACTAATGCTTCTTATTGGTTGTCTAACAACATTTTGATTATTGTTTATGCTTTATTACCACTGTTCATTTCTTTTTATTAAGATTATTAATTGTTTATCATAATTCCTTTCTATCCTCTCTATCACTTTCACTGCTTATCATTAACATTTCCTACCTACCTCTCACTCTTGGTTTATATTATTTTTTAAAATCTAATTTTAAAGTAGCAGTTTTTTAACATCTTATGTTTACTTTTCATACCTCAGTAAGGTTATTTTTAACACACAGAATATACTAACTCACAAAGTTAGTACTAAAACTTTGTATGAATTTAGTTTTTTGGGCTATTGACATTAATCCCGTCCATTCCTTCATCCAGTCTTTACAATTTTAGTTTATCCTACCCTTTCCTGGTAGTATTCCTATCATTATTATATACTGACAATAGGTTTACCTGTTTATTACTGGTGGTGTACTTTCTTTTACATAACTTGTATAATACTTGTTACTAAATTTGATATATTATTTGTGTTTTTTATTAGTTTATATTTATTTTATAGCCTTTATCTAGCCTATCACTGGGGTTGGCTCATGGTCATTTGTCTGTCAGTCTAGTCTATTCACTCATTTATTATTTTTGTATACTATTTTTCTTTTATTTTCTCATTACCATTGTATGTTTTTGATAAATATTCTCTGAATTAGTTTACTTTCCTTCAGCTATATTATATTTGTGGATCCCCTATAGGGTCTGAGTTCTGCAACGTTATATAATGCCCTTCCACCAAAATTGATTATTTTATAAAACGTGATTCTAATTTTTAATGAAATTATCAATTGTATTGTATCTTTTCCTTCTTGGATTCTCCTGCTTCATGTTAATTTTCAAGTTCAACCTTTACTTTTACTTCTTTTAATTCTGAATCTCTTCTTCATTATTATTTCCTTTTACGATCTGGCTTATTGATTTTTCATTATAAATTATTCCCTGTAAATTCTATTTTCCCTAACTATCCCTATTTGGTAGCTGAAATCGATTCGGATGGGCTCTATTGGCTAACCCAACTCCGTCGTTCAAAACTACACTTTTTCTGAGGTCAGAGGAACATCATCTCTGCTCAGTTAAATGAATGCTAGACCTATTCAACAGTCAATCTTAATTAATAATTCTTCGATGCAGTCATCTAGTAACCAATAATAATAATCTTAATAATATTTGGAGGGAATTTTTTATTTCTTATTTCATTAATACTCAGATCGAGTCATATTTATTTCTCACCTCTTCCTGTTGATATCATTTGACAATACTTGAAGCGTTGCTATTTATTGATACAATTAACATTTTTATTCTTTTTAGAATAGTTATTTTTCTTACTTTATTCTTGATCATTTGGTTTGTTATGGTTCTTTCTATGTTATTTCTGTTGGTTGTTAACCTTCCTCATCCACTATTCTTCTTTGATTCTATTTTCCTTGTAAACTTATTTATTTGCTTTGGTATATCTTCTCATTCAATTTGTCTTGGTCGTTTAGTCATTTCCATCAATTTGTCTTAAGTATTCATCTATGTTTTTCTTTTGATCTTTATTAACTGGTTTAATTAATTTACTGCTACTTCTTTTCCATTGGTTTGCTAGTTCGGTAATCAGGAAATCAGTCCCATTTCTCGGAGTTCATCTGCACTTAGTTTACCCATGGTCCATTATTTCATCTGCACTTGTCGTACGGATCACTCTGGTGTACAGAACTATTTCCGTCCTTGTGATATAGGTCTCTGCTATCTTGTAGAGCAATTCTTCCACTACTATATGTTCATTTGTATCTATACCTACCTCAATCACTTTAGCATCTAATTTACTAAATGCATACCTTAATGTCTCATTTATTTTTGATGATCTCATTGATTTTTTATTATACCTTTCTATTTTTGGTATATTCTATTCAAGTATAGATTTTCTTAAGTTTCTTCTCACTGGTTTGTTGTGAGACCTTTCTAGAATTTCTTTTAAAGATCACCTACAATCCTTAAAATTCATTATTTCCGTCTGGTCAGTAATTGGTACATTAAATACATTAATTAGTCCATTCTTCATCATCTCCAATTCTTCTCTTGTAATTATTAGTCTCATTTTACATATTTTTCTTATTTTTTTCGTCTTCTTAATTATTTGATTTGGTTTTTCTTTACTCCCTTACTGTTGATTTCTATGTGCTTAATACTTTCTTTGTTTCTGTTATGTTTATGTTCAGGTAGTAAAACTCTTGTCCTCTTTATTTCCTATTTTTTCATTAATAACTTCAGAAGCAATCTCTACTGTTGCATTCAATTGTTTGAAACCACTATTTAATGTTTGATTAAGTTGATCTGCTTTGTAATTTGTTACTTCCCATTTCTTATTCCTCTCCGTTTTTATGTGCTTGATTTCTTCACGATACTCTATTAATAGTTGTTTCATTTGCTCCTTCATCTCTTCTTTATTTTTCTCATGGCCATCCTTCAATTGTTCCCTCAATTATTCATTCAACTCTTCATTTCTTTTTTGAATGTCCTCCGTCAATCGCTGTTGTAAGGTTTCATGGTTCTTCCTCAACGTATCACTATGTTTCTCCATTTTCTGGTCTATCTGCTGCTTCAAGGTCTCATTAATTTCGCTAATTGTCTGCCTTGAGTCTTCTTTAGTACTTTCGTTTGTACTGACAATTTTTTCGTTAATTTGTTCTAAATCTTCTTTCATTTGTTTCTTTAAGTTTCCGCTCTGTTCCCTTGATTCTTCTTTTAACTCCATCATTAGCCTTATCATTTCTTGCATGCCTACGTTCTCCGTCTGTTTTGCTTGGACTGGTTGATTTTCTGGTTGATCGCCGGCTATCACTTCTACTTCAGGTGCTAGTTGGGTTTGTTTCTCTGGTTGGTCCCCTTGGGCATCCCTTTCGATCGTTTCCACTTCCTCAACCGGTGTTGCCTCCTTGTCTTCCATGTCGGTGTCCTCTGTTCTCTTTTTTGGTCTGCCTCTTGTGATCATCTTGCTATCCTTTTTCGTACCCGCCGCTAGAATACCATTCTTCCTTCAACTCTAGCCTCACTAGTTGGTCGCCAATTTGTAACGATTCGCGACACTATATGCGTAATTGGAAAGTCTTACTATGTTGTCAACTTATAACGTATCTCATGCTGACGATGACTGTCGCGAACGCACTAATAACCAGTACAGAAGTGTATCGTTCTTCTCCTTACCTGTCCTTAATTGAATGTACTTACTTCCCGATAGGCGTCAAATTGTTTTATAGAAAAGCAATTAAAATTTCTATCTGTGTCGTCTTTTTTCTATGATAATAATTTCAACTTACTCGCACGGACTCTCGTGAATTCAAATCCCGCGTGTCGTCCGACGTGTTGCCAACCTATAATTCTGGTAAAATTTTCTTCACTGCTAAAGTACATAAATATTAAGACATCTATTAAATAAAACAAAAAACGGTTATTAATGTTCAGTACTAATTTATTAGTATCCAGATCCACTGATTATTTTATAATTTAAGTACAAAATATTGTCATCATATAAAGGTTTGCTCCGGCTATAAATAAATTACAACTCAGCGTTTGGCACAGTTGACTGGGCCGTTTGACTAAACCAGCGTGTAGATGCTGACAGTAATTTTTACACAAATATTGTGCAGTCAAAGAGTTCTTTGGATTACGAAAAAATAAAAAAAGATGTTATGAAAGTACACAACCTTACATCAATGTTACTTAAATACTATGCAGGTTTACATACAATTCGGTTCTTAGTGTTTAAAAGGAGTGTCAACATTTTAGGCCTCGCACATAGGTTAAGCTACGGTTCACAAACAGTTTTAATAAATATTTTCAATTAATCCTTGATTAATTTAGTATACCAAGTTCGGAATGAGAGTTATTGTGTTGTGATAAAGTTAACTAGTTTTGTTTGCAATTACTGATAATTCATTTATACTTATCAAAACCTTGTCGTTTCTTGCGATGAGTCACAGGTAATCCTTCCAGATTGTGTTGATATATTAATTAGTTCTTCATAATTTGGGTTTCCTCCTTTTCTGGTTCTATTTTATTTATTCAAAGTTTTTATTAATTTTAATTTTTGATATTTGTTTTATAGTTTCATCCTGGGTTTAATGGATCTAGGTTCAACTTCTAGTATTCGTATTAGTTTAATTTTGATTGCATTTCCCTCTAATTTAACTTTTAATTGGGTCGATTTCAGTTTAGCATCCGTCTTTTTGATCGTTAATAATGGGCTGATATAATGTATAACGGTTGTTTCTAATAAAGGTTCGTTGTTATGTTAACCAGGCTTCTACCTTATTGGTTGAAAACGTTTGTACTCATTGTTATAAATCTTGGGTTTTTGTACAAAATGAATAAATATCTTATAATTGCCATCATTCCTTGGTGTCATTACCAATGTGTGAGATATTAACATAAATGTCTCTATTTTCTTTCAAAGATTAATTTGATATTCCATAACGCTGGGTTTGGTCATGTATTAATGGTTTGACCAATTTGCTAATGTTATTTTATTCCATATTTCACTTATTTTTTATGTTTACTCTATTTCTGATATATTAATATGGTAAGATAATTGAAATTACTAAGTTACTTGGTGTTAATTCTCAAATACAAGGGTTAATTGCTTACAAATTGCCTTTCCTGAATTTTGACAGTTAGGCATTTATAGGCCTAAGCTGTAACTGTCTATAATTTTTTATTTTACACAATTTAAACATTATTTATTACATTCATATGTTCTGCTTACTGTCACTTAGTCATTGTTTACTTTTGAATTACTCTGGACTGTTTTACAATAAATGAATGTTATTATAATTTTACAAAATCATTCCTTGTCTAATATTCTTTATTCTGTATTTAAAATGATGAGTAATATTGGAATTATTAAATTTATACAATTGCTTGCTTACACCTTCTACTATCTCTTACACACTTTTTTATCACTTAATCCTTCTATGATATCATATAACATTAAAAATGGTTTATGGTCTGTTCATGATCCAGCCATATTTCTTCTTATAAAACACAACTCTTTTTAAATAACTAACAACAACTTTGGCGCACACCGTCCACTATCTTGTGATTACCATCCTTGTGACTATTTTGGTAACATAGGATGTTTTCCTTTTATTGAACTCATAATTAATTTGTTTCTTTATTGCTAGCATAATGAAATTGGTTGACATTCTTATTTGGTTGTCTACCTTTTTCAAACATTTAATCTTATTTTTTAGTTTAATAAAATAGTTCCTTGAATTAATTTTAACAATATTGTTTTTAACTTGAGCTTATTTCCTAATAAAACTTATCCTTTAATCTTATAAACTTATCTAACATAATCCTTATAATATAGGTTCTATACACTACTAATGCATCTTATTGGTTGTCTAACAACATTTTGATTATTGTTTATGGTTTATTACCACTGTTCATTTCTTTTTATTAAGATTATTAATTGTTTATCATAATTCCTTTCTATCCTCTCTATCACTTTCACTGCTTATCATTAACATTTCCTACCTACCTCTCACTCTTGGTTTATATTATTTTTTAAAATCTAATTTTAAAGTCAGTTTTTTAACATCTTATGTTTACTTTTCATACCTCAGTAAGGTTATTTTTAACACACAGAATATACTAACTCACAAAGTTAGTACTAAAACTTTGTATGAATTTAGTTTTTTGGGCTATTGACATTAATCCCGTCCATTCCTTCATCCAGTCTTTACAATTTTAGTTTATCCTACCCTTTCCTGGTAGTATTCCTATCATTATTATATACTGACAATAGGTTTACCTGTTTATTACTGGTGGTTTACTTTCTTTTACATAACTTGTATAATACTTGTTACTAAATTTGATATATTATTTGTGTTTTTTATTAGTTTATATTTATTTTATAGCCTTTATCTAGCCTATCACTGGGGTTGGCTCATGGTCATTTGTCTGTCAGTCTAGTCTATTCACTCATTTATTATTTTTGTATACTATTTTTCTTTTATTTTCTCATTACCATTGTATGTTTTTGATAATTATTCTCTGAATTAGTTTACTTTCCTTCAGCTATATTATATTTGTGGATCCCCTATAGGGTCTGAGTTCTGCAACGTTATATAATGCCCTTCCACCAAAATTGATTATTTTATAAAACGTGATTCTAATTTTTAATGAAATTATCAATTGTATTGTATCTTTTCCTTCTTGGATTCTCCTGCTTCATGTTAATTTTCAAGTTCAACCTTTACTTTTACTTCTTTTAATTCTGAATCTCTTCTTCATTATTATTTCCTTTTACGATCTGGCTTATTGATTTTTCATTATAAATTATTCCCTGTAAATTCTATTTTCCCTAACTATCCCTATTTGGTAGCTGAAATCGATTCGGATGGGCTCTATTGGCTAACCCAACTCCGTCGTTCAAAACTACACTTTTTCTGAGGTCAGAGGAACATCATCTCTGCTCAGTTAAATGAATGCTAGACCTATTCAACAGTCAATCTTAATTAATAATTCTTCGATGCAGTCATCTAGTAACCAATAATAATAATCTTAATAATATTTGAAGGGAATTTTTTATTTCTTATTTCATTAATACTCAGATCGAGTCATATTTATTTCTCACCTCTTCCTGTTGATATCATTTGACTATACTTGAAGCGTTGCTATTTATTGATACAATTAACATTTTTATTCTTTTTAGAATAGTTATTTTTCTTACTTTATTCTTGATCATTTGGTTTGTTATGGTTCTTTCTATGTTATTTCTGTTGGTTGTTAACCTTCCTCATCCACTATTCTTCTTTGATTCTATTTTCCTTGTAAACTTATTTGTTTGCTTTGGTATATCTTCTCATTCAATTTGTCTTGGTCGTTTAGTCATTTCCATCAATTTGTCTTAAGTATTCATCTATGTTTTTCTTTTGATCATTATTAACTGGTTTAATTAATTTACTGCTACTTCTTTTCCATTGGTTTGCTAGTTCGGTAATCAGGAAATCAGTCCCATTTCTCGGAGTTCATCTGCACTTAGTTTACCCATGGTCCATTATTTCATCTGCACTTGTCGTACGGATCACTCTGGTGTACAGAACTATTTCCGTCCTTGTGATATAGGTCTCTGCTATCTTGTAGAGCAATTCTTCCACTACTATATGTTCATTTGTATCTATACCTACCTCAATCACTTTAGCATCTAATTTACTAAATGCAGACCTTAATGTCTCATTTATTTTTGATGATCTCATTGATTTTTTATTATACCTTTCTATTTTTGGTATATTCTATTCAAGTATAGATTTTCTTAAGTTTCTTCTCACTGGTTTGTTGTGAGACCTTTCTAGAATTTCTTTTAAAGATCACCTACAATCCTTAAAATTCATTATTTCCGTCTGGTCAGTAATTGGTACATTAAATACATTAATTAGTCCATTCTTCATCATCTCCAATTCTTCTCTTGTAATTATTAGTCTCATTTTACATATTTTTCTTATTTTTTTCGTCTTCTTAATTATTTGATTTGGTTTTTCTTTACTCCCTTACTGTTGATTTCTATGTGCTTAATACTTTCTTTGTTTCTGTTATGTTTATGTTCAGGTAGTAAAACTCTTGTCCTCTTTATTTCCTATTTTTTCATTAATAACTTCAGAAGCAATCTCTACTGTTGCATTCAATTGTTTGAAACCACTATCTAATGTTTGATTAAGTTGATCTGCTTTGTAATTTGTTACTTCCCATTTCTTATTCCTCTCCGTTTTTATGTGCTTGATTTCTTCACGATACTCTATTAATAGTTGTTTCATTTGCTCCTTCATCTCTTCTTTATTTTTCTCATGGCCATCCTTCAATTGTTCCCTCAATTATTCATTCAACTCTTCATTTCTTTTTTGAATGTCCTCCGTCAATCGCTGTTGTAAGGTTTCATGGTTCTTCCTCAACGTATCACTATGTTTCTCCATTTTCTGGTCTATCTGCTGCTTCAAGGTCTCATTAATTTCGCTAATTGTCTGCCTTGAGTCTTCTTTAGTACTTTCGTTTGTACTGACAATTTTTTCGTTAATTTGTTCTAAATCTTCTTTCATTTGTTTCTTTAAGTTTCCGCTCTGTTCCCTTGATTCTTCTTTTAACTCCATCATTAGCCTTATCATTTCTTGCATGCCTACGTTCTCCGTCTGTTTTGCTTGGACTGGTTGATTTTCTGGTTGATCGCCGGCTATCACTTCTACTTCAGGTGCTAGTTGGGTTTGTTTCTCTGGTTGGTCCCCTTGGGCATCCCTTTCGATCGTTTCCACTTCCTCAACCGGTGTTGCCTCCTTGTCTTCCATGTCGGTGTCCTCTGTTCTCTTTTTTGGTCTGCCTCTTGTGATCATCTTGCTATCCTTTTTCGTACCCGCCGCTAGAATACCATTCTTCCTTCAACTCTAACCTCACTAGTTGGTCGCCAATTTGTAACGATTCGCGACACTATATGCGTAATTGGAAAGTCTTACTATGTTGTCAACTTATAACGTATCTCACGCTGACGATGACTGTCGCGAACGCACTAATAACCAGTACAGAAGTGTATCGTTCTTCTCCTTACCTGTCCTTAATTGAATGTACTTACTTCCCGATAGGCGTCAAATTGTTTTATAGAAAAGCAATTAAAATTTCTATCTGTGTCGTCTTTTTTCTATGATAATAACTTCAACTTACTCGCACGGACTGTCGTGAATTCAAATCCCGCGTGTCGTCCGACGTGTTGCCAACCTATAATTCTGGTAAAATTTTCTTCACTGCTAAAGTACATAAATATTAAGACATCTATTAAATAAAACAAAAAACGGTTATTAATGTTCAGTACTAATTTATTAGTATCCAGATCCACTGATTATTTTATAATTTAAGTACAAAATATTGTCATCATATAAAGGTTTGCTCCGGCTATAAATAAATTACAACTCAGCGTTTGGCACAGTTGACTGGGCCGTTTGACTAAACCAGCGTGTAGATGCTGACAGTAATTTTTACACAAATATTGTGCAGTCAAAGAGTTCTTTGGATTACGAAAAAATAAAAAAAGATGTTATGAAAGTACACAACCTTACATCAATGTTACTTAAATACTATGCAGGTTTACATACAATTCGGTTCTTAGTGTTTAAAAGGAGTGTCAACATTTTAGGCCTCGCACATAGGTTAAGCTACGGTTCACAAACAGTTTTAATAAATATTTTCAATTAATCCTTGATTAATTTAGTATACCAAGTTCGGAATGAGAGTTATTGTGTTGTGATAAAGTTAACTAGTTTTGTTTGCAATTACTGATCATTCATTTATACTTATCAAAACCTTGTCGTTTCTTGCGATGAGTCACAGGTAATCCTTCCAGATTGTGTTGATATATTAATTAGTTCTTCATAATTTGGGTTTCCTCCTTTTCTGGTTCTATTTTATTTATTCAAAGTTTTTATTAATTTTAATTATTGAAATTTGTTTTATAGTTTCATCCTGGGTTTAATGGATCTAGGTTCAACTTCTAGTATTCGTATTAGTTTAATTTTGATTGCATTTCCCTCTAATTTAACTTTTAATTGGGTCGATTTCAGTTTAGCATCCGTCTTTTTGATCGTTAATAATGGGCTGATATAATGTATAACGGTTGTTTCTAATAAAGGTTCGTTGTTATGTTAACCAGGCTTCTATCTTATTGGTTGAAAACGTTTGTACTCATTGTTATAAATCTTGGGTTTTTGTACAAAATGAATAAATATCTTATAATTGCTATCATTCCTTGGTGTCATTACCAATGTGTGAGATATTAACATAAATGTCTCTATTTTCTTTCAAAGATTAATTTGATATTCCATAACGCTGGGTTTGGTCATGTATTAATGGTTTGACCAATTTGCTAATGTTATTTTATTCCATATTTCACTTATTTTTTATGTTTACTCTATTTCTGATATATTAATATGGTAAGATAATTGAAATTACTAAGTTACTTGGTGTTAATTCTCAAATACAAGGGTTAATTGCTTACAAATTGCCTTTTCTGAATTTTGACAGTTAGGCATTTATAGGCCTAAGCTGTAACTGTCTATAATTTTTTATTTTACACAATTTAAACATTATTTATTACATTCATATGTTCTGCTTACTGTCACTTAGTCATTGTTTACTTTTGAATTACTCTGGACTGTTTTACAATAAATGAATGTTATTATAATTTTACAAAATTATTCCTTGTCTAATATTCTTTATTCTGTATTTAAAATGATGAGTAATATTGGAATTATTAAATTTATACAATTGCTTGCTTACACCTTCTACTATCTCTTACACACTTTTTTATCACTTAATCCTTCTATGATATCATATAACATTAAAAATGGTTTATGGTCTGTTCATGATCCAGCCATATTTCTTCTTATAAAACACAACTCTTTTTAAATAACTAACAACAACTTTGGCGCACGCCATCCACTATCTTGTGATTACCATCCTTGTGACTATTTTGGTAACATAGGATGTTTTCCTTTTATTGAACTCATAATTAATTTGTTTCTTTATTGCTAGCATAATGAAATTGGTTGACATTCTTATTTGGTTGTCTACCTTTTTCTGAACATTTAATCTTATTTTTTAGTTTAATAAAAGAGTTCCTTGAATTAATTTTAACAATATTGTTTTTAACTTGAGCTTATTTCCTAATAAAACTTATCCTTTAATCTTATAAACTTATCTAACATAATCCTTATAATATAGGTTCTATACACTACTAATGCTTCTTATTGGTTGTCTAACAACATTTTGATTATTGTTTATGGTTTATTACCACTGTTCATTTCTTTTTATTAAGATTATTAATTGTTTATCATAATTCCTTCCTATCCTCTCTATCACTTTCACTGCTTATCATTAACATTTCCTACCTACCTCTCACTCTTGGTTTATATTATTTTTTAAAACCTAATTTTAAAGTCAGTTTTTTAACATCTTATGTTTACTTTTCATATCTCAGTAAGGTTATTTTTAACACACAGAATATACTAACTCACAAAGTTAGTACTAAAACTTTGTATGAATTTAGTTTTTTGGGCTATTGACATTAGTCCCGTCCATTCCTTCATCCAGTCTTTACAATTTTAGTTTATCCTACCCTTTCCTGGTAGTATTCCTATCATTATTATATACTGACAATAGGTTTACCTGTTTATTACTGGTGGTGTACTTTCTTTTACATAACTTATATAATACTTGTTACTAAATTTGATATATTATTTGTGTTTTTTATTAGTTTATATTTATTTTATAGCCTTTATCTAGCCTATCACTGGGGTTGGCTCATGGTCATTTGTCTGTCAGTCTAGTCTATTCACTCATTTATTATTTTTTTATACTATTTTTCTTTTATTTTCTCATTACCATTGTATGTTTTTGATAATTATTCTCTGAATTAGTTTACTTTCCTTCAGCTATATTATATTTGTGGATCCCCTATAGGGTCTGAGTTCTGCAACGTTATATAATGCCCTTCCACCAAAATTGATTATTTTATAAAACGTGATTCTAATTTTTAATGAAATTATCAATTGTATTGTATCTTTTCCTTCTTGGATTCTCCTGCTTCATGTTAATTTTCAAGTTCAACCTTTACTTTTACTTCTTTTAATTCTGAATCTCTTCTTCATTATTATTTCCTTTTACGATCTGGCTTATTGATTTTTCATTATAAATTATTCCCTGTAAATTCTATTTTCCCTAACTATCCCTATTTGGTAGCTGAAATCGATTCGGATGGGCTCTATTGGCTAACCCAACTCCGTCGTTCAAAACTACACTTTTTCTGAGGTCAGAGGAACATCATCTCTGCTCAGTTAAATGAATGCTAGACCTATTCAACAGTCAATCTTAATTAATAATGCTTCGATGCAGTCATCTAGTAACCAATAATAATAATCTTAATAATATTTGAAGGGAATTTTTTATTTCTTATTTCATTAATACTCAGATCGAGTCATATTTATTTATCACCTCTTCCTGTTGATATCATTTGACAATACTTGAAGCGTTGCTATTTATTGATACAATTAACATTTTTATTCTTTTTAGAATAGTTATTTTTCTTACTTTATTCTTGATCATTTGGTTTGTTATGGTTCTTTCTATGTTATTTCTGTTGGTTGTTAACCTTCCTCATCCACTATTCTTCTTTGATTCTATTTTCCTTGTAAACTTATTTATTTGCTTTGGTATATCTTCTCATTCAATTTGTCTTGGTCGTTTAGTCATTTCCATCAATTTGCCTTAAGTATTCATCTAGGTTTTTCTTTTGATCTTTATTAACTGGTTTAATTAATTTACTGCTACTTCTTTTCCATTGGTTTGCTAGTTCGGTAATCAGGAAATCAGTCCCATTTCTCCGAGTTCATCTGCACTTAGTTTACCCATGGTCCATTATTTCATCTGCACTTGTCGTACGGATCACTCTGGTGTACAGAACTATTTCCGTCCTTGTGATATAGGTCTCTGCTATCTTGTAGAGCAATTCTTCCACTACTATATGTTCATTTGTATCTATACCTACCTCAATCACTTTAGCATCTAATTTACTAAATGCATACCTTAATGTCTCATTTATTTTTGATCTCATTGATTTTTTATTATACCTTTCTATTTTTGGAATATTCTATTCAAGTATAGATTTTCTTAAGTTTCTTCTCACTGGTTTGTTGTGAGACCTTTCTAGAATTTCTTTTAAAGATCACCTACAATCCTTAAAATTCATTATTTCCGTCTGGTCAGTAATTGGTACATTAAACACATTAATTAGTCCATTCTTCATCATCTCCAATTCTTCTCTTGTAATTATTAGTCTCATTTTACATATTTTTCTTATTTTTTTCGTCTTCTTAATTATTTGATTTGGTTTTTCTTTACTCCCTTACTGTTGATTTCTATGTGCTTAATACTTTCTTTGTTTCTGTTATGTTTATGTTCAGGTAGTAAAACTCTTGTCCTCTTTATTTCCTATTTTTTCATTAATAACTTTAGAAGCAATCTCTACTGTTGCATTCAATTGTTTGAAACCACTATCTAATGTTTGATTAAGTTGATCTGCTTTGTAATTTGTTACTTCCCATTTCTTATTCCTCTCCGTTTTTATGTGCTTGATTTCTTCACGATACTCTATTAATAGTTGTTTCATTTGCTCCTTCATCTCTTCTTTATTTTTCTCATGGCCCTCCTTCAATTGTTCCCTCAATTATTCATTCAACTCTTCATTTCTTTTTTGAATGTCCTCCGTCAATCGCTGTTGTAAGGTTTCATGGTTCTTCCTCAACGTATCACTATGTTTCTCCATTTTCTGGTCTATCTGCTGCTTCAAGGTCTCATTAATTTCGCTAATTGTCTGCCTTGAGTCTTCTTTAGTACTTTCGTTTGTACTGACAATTTTTTCGTTAATTTGTTCTAAATCTTCTTTCATTTGTTTCATTAAGTTTCCGCTCTGTTCCCTTGATTCTTCTTTTAACTCCATCATTAGCCTTATCATTTCTTGCATGCCTACGTTCTCCGTCTGTTTTGTTTGGACTGGTTGATTTTCTGGTTGATCGCCGGCTATCACTTCTACTTCAGGTGCTAGTTGGGTTTGTTTCTCTGGTTGGTCCCCTTGGGCATCCCTTTCGATCGTTTCCACTTCCTCAACCGGTGTTGCCTCCTTGTCTTCCATGTCGGTGTCCTCTGTTCTCTTTTTTGGTCTGCCTCTTGTGATCATCTTGCTATCCTTTTTCGTACCCGCCGCTAGAATACCATTCTTCCTTCAACTCTAGCCTCACTAGTTGGTCGCCAATTTGTAACGATTCGCGACACTATATGCGTAATTGGAAAGTCTTACTATGTTGTCAACTTATAACGTATCTCACGCTGACGATGACTGTCGCGAACGCACTAATAACCAGTACAGAAGTGTATCGTTCTTCTCCTTACCTGTCCTTAATTGAATGTACTTACTTCCCGATAGGCGTCAAATTGTTTTATAGAAAAGCAATTAAAATTTCTATCTGTGTCGTCTTTTTTCTATGATAATAATTTCCACTTACTCGCACGGACTGTCGTGAATTCAAATCCCGCGTGTCGTCCGACGTGTTGCCAACCTATAATTCTGGTAAAATTTTCTTCACTGCTAAAGTACATAAATATTAAGACATCTATTAAATAAAACAAAAAACGGTTATTAATGTTCAGTACTAATTTATTAGTATCCAGATCCACTGATTATTTTATAATTTAAGTACAAAATATTTTCATCATATAAAGGTTTGCTCCGGCTATAAATAAATTACAACTCAGCGTTTGGCAAAGTTGACTGGGCCGTTTGACTAAACCAGCGTGTAGATGCTGACAGTAATTTTTACACAAATATTGTGCAGTCAAAGAGTTCTTTGGATTACGAAAAAATAAAAAAGATGTTATGAAAGTACACAACCTTACATCAATGTTACTTAAATACTATGCAGGTTTACATACAATTCGGTTCTTAGTGTTTAATAGGAGTGTCAACATTTTAGGCCTCGCACATAGGTTAAGCTACGGTTCACAAACAGTTTTAATAAATATTTTCAATTAATCCTTGATTAATTTAGTATACCAAGTTCGGAATGAGAGTTATTGTGTTGTGAAAAAGTTAACTAGTTTTGTTTGCAATTACTGATAATTCATTTATACTTATCAAAACCTTGTCGTTTCTTGCGATGGGTCACAGGTAATCCTTCCAGATTGTGTTGATATATTAATTAGTTCTTCATAATTTGGGTTTCCTCCTTTTCTGGTTCTATTTTATTTATTCAAAGTTTTTATTAATTTTAATTTTTGAAATTTGTTTTATAGTTTCATCCTGGGTTTAATGGATCTAGGTTCAACTTCTAGTATTCGTATTAGTTTAATTTTGATTGCATTTCCCTCTAATTTAACTTTTAATTGGGTCGATTTCAGTTTAGCATCCGTCTTTTTGATCGTTAATAATGGGCTGATATAATGTATAACGGTTGTTTCTAATAAAGGTTCGTTGTTATGTTAACCAGGCTTCTATCTTATTGGTTGAAAACGTTTGTACTCATTGTTATAAATCTTGGGTTTTTGTACAAAATGAATAAATATCTTATAATTGCTATCATTCCTTGGTGTCATTAACAATGTGTGAGATATTAACATAAATGTCTCTATTTTCTTTCAAAGATTAATTTGATATTCCATAACGCTGGGTTTGGTCATGTATTAATGGTTTGACCAATTTGCTAATGTTATTTTATTCCATATTTCACTTATTTTTTATGTTTACTCTATTTCTGATATATTAATATGGTAAGATAATTGAAATTACTAAGTTACTTGGTCTTAATTCTCAAATACAAGGGTTAATTGCTTACAAATTGCCTTTCCTGAATTTTGACAGTTAGGCATTTATAGGCCTAAGCTGTAACTGTCTACAATTTTTTATTTTACACAATTTAAACATTAGTTATTACATTCATATGTTCTGCTTACTGTCACTTAGTCATTGTTTACTTTTGAAATACGCTGGACTGTTTTACAATAAATGAATGTTATTATAATTTTACAAAATCATTCCTTGTCTAATATTCTTTATTCTGTATTTAAAATGATGAGTAATATTGGAATTATTAAATTTATACAATTGCTTGCTTACACCTTCTACTATCTCTTACACACTTTTTTATCACTTAATCCTTCTATGATAACATATAACATTAAAAATGGTTTATGGTCTGTTCATGATCCAGCCATATTTCTTCTTATAAAACACAACTCTTTTTAAATAACTAACAACAACTTTGGCGCACACCATCCACTATCTTGTGATTACCATCCTTGTGACTATTTTGGTAACATAGGATGTTTTCCTTTTATTGAACTCATAATTAATTTGTTTCTTTATTGCTAGCATAATGAAATTGGTTGACATTCTTATTTGGTTGTCTACCTTTTTCTGAACATTTAATCTTATTTTTTAGTTTAATAAAAGAGTTCCTTGAATTAATTTTAACAATATTGTTTTTAACTTGAGCTTATTTCCTAATAAAACTTATCCTTTAATCTTATAAACTTATCTAACATAATCCTTATAATATAGGTTCTATACACTACTAATGCTTCTTATTGGTTGTCTAACAACATTTTGATTATTGTTTATGGTTTATTACCACTGTTCATTTCTTTTTATTAAGATTATTAATTGTTTATCATAATTCCTTCCTATCCTCTCTATCACTTTCACTGCTTATCATTAACATTTCCTACCTACCTCTCACTCTTGGTTTATATTATTTTTTAAAACCTAATTTTAAAGTCAGTTTTTTAACATCTTATGTTTACTTTTCATATCTCAGTAAGGTTATTTTTAACACACAGAATATACTAACTCACAAAGTTAGTACTAAAACTTTGTATGAATTTAGTTTTTTGGGCTATTGACATTAGTCCCGTCCATTCCTTCATCCAGTCTTTACAATTTTAGTTTATCCTACCCTTTCCTGGTAGTATTCCTATCATTATTATATACTGACAATAGGTTTACCTGTTTATTACTGGTGGTGTACTTTCTTTTACATAACTTATATAATACTTGTTACTAAATTTGATATATTATTTGTGTTTTTTATTAGTTTATATTTATTTTATAGCCTTTATCTAGCCTATCACTGGGGTTGGCTCATGGTCATTTGTCTGTCAGTCTAGTCTATTCACTCATTTATTATTTTTGTATACTATTTTTCTTTTATTTTCTCATTACCATTGTATGTTTTTGATAATTATTCTCTGAATTAGTTTACTTTCCTTCAGCTATATTATATTTGTGGATCCCCTATAGGGTCTGAGATCTGCAACGTTATATAATGCCCTTCCACCAAAATTGATTATTTTATAAAACGTGATTCTAATTTTTAATGAAATTATCAATTGTATTGTATCTTTTCCTTCTTGGATTCTCCTGCTTCATGTTAATTTTCAAGTTCAACCTTTACTTTTACTTCTTTTAATTCTGAATCTCTTCTTCATTATTATTTCCTTTTACGATCTGGCTTATTGATTTTTCATTATAAATTATTCCCTGTAAATTCTATTTTCCCTAACTATCCCTATTTGGTAGCTGAAATCGATTCAGATGGGCTCTATTGGCTAACCCAACTCCGTCGTTCAAAACTACACTTCTTCTGAGGTCAGAGGAACATCATCTCTGCTCAGTTAAATGAATGCTAGACCTATTCAACAGTCAATCTTAATTAATAATTCTTCGATGCAGTCATCTAGTAACCAATAATAATAATCTTAATAATATTTGAAGGGAATTTTTTATTTCTTATTTCATTAATACTCAGATCGAGTCATATTTATTTCTCACCTCTTCCTGTTGATATCATTTGACAATACTTGAAGCGTTGCTATTTATTGATACAATTAACATTTTTATTCTTTTTAGAATAGTTATTTTTCTTACTTTATTCTTGATCATTTGGTTTGTTATGGTTCTTTCTATGTTATTTCTGTTGGTTGTTAACCTTCCTCATCCACTATTCTCTTTGATTCTATTTTCCTTGTAAACTTATTTATTTGCTTTGGTATATCTTCTCATTCAATTTGTCTTGGTCGTTTAGTCATTTCCATCAATTTGTCTTAAGTATTCATCTATGTTTTTCTTTTGATCTTTATTAACTGGTTTAATTAATTTACTGCTACTTCTTTTCCATTGGTTTGCTAGTTCGGTAATCAGGAAATCAGTCCCATTTCTCGGAGTTCATCTGCACTTAGTTTACCCATGGTCCATTATTTCATCTGCACTTGTCGTACGGATCACTCTGGTGTACAGAACTATTTCCGTCCTTGTGATATAGGTCTCTGCTATCTTGTACAGCAATTCTTCCACTACTATATGTTCATTTGTATCTATACCTACCTCAATCACTTTAGCATCTAATTTACTAAATGCATACCTTAATGTCTCATTTATTTTTGATCTCATTGATTTTTTATTATACCTTTCTATTTTTGGTATATTCTATTCAAGTATAGATTTTCTTAAGTTTCTTCTCACTGGTTTGTTGTGAGACCTTTCTAGAATTTCTTTTAAAGATCACCTACAATCCTTAAAATTCATTATTTCCGTCTGGTCAGTAATTGGTACATTAGACACATTAATTAGTCCATTCTTCATCAACTCTAATTCTTCTCTTGTAATTATTAGTCTCATTTTACATATTTTTCTTATTTTTTTCGTCTTCTTAATTATTTGGTTTTTCTTTACTCCCTTACTGTTGATTTCTATGTGCTTAATACTTTCTTTGTTTCTGTTATGTTTATGTTCAGGTAGTAAAACTCTTGTCCTCTTTATTTCCTATTTTTTCATTAATTACTTCAGAAGCAATCTCTACTGTTGCATTCAATTGTTTGAAACCACTATCTAATGTTTGATTAAGTTGATCTGCTTTGTAATTTGTTACTTCCCATTTCTTATTCCTCTCCGTTTTTATGTGCTTCATTTCTTCACGATACTCTATTAATAGTTGTTTCATTTGCTCCTTCATCTCTTCTTTATTTTTCTCATGGCCCTCCTTCAATTGTTCCCTCAATCATTCATTCAACTCTTCATTTCTTTTTTGAATGTCCTCCGTCAATCGCTGTTGTAAGGTTTCATGGTTCTTCCTCAACGTATCACTATGTTTCTCCATTTTCTGGTCTATCTGCTGCTTCAAGGTCTCATTAATTTCGCTAATTGTCTGCCTTGAGTCTTCTTTAGTACTTTCGTTTGTACTGACAATTTTTTCGTTAATTTGTTCTAAATCTTCTTCCATTTGTTTCATTAAGTTTCCGCTCTGTTCCCTTGATTCTTCTTTTAACTCCATCATTAGCCTTATCATTTCTTGCATGCCTACGTTCTCCGTCTGTTTTGCTTGGACTGGTTGATTTTCTGGTTGATCGCCGGCTATCACTTCTACTTCAGGTGCTAGTTGGGTTTGTTTCTCTGGTTGGTCCCCTTGGGCATCCCTTTCGATCGTTTCCACTTCCTCAACCGGTGTTGCCTCCTTGTCTTCCATGTCGGTGTCCTCTGTTCTCTTTTTTGGTCTGCCTCTTGTGATCATCTTGCTATCCTTTTTCGTACCCGCCGCTAGAATACCATTCTTCCTTCAACTCTAGCCTCACTAGTTGGTCGCCAATTTGTAACGATTCGCGACACTATATGCGTAATTGGAAAGTCTTACCATGTTGTCGTCAACTTATAACGTATCTCACGCTGACGATGACTGTCGCGAACGCACTAATAACCAGTACAGAAGTGTATCGTTCTTCTCCTTACCTGTCCTTAATTGAATGTACTTACTTCCCGATAGGCGCCAAATTGTTTTATAGAAAAGCAATTAAAAGTTTCTATCTGTGTCGTCTTTTTTCTATGATAATAATTTCAACTTACTCGCACGGACTGGCGTGAATTCAAATCCCGCGTGTCGTCCGACGTGTTGCCAACCTATAATTCTGGTAAAAATTTTCTTCACTGCTAAAGTACATAAATATTAAGACATCTATTAAATAAAACAAAAAACGGTTATTAATGTTCAGTACTAATTTATTAATATCCAGATCCACTGATTATTTTATAATTTAAGTACAAAATATTGTCATCATATAAAAGTTTGCTCCGGCTATAAATAAATTACAACTCAGCGTTTGGCACAGTTGACTGGGCCGTTTGACTAAACCAGCGTGTAGATGCTGACAGTAATTTTTACACAAATATTGTGCAGTGAAAGAGTTCTTTGGATTACGAAAAAATAAAAAAAGATGTTATGAAAGTACACAACCTTACATCAATGTTACTTAAATACTATGCAGGTTTACATACAATTCGGTTCTTAGTGTTTAAAAGGAGTGTCAACATTTTAGGCCTCGCACATAGGTTAAGCTACGGTTCACAAACAGTTTTAATAAATATTTTCAATTAATCCTTGATTAATTTAGTATACCAAGTTCGGAATGAGAGTTATTGTGTTGTGAAAAAGTTAACTAGTTTTGTTTGCAATTACTGATAATTAATTTATACTTATCAAAACCTTGTCGTTTCTTGCGATGAGTCACAGGTAATCCTTCCAGATTGTGTTGATATATTAATTAGTTCTTCATAATTTGGGTTTTCTCCTTTTCTGGTTCTATTTTATTTATTCAAAGTTTTTATTAATTTTAATTATTGAAATTTGTTTTATAGTTTCATCCTGGGTTTAATGGATCTAGGTTCAACTTCTAGTATTCGTATTAGTTTAATTTTGATTGCATTTCCCTCTAATTTAACTTTTAATTGGGTCGATTTCAGTTTAGCATCCGTCTTTTTGATCGTTAATAATGGGCTGATATAATGTATAACGGATGTTTCTAATAAAGGTTTGTTGTTATTTTAACCAGGCTTCTATCTTATTGGTTGAAAACGTTTGTACTCATTGTTATAAATCTTGGGTTTTTGTACAAAATGAATAAATATCTTATAATTGCTATCATTCCTTGGTGTCATTAACAATGTGTGAGATATTAACATAAATGTCTCTATTTTCTTTCAAAGATTAATTTGATATTCCATAACGCTGGGTTTGGTCATGTATTAATGGTTTGACCAATTTGCTAATGTTATTTTATTCCATATTTCACTTATTTTTTATGTTTACTCTATTTCTGATATATTAATATGGTAAGATAATTGAAATTACTAAGTTACTTGGTCTTAATTCTCAAATACAAGGGTTAATTGCTTACAAATTGCCTTTCCTGAATTTTGACAGTTAGGCATTTATAGGTCTAAGCTGTAACTGTCTACAATTTTTTATTTTACGCAATTTAAACATTAGTTATTACATTCATATGTTCAGCTTACTGTCACTTAGTCATTGTTTACTTTTGAAATACTCTGGACTGTTTTACAATAAATGAATGTTATTATAATTTTACAAAATCATTCCTTGTCTAATATTCTTTATTCTGTATTTAAAATGATGAGTAATATTGGAATTATTAAATTTATACAATTGCTTGCTTACACCTTCTACTATCTCTTACACACTTTTTTATCACTTAATCCTTCTATGATAACATATAACATTAAAAATGGTTTATGGTCTGTTCATGATCCAGCCATATTTCTTCTTATAAAACACAACTCTTTTTAAATAACTAACAACAACTTTGGCGCACACCGTCCACTATCTTGTGATTACCATCCTTGTGACTATTTTGGTAACATAGGATGTTTTCCTTTTATTGAACTCATAATTAATTTGTTTCTTTATTGCTAGCATAATGAAATTGGTTGACATTCTTATTTGGTTGTCTACCTTTTTCTGAACATTTAATCTTATTTTTTAGTTTAATAAAAGAGTTCCTTGAATTAATTTTAACAATATTGTTTTTAACTTGAGCTTATTCGCTAATAAAACTTATCCTTTAATCTTATAAACTTATCTAACATAATCCTTATAATATAGGTTCTATACACTACTAATGCTTCTTATTGGTTGTCTAACAACATTTTGATTATTGTTTATGGTTTATTACCACTGTTCATTTCTTTTTATTAAGATTATTAATTGTTTATCATAATTCCTTCCTATCCTCTCTATCACTTTCACTGCTTATCATTAACATTTCCTACCTACCTCTCACTCTTGGTTTATATTATTTTTTAAAACCTAATTTTAAAGTCAGTTTTTTAACATCTTATGTTTACTTTTCATATCTCAGTAAGGTTATTTTTAACACACAGAATATACTAACTCACAAAGTTAGTACTAAAACTTTGTATGAATTTAGTTTTTTGGGCTATTGACATTAGTCCCGTCCATTCCTTCATCCAGTCTTTACAATTTCAGTTTATCCTACCCTTTCCTGGTAGTATTCCTATCATTATTATATACTGACAATAGGTTTACCTGTTTATTACTGGTGGTGTACTTTCTTTTACATAACTTATATAATACTTGTTACTAAATTTGATATATTATTTGTGTTTTTTATTAGTTTATATTTATTTTATAGCCTTTATCTAGCCTATCACTGGGGTTGGCTCATGGTCATTTGTCTGTCAGTCTAGTCTATTCACTCATTTATTATTTTTGTATACTATTTTTCTTTTATTTTCTCATTACCATTGTATGTTTTTGATAATTATTCTCTGAATTAGTTTACTTTCCTTCAGCTATATTATATTTGTGGATCCCCTATAGGGTCTGAGTTCTGCAACGTTATATAATGCCCTTCCACCAAAATTGATTATTTTATAAAACGTGATTCTAATTTTTAATGAAATTATCAATTGTATTGTATCTTTTCCTTCTTGGATTCTCCTGCTTCATGTTAATTTTCAAGTTCAACCTTTACTTTTACTTCTTTTAATTCTGAATCACTTCTTCATTATTATTTCCTTTTACGATCTGGCTTATTGATTTTTCATTATAAATTATTCCCTGTAAATTCTATTTTCCATAACTATCCCTATTTGGTAGCTGAAATCGATTCGGATGGGCTCTATTGGCTAACCCAACTCCGTCGTTCAAAACTACACTTTTTCTGAGGTCAGAGGAACATCATCTCTGCTCAGTTAAATGAATGCTAGACCTATTCAACAGTCAATCTTAATTAATAATTCTTCGATGCAGTCATCTAGTAACCAATAATAATAATCTTAATAATATTTGAAGGGAATTTTGTATTTCTTATTTCATTAATACTCAGATCGAGTCATATTTATTTCTCACCTCTTCCTGTTGATATCATTTGACAATACTTGAAGCGTTGCTATTTATTGATACAATTAACATTTTTATTCTTTTTAGAATAGTTATTTTTCTTACTTTATTCTTGATCATTTGGTTTGTTATGGTTCTTTCTATGTTATTTCTGTTGGTTGTTAACCTTTCTCATCCACTATTCTTCTTTGATTCTATTTTCCTTGTAAACTTATTTATTTGCTTTGGTATATCTTCTCATTCAATTTGTCTTGGTCGTTTAGTCATTTCCATCAATTTGTCTTAAGTATTCATCTATGTTTTTCTTTTGATCTTTATTAACTGGTTTAATTAATTTACTGCTACTTCTTTTCCACTGATTTGCTAGTTCGGTAATCAGGAAATCAGTCCCATTTCTTGGAGTTCATCTACACTTATTTTACCCATGGTCCATTATTTCATCTACACTTGTCGTACGGATCACTCTGGTGTACAGAACTATTTCCGTCCTTGTGATATAGGTCTCTGCTATCTTGTACAGCAATTCTTCCACTACTATATGTTCATTAGTATCTATACCTACCTCAATCACTTTAGCATCTTATTTACTAAATGCATACCTTAATGTCTCATTTATTTTTGATGGTCTCATTGATTTTTTATTATACCTTTCTATTTTCGGTATATTCTATTCAAGTATAGATTTTCTTAAGTTTCTTCTCACTGGTTTGTTGTGAGACCTTTCTAGAATTTCTTTTAAAGATCACCTACAATCCTTAAAATTCATTATTTCCGTCTGGTCAGTAATTGGTACATTAAACACATTAATTAGTCCATTCTTCATCACCTCCAATTCTTCTCTTGTAATTATTAGTCTCATTTTATATATTTTTTTCTTATTTTTTTCGTCTTCTTAAATATTTGGTTTTTCTTTACTCCCTTACTGTTGATTTCTATGTGCTTAATACTTTCTTTGTTTCTGTTATGTTTATGTTCAGGTAGTAAAACTCTCTTGTCCTCTTTATTTCCTATTTTTTCATTAATAACTTCAGAAGCACTCTCTACTGTTGCATTCAATTGTTTGAAACCACTATCTAATGTTTGATTAAGTTGATCTGCTTTGTAATTTGTTACTTCCCATTTCTTATTCCTCTCCGTTTTTATGTGCTTCATTTCTTCACGATACTCTATTAATAGTTGTTTCATTTGCTCCTTCATCTCTTCTTTATTTTTCTCATGGCCTTCCTTCAATTGTTCCCTCAATTATTCATTCAACTCTTCATTTCTTTTTTGAATGTCCTCCGTCAATCGCTGTTGTAAGGTTTCATGGTTCTTCCTCAACGTATCACTTTGTTTCTCCATTTTCTGGTCTATCTGCTGCTTCAAGGTCTCATTAATTTCGTTAATTGTCTGCCTTGAGTCTTCTTTAGTACTTTCGTTTGTACTGACAATTTTTTCGTTAATTTGTACTAAATCTTCTTTCATTTGTTTCATTAAGTTTCCGCTCTGTTCACTTGATTCTTCTTTTAACTCCATCATTAGCCTTATCATTTCTTGCATGCCTACGTTCTCCGTCTGTTTTGCTTGGACTGGTTGATTTTCTGGTTGATCGCCGGCTATCACTTCTACTTTAGGTGCTGGTTAGGTTGGTTTCTCTGGTTGGTCCCCTTGGGCATCCCTTTCGATCGTTTCCACTTCCTCAACCGGTGTTGCCTCCTTGTCTTCCATGTCGGTGTCCTCTGTCCTCTTTTTTGGTCTGCCTCTTGTGATCATCTTGCTATCCTTTTTCGTACCCGCCGCTAGAATACCATTCTTCCTTCAACTCTAGCCTCACTAGTTGGTCGCCAATTTGTAACGATTCGCGACACTATATGCGTAATTGGAAAGTCTTACTATGTTGTCGTCAACTTATAACGTATCTCACGCTGACGATGACTGTCGCGAACGCACTAATAACCAGTACAGAAGTGTATCGTTCTTCTCCTTACCTGTCCTTAATTGAATGTACTTACTTCCCGATAGGCGCCAAATTGTTTTATAGAAAAGCAATTAAAAGTTTCTATCTGTGTCGTCTTTTTTCTATGATAATAATTTCAACTTACTCGCACGGACTGGCATGAATTCAAATCCCGCGTGTCGTCCGACGTGTTGCCAACCTATAATTCTGGTAAAAATTTTCTTCACTGCTAAAGTACATAAATATTAAGACATCTATTAAATAAAACAAAAAACGGTTATTAATGTTCAGTACTAATTTATTAGTATCCAGATCCACTGATTATTTTATAATTTAAGTACAAAATATTGTCATCATATAAAGGTTTGCTCCGGCTATAAATAAATTACAACTCAGCGTTTGGCACAGTTGACTGGGCCGTTTGACTAAACCAGCGTGTAGATGCTGACAGTAATTTTTACACAAATATTGTGCAGTCAAAGAGTTCTTTGGATTACGAAAAAATAAAAAAAGATGTTATGAAAGTACACAACCTTACATCAATTTTACTTAAATACTATGCAGGTTTACATACAATTCGGTTCTTAGTGTTTAAAAGGAGTGTCAACATTTTAGGCCTCGCACATAGGTTAAGCTACGGTTCACAAACAGTTTTAATAAATATTTTCAATTAATCCTTGATTAATTTAGTATACCAAGTTCGGAATGAGAGTTATTGTGTTGTGAAAAAGTTAACTAGTTTTGTTTGCAATTACTGATAATTCATTTATACTTATCAAAACCTTGTCGTTTCTTGCGATGAGTCACAGGTAATCCTTCCAGATTGTGTTGATATATTAATTAAGTCTTCATAATTTGGGTTTCCTCCTTTTCTGGTTCTATTTTATTTATTCAAAGTTTTTATTAATTTTAATTATTGAAATTTGTTTTATAGTATCATCCTGGGTTTAATGGATCTAGGTTCAACTTCTAGTATTCGAATTAGTTTAATTTTGATTGCATTTCCCTCTAATTTAACTTTTAATTGGGTCGATTTCAGTTTAGCATCCGTCTTTTTGATCGTTAATAATGGGCTGATATAATGTATAACGGTTGTTTCTAATAAAGGTTCGTTGTTATGTTAACCAGGCTTCTATCTTATTGGTTGAAAACGTTTGTACTCATTGTTATAAATCTTGGGTTTTTGTACAAAATGAATAAATATCTTATAATTGCTATCATTCCTTGGTGTCATTAACAATGTGTGAGATATTAACATAAATGTCTCTATTTTCTTTCAAAGATTAATTTGATATTCCATAACGCTGGGTTTGGTCATGTATTAATGGTTTGACCAATTTGCTAATGTTATTTTATTCCATATTTCACTTATTTTTTATGTTTACTCTATTTCTGATATATTAATATGGTAAGATAATTGAAATTACTAAGTTACTTGGTCTTCATTCTCAAATACAAGGGTTAATTCCTTACAAATTGCCTTTCCTGAATTTTGACAGTTAGGCATTTATAGGCCTAAGCTGTAACTGTCTATAATTTTTTATTTTACACAATTTAAACATTATTTATTACATTCATATGTTCTGCTTACTGTCACTTAGTCATTGTTTACTTTTGAATTACTCTGGACTGTTTTACAATAAATGAATGTTATTATAATTTTACAAAATCATTCCTTGTCTAATATTCTTTATTCTGTATTTAAAATGATGAGTAATATTGGAATTATTAAATTTATACAATTGCTTGCTTACACCTTCTACTATCTCTTACACACTTTTTTATCACTTAATCCTTCTATGATAACATATAACATTAAAAATGGTTTATGGTCTGTTCATGATCCAGCCATATTTCTTCTTATAAAACACAACTCTTTTTAAATAACTAACAACAACTTTGGCGCACACCGTCCACTATCTTGTGATTACCATCCTTGCGACTATTTTGGTAACATAGGATGTTTTCCTTTTATTGAACTCATAATTAATTTGTTTCTTTATTGCTATCATAATGAAATTGGTTGACATTCTTATTTGGTTGTCTACATTTTTCTGAACATTTAATCTTATTTTTTAGTTTAATAAAAGAGTTCCTTGAATTAATTTTAACAATATTGTTTTTAACTTGAGCTTATTCGCTAATAAAACTTATCCTTTAATCTTATAAACTTATCTAACATAATCCTTATAATATAGGTTCTATACACTACTAATGCTTCTTATTGGTTGTCTAACAACATTTTGATTATTGTTTATGCTTTATTACCACTGTTCATTTCTTTTTATTAAGATTATTAATTGTTTATCATAATTCCTTCCTATCCTCTCTATCACTTTCACTGCTTATCATTAACATTTCCTACCTACCTCTCACTCTTGGTTTATATTATTTTTTAAAACATAATTTTAAAGTCAGTTTTTTAACATCTTATGTTTACTTTTCATATCTCAGTAAGGTTATTTTTAACACACAGAATATACTAACTCACAAAGTTAGTACTAAAACTTTGTATGAATTTAGTTTTTTGGGCTATTGACATTAGTCCCGTCCATTCCTTCATCCAGTCTTTACAATTTTAGTTTATCCTACCCTTTCCTGGTAGTATTCCTATCATTATTATATACTGACAATAGGTTTACCTGTTTATTACTGGTGGTGTACTTTCTTTTACATAACTTATATAATACTTGTTACTAAATTTGATATATTATTTGTGTTTTTTATTAGTTTATATTTATTTTATAGCCTTTATCTAGCCTATCACTGGGGTTGGCTCATGGTCATTTGTCTGTCAGTCTAGTCTATTCACTCATTTATTATTTTTGTATACTATTTTTCTTTTATTTTCTCATTACCATTGTATGTTTTTGATAATTATTCTCTGAATTAGTTTACTTTCCTTCAGCTATATTATATTTGTGGATCCCCTATAGGGTCTGAGTTCTGCAACGTTATATAATGCCCTTCCACCAAAATTGATTATTTTATAAAACGTGATTCTAATTTTTAATGAAATTATCAATTGTATTGTATCTTTTCCTTCTTGGATTCTCCTGCTTCATGTTAATTTTCAAGTTGAACCTTTACTTTTACTTCTTTTAATTCTGAATCACTTCTTCATTATTATTTCCTTTTACGATCTGGCTTATTGATTTTTCATTATAAATTATTCCCTGTAAATTCTATTTTCCCTAACTATCCCTATTTGGTAGCTGAAATCGATTCGGATGGGCTCTATTGGCTAACCCAACTCCGTCGTTCAAAACTACACTTTTTCTGAGGTCAGAGGAACATCATCTCTGCTCAGTTAAATGACTGCTAGACCTATTCAACAGTCAATCTTAATTAATAATTCTTCGATGCAGTCATCTAGTAACCAATAATAATAATCTTAATAATATTTGAAGGGAATTTTTTATTTCTTATTTCATTAATACTCAGATCGAGTCATATTTATTTCTCACCTCTTCCTGTTGATATCATTTGACAATACTTGAAGCGTTGCTATTTATTGATACAATTAACATTTTTATTCTTTTTAGAATAGTTATTTTTCCTACTTTATTCTTGATCATTTGGTTTGTTATGGTTCTTTCTATGTTATTTCTGTTGGTTGTTAACCTTCCTCATCCACTATTCTTCTTTGATTCTATTTTCCTTGTAAACTTATTTATTTGCTTTGATATATCTTCTCATTCAATTTGTCTTGGTCGTTTAGTCATTTCCATCAATTTGTCTTAAGTATTCATCTATGTTTTTCTTTTGATCTTTATTAACTGGTTTAATTAATTTACTGCTACTTCTTTTCCACTGGTTTACTAGTTCGGTAATCAGGAAATCAGTCCCATTTCTCGGAGTTCATCTGCACTTAGTTTACCCATGGTCCATTATTTCATCTACACTTGTCGTACGGATCACTCTGGTGTACAGAACTATTTCCGTCCTTGTGATATAGGTCTCTGCTATCTTGTACAGCAATTCTTCCACTACTATATGTTCATTAGTATCTATACCTACCTCAATCACTTTAGCATCTTATTTACTAAATGCATACCTTAATGTCTCATTTATTTTTGATGGTCTCATTGATTTTTTATTATACCTTTCTATTTTCGGTATATTCTATTCAAGTATAGATTTTCTTAAGTTTCTTCTCACTGGTTTGTTGTGAGACCTTTCTAGAATTTCTTTTAAAGATCACCTACAATCCTTAAAATTCATTATTTCCGTCTGGTCAGTAATTGGTACATTAAACACATTAATTAGTCCATTCTTCATCACCTCCAATACTTCTCTTGTAATTATTAGTCTCATTTTATATATTTTTCTTATTTTTTTCGTCTTCTTAAATATTTGGTTTTTCTTTACTCCCTTACTGTTGATTTCTATGTGCTTAATACTTTCTTTGTTTCTGTTATGTTTATGTTCAGGTAGTAAAACTCTCTTGTCCTCTATATTTCCTATTTTTTCATTAATAACTTCAGAAGCACTCTCTACTGTTGCATTCAATTGTTTGAAACCACTATCTAATGTTTGATTAAGTTGATCTGCTTTGTAATTTGTTACTTCCCATTTCTTATTCCTCTCCGTTTTTATGTGCTTCATTTCTTCACGATACTCTATTAACAGTTGTTTCATTTGCTCCTTCATCTCTTCTTTATTTTTCTCATGGCCCTCCTTCAATTGTTCCCTCAATTATTCATTCAACTCTTCATTTCTTTTTTGAATGTCCTCCGTCAATCGCTGTTGTAAGGTTTCATGGTTCTTCCTCAACGTATCACTATGTTTCTCCATTTTCTGGTCTATCTGCTGCTTCAAGGTCTCATTAATTTCGTTAATTGTCTGCCTTGAGTCTTCTTTAGTACTTTCGTTTGTACTGACAATTTTTTCGTTAATTTGTTCTAAATCTTCTTTCATTTGTTTCTTTAAGTTTCCGCTCTGTTCCCTTGATTCTTCTTTTAACTCCATCATTAGCCTTATCATTTCTTGCATGCCTACGTTCTCCGTCTGTTTTGCTTGGACTGGTTGATTTTCTGGTTGATCGCCGGCTATCACTTCTACTTCAGGTGCTGGTTGGGTTGGTTTCTCTGGTTGGTCCCCTTGGGCATCCCTTTCGATCGTTTCCACTTCCTCAACCGGTGTTGCCTCCTTGTCTTCCATGTCGGTGTCCTCTGTTCACTTTTTTGGTCTGCCTCTTGTGATCATCTTGCTATCCTTTTTCGTACCCGCCGCTAGAATACCATTCTTCCTTCAACCCTAGCCTCACTAGTTGGTCGCCAATTTGTAACGATTCGCGACACTATATGCGAAATTGGGAAGTCTTACTATGTTGTCGTCAACTTATAACGTATCTCACGCTGACGATGACTGTCGCGAACGCACTAATAACCAGTACAGAAGTGTATCGTTCTTCTCCTTACCTGTCCTTAATTGAATGTACTTACTTCCCGATAGGCGCCAAATTGTTTTATAGAAAAGCAATTAAAAGTTTCTATCTGTGTCGTCTTTTTTCTATGATAATAATTTCAACTTACTCGCACGGACTGGCGTGAATTCAAATCCCGCGTGTCGTCCGACGTGTTGCCAACCTATAATTCTGGTAAAAATTTTCTTCACTGCTAAAGTACATAAATATTAAGACATCTATTAAATAAAACAAAAAACGGTTATTAATGTTCAGTACTAATTTATTAGTATCCAGATCCACTGATTATTTTATAATTTAAGTACCAAATATTGTCATCATATAAAGGTTTGCTCCGGCTATAAATAAATTACAACTCAGCGTTTGGCACAGTTGACTGGGCCGTTTGACTAAACCAGCGTGTAGATGCTGACAGTAATTTTTACACAAATATTGTGCAGTCAAAGAGTTCTTTGGATTACGAAAAAATAAAAAAAGATGTTATGAAAGTACACAACCTTACATCAATTTTACTTAAATACTATGCAGGTTTACATACAATTCGGTTCTTAGTGTTTAAAAGGATTGTCAACATTTTAGGCCTCGCACATAGGTTAAGCTACGGTTCACAAACAGTTTTAATAAATATTTTCAATTAATCCTTGATTAATTTAGTATACCAAGTTCGGAATGAGAGTTATTGTGTTGTGAAAAAGTTAACTAGTTTTGTTTGCAATTACTGATAATTCATTTATACTTATCAAAACCTTGTCGTTTCTTGCGATGAGTCACAGGTAATCCTTCCAGATTGTGTTGATATATTAATTAGTTCTTCATAATTTGGGTTTCCTCCTTTTCTGGTTCTATTTTATTTATTCAAAGTTTTTATTAATTTTAATTATTGAAATTTGTTTTATAGTTTCATCCTGGGTTTAATGGATCTAGGTTCAACTTCTAGTATTCGTATTAGTTTAATTTTGATTGCATTTCCCTCTAATTTAACTTTTAATTGGGTCGATTTCAGTTTAGCATCCGTCTTTTTGATCGTTAATAATGGGCTGATATAATGTATAACGGTTGTTTCTAATGAAGGTTCGTTGTTATGTTAACCAGGCTTCTATCTTATTGGTTGAAAACGTTTGTACTCATTGTTATAAATCCTGGGTTTTTGTACAAAATGAATAAATATCTTATAATTGCTATCATTCCTTGGTGTCATTAACAATGTGTGAGATATTAACATAAATGTCTCTATTTTCTTTCAAAGATTAATTTGATATTCCATAACGCTGGGTTTGGTCATGTATTAATGGTTTGACCAATTTGCTAATGTTATTTTATTCCATATTTCACTTATTTTTTATGTTTACTCTATTTCTGATATATTAATATGGTAAGATAATTGAAATTACTAAGTTACTTGGTCTTCATTCTCAAATACAAGGGTTAATTCCTTACAAATTGCCTTTCCTGAATTTTGACAGTTAGGCATTTATAGGCCTAAGCTGTAACTGTCTAGAATTTTTTATTTTACACAATTTAAACATTATTTATTACATTCATATGTTCTGCTTACTGTCACTTAGTCATTGTTTTCTTTTGAATTACTCTGGACTGTTTTACAATAAATGAATGTTATTATAATTTTACAAAATCATTCCTTGTCTAAAATTCTTTACTCTGTATTTAAAATGATGAGTAATATTGGAATTATTAAATTTATACAATTGCTTGCTTACACCTTCTACTATCTCTTGCACACTTTTTTATCACTTAATCCTTCTATGAATACATATAACATTAAAAATGGTTATGGTCTGTTCATGATCCAGCAATATTTCTTCTTATAAAACACAACTCTTTTTAAATAACTAACAACAACTTTGGCGCACACCATCCACTATCTTGTGATTACCATCCCTGTGACTATTTTGGTAACATAGGATGTTTTCCTTATATTGAACTCATAATTAATTTGTTTCTTTATTGCTAGCATAATGAAATTGGTTGACATTCTTATTTGGTTGTCTATCTTTTTCTGAATATTTACTCTTATATTTTAGTTTAATAAAAGAGTTCCTTGAATTAATTTTAACAATATTGTTTTTAACTTGAGCTTATTCGCTAATAAAACTTATCCTTTAATCTTATAAACTTATCTAACATAATCCTTATAATATAGGTTCTATACACTACTAATGCTTCTTATTGGTTGTCTAACAACATTTTGATTATTGTTTATGCTTTATTACCACTGTTCATTTCTTTTTATTAAGATTATTAATTGTTTATCATAATTCCTTCCTATCCTCTCTATCACTTTCACTGCTTATCATTAACATTTCCTACCTACCTCTCACTCTTGGTTTATATTATTTTTTAAAACCTAATTTTAAAGTCAGTTTTTTAACATCTTATGTTTACTTTTCATATCTCAGTAAGGTTGTTTTTAACACACAGAATATACTAACTCACAAAGTTAGTACTAAAACTTTGTATGAATTTAGTTTTTTGGGCTATTGACATTAGTCCCGTCCTTCCTTCATCCAGTCTTTACAATTTTAGTTTACCCTACCCTTTCCTGGTAGTATTCCTATCATTATTATATACTGACAATAGGTTTACCTGTTTATTACTGGTGGTGTACTTTCTTTTACATAACTTATATAATACTTGTTACTAAATTTGATATATTATTTGTGTTTTTTATTAGTTTATATTTATTTTATAGCCTTTATCTAGCCTATCACTGGGGTTGGCTCATGGTCATTTGTCTGTCAGTCTAGTCTATTCACTCATTTATTATTTTTGTATACTATTTTTCTTTTATTTTCTCATTACCATTGTATGTTTTTGATAATTATTCTCTGAATTAGTTTACTTTCCTTCAGCTATATTATATTTGTGGATCCCCTATAGGGTCTGAGTTCTGCAACGTTATATAATGCCCTTCCACCAAAATTGATTATTTTATAAAACGTGATTCTAATTTTTAATGAAATTATCAATTGTATTGTATCTTTTCCTTCTTGGATTCTCCTGCTTCATGTTAATTTTCAAGTTCAACCTTTACTTTTACTTCTTTTAATTCTGAATCACTTCTTCATTATTATTTCCTTTTACGATCTGGCTTATTGATTTTTCATTATAAATTATTCCCTGTAAATTCTATTTTCCCTAACTATCCCTATTTGGTAGCTGAAATCGATTCGGATGGGCTCTATTGGCTAACCCAACTCCGTCGTTCAAAACTACACTTTTTCTGAGGTCAGAGGAACATCATCTCTGCTCAGTTAAATGAATGCTAGACCTATTCAACAGTCAATCTTAATTAATAATTCTTCGATGCAGTCATCTAGTAACCAATAATAATAATCTTAATAATATTTGAAGGGAATTTTTTATTTCTTATTTCATTAATACTCAGATCGAGTCATATTTATTTCTCACCTCTTCCTGTTGATATCATTTGACAATACTTGAAGCGTTGCTATTTATTGATACAATTAACATTTTTATTCTTTTTAGAATAGTTATTTTTCTTACTTTATTCTTGATCATTTGGTTTGTTATGGTTCTTTCTATGTTATTTCTGTTGGTTGTTAACCTTCCTCATCCACTATTCTTCTTTGATTCTATTTTCCTTGTAAACTTATTTATTTGCTTTGGTATATCTTCTCATTCAATTTGTCTTGGTCGTTTAGTCATTTCCATCAATTTGTCTTAAGTATTCATCTATGTTTTTCTTTTGATCTTTATTAACTGGTTTAATTAATTTACTGCTACTTCTTTTCCATTGGTTTGCTAGTTCGGTAATCAGGAAATCAGTCCCATTTCTCGGAGTTCATCTGCACTTAGTTTACCCATGGTCTATTATTTCATCTGCACTTGTCGTACGGATCACTCTGGTGTACAGAACTATTTCCGTCCTTGTGATATAGGTCTCTGCTATCTTGTACAGCAATTCTTCCACTACTATATGTTCATTAGTATCTATACCTACCTCAATCACTTTAGCATCTAATTTACTAAATGCATACCTTAATGTCTCATTTATTTTTGATGATCTCATTGATTTTTTATTATACCTTTCTATTTTTGGTATATTCTATTCAAGTATAGATTTTCTTAAGTTTCTTCTCACTGGTTTGTTGTGAGACCTTTCTAGAATTTCTTTTAAAGATCACCTACAATCCTTAAAATTCATTATTTCCGTCTGGTCAGTAATTCGTACATTAAACACATTAATTAGTCCATTCTTCATCATCTCCAATTCTTCTCTTGTAATTATTAGTCTCATTTTACATATTTTTCTTATTTTTTTCGTCTTCTTAATTATTTGATTTGGTTTTTCTTTACTCCCTTACTGTTGATTTCTATGTGCTTAATACTTTCTTTGTTTCTGTTATGTTTATGTTCAGGTAGTAAAACTCTCTTGTCCTCTTTATTTCCTATTTTTTCATTAATAACTTCAGAAGCACTCTCTACTGTTGCATTCAATTGTTTGAAACCACTATCTAATGTTTGATTAAGTTGATCTGCTTTGTAATTTGTTACTTCCCATTTCTTATTCCTCTCCGTTTTTATGTGCTTCATTTCTTCACGATACTCTATTAATAGTTGTTTCATTTTCTCCTTCATCTCTCCTTTATTTTTCTCATGGCCTTCCTTCAATTGTTCCCTCAATTATTCATTCAACTCTTCATTTCTTTTTTGAATGTCCTCCGTCAATCGCTGTTGTAAGGTTTCATGGTTCTTCCTCAACGTATCACTATGTTTCTCCATTTTCTGGTCTATCTGCTGCTTCAAGGTCTCATTAATTTCGTTAATTGTCTGCCTTGAGTCTTCTTTAGTACTTTCGTTTGTACTGACAATTTTTTCGTTAATTTGTACTAAATCTTCTTTCATTTGTTTCATTAAGTTTCCGCTCTGTTCCCTTGATTCTTCTTTTAACTCCATCATTAGCCTTATCATTTCTTGCATGCCTACGTTCTCCGTCTGTTTTGCTTGGACTGGTTGATTTTCTGGTTGATCGCCAGCTATCACTTCTACTTTAGGTGCTGGTTGGGTTGGTTTCTCTGGTTGGTCCCCTTGGGCATCCCTTTCGATCGTTTCCACTTAATCAATCGGTGTTGCCTCCTTGTCTTCCATGTCGGTGTCCTCTGTTCTCTTTTTTGGTCTGCCTCTTGTGATCATCTTGCTATCCTTTTTCGTACCCGCCGCTAGAATACCATTCTTCTTTCAACTCTAGCCTCACTAGTTGGTCGCCAATTTGTAACGATTCGCGACACTATATGCGTAATTGGAAAGTCTTACTATGTTGTCGTCAACTTATAAAGTATCTCACGCTGACGATGACTGTCGCGAACGCACTAATAACCAGTACAGAAGTGTATCGTTCTTCTCCTTACCTGTCCTTAATTGAATGTACTTACTTCCCGATAGGCGCCAAATTGTTTTATAGAAAAGCAATTAAAAGTTTCTATCTGTGTCGTCTTTTTTCTATGATAATAATTTCAACTTACTCGCACGGACTGGCGTGAATTCAAATCCCGCGTGTCGTCCGACGTGTTGCCAACCTATAATTCTGGTAAAAATTTTCTTCACTGCTAAAGTACATAAATATTAAGACATCTATTAAATAAAACAAAAAACGGTTATTAATGTTCAGTTCTAATTTATTAGTATCCAGATCCACTGATTATTTTATAATTTAAGTACCAAATATTGTCATCATATAAAGGTTTGCTCCGGCTATAAATAAATTACAACTCAGCGTTTGGCACAGTTGACTGGGCCGTTTGACTAAACCAGCGTGTAGATGCTGACAGTAATTTTTACACAAATATTGTGCAGTCAAAGAGTTCTTTGGATTACGAAAAAATAAAAAAAGATGTTATGAAAGTACACAACCTTACATCAATTTTACTTAAATACTATGCAGGTTTACATACAATTCGGTTCTTAGTGTTTAAAAGGATTGTCAACATTTTAGGCCTCGCACATAGGTTAAGCTACGGTTCACAAACAGTTTTAATAAATATTTTCAATTAATCCTTGATTAATTTAGTATACCAAGTTCGGAATGAGAGTTATTGTGTTGTGAAAAAGTTAACTAGTTTTGTTTGCAATTACTGATAATTCATTTATACTTATCAAAACCTTGTCGTTTCTTGCGATGAGTCACAGGTAATCCTTCCAGATTGTGTTGATATATTAATTAGTTCTTCATAATTTGGGTTTCCTCCTTTTCTGGTTCTATTTTATTTATTCAAAGTTTTTATTAATTTTAATTATTGAAATTTGTTTTATAGTTTCATCCTGGGTTTAATGGATCTAGGTTCAACTTCTAGTATTCGTATTAGTTTAATTTTGATTGCATTTCCCTCTAATTTAACTTTTAATTGGGTCGATTCCAGTTTAGCATCCGTCTTTTTGATCGTTAATAATGGGCTGATATAATGTATAACGGTTGTTTCTAATGAAGGTTCGTTGTTATGTTAACCAGGCTTCTATCTTATTGGTTGAAAACGTTTGTACTCATTGTTATAAATCCTGGGTTTTTGTACAAAATGAATAACTATCTTATAATTGCTATCATTCCTTGGTGTCATTAACAATGTGTGAGATATTAACATAAATGTCTCTATTTTCTTTCAAAGATTAATTTGATATTCCATAACGCTGGGTTTGGTCATGTATTAATGGTTTGACCAATTTGCTAATGTTATTTTATTCCATATTTCACTTATTTTTTATGTTTACTCTATTTCTGATATATTAATATGGTAAGATAATTGAAATTACTAAGTTACTTGGTCTTAATTCTCAAATACAATAGTTAATTGCTTACAAATTGTCTTTCCTGAATTTTGACAGTTAGGCATTTATAGGCCTAAGCTGTAACTGTCTAGAATTTTTTATTTTACACAATTTAAACATTATTTATTACATTCGTATGTTCTGCTTACTGTCACTTAGTCATTGTTTACTTTTGAATTACTCTGGACTGTTTTACAATAAATGAATGTTATTATAATTTTACAAAAGCATTCCTTGTCTAATATTCTTTATTCTGTATTTAAAATGATGAGTAATATTGGAATTATTAAATTTGTACAATTGCTTGCTTACACCTTCTACTATCTCTTACACACTTTTTTATCACTTAATCCTTCTATGATAACATATAACATTAAAAATGGTTTATGGTCTGTTCATGATCCAGCCATATTTCTTCTTATAAAACACAACTCTTTTTAAATAACTAACAACAACTTTGGCGCACACCATCCACTATCTTGTGATTACCATCTTTGTGACTATTTTGGTAACATAGGATGTTTTCCTTTTATTGAACTCATAATTAATTTGTTTCTTTATTGCTAGCATAATGAAATTGGTTGACATTCTTATTTGGTTGTCTACCTTTTTCTGAACATTTAATCTTATTTTTTAGTTTAATAAAAGAGTTCCTTGTATTAATTTTAACAATATTGTTTTTAACTTGAGCTTATTTCCTAATAAAACTTATCCTTTAATCTTATAAACTTATCTAACATAATCCTTATATTATAGGTTCAATACACTACTAATGCTTCTTATTGGTTGTCTAACAACATTTTGATTATTGTTTATGGTTTATTACCACTGTTCATTTCTTTTTATTAAGATTATTAATTGTTTATCATAATTCCTTCCTATCCTCTCTATCACTTTCACTGCTTATCATTAACATTTCCTAACTACCTCTCACTCTTGGTTTATATTATTTTTTAAAACCTAATTTTAAAGTCAGTTTTTTAACATCTTATGTTTACTTTACATATCTCAGTAAGGTTATTTTTAACACACATAATATACTAACTCACAAAGTTAGTACTAAAACTTTGTATGAATTTAGTTTTTTGGGCTATTGACATTAGTCCCGTCCATTCCTTCATCCAGTCTTTACAATTTTAGTTTATCCTACCCTTTCCTGGTAGTATTCCTATCATTATTATATACTGACAATAGGTTTACCTGTTTATTACTGGTGGTGTACTTTCTTTTACATAACTTATATAATACTTGTTACTAAATTTGATATATTATTTGTGTTTTTTATTAGTTTATATTTATTTTATAGCCTTTATCTAGCCTATCACTGGGGTTGGCTCATGGTCATTTGTCTGTCAGTCTAGTCTATTCACTCATTTATTATTTTTGTATACTATTTTTCTTTTATTTTCTCATTACCATTGTATGTTTTTGATAATTATTCTCTGAATTAGTTTACTTTCCTTCAGCTATATTATATTTGTGGATTCCCTATAGGGTCTGAGTTCTGCAACGTTATATAATGCCCTTCCACCAAAATTGATTATTTTATAAAACGTGATTCTAATTTTTAATGAAATTATCAATTGTATTGTATCTTTTCCTTCTTGGATTCTCCTGCTTCATGTTAATTTTCAAGTTCAACCATTATTTTTACTTCTTTTAATTCTGAATCTCTTCTTCATTATTATTTCCTTTTACGATCTGGCTTATTGATTTTTCATTATAAATTATTCCCTGTAAATTCTATTTTCCCTAACTATCCCTATTTGGTAGCTGAAATCGATTCGGATGGGCTCTATTGGCTAACCCAACTCCGTCGTTCAAAACTACACTTTTTCTGAGGTCAGAGGAACATCATCTCTGCTCAGTTAAATGAATGCTAGACCTATTCAACAGTCAATCTTAATTAATAATTCTTCGATGCAGTCATCTAGTAACCAATAATAATAATCTTAATAATATTTGAAGGGAATTATTTATTTCTTATTTCATTAATACTCAGATCGAGTCATATTTATTTCTCACCTCTTCCTGTTGATATCATTTGACAATACTTGAAGCGTTGCTATTTATTGATACAATTAACATTTTTATTCTTTTTAGAATAGTTATTTTTCTTACTTTATTCTTGATCATTTGGTTTGTTATGGTTCTTTCTATGTTATTTCTGTTGGTTGTTAACCTTCCTCATCCACTATTCTTCTTTGATTCTATTTTCCTTGTAAACTTATTTATTTGCTTTGGTATATCTTCTCATTCAATTTGTCTTGGTCGTTTAGTCATTTCCATCAATTTGTCTTAAGTATTCATCTATGTTTTTCTTTTGATCTTTATTAACTGGTTTAATTAATTTACTGCTACTTCTTTTCCATTGGTTTGCTAGTTCGGTAATCAGGAAATCAGTCCCATTTCTCGGAGTTCATCTGCACTTAGTTTACCCATGGTCTATTATTTCATCTGCACTTGTCGTACGGATCACTCTGGTGTACAGAACTATTTCCGTCCTTGTGATATAGGTCTCTGCTATCTTGTACAGCAATTCTTCCACTACTATATATTCATTAGTATCTATACCTACCTCAATCACTTTAGCATCTAATTTACTAAATGCATACCTTAATGTCTCATTTATTTTTGATGATCTCATTGATTTTTTATTATACCTTTCTATTTTTGGTATATTCTATTCAAGTATAGATTTTCTTAAGTTTCTTCTCACTGGTTTGTTGTGAGACCTTTCTAGAATTTCTTTTAAAGATCACCTACAATCCTTAAAATTCATTATTTCCGTCTGGTCAGTAATTGGTACATTAAACACATTAATTAGTCCATTCTTCATCATCTCCAATTCTTCTCTTGTAATTATTAGTCTCATTTTACATATTTTTCTTATTTTTTTCGTCTTCTTAATTATTTGATTTGGTTTTTCTTTACTCCCTTACTGTTGATTTCTATGTGCTTAATACTTTCTTTGTTTCTGTTATGTTTATGTTCAGGTAGTAAAACTCTCTTGTCCTCTTTATTTCCTATTTTTTCATTAATAACTTCAGAAGCACTCTCTACTGTTGCATTCAATTGTTTGAAACCACTATCTAATGTTTGATTAAGTTGATCTGCTTTGTAATTTGTTACTTCCCATTTCTTATTCCTCTCCGTTTTTATGTGCTTCATTTCTTCACGATACTCTATTAATAGTTGTTTCATTTTCTCCTTCATCTCTTCTTTATTTTTCTCATGGCCTTCCTTCAATTGTTCCCTCAATTATTCATTCAACTCTTCATTTCTTTTTTGAATGTCCTCCGTCAATCGCTGTTGTAAGGTTTCATGGTTCTTCCTCAACGTATCACTATGTTTCTCCATTTTCTGGTCTATCTGCAGCTTCAAGATCTCATTAATTTCGTTAATTGTCTGCCTTGAGTCTTGTTTAGTACTTTCGTTTGTACTGAAAATTTTTTCGTTAATTTGTTCTAAATCTTCTTCCATTTGTTTCATTAAGTTTCCGCTCTGTTCCCTTGATTCTTCTTTTAACTCCATCATTAGCCTTATCATTTCTTGCATGCCTACGTTCTCCGTCTGTTTTGCTTGGACTGGTTGGTTTTCTGGTTGATCGCCGGCTATCACTTCTACTTCAGGTGCTAGTTGGGTTTGTTTCTCTGGTTGGTCCCCTTGGGCATCCCTTTCGATCGTTTCCACTTCCTCAACCGGTGTTGCCTCCTTGTCTTCCATGTCGGTGTCCTCTGTTCTCTTTTTTGGTCTGCCTCTTGTGATCATCTTGCTATCCTTTTTCGTACCCGCCGCTAGAATACCATTCTTCCTTCAACTCTAGCCTCACTAGTTGGTCGCCAATTTGTAACGATTCGCGACACTATATGCGTAATTGGAAAGTCTTACCATGTTGTCGTCAACTTATAACGTATCTCACGCTGACGATGACTGTCGCGAACGCACTAATAACCAGTACAGAAGTGTATCGTTCTTCTCCTTACCTGTCCTTAATTGAATGTACTTACTTCCCGATAGGCGCCAAATTGTTTTATAGAAAAGCAATTAAAAGTTTCTATCTGTGTCGTCTTTTTTCTATGATAATAATTTCAACTTACTCGCACGGACTGGCGTGAATTCAAATCCCGCGTGTCGTCCGACGTGTTGCCAACCTATAATTCTGGTAAAAATTTTCTTCACTGCTAAAGTACATAAATATTAAGACATCTATTAAATAAAACAAAAAACGGTTATTAATGTTCAGTACTAATTTATTAATATCCAGATCCACTGATTATTTTATAATTTAAGTACAAAATATTGTCATCATATAAAAGTTTGCTCCGGCTATAAATAAATTACAACTCAGCGTTTGGCACAGTTGACTGGGCCGTTTGACTAAACCAGCGTGTAGATGCTGACAGTAATTTTTACACAAATATTGTGCAGTCAAAGAGTTCTTTGGATTACGAAAAAATAAAAAAAGATGTTATGAAAGTACACAACCTTACATCAATGTTACTTAAATACTATGCAGGTTTACATACAATTCGGTTCTTAGTGTTTAAAAGGAGTGTCAACATTTTAGGCCTCGCACATAGGTTAAGCTACGGTTCACAAACAGTTTTAATAAATATTTTCAATTAATCCTTGATTAATTTAGTATACCAAGTTCGGAATGAGAGTTATTGTGTTGTGAAAAAGTTAACTAGTTTTGTTTGCAATTACTGATAATTCATTTATACTTATCAAAACCTTGTCGTTTCTTGCGATGAGTCACAGGTAATCCTTCCAGATTGTGTTGATATATTAATTAGTTCTTCATAATTTGCGTTTCCTCCTTTTCTGGTTCTATTTTATTTATTCAAAGTTTTTATTAATTTTAATTTTTGAAATTTGTTTTATAGTTTCATCCTGGGTTTAATGGATCTAGGTTCAACTTCTAGTATTCGTATTAGTTTAATTTTGATTGCATTTCCCTCTAATTTAACTTTTAATTGGGTCGATTTCAGTTTAGCATCCGTCTTTTTGATCGTTAATAATGGGCTGATATAATGTATAACGGTTGTTTCTAATAAAGGTTCGTTGTTATGTTAACCAGGCTTCTACCTTATTGGTTGAAAACGTTTGTACTCATTGTTATAAATCTTGGGTTTTTGTACAAAATGAATAAATATCTTATAATTGCTATCATTCCTTGGTGTCATTACCAATGTGTGAGATATTAACATAAATGTCTCTATTTACTTTCAAAGATTAATTTGATATTCCATAACGCTGGGTTTGGTCATGTATTAATGGTTTGACCAATTTGCTAATGTTATTTTATTACCTATTTCACTTATTTTTTATGTTTACTCTATTTCCGATATATTAATATGGTAAGATAATTGAAATTACTAAGTTACTTGGTCTTAATTCTCAAATACAAGGGTTAATTGCTTACCAATTGCCTTTCCTGAATTTTGACAGTTAGGCATTTATAGGCCTAAGCTGTAACTGTCTAGAATTTTTTATTTTACACAATTTAAACATTATTTATTACATTCATATGTTCTGCTTACTGTCACTTAGTCATTGTTTACATTTGAATTACTCTGGACTGTTTTATAATAAATGAATGTTAATATAATTTTACAAAATCATTCCTTGTCTAATATTCTTTATTCTGTATTTAAAATGATGAGTAATATTGGAATTATTAAATTTATACAATTGCTTGCTTACACCTTCTACTATCTCTTACACACTTTTTTATCACTTAATCCTTGTATGATAACATATAACATTAAAAATGGTTTATGGTCTGTTCATGATCCAGCCATATTTCTTCTTATAAAACACAACTCTTTTTAAATAACTAACAACAACTTTGGCGCGCACCATCCACTATCTTGTGATTACCATCCTTGTGACTATTTTGGTAACATAGGATGTTTTCCTTTTATTGAACTCATAATTAATTTGTTTCTTTATTAATTTATTTCATAATGAAATTGGTTGACATTCTTATTTGGTTGTCTACCTTTTTCTGAACATTTAATCTTATTTTTTAGTTTAATAAAAGAGTTCCTTGAATTAATTTTAACAATATTGTTGTTAACTTGAGCTTATTTCCTAATAAAACTTATCCTTTAATCTTATAAACTTATCTAACATAATCCTTATAATATAGGTTCTATACACTACTAATGCTTCTTATTGGTTGTCTAACAACATTTTGATTATTGTTTATGGTTTATTACCACTGTTCATTTCTTTTTATTAAGATTATTAATTGTTTATCATAATTCCTTCCTATCCTCTCTATCACTTTCACTGCTTATCATTAACATTTCCTACCTACCTCTCACTCTTGGTTTATATTATTTTTTAAAACCTTATTTTAAAGTCAGTTTTTTAACATCTTATGTTTACTTTTCATATCTCAGTAAGGTTATTTTTAACACACATAATATACTATCTCACAAAGTTAGTACTAAAACTTTGTATGAATTTAGTTTTTTGGGCTATTGACATTAGCCCCTTCCATTCCTTCTTCCAGTCTTTACAATTTTAGTTTATCCTACCCTTTCTTGGTAGTATTCCTATCATTATTATATACTGACAATAGGTTTACGTGTTTATCACTGGTGGTGTACTTTCTTTTACATAACTTATATAATACTTGTTACTAAATTTGATATATTATTTGTGTTTTTTATTAGTTTATATTTATTTTATAGCCTTTATCTGGCCAATCACTGGGGTTGGCTCATGGTCATTTGTCTGTCAGTCTAGTCTATTCACTCATTTATTATTTTTGTATACTATTTTTCTTTTATTTTCTCATTACCATTGTATATTTTTGATAATTATTCTCTGAATTAGTTTACTTTACTTCAGCTATATTATATTTGTGGATCCCCTATAGGGTCTGAGTTCTGCAACGTTATAGTATTCGTGATACGTTTTTCTTAATGACAAAAGAGAGTATAGTTCTAAAATCAACATAAAAAGGTGCTGCAGACTTTTTTAAAACACCTCGATCTACCCTCGCGCTGATCACGTCATATTGGAGATTATCAGAGAGGCACTGAAAGTTGAACAGAACTTTGAATAATAGTATAATTAAAGGAGTACCAGAGAAAAAAATTAGATAGTGTAAAATTAAGATAAGTAGTACTCATTGGTTTGGCAGTGTTACGCATGATAATTAACTATGAATCACCGTATGAAACACAAAACCACACTTTTCCAAGAGAAGCTTTTAGATCAGTTGGGTGGGAATATATCTTGAACTGCGAGTGAAAGCATATTATTGTAATCAATACGATGGTGTGTCTGAAAACGCTGGCAGTTGGTAATAGTATGTACCGGCCAAAAATTTAATATCGCTTTTCAATAAGCTTGATATGCCTCCAATGTTAAAAAATATATAAAAACACAATTAGAACAGTAAAATATAAAATGTATCGGCAATCAGCTAGCTGATAAAAGCAGCTAGTTGAATATTTTTTTGTGTGATAAAAGCGACACATAAGACTGTAACATTTTACACAAGCATATTGGTTAAGACAATTGAAACCTGAGACTAATCGTGAAATCTGTGTATGCGTATAAACGAAATACAAAGGAGCGTCACAATCGTATATCTAGAAGATACGAACGATGTCTGAGCAAGAAATGTCATCCAAAGTACAAGATTCGAACAAACTCTTAACTGATTCTTTTTGGTTAACTTTACTGGTAGGTGTATGAGACGAGGTAAAACGCAAAATGAGGCGAAGCTGCAATTCTCCGCTGGCGATATCGGACGACTTGAACTGAAAAGAGAGAACGTTCATATGTTCCATTCCACAGAGTTCTGCTCTTACACTCCACAAGGAGTAACGTTCATAGGAATTCTACACAGCTACGACGAAAGCCACGAACAGTAACGGCTTTATGCTAACCAAAATGTCTAATGCAAAAGTATAAGTCAGATGGAGAAGCTAAAGTAATTACGATCGAAATTACACGTCTTGAAAATTACCAGCACTAAACCTTAAGTTTAGCTTCATCGCCAAAGACAGCGAGGTTCTCTTTAATAAATGTTAACTCGGAAAGCTGAGAGTGAGCAAACATTTGTTGGCTCAGTGTATGGTGACATCCTGCAGTTTATTGCCATAAATAGCAGCTTATATAGACAATAATACAACAAACGAAGTCGATAACTCCCGGTTATAATAATAGTGTATAACAATTTATTATCTACGTTTCAGTAACGACTTTAAGTTGAATTAAAACATACAACTGACCAACGTCACAGCAGTGTGCATAGCCCGTTTACGGAAAGCGTGCACCGAAGGCGATGACTACGCGCCATTTCATTTCAGAATTCGACAAGTAGCGTGGTCACTATTCTACACCAGTCATCCTCCCATATGTGCAGCTTAAGTTACTATTTACCGTGTGAAAGCGTTAACACTTTCGTTGTACATATGACCTCAGACTTCATTAACCAGTGCCAAACCTTCACTTTGAGAAACTCACGGCCTTACAATCCGAACACATCTAAATCGCATTTACCCATAGCCGATCTGTGTTTTAGTCAGCGTTCTGACTAGAGATAGCATTATTAATTTAGGACAGAAGAAAACTCATGTTCTATCCGTTGTATTAGAAATGATTTTCATCTAACTTTGCGTTTCAGCCATTAATGTATACCGCAGTACTGCGTTAGGCAAAATTATATCGACATGTTGTTTGTACCCAATGAATAACCGATGACTGTAAAAACATCTGAACATAACGATACGTCTTCTGAGGCTAATACTGACTAAATAATAACTTTGGTATTCGCATCCTATCAACGTATACGCTGATCCCAGCAGAGGGGTCTCAAAGTCTAACCACATATTGTATTACCTATTGGAAGTATCGATGATTCAACCCACGACTCTTTTTCTTGAATCCAGCTACTTATATTCCCAGGTATAAGGTAAAGATATAAGAACACATGCACTTCAAATTGCATAACGCATTTAGTGTGAGCCAACAGAAACCTCTACTAAGCCTTGTTCACGGTAATAGAAACACGTGTTCAATCAGGCTACTTTAACTGCAAAAAAATATTAAATTTTACAAATGTGACTAATTTATTTCATTTTTTCATACGTATTTTTCATATTTATTTATTAAAACAAATCATATTAAACTGTTGGAATCCCAAATCACGTCAATCATTAACCTTAATCATATAATTTGTGCCGTTAGGGTTGTTAAATTTATTGTCTAATATGTGTTTATATTTATAAACATTGTAAAGGGAATAATGCTTATAACCTTTTATACTTCCTTACCGTTAGTGTAATAATTAGTTTAAATGTTTTATTTTCTGTCTATTACAGTATATTATTCCCAAAATGTTTTTGTATTATCGTAATTTTAATAGAAGGAAGTGTGAAAACGATGCTAGTAATTGATAAGACGACCTGAGTAGTCAGTTTTAGCATTAAGCACGCATTACAATGTTATTTAAACAGTGTTGGTTCCTTATAGCTGGCAGACACCGCCCATCCTTTCATTACCGTTAAGTATGTATAGTTTTACTTAAGTAATATAACTCTACTACTATCGTTTTTACGTTTCACATAGTATCGGCTCTGCGCGTGCGTCATCGAGTTAACTACTTACATTTACCACGTTATAAAATTAAATTACTTTTTCCGTTACATACGTTGCAGATGTAGATACAACACGTCACTAGTGCAGCAATTACAAAACCTGTAACATTAGATAGTACTAATTATTTTGTAGGCTCAGATATGTGTAATAAAATGAAAGTCCACTTTTCATCATACTTTATTTTTATAAGTAAAACAACTGTTTACTAAGTTCCTCGTTTCTTTCCCACGGAGGGGCAGATTAATGCTTGTGACAACCTCTGATTAACAAAACAAAAATAATATAAAATCAAATTACCATCAAATTACGCTACACAAAACCTGTAAGTAAACTGGGATTCTCATTGAGGAGTGCTAATTGTGCTGTATTCGTAACGTCATGATGTACAATAACGGTGAACAGCGTACTAAGTGAAACCATGTTGTTGTAATGTGGAAGAGTGTATAGTGGCTTTAAGTCGTCCTTAGCGAACATAACGTTCCTTCCATTGCATACAATCAATTGGTATACAGTAGTAAAGCTTCATTCCTGTTAGAAAAATGTGGAAATGTCACTCTACTTTTTTTTTAAATTACCTTTTTCTTCTTCCTCAGTTTTTTTGGTTTCCAGAATTGATCGTGGATCTCTCTGAAGGTTTCTCCATTTATCGACAAGTAATAATATAATACGGAATATAATAATACAAATTTATTATTAATTTAACTCTAGGTGTTAAGATCAATCAATACAGTAATTATGTGCGTAAAAACATAAGAAATAAGTTATTGCATGTCTTTCGTGTATAGAGGATTTACGGGATCGTTTGGAAATACTGTAGGTGACATACCTACAACACATCGCGCACACGGTTTATAAAACCAAGTACGACTCATCTGGAAAACCCGTCACCTACCGTGTAAATTGGAAAGGGAAATTACCAACAGGATAACCTTATTTTCGGAACGGAGACTAATATTTCTTAATTCACTGGTTTATATCTGACACTATAATTGCTACATATCAGTCACCTATGTTATTTTAATATAAAATATTTCTGACTGAGTGAAAGCAAAACAGATAGTATAAAGGGACGACGTAATAGATCACGCCGCAGTAGGCCTATTCCCTGCGGGCAAATATCCCAACTGTATTTGTCTCGTAGTCCTAAACTCGGTACAGCGAAAGAACAGCATGGGTGTAAATATTTATTTATTGGACCACGAACATCGTGTACTTTAAACCTTGTTGTTTATTCATGGATATGTGACGCAAAGACAGGGGTATATTTCGTCTGTATTGTATATTTACAGAATACAAAATGTGAGTAATAAACAGTTCAAACAATTTTCTCTTTCTTTACTATTTCTGTCTTAAATACAATATATTGTATATTCTCATTGATAGTTAACAAATTTAAAAAATGTGAATCATATATGTATTTATTATTATTTATAAAGCGTGTTTTATCTTAGCTTACAACTTAAAATTATAGTTTTGAAATTCTACACTTTCTTTTTCCACGAACAATTTAGACATCACTGATGTAGTAATTATAGAAAAATAAATATTAACAGTTTTACTGCGTCGCTATGACTTATTGTAGCAGTATTACCCTTGTAACCAATTTGTTTACATGAGGAGTTCAGCGAAAGCAAGCACCATGCAAGTGAACTTTTATGCGTAGTCCAATTTCAATTCAAATTAATTTTGAATTTTACTTGAATCATGGTTTCTTATACACAACGGGTCTAATCTTAGACCCCAAAAATCTTTAAAAATTGTGGCTGCCTGTAAAAAATAGCACTAGGCACTTTAAGCAATTAATTTTGTTAAAAAAGATTGATTTCAGCTAGAATTCTAGAATTTTTGTGTGATGGAATTATATAAGTACGTTAATATATTAAAACATGCAGACATATTACAAATAGATCACTTTATAAATGCTCTTCTCTATTAACAGCACATCTATATACTTAAAATTTAAATTTACCAATAACCTGATATTGTTTAATAATTTGGGTGTATAACACAATACTTTATTTATATATTTTAAGATAAAATCTGGACTTTCAGAGTAAGTATTATCCTAACGATGGTAACTAAACCATCTTAACCAAAATCCTACAAAACTACCCTCCTCACAACAGTTGGTGAAAAATAATAAGTTACTGTTTGCTTATTATTATAGTTTATTAATAATATTAAATTGTTATTATGGAATGTTATAGCATTTATAACTTCATTGCTAGAAGCCGTTTCTTGGTTTTTCCACTCTAGTAATTAATTACCCGTTGTCTTCAAACAACAAAACATAAATCTGCAAAATTATGTAAAGAGATTTAGGAATTCTGAGAGCGTATATTACTTAAAAAAGAGATAGTTGGAGAAACGACGTCAAGTAAGCATTGAGTTTACCGTCGGTTGCTGCTTGCTGTTAGATGTATCTTGCAACACCTCAGTAAGATTTACGAGATGGGAATTATTGGCTTCACGGGGATATACAATGATACGCACACGTCGCATCGCAAAGACCATCCACAACTACAGTACAAATCAGCCCAGACGACAACTTGAAGCACCCATGAATTCGGAGAAAAATTACTTGGGAAACTGCGAGACTACTGACGTGTCAGTCTAAAAACTCGTTGTTTCTGAAAAGTTGGTGTAGTTAATTATTAATAGATAACACAGAAGATGTGGCTTGCTCCTTACATCCCCAAGGGTGTAACCATCCTCATTGGGGAGTTGTGATGCGACATGTATAGCTTCTCCGACTTAACTTTCAACCTCATTTTCAAGTGTGGATCATCCTGTTGTAACTAACCCGAGGCATTACAGTCCGAAGCCCCCCCCCCCCTGTTCCAACTGCCTCTATGCAAGATCGCTAAGCTGGTTATAGTTTGAATAAGCGATTCCTAAACGTTCTGAATCACGGATCCCTTTCCAGGAGAGAAAATCTTTACCAAGTAGGCCTACTAATTTGCTCTAATATAAAGGAACACATCCGAATGTCCGAATGTTAGCAGTAATCACGCTATCGGTATTTTTAACATTTGTGTTTGTTATAGGCCTACACCACATTTTATTTATATGTAATTTCATTTTCTCTAAAAATATTCTATAAAAACAAAGAATTTATTTAATTATATATACGGGTCGGATATACGAGAATATAATTATAAACGGTATATATACATAGTCTAAAAATACGTCTGAAAACGATTTCAAAAAAAAGTAAAACTACTTTATCTATACTACATTAGTATACCAAATTTGAGAACCTGTATCATGAGTTTTATATACTTTTCTTTCAAATTTCTTCGCAGGAGAAAAGCAGCTTGCGAAGAACTGATTTTGAGCATTTTCTTGTCACTTTAATGGGAAAGCAACTTTTGAAATGTTGATTCGGGTCAACGAAATATGATACAGAAAGTTGCGGTAAAGCTGCTATATTAAAAAAAAGATCATTTTAAGTTATTCCATATTATAAGACACCATTTAACATTTTATTTCATAAAATGTTAAGGAATTATTTTTTCCCGAGAAATTTCAGAGGGGTAGCAGCAAAAGAACTTTATTCGGGAAAAGGAGGATAGAACATATCTATCACAAGGAGACAGGCAAACATGGTTGGACATATCGTGAACGCAAATACACCCCTTAGCAACTGGTTTTGGGAAAATAATAAAAGGAGAGCGCACCAGGAAGGATAAGATTAAAACTTCTGGTTATGGGAAAAATGTGGTGAGTCGTCTGCACAATCTGAAACAGTTGGGGAATGGAGACTACGGTGTTGGTTGGGACTGATTGATGATGATATTACACACGTCTTAAATATAACAAAGACTTCAGTTTTATATTCCTAAGGATCCATTGGAAAAAGCTAAATTCACGTGCTCCAATTAAACAAAATAAACAAGATGTTTGCACTAAAAAATTATAAATAGTAATATAGACAAGAGAAAATTACCGTAATTTCAATTGATAATAACGAAAGAAATATTAGTAACGTATTTCGTTTCAAAGCTCATATTTGTCATTATCCAAAACATAAAGCTTTCATCGTTGTCGGGCACTAGTAATAACTACCCACTCACGGTATTTCTTTACCATTTTTACTTCCATGTACCTTAAGGAAATGGAAGTATGGTGATGGCAAAAAAAATCGTGTTCGAGATCATTGCAGATTCTGATTGTACTACACTCAAAACATGAAAAAAAGTCATTTTTCGGAAAGTGTCTGTGTGTGCGTCTGTCTATGTGTCTATAAATTTTTTTCTATGGCGAACGATAACAGCCGAAAATTCAAACAGAATCAAATAATTTTTTGCATACAGCCCTGATTTGTAGAGTACTCAAGATCTATAGTTTTTGGTGAAGATCGGTTGAGGGAAAGGGGTAGCTTATTTTTTAATCAAGGGTTATTTTTTCTTATGGCAAACGATAACACCCGCAAATTCAAACAGAAGCAACTACTCTTTTGCATACAGCCCTAAATTGTAGAGATCTCAAGATCTATTGTTTTTGGTGAAGGTCGGTTAAGGGGATGGGGTAGTTTACCAGCAACGTTTTATGTTTTAACAAGGGTATTTTCTATGGCAAACGATAACAGCCGCAAATTCAAACAGAATCAAATGATTATTTGCATACAGCCCTAAATTGTAGAGATCTCAAGATCTATTGTTTTTGGTGAAGATCGATTAAGGGAAAGGGGTAGTTTACCAGCAACGTTTTATGTTTTAACAAGGGTATTTATATGGCAAGCGACAACAGCCGCAAATTCACCCAGAATCACATAGCATTTTAGACACAGCCCTAATTTGTTGAGTGCTCAAGACGTATTGTTTTTGGTGATGATCGGTTAAGGGAATAGGGTAGTTAACCAGCAACATTTTATGTTTTAACAAGGGTAATTTTTTATGACGAACGATAACTGCCGTACATTAAAACAGAATCAACTACTTTTCTGCAAACCTTTTCGAATTATACAGTACTCAAGGTCTGTTTATTTTGTTGAAGATCGGATAAGGGAAAGGGGTAGTTTACCTGCAACATTTTATGTTTTAACAAGGGTATTTCCTATGGCAAACGATAAACAGCCTCAAATTCAAAACAGAATCAAATAATATTTGCACACGGCCCTGATTTGTGGAGTACTCAAGACCTATTGTTTTTGGTGAAGATCGGTTAAGGGGAAGGGGTAGTTTACCGGCAACGGTTTTTTTATCAAGGGAAATTTTTTTCTATGGCAAACGATAACAGCCGCAAATTCAAACAGAATCAAATGATGTTTTGCATACAGCCCTGTATTGTAGAGTTCTCAATACTTGTTGGTGTTGGTGAAGATCCGTTAAGGGAAAGGGGTAGTTTGTCAGCAACGTTTTATGTTTTAAACAAGGGTATTTCCTATGGCAAGCGATAACAGCCGCAAATTCACCCAGAATCACATAGTATTTTGGACACAGCCCTAATTTGTTGAGTACTCAAGACGTATTGTTTGTGGTGAAGATCGGTTAAGGGAATAGGGTAGTTAACCAGCAACATTTTATGTTTTAACAAGTGTAATTTTTTTATGACGAACGATAACTGCCGTACATTAAAACAGAATCAACTACTTTTCTGCAAACCTTTTCGAATTATACAGTACTCAAGGTCTGTTTATTTTGTTGAAGATCGGAAAAGGGAAAGGGGTAGTTTACCGGCAACATTTTATGTTTTAACAAGTGTATTTTCTATGGCAAACGATAACAGCCTCAAATTCAAACAGAATCAAATAATATTTTGCACACGGCCCTGATTTGTGGAGTACTCAAGACCTATTGTTTTTGGTGAAGATCGGTTAAGGGAAAGGGGTAGTTTACCGGCAACGGTTTTTTATCAAGGGAAATTTTTTTCTATGGCAAACGATAACAGACTCTAATTCAAACAGAATCAAATAATATTTTTGCACACGGCCCTGATTTGTGGAATACTCAAGACCTATTGTTTTTGGTGAAGATCGGTTAAGGGAAAGGGGTAGTTTACCGGCAACGGTTTTTTAATCAAGGGAAATTTTTACTTCCATATTTCCTTAAGGAATGGAAGTATGGTGATGGCAAAAAAAATCGTGTTCGAGATTATTGCAGATTCTGATTCTACTACACTCAAAACATGAAAAAAAGTCGTTTTCCGAAAAGTGTCTGTGTGTGTGTCTGTGTGTCTGTGTGTCTGTGTGTCTGTCTGTGTGTCTGTAGATTTTTTTTCTATGGCAAACGATAACTGCCGCAAATTCAAACAGAATCAAATAATTTTTTGCATACAGCCCTGATTTGTAGAGGACTCGCGACCTATTGTTTTTGGTGAAGATCGGTTGATGGAAAGGGGTAGTTTACCTGCAACGGTTAATTTTATCAAGGGAAATTTTTTTTTTTTGGCAAACGATAACAGCCGCAAATTCAAACAGAATCAAATATTGTTTCGTATACAGCCCTGAATTGTAGAGTTCTCAAGACCTTTTGTTTTTGGTGAAGATCGGTTAAGGGAAAGGGGTAGTTTACTTGTAACGTTTTATGTTTTAACAAGGGTATTTCCTATGGCAAACGATAACAGCCGCAAATTCAAACAGAATCAAAAGATTATTTGCATACAGCCCTATATTGTAGAGTTCTCAAGACCTATTGTTTTTGGTGAAGATCGGTTAAGGGAAAGGGGTAGTTTACCTGTAACGTTTTATGTTTTAACAAGGGTATTTCCTATGGCAAACGATAACAGCCGCAAATTCAAACAGAATCAAACGATTATTTGCATACAGCCCTAAATTGTAGAGTTCTCAAGACCTATTGTTTTTGGTGAAGATCTGGTTGAGGGAAAGGGGTAGTTTACTGCAACGTTTTTTTAACAAGGGTATTTTCTATTGCAAACGATAACAGCCGCAAATTCAAACAGAATCAAATAATTTTTTGCATACATCCCTGAATTGTAGAGGTCTCAAGGACTTTCGATTTTGGTGAAGATCGGTGAAGGGGAAGGGGTAGTTTACCTGCAACCTTTTACGTTTTAACAAGAGTAAAGTACTTGCAAATTTATTTAAACTTTTTGAAACAATGGTAATTGTTAAAAATAAAATAATTTTGTTGCCAGGCAATAAAATTAAAATTTTTTAATTTTAATGTAATATAATATTTTTCATTTAATACGGCAATAAAAAGGCAGGTAAGACACAAACACACAATTCACGTTATTTCTGGCCTCACTCATGTTTATTTTCTTACGTTTGCACGCTTTTTAAATAGAAAGTGCTGAAACCCACACCAACATAACGCGTGCAAGCCGAAAAAATGGACATCAATTTGCTTACTGGCGAAGCTAGTAGTTAATGAATGGGTAGGCAAAAATCTTATCTTAAATTTTTTTTAAGGAATCACTAAAAGGACGGTGGGTCAAATCGGACGCTGAGGTAGAGTTGCTGTAACCGAATGGTTCCACAAACAGCCGTAAGAATTTTACTAGCAGGGAATCTACAGGTTAGCGCAACAGTGGAACTCATGTCTTAATGTTATTGGAGACTTCTTTTAAAATCGTTGAATAAAAAATGCTTTACAGCTCTATACGTGTGTCTATTGAACAATCCTTGTATTAGTCATACACAATAATACAACTGATTGAACTTCAAATTTTTAAACTTGGTTAGTTTCTATATATATGTTTAATGTTACAAATAATTCAAATAACAATCTTGATCATCTTTTAGTTGAGCGGAATAACAGTGTCACTTTTAATAACCGCATAAAATAAACACTTAGAAACAACACAGGCGCTTTAACTTAACTGTTTGGACCACAGAAGTGAGGCATGCCTCAACGCTCTATGTGTACAGCGCGGGACAATCCCCCCTCCCTACACTTCCCTATCACACCACTACATTGCTTACATACGATGTATACAAAAAACGCTGAGGCAAGTTCAGGTTGCCTCATTCGCTTTAAACGAAGTATGCCGAATCTCACCTGTCACCATCTAGCGGTCGCTCAATAAAGCACGTTTCGGTTTAATAAATTTGACAGTCACAGTAACAATGTATAATCTTTACGTTATGTAGTTCATACGTATTTATAATTTTTATTCTACAGAATTTGTTAGGGTAGGCATTGCCTCAATTGCCTCCATGTAACTTCGCCACTGATATATATGTGTACAACGTTATCGGCAACAAAGAAGTAGTTTTTGTTAAAATTCCTTCCCGGGATATTTGGCCGTAGTCCAATGTTTTCTACAAAACCAGACATTTCGGCAATGCCATCGACTTCCATCATCAGTGAAAATCGAGTGCGATAACGTGAGGTGGTATACGTTAGTGACCACAGTACTGTGGTTAAGGCTGAAGCAGTAAGTAGAAAGAAGTAGTTTCTATGGTAATATTTCATTTCGAAAATGATTTTAAATATAAATCTTATAATATGGAAGTCATGTATGGTTCTCCATACCGATATTTTTCTATGGCAAACGATAACAGCCGCAAATTCAAACCGAATCAAATGATGTTTTGCATACAGCCCTGTATTGTAGAGTTCTCAATACTTGTTGGTGTTGGTGAAGATCCGTTAAGGGAAAGGGGTAGTTTGTCAGCAACGTTTTATGTTTTAAAAAGGGTATTTTTTTTTTTGGACGAACTATAACTGCCGAAAATGCAAAGAGAATCAAATAATTTTTTGCACACTTTCCTGTGTTGTAGAGAACTCAAGGTCTGTTGATTTTGGTGAAGATCGGTTAAGGGAAGGAGTAGTTTACCTGCAACATTTTATTTTGTAATAAGAGAAATGTTTCCATGACGAACGATAACTGCCGCACATTCAAACAGAATCAAATATTTTTTTGCATGCATCCCTGAATTTTAGAGGACTGAAGGTCTGTTGATTTTGGAGAAGATCGGTTAAGAGAAAGGAGTAGTTTACCTGAAACATTTTATGATTTAACACGAGTAAATTACTTAATTTTTATAAATGAAGTATCCTGGTAAGAATATCTTAATAATGCACTGTAGAAACTTAGATGAAATATCTATAAATGAAGAGGTGTGGTGAACGGGGTGGGGGTAATTTTCTATTATTGAAAATTATAGTTGATGGTGGAGGGGAGAATTTTTTATATGTGTACTACGTTATCGGCAACAAAGAAGTAGTTTTTTGTTAAGATTGCTTCCCGGGCTGTTTAGCCATAGTAAAATGTTTTCTGCAAAACCAGACTTTTCGGCAGTGTCATCGACTGCCATCATCAGTGAAAATCGAGTGCGAAAAAATGAGGTGGTATACGTTAGTAACCACAGTACTGTGGTTAATGCTGAAGCAAAAAGTAGAAAGACGTAGTTTCTATGGAAATATTTCATTTCGAATATGATTTGAAATATAAATCTTAGAACATGGAAGTCATGTATGGTTCTCCATACCGATATTTTGTTCTGTGATATACAGTTAGACACAGTTCTCACCTTATCAATTACGCATCTTTCCCTCAATGATCCCTCATAAATATTTCAACTTATTTTTCTATCAATGTTTTCGCAATTCCAACTTGTCTATTACACTAATACGTTTTCTGAAATGCTCTTTCATCCCTTAATACAATTTAGGAACATCTATATTATTGGCCAGTTATCCACGTAATTCTGATGACCTTTCACTGTAGAGGCCTATCATAAATGATTTTTGAAAAAGTACACCTCATGGAATCAGAGGATTAGTTCATTATTTCTTACCTATTAAATTTATTTTAACAATTTGAAGGAAGGCTCACAACCTACAAACCCATATTGTATTTATCGATTTATTATAGCCTACGACAGCGTGCCGCTTACAATATTATGGAGAGCTATGCAGAATCAATGAATAAGCAGTAAATATATAAAAGCAACTACAGAACTATATAAAGATATGACAGCTCAAGTTAAAATAAGGAAAAGGATATCGAGCAATATAAGTATTAGTAAGGGCTTGAAACAGGGTTGTTGCATAGCCCCGACTTTCGGGGAGATCTATCTAAATGAAGCCCTTACATCATGCAGGACAAAATTCCATAAATGGGTGTACCAGTTGGAAATGACACTTTTCAATAAGTGTACAATACACTTTTCAGACGATCAGGCTATAATTGCAGAGGATGGAATTGATATACGTTATATGCTTATGAAACTAGTAGAATAATATGCGAAATGGGGTATTGAAATAAATACCTTAAAAACTGAGTACCTTACAGTAGGCGGTGAAGTGATATGATAAAAATATTAAAAACTTCAAGTATTTTGGGTGTGACAATTACATCGGATGGTGACAGCATCCAAGAAATAAAAGTAAGAATAGGACAAACTAAGACAGCAAGAAAACAATTAAACAGTCTGCTTTTGAGTCTAGGAATAAGAAAAAAAATAAAATCAAAATATATAAAACTATAGTCGAAAGTATAGGCCTATATGAAGCAGAACTGTTTGAAATTAATGAAAGGAATAAATCCAAAATAAGAGTTATGGAGATGGATTACTGGCGCAGGTGCTCTAGACTAATAGGACTGGATAGAATAAGAAATGTAGAGATAAGACAAGCGATGGGAATCGACCTTGACATTATAGAAACAATAGAAGCAAGAAGACTGAATTGGTTCGGACACCTAAAAAGAATGTCGGATGAGAGATGGCAAGGAAGGTATGGGAATGGACTCCACCCTCTAGAAGAAAAAAAGGAGACCTAAACATTTATGGAAAATGGACGTCAAAGATGCAATGAATGCAAGAGGACAGAACAGGACTGTTTAGACCGGTAGAAGCTAGGATGCGAGAGGCGGCGCCAACCGTAAATAAATAGCCTAAAAAAAATAATGTTTGATTTGATGTTTATCTCATACGTTTTTTTTTTTTAATTGCTAAAGCTGTTTCAGTGGTTATAATGACAACCAGAAATAACACTGTTGCACACACTATGGAAGAATTCCTGATTAGCACTTTCAAGCTTCACAGCTCATCAAAACATATTTCTGATCTGATGATGAACCGTGAAGCTTGAAAGGGCTAATCAGGAATTTTTCTATAGTGGTGTGCAACAGTGTTATTTCTGTTTTACTTTTTTCTGTGCGTTTTTTAGGCCTATGTTCTAAATGTATTTACTATAACTTAATACCCTTTAACTTGTTTCTGTAAGTTTTATGTTTTTGTTATGTCTATGGATTTTTTATATTATTATTATTATAGTAAGCCGTAGATTATTATTGTTTATATTATTAATCAATACATAGGATTTTAAATTGACATATTTTAATAAAAGCTATTGGATTTTCCAATGTCGTTAATACAATCTTCATATTCGTTTTCGAAAAATGTGACGAACAACTAAATTCTTTCAATTTCGTAAGCCAATGCATTTCGTCTGATTTTAATGGTATCAAAGTTGCTTGTAGCTAGTTATCTAAACATGTCCATGTAATTCCATGATTGACCATAATTGTCCATATTCATGATTGGCTCTAAAATTTTGATCTGTAGCTTGGTTTGTTGATTTTAAAATGTTCTCATATATTTCTTAATAGTGTGCCTCACTTACATGTTGTTCTACATACTGTTCTAGGATGGCAGCGTTAGTCAGACAAAAATGCAAAGAACAGAATGTTCTTGTTCAACCACATGTTCAATGTACGTCTTCTACACCACCATTATTTCCCTTTCATCTAAAAACATTTTTCAGTCTAGCTTGGGATGCGAATATTTTCACATTTGTTAATTTTCTGTCTGTTCTATCGAAGACGTTCTTCAGTTTCCATTCATATTATTCGCATATTTACCTCACGCTTAATTGGATCATTTTAATGTTTATTTCTTACCTTGTATGTTTGTGTAGCCCTATTACACTTAGTCTATTATTAAAACAATCAAAATTCTTTGTAGAAGTAGGAAAAGTTTTTTTTTAGATAACATGTTCTATTTTTCTGCACAGTGCCGTGTGTAAACCTCCGTGGAGAGACAGATACGTGCAAGTTGCTTTCAACCAACTTCAAAAAACAGAAGATTCTATATATTCACTATATGTTTCTTGAGTATGTTCACCGATTATTCGAGAACGGCTACACGGATTTTCATGAGTCTTTTTTTAATTGAATTTGTATAAATAGTATTCTGCGGTGATCCCATAGTAGTAAAAATTGTTATTAGACCAGTACCGAGTCAGTAGAAGTAGAATACTGTATTTTATATTTACACTCTTGTTTGAAAATATAATAGACTGGGATTACTGCGTTACTACGGTCACGTTTTTGTCACTAGTTTTTGTTATTACTTCCATGTTCCATAAGGAAATGGAAGTATGGTCATGGCGAAAAAAATCGTGTTCGAGATAACGGCATAAGTAGTGTGTTAGAGGGGCTCCGGAGCCATCGATTGACGGTGGTGGTGGTGGAGGGGATGACGTCACAATCAGCTGATCACGACGTCACTAGTGACTTCACGAACAGCTGCCCTCTTGACCTACTTCAACAACAATGGGGTCATTGTTTTAGTAGGCGTCAATTGTTTAAGCGTGGAAACAATGGTTACATTGTTTTCTTTTGTTTTCTAGTGCCGCCTATTGTTTCAGTGTGAAAACAATAGCCTATTGTTTCAACGACAACACTGGCTGTTGAGGTAGGTCATGATCGTGAGGTCATCACCACCACCACCCCTCCAGTCCTTCGGTGTTTCCGGAGCCCCCCCCATGTTGTGCCGAGAGGGCGTGGCCGTGTGTGTGTGCGTGCGAATTTCTTTTTTTGAAAATAATTCGCACTCGTTCAATTCGGTCTAGCTTTTGTTAATTTCGGTCGCGGTCATCTCATGGTCAATGCCGTGGTCCAGCTCCGGACGATGCGTCGCTCACGAGTGCTGAGAGAAGACTAAAGGGGTTGAACAACGAGGTATGTTTATATAGACAGACAATCCCCCCTCTTGTCCTACCAATCAGCGATATCTTGTTCACACTTATACGATTGCACAACAAGCCGTAACAATGAAGAAAAAACAGCAACGGCTCTTCATATAAACGGTGAGCAGTCGGAAAATGAACGAAGAGGGAAAAAATAACGTGCATGCAATATATAACCACAAGAACATTCATACTAGCAATTATACACAATGAACGATATTACGAACGATGTTATGAACAGATAACAGTAGGGTGTTAATGCCGGTTCTAACTCAGGCGGGGATTAAATGTAGTGGGGGGTGGGCGTGACGGGTGGTGGAGTGGGCCATGGTTGGAGGGGTGGTGGTGGTGGAGGTGGTGGCAGATAGGGGGTCATGTGGGCATGGCCTGTGGTGGAACAAAATGGCGGCATGGGTGGTGGGGGTAGGGCGGGGGAACAAAATGGCGGCTAAGGCTCCCTTTTGGCCCATGTTGGCGTGGCCTATGTGGGGGGGACAAAATGGCGGAGTGTATTGGCGAGGGGAAGGGGAGGTACAAAATGGCGGCCGGTCTCCCCGATTAATGGTATCAAGTGGGCGTGGCTTATAGGTTTGTGGGATGGGAGGGGGACAAAATGGCGGCTTGGCCAAGACTGTTAAGGGCAAGGGGAAGGGTAAAACAAAACGGCGGCCGATAGAGAGCTTGGTCATAGAACGCCCGATGGGACGTTAAAAACAAAATGGCGGCCTAAAACTTATTTCAAGCCTCTGCGTACGTTTTCCGTCCGCCGTTCTCCCCCTCCACCACTCCGACGTCGCAGGCTGCCGGCGTCACGTTCTCGGGCTTCCAGGGTGCGCTGGAAGTTGTCAGGTGGCTGCTAGGAGCCGGATGCCGACTGCCGTAACGGCTGACAAAATCATGAATGTGAATTTTATTGTATGTATTAATTTGATATGCCCTGCCTGTGGTAGGACCGGCATACACTATATGTATTTGATATATTTGTTTAATTTGATACGTTTACTTTACGTTGTCAGAAAAAGCAGTAACATGTGTGGGTGTACAAAATTAGGTAATTGATATGTTGACAAACAATGTTTTATATACCACGATTTATATTGTCGCTTGCAGTTGTGAGAGAACATACATATGTTTTTAGGTATGACTGTACTAACGGCCAGCCAGAAGATTTTAAATGCGTTTACTTTACGTTGTCAGAAAAAGCAGTAACATGTGTGGGTGTACAAAATTGGGTAATTGATATGTTGACAAACAATGTTTTATATACCACGATTTATATTGTCGCTGCAGTTGTGAGAGAACATACATATGTTTTTAGGTATGACTGTACTAACGGCCAGCCAGACGATTTTAAATGAATAAATATTTGCTACACTCGCAACAACCGGTTCGACGAGACACAACCTAAACGTGGTTGAATGCGGAAAGGCATTTGTCTCATTAATTCCACACACACACACACACACACACACACACACACACACACACACACACACACACACACACACACACACACACACACACACACACACACACACACACACACACACACACACAAAACAAGATTCTCGTTGCAGGCGTGAAAGCAGACAAACAACATTTGGCTGGTTGTTTTACAGACATAAAACTTTGTTACAGACATGCGAATATTTGGCTGATGTGTACAGTGGTTTCATATTATAAGTACTCCTCGATTTTTCTATAAAACAAATAAATGCTGAAAGTTTGTGAATGTGTTGTGACTAGTTTTACGCACAGCAATTATGGATATCACGTATGGTGTGAAGGTACGTTGACCAATATATAATGTGTACTTTGTTGAAGTTACATGATACTATGCCGTGTGCCCTGTATTTTCATAATTCAAATAGGTAATAAGCTTGGAATGTGTTTTAATCGTATTTTTCATACCTGCCGAACAAGTATATTCCATACACCATGTAGCTGTCGCAAATAATAAAAAAAGGTTTCTCGCTGAACTACTTGTTGCCCATTAAACAGGAAAAACCTTAGCCAAATGTAATAAATATTGTAATCGTTGCTTCAGGTAATATATTAATGCAAATGACTGACGCCGTCGGCTGAAGGGCGCATATTTGGCCTACGTTAGAAACTGTTTGTAGACATATAATCAATCATTTATCTAATGATAAAAAATCATTATTTCATATAATTGGGTTTATATCTATGTTTTAGTATATATGACTGATATAATGTGCCATAATACCATTATTTTGTTCAAGAAAATAAAGTACCATTAAACATCAACGGTCTCTTGGTGTAGCGGCTAACATTCCGGTTTTGGGAATCGGAGACCCGGGTTCGTGTCCCGGAGAAGCCTTAAAAGTGTTCTGAAGTTTTTTTCTCGATTACATTAAAGACGTTTAAATTAAATGGTTAATATTAATATTTATACTTATCCATCTGTGGTTAATACAAAAAAAATCATACAGTTCGTTAAGGTGTTTCGCTCAGATATCACGTAAGGTAAGTTGACAAAATGTACAGTTTGAATGTAGTCATAATAGAATGTATATGTTTTGAAAAAACAGCGAATGTCTAAAAACGCCTCGGGGATTTATACAAGGACGACGTGTGGCATGCATGTGTCACCTTCTACAGTACATCATTAATAACTGTTAGGCTATATTTAATTCGTGTGTACGTGTTTACAACCTTCCTCGTTAGAACATCTGTACTTAGGACGAGCACTATAGATTTATTTATTTATGAAATTTGTTAAAACAAGTTACACAATAAACTAGAATCCAGTGGTCGAGTTATTGTATTTATGGTTGTTTGTAAATTGTATATATGTAATGTCATAATCGTCTTCTGTATCGTCTAATGTCTAAATCGTCTAGGGGATCGTTTGAAAACCTAAATTGATCCTCATCGTCAGAGCTGTCATAGTCTAAGTTAGTGTTGTTTCGTATCCTGTTTGGTGATCTTGAACGACGTACGGGCTCAACTCTAGATGTTGGCATCAAACGGCGTCTAATTCGATACTCGCCCGTCTAATTGTTTGGAAAATCATTCTGAATAAGAAACAAAATACATGCATTTAAAAAATGAATTGCTGTTTAAAAGTAAAGCATTTGTCTACGCGCATTTTAAATAAGATACTTTACATATTTTTAAAGACGCCTTAATTGTATCCTGCTACGTTAAATACCGATTGTACACAGCTACAGTACTATTGGTTTCTATTATAAAACAATCGTACAGTAACCTAAAAATTCACTTTAGTTATTTCTAACTTGACTTATGCACACAACTATTTAAACTAAAATCATCATGTAATTTAATACCTATCGATACTTGTAATGTTTAGTAGAATACAACCGAAAATGAAGGTAGACTGACTTACAGGAATACGGCAGTTTTAGTTCTAATTTGGCTTATGCAAATACAAATTTACACAAACATATTCGTTGTAAAAGGATGTATATTCTTAACGTTTAATAGAATAAAATTTAACATGAAGGTTAATTGACTTACAGAAATACGGTGAACGTGTAACATACCCATCACGCAAATCACAATTATTTGTACAAAAGTTTCCAGGTGGCATGGAGTCATGGCGAAGAGCGTATAGACAATAACACGTTACAACTGGGGGTTAGCATTATATAGGCTTAGACTCGCTTCCCGCCAAATCTACTAGTAGAAAAAGTAATTGGGTATTACAAGATGCGCGCCAAAGTTATAATATATTCATATCCCACGGTCTGTCCGACAGCAGTATATATATAGGTATTCAATTTAAGTGTGTAAGGCCTGTATAAGTAAACCGGTTTGATTATATCTTAGACGTGTATCTAATAGAAAACGCACGTTCAACGTAGAGCTATTTAGGTCTATAAAAAACTTGTAAGCTCTAATTACAGGCACCAACAAGAATGCTGACTATAAAATTTACATAACGAGCACATGTCTCGACACTGATGAATAATCGTCTAAGAATAGACACGACTATGTTTTCTATGCAGTCTGTACGATATAAAAGAAAGATTTGTTCAGGCAATTCCATTCTATTTTTGCACACCGAAGCGAGAATACACAGCACAAAACCCGTCATACTAATCACAATTATCAAATATGTAAGTAAAAGTTGTTATACATTTTGTGCAATCATTGTTAATAAAAACTCTTTGTGTGTGTGTGTGTGTGTGTGTGTGTGTGTGTGTGTGTGTGTGTGTGTGTTTATAAACTCTCACATATGGTATTGGTTTTTACATATTTTATACAAACTGTGTGTTTATAAAAAAGATAACGTATTAAATAAAAAACTTTGTGTGTGTGTGTGTGTGTGTGTGTGTGTGTGTGTGTGTGTGTGTGTGTGTGTGCGTGTCTATAAACTCACACTTGGTATTGTTCTTTAACATATTTAATACAAACTGTACACTCGTGTGTGTGTGTGTGTGTGTGTGTGTGTGTGTGTGTGTGTGTGTGTGTGTGTGTGTGTGTGTGTGTGTGTGTTATAAAAAGTTAACGACGTCGAGTTGTGTTGTCACTCTTTGTAAGACGATTTGTACATTTTAATTGCAGAAAAATAATGGAACCTCGATTCTACGTACTGAGAGAATCAAGTGTTAGAGGCGCTCTCACGTCGTGTACTTACACACCACGACAGCACGATGACGAAGCTGAGGTGATTACTGATTTCGCAGGTGTCCTTACTAAATGCAGCCCTCTGTTACTACTTGACCTCCTGGAACAACTGAATCGTTTGCGCAGCGTAAAGTGGCATATCGCCTGCAGAATCGAGTTCGTAAAGTACAGTAACAGCAGTGACATCGGCGTACACGACACGATTAGTTCCATCGGAGTTTTTCATGGACGTTGTCAGGTAACGTTATCGGGCGATGTACACGATACTTTAGACGAACAACTCGAATCTTCTTACAACAAAATCCTGGAAAGCATCTCCAGGTACACGCGTGAAGGCAGCGGTTGGATAGTAGATTCTGTGCAGAGGGTGGAACTGATCGTTGCCAGATACCATCCTTTGTCAGCGTCTTCTTACATTCCGACTCCAACAAAACTATCCAAGAGCAAGGCAGTTGTAAATGTTGAAAACACCGCAGACGAAATGTGCTTCGTCTGGTCTGTTTTGGCCAGCATATGTCCCGTTAAACTTAACAGAGACCGTGTATCCAAATATAGACATCACACGCATCGTCTAAACATGAGCGGCATTCCATACCCTGTTTCTGTCAAAGATATTTCAAAATTCGAAACCCAGAACTCTGAAATTTCTGTTAATGTGTTCGGCTGTGAGGACGGAAAAGAAATTTACCCCGTAAGAATTACAAACGTTAAGGGTAGAACGTACCATATAAATCGGCTGCTTTTGACAAACCTTCAAGGTCAAACACACTACTGTCTCATCTCCAACATGAATAAGTTATTATTTTCCCAAACGAAACACACCATAAGTGCTTCTACTGTGATTATTGTCTCCACCGTTTCAGCACTGCTCAGCTTCTATCTGATCATTTACCTAACTGCACCCCTTTTGGGGAACAGAAAACAACTATGCCCGACCATAAAGACAGAATAATGTCATTCAAAAATTATTCCTACACCCTAAAACCATTTATGCCGATTTCGAGTCCTTAATCGTTCCCGTCGCTAGCTGTTCTCCGGGTGTTGAGCCTCTGTCCGTTCAATCAACATCCGGCATTCGTTATTCTGTAACTAATGATGGGCAGACAACTGAAACAATTGAACGACTAGTTTTGTCCACAAATATCCAGTCCGTACATGTGCCTTCAGGTTACTGCTATGCCATCATCGACCATGAACGGAAACTTTTCAAACCACCGACAGTGGACCGCGGTGATAACGTTATCGACAACTTCCTGTGTGAGTTGCGGAAAGATGCATTGCTGTTGCAATCTATTATGCGTCAGATTACGCCCTTAACTATGTCCGACGTTGACAATGATGCGTACAAAGAGGCAACGATATATCATTTGTGCAATCAACCACTGCCTAATGATGATAAAGTGCGCAATCATTGTCATCGGAACGGCAAGTTTCTAGGCGATGCACATACGGCTTCCAATCTCAATTGTAAGAAGGCCAGACACTTACCTGTATTTTTTCACAACTTGCGAGGTTACGATTGTCACCACCTGATACAAGGGTTGGGCAAGTACGACGGGCTGTCCTGTATAGCGACCACTAGCGAGCGTTACGTTTCGATGACTCTGGGAAATATACGTTTCTTGGACAGCTATCAGTTTCTGAACATGCCTCTGGCTAAACTTGTAAACAACATGACCGCGAGTGGGCATAAATTTCCTATTCTTAAGCAGTGTTTCAACGAACACATTGGCCTGCTTGTACGTAAAGGAGTGTACCCATATGAGTACGTAGACAGTGTCAATAGGTTCGAGGAAACAAGCTTACCCGCTCGCGAAATTTTCACAGCAGGTTGATGGACTCGTCAATTACGGAAGCCGAGTATGCGCATGCCGAACGCGTGTGGTCGGCATTCAGCTTATGTAATCTTGGCGAGTACCACGATCTGTACTTGAAGACTGACGTTTTGCTGCTGGCAGAAATCTTTGAAAGTTTTCGAGAAATGGCGTGCCAGTACTACCAACTGGATCCCTGTCATTTTTACTCGCCTCCGGGTTTGGCTTGGAACGCGATGTTAAAAATGACGCGTATCGAACTGGAGCTATTGATGGATGTCGACATCTATCTGTATTTATACAAGAATTTAAAGGGCGGGGTGGCCCAAATTTCTAACCGCCATGCCGCAGCAAACAATCCTCAAGTAGTAGGACAATACGATGCTTCACGACCGACCACGTATATTCTTTACACGGACTGTGACAACTTATACGGAACGGCAATGTCACAGGCGCTGCCTTAAGCAGGCTTTCGTTGGCTCGATCGAAACGAGATTGCAGCTATCGATGTGCGTAATGTGAGCGATGACGCTGACGTTGGGTATATTTTTGAAGTCGATCTACACTACCCTGACCATCTTCACGATCGCCATAGCGATTATCCGTTGGCTCCAGTTCGACAACAAGTAACTAAAGAAATGCTTTCACCCTATTCTCGTCGTTTGCGAGAGAAACTAGTGGAAGCTTCCGTATACGGATCATCCGTATCGTCCGTAGAGAAGTTGCTTACGACTTTGGACGATAAAAAAAATACGTTCTCCATTATCGAAATTTAAAGTTGTATTTGAGTCTGGGCTTAGAGATGAAAGCGATCCCTCACAGTGTGCGTTGACATTGCAACATGGATATACGAAAACGGATTGCCAAAGAATTGCACGCACAGGCAAGACGTAATTATCCACGGCGTGCAGTGACGTTGAAAGGTTTGAACAATCTCTACAAGCCGATCTTGTGGAAATGATTCCCTACGCTCGAGTTAACAAAGGATACAGATATATTATGACGGTAATAGACTGTTTCAGTAAATACGCTTACGCCATACCGGTCCAAAATAAAACTGGAGACCATGCGTTAGACAAGATATTGCGTAAGGTTCGTATGAAGCATTTACAAACTGACAATGGAAAAGAATACTACAACTCAACTGTTCGCGCACTGTTAGATAAGTACGGTGTAAACCATTATTCTACGTACTCGGAAAAGAAGGCTTCCATAGTAGAAAGGTTCAACCGCACGTTGAAGAATATGATGTATCGTGTATTCACCGAGCTGGGTACGTACAAATGGCACCCTACGGTGTTAGCAGAGCTAGTAAAAAGGTACATTGACACGCCACATAGAACCATCGGAATGAGACCGCGCGAAGTAAACGTCACTAATGAAAAATTAGTACTGGAACACATAAACAAAAAGACGGCAAATAATTTGCGTCGTGTGAAGAGAACTAAATTTAATGTTGGAGATAAAGTTCGGATAAGCAAATTCAAACGTACTTTCACGAAAAGATATCAACCTAATTGGACTAACGAAGTATTCACGGTTGACGAAATACGACCTACAATACCGATTACATATTATTTGCGCGATCACGAAGACAAAGTCATAAGAGGATCTTTTTACGAACACGAGCTTATCAAGTCTGAAGTAGGAAATGTGTATCTTATAGAAAAGGTTGTACAGCGTAAAGGCGATCGTGTGAAGGTTCGATGGTTAGGTTTCGACGGTACTCATGACACGTGGATAAATAAAAAATACTGAGTTTAAAGTTTACGTTCATTTAAGTAACAATCGTACGCGAAGATGAAAGTCGTGCAACGCAAAGAGAGACTTAAAATCTACGACTTACAACAGGCCTTGGACAGATGCGGATACGGTTGAAACGACGCAGGCAATAACCGCCACGGGTCTCTGTTGCACGATAAGGTGTCTGATCGTTGGCCCCAGTTCGACGGGAAAATCAAATGTCATGTTTAATTTACTGTTCGAAAAAAACGCATTGCGCTTTACCAATGTCTATGTATTTTCAAAATCACTGTATCAACCGAAATATATCCTGTTGGAAAAAGTGATGGCCAAAGACCCCGAGGTCGGATACTTTCCCGACAACGATAACGAAGAAGTCGTCCCGCCAGAAGACGCCTAGTCGAACTCCGTAATGATATTTGATGATGTCAGTTGTGAACGACAAAACAAAATAAAAGATTATTTTACTAGAGGTCGACATAAATCGATAGATTGTTTCCTGTTGGGTCAAACGTATACTGACATTCCGAAACGTGAGATAAGAGACAATGCTAACATGGTAATACTTTTCAGGCAGGACAAACGTAACATGAGTTATGTTTACAATGACCATGTCAATACAGATATGCATTTCGAAACGTTCAAAAAAATTTGTGCTAAAGCATGGAACAAAGAAAATTATGGTTTCCTGGTAGTGGTTAAAGACTGTGATTTGTGTGACGGGCGCTACAGAATTGGCTTTGATAAGGTTATACAATGCGACCCGATAACTAGCTAAGTCGGTACGTACGTTTATATGTATAAATATATATTCTAACGGTACTGTTGGAAATGGATACCGAAACGGTTTCCATTTTAAACAGTACCGTTCAAAATGAGTACCGAATTGAGCCGTCATATTCAATATATATATAGTCAGCACGGTGGGATATACACTCAGTTCAAAAAAGACGTAGACGACAGTAGCCGTAATGGAGGACAAAAAATCGGAACAGAAGAAGGTATTAAGTGAAATACTAGCACTTAGTGAGTCTATTAGACAAAAACATCGTGAAATAAAGCGTGGTACTGTGGAGACTGCAAGCAGTTTAGAAAAAACCTTTGAACCATTGGTTCAACCAATTAAAACGCTTACCAAACAACTCGGTGGACCTGGAAACTGGGAAAATGTTATCTTACCCCAACACCTAAAACTGAGTACCTATAATGACAATGACGAAGACGTAAAAACTGTGAGTACTCCTCGGAAACAGTTGCCTGGTAGTTCCTCCTATGAGGCTACCAGCACTCCACGCTTCTTACCTACCCAAACGATTTCAGAAACGCCCGACTCTCCGGCTAACGTATACCTAGCTACTCCAGAAGGTCGACGAGAAGGTTTAGAAATGTTAGACCGGTTACCATATGGAATGTTAGCCAAAGAATGTATGAAGAGATTAATCACGGATACGAGTAACAGTATCGATCATACGTAAGGCCCACGAATGGAAGGTAATACAGTTATGATAGGCGATGGCACGTTGGAATTCGAAAGGAACGACCTGTACATAAAGGACACGCGTTATAAAGGAACACAAGTGTGCCGTAACTATGACAGGCGTTACGGTAACATAGGAATTTGTTTGTTGCTCTCGCTACGAATTTGGACGCTCACGCTATCTATGTGAGACTTTGGACAACTTGACTTTTTCTGGCCCGCGGCGTGGCGCGCTGTTGTCGTTGAGTAGACGAGAGGCTTGTTGTTGACTGTAGAAGGGTTGTCAGCTGTGTGCATGCAGCCAGCTGTTTTGTCCAGGTCAGCGTTTGGAAAAGTTTTTGTTTTTTTTAATGCCGGGTTTTTTTTTTTTGTAAATTGATTATGGAAGGCTAAGTAAAAAGTGTGCCAAGGGGTCTCTGGCCTGGCAACTGTGACCGTGTGGTGAGACCAAGATGTAATGCGTAAGTAGATTGAGGAACGCGGCCTTAGCATGTGCTATTGCAAAATCGGACAGGTATGCAAAAATGAAAATTATTAAATTTTTCCTAGGAGGTGCTTTCGCACTACTTGTGTTTCGGGTCAAGTGTGGGCCTGGCTAGTTCTTAACAAAAAAAAAAAAAGTTGCTTTAATTCTGGAGGTGTTTTTTAACTTCACTGAATACCTGGAATATCAGGTTACTGTAGCCATTGCAAATTCTTTCCTGAACGCAAGTTTTTTTTTTAAAGAAAAGGTCTGTTGAACTTGATTGGCTTTTGATATTTCTTTCAAATGGTGAGCTCAGCTTATGTGCAAAACCTTTTTTTTACATACAAAAAAAAAACAAAGAAAAACTTAAGAAAATGTGTTAGGATTCAGCTGTGTGCCCATGTGCCTAGTGAAGCGAAATCTAGCCCGAGTTCCTTAGTCTCTCTCAGTATTATTCAGTGTTGTTCATATAAATGTCTTGTGTTTGAATTGTGAAAAGCATGTAATGTCCAGTATACATTTTGTCTATAATCTGTGTTGAACTTATATTGTGTCTGCCTTTTATTAGAACGTATCAATTTGTTTATGAAAAGAGCTGCAGATCACATACAATTGCCATAATATGTACTAGAACTGTAATTCAGAAGTATTCATCATGTTAATAGAAATGACTGAGTTTTTGTACAAGATGAAATTTCCACTTTGTGATTCAGTATTTATTTTAATTCTCTATCAATGTACAGTCACTGTGAAAATTCTTTTGTATATGTATATACTCATAATTTTATGCACAAAACATTTTTACATTTTTGAGAGATATATATACCTGATTATTTGATAGTTTTTTTTAATAATGGTGCACTCTGAAATCAGCAAGCCATTGTGCTACACAAGTTTATACAAGTTTAAGGAAAAGTGAGCACACACACTTGTGAATTCCACACAAAGTATATAATTACCTACCTTATGTTTACATTTTACTTTACTAATTATATGATTCTCCTTCCTAGCTTGATTGAGATTTCAGAGGGCGCATGTTGTTGTGTAATATAATTGTTTAAATTGTTGTGGCTGTAATAATTGTTGTAGGATAAAATTGTTCGTTAAATGGTTTAAAAAATTGTTTATATTATTAAAAGTGTTTATAGTACAACCAGAGGGGGACTGAAAAGAAAAAAAAAAGACTTATTGTTATTAAATGTATTATATTTCGAAAACCTCTGGATTTACTCTTTGTATTTGTTATTGTTAATATAATTATTTCCAAATAGGGAAATTCTATTTGGTGAAGGTTCAAAATGTACTGTCGAGGCTTGTTGCATGTCATGGTTATTTTGAATACCATGTAATATATTTTAAATATGTTACATATTTTATATATTTCTAGTAGAATACTTTCACAGCCTGGATACTATGAAATCTCTCATTGTAAGAAAAACAAAATTTTATAGAATCAATAAATTTGTTATTTGCGGAATTTTAAAAATGAGGTCACCTCATTGGTCCAATTACCTAATGGTTACCCAGCATGTGGCCATTCTTCCACTAGGAAGCCTCTCCTGGTTCAAGTGAACAAGTGGGCCGGTCATCCAGGTAAGTTGTAGTTTTTTTATATCTTTTTTTAAGGAAGTCAAACTTGTAAAATGTGTTAAATTCGGAAAGTTGAAAATTGTGTTGTGGTGTCATTGGTGATGAGCGGCTCACAAGGTCTGTACGAGTTAATCTTTATGAAAAAGCCAGATAGAGATTATTTTAGTCCTAACGATCTTAACGCTTACAAGTCGATTTTAATAGCAACTAACGCACACAGACAGAAGTACCAACCAGACAAACAAATAAATTCTAATTCAGGTTACAAGTATCGCAATATTATACGTCACCTGTTTCCACGTAGCGGTAAAGGTGTCGCCGGTAGCGAGTTTATAATGGAAAAGTCAGCAACAGATAACGAAATTGTACAATATGTGCATTGGGACGATGTAAACGAGTTGGTAGAACGACTACGACTGTTGATAGCGTCACAAAGGGCTAGGCATACGGGGCACGACAATGAAATAGTCTCTCTGATAGAGGAATTACGCGAAGCGAATGTCATCCAGTAGTGGTACAATAATAGTAAAAGCATATATAAATAACTTCATCTATATGTTGCCGCGTTATTCGCAATATGAGTGTAGACAAGTTCGGAAGACATCAAAGTAGGCTATTCCAGGCGAGTCTCCGTGGCCTGCCGTGTGTCGGGTTCGAGACTACTGCGGAAGGCGACTATGATATGTCCTCTAAACGATTGCGAATGGAGGGTGAACCGAATGAAGGCAGCGATGCGGTAACTATGAAGTACGTTACAGAAAACAGTTTACTACTGAAGAAGGTCGACACGAATAACACGTTCTTCGACGCAAATAAGCGTGTTATTCGAAACCTTAAAGAACCAATTAACAGGACGGACGCTGTTAATAAAGTGTATATGGATACCCGAATACCTCTGCTCTATTACGATGGATGGCATTTTGGTAACAAACGCCTCGTAAACGTGGGTGAACCAAAGTTGGGCAATGACGCTGTTAACAAAGCGTACGTTGAAAAACAAATAGCAATTCGTGACGATGGAAAATGGGATTTTAGCGATATGCGACTAAGCAACGTAGCAGCGCCAACGTTAGACGGTGACTGTATAAACCTTTCTTTCCTCAAAAATAACGTGCTGAATCCTCTAACATTGATCAAAGAAACTGCACTGGCACTGGATACTACAGCAGACGCGAATGATGCAAAGGGTAAATGTATAACGAATCTGAGGGATGCGGTAAAGGAAAACGAAGCTGTAAATCTACATCTGATAAATTTAAACATAAGCTGTCTAGTATGGCGTACTTAATAGCACAATGTCTAAACGATCCCCAACGTCGTAGGACGCCGCCGACAACAAAACAGAAATCTTGGCGGAGTAATTTTGATAACTACTGAGATGTTCATCGTCTATAAAAATATAGAGTAAGAGCTCCAGGTGCAGTTGTATTGTACAATCAGTTGTATGGTAAATAAGAAAATGACAGTGGTTTACGGAAAACGTATTAGTCGTACTCGACTTCCGTGAAGAGGGAACGTGGTCTGTTGAACAAAGTGATTGACCTGCTACCAGTGGAACTACATATCCCCGGTGGTTACAGATATTGCGGTCCGGGTACCAGATTAACGTAGCGGTTAAGCAGAGGTGATCCTGGAATTAATCAATTGGACGAAGCGTGCAAACAACACGACATCTCGTATGCCAAATATTCGGACGATAAGAATAGAAATATCGCCGATCGTATACTCGCGAATAAAGCGTGGGAACGTATTATATCTACTGACGCGAGTCTTGCTGAACGAGCAGCAGCTTGGGCCGTTACTACTGCCATGAATACAAAATCCAAACTGGGAATGGGACACACTCGTCGCCGACGAGCATGCCGTAAAAGACGTTGTCGTACGAACAACATACATAAGAAGAAGATAACAAACAAGAGCGGAGGCGGAACTAGACGTCGTGTAAACCACCAACGGCGACGTAAGACAGCCAAAGGACTATATTTACGGCCCTCTCCATATGCGCAATACGACTACAAACACACGTGTTCGTCTACCAGTGAAAGCGCTAACGGATGCGAATATAAGTTATTACGCTAGATGATTACGTATTCCATATTTTAGAGGTGTTTTTAAGCGTGACGGTTTACCGAAAACCATACGGTCACACGAATGTGCTGTTATTAATCTAGATTGGACACATGGGTCGGGTACTCATTTGGTGTGCTACAAAAAGCGTGACAATGATGTTTACTATTACGATAGTTATGGTAACCTTCGCCCGCCATTAGAGTTGAAGAGTTATATTAAGACCGGAGGAACAAATGGACACGTGTATTACAATTACGAGAGACAGCAGACATTTGATTCGGTAATATACGGTCATTTATGCCTACGTTTCCTGTGCATACCGATTAGTTAACGTAAAGATGTCGTCGCATACGCTCATGTTTCTGGTTACACGGCAGAATTTGAGACGGTATTTTTCCCTCCGTTGCACTTGTCTGCGAAGTATGAATGGGAAATATGTCTTCTCGATATGATCGTTTTCAATGCCATATCTAACGTCTGGGAGGGCGTTAGCAATGAGCTCGAGTTTTATAATGTAAGCCAAAAAAAAAAAAACAATTACTGTAGCTCTCCCTACTGGCACATACGAAGTGGACAATATCCGAGATTACATTCAAGACAAGCTGGGCGGGCCGGATGTCGTTAGCTTGTGTGCCAACAACAACACTTTGAAAACAACTATCAAGTCGATACATGAGGTCTTGATCGATTACAATAAACCTACCATCGCATCCTTATTGGGATTCAAGAAACAGAATGAGGACGTACGTAAGCTTGAAGCCAATGTATAGCATGAATCTAATGAGTCAGTTGACATTGTCAATTCGAACACGATCCAGGTTAAGTGCAATATCGCTCACGGATCTTACAAGGACGGTTTAAACGATCATATACTGCATTCTTTTTCACCTTCAGTAACATCAGGGTGGAGGATAATAGAAAAACCAAGAAATCTCATATACCTTCCGGTGAACGTAAATTTTATAGACACTATACACATACAAATTGTTGATAAACAAGATAATTTAATAGATTTTAGAGCAGAAGAGGTTACCGTCAGGCTACACGTGAAGAAACACGACTTGTAACCCGATTCACGTGTTAGTAAGGGTAAGGCAGTTAGAGCGTTAACAGCTCGTAACAAACGATTTCTTTGTTCGTTAGGATTACAGGTAACATAAAAGTTAAAAATGCCATCGAGTGTTCTCTCCGTGAACGAGGACATCGTTTTCGACGATAGTATCGCAAGTTTGGAGTACCACACCCATACACCGTACGCTACGTCCAAATACGACAACAACGATGAGATACGTATAGCAGTTCAACAACAAGACCTGTACACTCTTCCCTGTGAAAGTTTACTGTATATAGAAGGAAAACTCACAAAAAAGGATGGAACAGCAGTGGATAATGAAATGGGTTTTGACAATAACCCAATGGCCTTTGTGTTTGAAGAGATTCGATACGAGTTGGGTGGAGTCGAAGTGGCGAGAACGAGACGTGTTGGTATTACGTCGGCCTTGAAGAATTTAGTCTCGTTCGATGTAAACGAAGAGAGTACCAGCACGATAACCGCGTGTTGGACTCATCCTGCAAAGGCTACGACTACTTTACAAAAAATGAAAAGCACCAGTGGTGATTTCTGTTTCACGGTAAAACTACGAATGTTAATGTGTTTTGCTGAAGATTATAAACGTATAATCGTTAATCAAAAACTAGAACTCTTACTGCTTCGGGCAGCGTCAGACACTGATCCGCTATATTACAATAAATCAACCTCCGAACCGGCTCCTGATTACAATCTCAAGCTGCAAAAGGTTTATTGGAAATTGCCTGAGGTAAAACCGTCTGACGCGCAAAAGGCAATGCTCTTACGTCTGGTAGAACGAGACAAGGCGATCGCGATAGCCTACAGAAGTAGGGGGAAAATACTAGTCCTGACTAACAAAGGAATGCCGCCTTCCCACGCTTCCCCAACCACCAAGATCAAAGAGCTGCTGCCGTTCCCACGGTCCAAGATTTTTTCCAACACTCCCCCCACCACCAATGGACCGCAGCATCCCAAAAAAGCACAGCATCCGCGAATAGAATTTTTTATTTTTTTAATTTGATTTTTTTATTTTTTTTATTAAATTGATTTGCATATGAAGGAGGTGGGTGGGGGGGTAAGGGGTTGGGGTTCAATGGACCACCCGCGTCCGCGAATTTCCGCGAATATAATTTTTTATTTTTTTAATAAAGCTGATTTGCTTATCAGAGGTGGGCGGTGGAGGGTGGTGGGTGGGTGGTGGGTGGGGGGTTCGAACTTGATGCATTATAGTGTATATTAAAAATATATGATCAGGGTTACCAACCTTCGCATGAGTTTAAATTTGTTGTGTGTTATAATGTATATTGAATCTATATGATCAGGTTTACCAAATACATGGGTTCAAACTTGATATGTGTAATATAGTGTTTATTAAAATATATGATCAGGGTTACCAATCATGCATTATTGTGTATAGAACAGATCTGCCAACATTTTTCTGTGGTGGGAAATTCAAACTATATGACCAGACGTATTATAGTGTATAGTAAATTATATGACTGTTGACGAATTTGATATCAAGTTATCAACTCTCTCTCCCCATCCTCTCTCTATTTGTCTCTAGACGCAGTTATCGATCACGATATAAACTCTCTCTCTCTCTATGTGTTTATGAGCAGACGCATTATAGTGTACAGTAAATTATATGATGGTTGTCGACTACGATATCAAGTTATCAACTCTCTCTCCCTTCGTCTCTCTCTTTGTCTCTAGACGAATTTATCGATCACGATATAAACTCTCTCTCTATGTGTTTATGTAACACCTCTCTCTCTCTCTCTCTCTCTCTCTCTCTCTCTCTCTCTCTCTCTCTCTCTCTCTCTCTCTCTCTCTCTCTCTCTCTCTCTCTCTCTCTCACATTTCTGATTACTATACACGGAATTACATATTGTTATCTGCTCGTACGCAAGGGGTATATCCTTTTCAGGTAAGTGATATTTAAAAAAATTATTTACAACGTCCGACTAAAAATCATATTTTCAAGATAAAGGGTTGTGTCAAGAAATAAAATCATACTACGATCACATACACACACACGCTCTCTCTCTCTCTCGCTCTCTCTCTCACACATTTCTGATTTCTATACACGGAATTACATATTGTTATCTGCTCGTACACAAGGGGTACATCCTTTGCAGGTAAGTGATATTTTAAAAAATTATTTACAACGTCCGACTAAAAATCATAGTTTTAAGATAAAGGGTTGTGTCAAGAAATAAAATAATACTACGATCACATACACACACACACACACACACATGACATATGTTTATGCGTCGTATACATGTAACAGAAATAATGTATTGCTGTCTCTATGTGTTTATGTAACGTCTATGTCTTACATCTCTAGACGCAGTTATCGAACACGATATTATTCCTCAAAAAATCTGTTGTACAATATCTCTCGCGCGCTCTCTCTCTCTCGCTCGCAGACGTCGGAAAAAATTCCTAGTTTATAATGTAATTACCTGTGCGTGTGCTGTTACAGATGACAAATCCATACGTTAACGGCTTCACAAAAAATGTTAGCCACACACACATACACACACACACACACACACAACGATACAGAATTAGATATAGTTATTCTTCACTAACTTAAGCCAAGGGTCATTGACCATGATTACATCGTCTAAATAGATGCGTCCTACTTTCTAATTTGACACATGACAGTCATTAACAGCGGGCGACGGTATGTCGGGTTACTTACGGATTATAAAGTATTTACTCCCAAAACGAATTTTTGTATCGAGATCTAATATGGAAAGATTAACTATGTGCGCACACACACACACACGTACAAACACATTAGCGAGCACGAAGTTCCTATATTTTGTGTTGATAGTATTAACCGGTTCATGAAACAAGTCTACCCACTTGTGAACACTTTGATAACCTGTTGATTGAACATAACACATTTGAGTGTAAGTAACTATGCGGTCATTGACGTACACACACACACACACACACACACACACACGTACAAAGACATTAGCGAGCACGGAGTTCCCATATTTTGCGTCCACATTTGTTAAGACCACGATTCTGACCACCTGATATTACGTAAACGTGTTTGCTCTACCTAAATATCTTCACACAATAAAGGCTACGTCTCAGTCATTACGAATAATGTTTATACAAAAGTTATATTTTAATATATGAAACAGGAATAATCATACATATTAGAGTTTGCTTAGTTTTTCATACAGTATTATTTTTAATAATTGATGGCTTACATTTTATTGTCATATAACATTTTAGTAGTGATATTTACAAATACAAATGTATGATTTAAAGACAACTTCGTCACTAGCAATCTTCAATAAACTATTCTTCTTCATTTGGTACTTCATTAAGCTGGTCCTTGGACTTTACTTTTCTGGGTGCTTCATAAACATAAGGATCACTACCACCAATAACTTGTGGTACAATACTTCTATTCAATGGTAAAACCTAAGACAAAAAGCATTAAATAAAACAAGCAATCAGTATTAATAATAATACAAAATCACTTTTTATTAATTTAAAATACTGTATGAAAGAGTGGTATGTAATTTTCATCCAAAATATGTAAAACAAAAATACAGACTATATGAAATGTATATTAACAAATGTATATTTACAAAATAAGTATATTACAACTCAGGAAAGAGTGGTACGTAATTTTCACCCACCCAATCTTTTATAAATCTGCCATAATTTACTCCGCCAGCATAGTCGGTAATAAACTGGGTGTAAATATTCGATAAGTCTATTTTAACTTGTTTCTCGCCTTGAGACTGGCAATCGGAGAGACGTTGTAATATTTCTCTGTTGTTCTCCAATTGAGTCGCTCACCTTTCTACCGAATCCGACATGTAACATTCAAAACTGTTCGCGGAAGACATTATACTCGACTAAAACAAAGACATTCACGACGTTTATCACTTAATATATTATCATGACCACAAAGTGCTGAGTGATTATGGTCCTACGTAACATTCGAAATTTAAACGTTACAATCTATATAACGTTCTGCTTCTGTTTCAGATAATAATAGTTTGAATATAAAATGAAATGGAACGTTGTATTTTGTTATGAGAAATTGCATTTCTAAATTTTTTTACATTTGTAAATTACAGAAATTTTCTCTAACTACAGCTGCAATCGTTCAGTTTCGGTAACATTTAAAAAAATTGATGGATTTGGTACTCGATATATTCTACCCTCTTAGTATTTTCATTGATACATTTCGGAAACTGAGTACAGAATAAATCTACAATCACCCAGTCGGAATCATTAAGTTTTACAAAAGATCTTATTGATCAGTTTGTTAGAGCCCAATTTGTTGTCAGAAAACAATTATGTGATCGAATAAACATTATCAGAGAACAACGTCCTCCTAAAGATAAATCTACCAGAGCTCAAAACAATACAAAGTCATACTTTTGGTAAACAAAATCTCGTCAATAACAAAAGTTGTTTTTATTTCAACAGCTGCAAACAATAATTAATTTTCTTACACTAATAAACATTTTGTTGTAATTGTTTCAATTAAAGGAAACATGTATATTCCTCAAGAAAATCTGTTGTGGTTGGACGAAACATGTGACTGAATTAATAAATTGTCTCTCTACATACACCATCACCACCATGTGCGGTGTCGCGTGTACGGGTAAAATTAATTAACATGTGTCGGATGTTATAATTGTACAATATGAATACGTATAATAGCAATGGTATGAGCAACTCATTACGTGTGAGTAATTATATTAATCTGTGCCGGTGTTTGCCTAACCCTGCGGTCGAATGTTTTATAAAATTGTATTTAATATAACGCGAACACAAATGTCGGTGAGCGCAACTATATTCGGACGGCACTGGTGAACGACTGCGCCGTCTGGCGGTGCAATTTTGCCGTGGCTTGTGCTGTGAGTGCAGCGTTAGTTCACCTACTGCAGTCACCGGAAAAGCAACAGACTCCCAGAACCGAACAGACAGTATTACGTAGTTGTTTCTTCTGCACTAATGGTAGGCTAAATTTACGAGACTTCCCGGGTTCTCGTCTAAGCCGGAGATGCTGGTCGATGCTGATGTAACTACACCTTCATCAGCCATGAGCCATCATACACACACCTGTTCGGAAGAGGGAGTCTGGTGAACAAACGCAAGATGCTTCACATGCTCATGACTAAGGTGATATGAACCCTTTTTATTTTCGTTGGCCGGGCCTGCCGTGCTCCTGATTTACAATTTAAATTTCTTTTGAAACCATGTGCCCACGCGGCTAGACAGTCTGCTCTGGGGTGTGTCAGCTGAACATTCATTCTGAACATCATGTGACTTTAATAATTTAATTTCATAAAACTAAGTACTATGTTTGTAATTGTGTGCTGCACTGAGGGAGCGTGCCAGAGTTTTTTTTACTATTAAATATTTTTGATATATAGACAAGAGTCATTACGCTATTCTCTACAAAATTTAAGTCACATGTTAGAGGTTCTGTTCCGGCTGGTTCAGAACGGGTTTATATTTTAATTTCATTTTGGTTTAACATGTAAGGGCTGTGGGGGTTTCGTTTTCAGGCTGTTTTCTGGGGGTAAAAGGGGACATAGTTTTTGCCAGGCACATGTTCATTCAGTTTAAGGCAGGTTTGATTCCTGTCACACATGGTCAAGTACAGGCTGGCGCGCTCCCACATCTGCTAGGATACAACAGTCATTTACTCATTTATACTCATTTATACACAGCCATCCGGCTTTAACAGAAAAGAACTTTTATATTTTTGTGGGCATGTACTGATTAATTTTTGACCTTGTAAAAGCACATACTGATTAATTTTTGACCTTGTAAAAGCATATACTGATACATGTATCCATCTGGATTTGTAAAACAAAATTAACATTTTTAAACTCATACCAATTGCTTAAAATCAGGTGATGAGGGTTTTCCATTTTATATGGTGTCTAAGGAACTTAAAGATTTTCATATGCTCATAATGGGTCAATTATCAGATGCTATCTATACATATGGGCAGTCCGGTCTCTCTTTATGCTTTGGGAGTGATTATCATCCTTTCGGGGGGTTTCTTAATTATTTAAATTAATGGGAATTAATGAATCATGGTGACTGAAAGTCTAACATTTAGGATTGACGGGCTTGGGGCTTTGTAGAAACACTTCCTGTCGGGCAGATCGAGCATGTGTATTCCAAGGCTACTAGGTGTCTGTAGTATGCGTATATAATTATGAGTGTATGTGTCTTTATGTTTCCGTACGTGTTGTCAATGTTAAGTGTTAGTAAAAAAAAAAGGGGGGGCGGAATTATATAATTACAGAATGCTGCCTGATATATATATATATATATATATATATATATATATGTTTATAGGGATAGATCGATATTGTCTTTGACACGATTCAGGATATAGGAATTATTTATTTATTATGTATTTTGAATGTTATTGCCCTTGCCATGTGATAATTATGTGATTTGCAGGATATTATATGTAACGAATTATGGGGCAAAATAAAAGTTGTTATTGTTAAATTACAGCCGAGTTTCATTGCGAGCCCCGTCATACTGGACCCAGCGCATTTTTGGCTTATCTAGGCTCTGGCCTAGTTTTAAATAACTTGTGGCTTCTCTTTCAAAAAAAAAATATAAATACAAAAAAAAAATTGTTTTTATATACAGCATAAAAGGAAAGAGGGTTTACAAATCTTTATGTAGCAAATACGCACACATTCACAAAATACAGCACTCAGGTGTAGGGCAATTAATCCCTTTTGTATTGAGCGTATTTAAGTAGACCTACTCATGATGACAGTAAATTTTGTCTAAACGTCAACTCAAATGTCTGGTAAATACACGAACCTGACAAAACCTTTAATCGCTTCTTAAGTCGTAGTCATTATTAAACTCAACATAACTACTTGTGTTACGCGATTGATGTTCGTGTTAAACGACTGATGACCCATGTAATAATACAGATTAACCTCGTATAATAATAATTAAAGTAATGATGATCTTTTAGGAGTTTGGCGGAACAGATACGGCCACTTGGTTTATGACGTCCATCGATTTTTCTGATGTATAATTGAACAATATGAATACGTGTAATAACAATGGTATGAGTAACTCATTACGTGTGAGTAATTATATTAACCTTTATGTAGCAAATACGCTCACATTCACAAAATACAGCTCTCAGGTGTAGGGCAATAATCCCTTTTGTATTGAGCGTATTTAAGTAGGCCTACTCGTGATGACAGTAAATTTTGTCTAAACGTCAACTCAAACGTCTGGTAAATAAACGAACCTGAGAAAACCTTTAATCGCTTCTTGAGTCGTAGTCATTATTAAACTCGACATAACTACTTGTGTTACGCGATTGATGTTCGTGTTAAACGATTGATGACCCATGTAATAATACAGATTAACCTCGTATAATAATAATTAGAGTAACATGAGTATTAAATTATACTATACAATATTTATTGTCATCATCAGGACTGTGTATGAATACAAAGAAATATCAAACACAACAGATCAATTATTTGAGTGAACGTGTTTGTGTATGTGAGCGCGCGCGCGCGCGCGTGTGTGTTTGTGCGCGCGGGCGTGTGTATGATTGTATATGTGAATTAGTTGAAACAATACGAGGTAGAGGGAGAACGAGTGTGATTGCTGACATAGGCCTATACTTAATTTTTAAATATTCTATAGTACTCTGTATATACATAGTTCTCGGAAAATAATAAGTTACAACAATATGATTATAAGTATTATCCATTTTCACTTGATAGATAGGTGTACCATAAACTTGTGTTTGTAATATTATGTAAATTATCTTATATAACTTTGTAAAGTTCTACAGTTATTGTGTTATTTATAATTCTCTAAATTAATGACGGCGTTTTCAATACCAGTAGTCAGTGAAACATAATAAAATAACTTTTAATAATTTACATAATTGAACTAACCTATAATCTGTATTTAGCTATATGTTTACTATGCTATACTGTATTACTTTATGAGGTCTTCATAAACATAATTTGTGATACAATACTTCTGTTCAATGGTAAAACCTAAGACAAAGCATTAAATAAAATATGCAATCAGTATTAATGATATAAATATCACTGTTTTATTAATTTAAAATGTTGTATAATTGTCTACGATTGACAAATAAGAGAAAAGACATACTTTACGGAATTTCTTGAAATTTTTGTAGTTAGTCTTCAGCTCATCACCCTCACATGTACTAGCAGCGTGTTTGGGTACAATTAACGATTTAAATTCAATGTTCTGAGAAGTACGCATATTCATCTGCCCGTCTCCCTCTCGTTTACTGACAGTATGTTTGGGTACATTTAACCATTCAATGTTCTGAGAAGTATTCATCATCTTCTTGTTCCTGTAATAATAACAGTACCTGCCTCAGTGTCATATACATTATGTGCTATATATACACATAAGGCTTTCAACACACACACACACACAAAACCAAATGTGACCACACACACACACACACACACAGCACATACCATAAATCTAGAACATGGGAAGGTATTATAACAAGCATTACGAAAACATGTACGTATGGACACATACATAGATGAAACCTTTAAAACAAAACAGATTAATACCTGAATAAATTTTAAAAAAACAGGACGGCGTATTTAGAACACTTAGAATTGGAAATCCACAAACACATCAAAAATATCCATCATACCCTATCAAACACCGTACCCAACAAAAACCCTGTTCTTATCAAGAGATATCAGTAACTGACCTAAGCACAAGTGATTCATTAGGCAACAGACCAAAATCAAAATAGACGACTGTAAGCTCAATTTAAATAAAATCTGTATATTCAATAAAATTATGTTCACTTATTAACATATTCAAATCTTTTTACTTACCTCTTAAATGCTGTTATATACACACAATAGTCGATTTCACGATGAGTGCAGTGTATCATGCAAATGAGAAATAGTGACAGGTTTTCTTTGCGTATATATATCATACGACGGAAGGGTCGGGTAGGGGGTAGCTTGCGTACACGTTTGAAAGTTGATGTAAGTCATATACCCGAGGGGTCATTGTCCGTGATGGAAAGCTTTTATTTTCATACATTAGTCAAAATTAGGAAAACAAACGAACCAGTAAACATTATGAATTCCACTCGTTGGAAGCCAGCAATTTCATGCTCGTAGACAATTTTATTTTTATAATATTATTTGTATATATAGACATTTTACAAAAATCATAAGCATCAACAAACTGTATATCCCTTTGTTGGTTTGTAATTATTATTATTCAAGTGGAGGGTGAAGAACAGAGTTGCAACAATATATGATTACAACAACAACAGCTTAACTCAAGGGGTCATTGTCCGTACTGGAAAGCTGTCTCCACGATTATGTCTTAAGAAATTAGCGATACGAAAGTATTTCGTACATTAGCTAAATTATGAATCTCGTTCGTGAGAAGCCTGTAAATTCATGCTCATAGACAATTTTATTTTCATAATATTATTAATTGTATATATAGACATTTTTTACATAGCTCATAATTTGCACAAAAATCATAAAGCATCAAACTGTATGGGAATGATGACCTGTGACTTACCGCGACGCTTAATTTCTATCTCTTCACGTATCAAATTGTTTCTTTACGTTTGTATTTTGTCTAAGCTATGTTAACTTCACACACACACATACACACACATACACATACATACAACACAACCTACACATGTTAGGTTGAATGCAGCCCGCTCACATTTCACGTTAGGTTGAATGCAAACACACACACACACACACACACACACACACATACACATACATACAACACAACCTACACATGTAAGGTTGAATGCAGCCCGCTCTCGTTTTACTTTGGGTTGAACGCAATACACACACACACACACACACACACACACACACACACACACACACACACACACACATATGTTAGGTTGAATGCAACCTCGGGTCCTTGTAGTCTAACGTTTATCTTATAAATGTAATATATAAGTCTTCACATCCCCTTTTGACATTGTAAGATTTTAATAAAAACAGATATCGGATTTAAATAATAATTTAAATAACGCGCGCTTGTGTGTGTGTGTGTGTGTGTGTGTGTATTGCGTTCAACCCAACGTGAAACGTGAGCGGGCTGCATTCAACCTAACATGTGTAGGTTGTGTTGTATGTATGTGTATGTGTGTGTGTGAAGTTAACATAGCTTAGACAAAATACAAACGTAAAGAAACAATTTGATATGTACAGCTAACGCTTGAAGTATACTGCGACAAACATGTGTTCTCGCTGGTTACTGCTAACATATTTATAAATGAAAATATATACATTCACAGTACAAATATAAACAAGTAAAACATTTGCAGGTTTGTATACGAACTCTGAAAACTGACGTACATATTGTACAATATTGCAAAACGGTCTTTCTCAAGTTAGCACATAAGACATTTTCCAGTAAACGTAAACTTTATCCAGTTCAAGAACACACAATTAGCAGTGTTTTGCTCGCGCGCGCGCGCGTGTGTGTGTGTGTGTGTGTGTGAAGTTAACATGGTTTTAGACAAAATACAAACGTAAAGAAACAATTTGATACGTGAAGAGATAGAAATTAAGCGTCGCGGTAAGTCACAGGTCATCATTCCCATACAGTTTGATGCTTTATGATTTTTGTGCAAATTATGAGCTATGTAAAAAATGTCTATATATACAAATAATAATATTATAAAAATAAAATTGTCTATGAGCATGAATTTACAGGCTTCTCACGAACAAGATTCATAATTTAGCTAATGTACGAAATACTTCCGTATCGCTAATTTCCTAAGACATAATCGTGGAGAAAGCTTTCCAGCACGGACAATGACCCCTTGAGTTAAGCTGTTGTTGTTGTAATCATATATTGTTGCAACTCTGTTCTTCACCCTCCACTTGAATAATAATAATTACAAACCAACAAAGGGATATACAGTTTGCTGCTTATGATTTTTGTAAAATGTCTATATATACAAATAATATTATAAAAATAAAATTGTCTACGAGCATGAAATTGCTGGCTTCCAACGAGTGGAATTCATAATGTTTATTGGTTCATTTGTTTTCTTAATTTTGACTAATGTATGAAAATAAAAGCTTTCCATCACGGACAATGACCCCTCGGGTATATGACTTACATCAACTTTCAAACGTGTACGCAAGCTACCCCCTACCCTACCCTTCCGTCGTATGATATATATACACAAAGAAGACTGCACTCATCGTGAAATCGACTATTGTGTGTATATAACAGCATTTAAGAGGTAAGTAAAAGATTTGAATATGTTAATAAGTGAACATAATTTTATTGAATATACAGATTTTATTTAAATTGAGCTTATAGTCGTCTATTTTGATTATGGTCTGTTGCCTAATGAAGCACTTGTGCTTAGGTCGGTTACTGATGTCTCTTGAGAAGAACAGGGTTTTTGTTGGGTACGGTGTTTGATAGGGTTTGATGGATTTTTTTGATGTGTTTGTGGATTTCCAATTCTAAGTGTTCTAAATACGCCGTCCTGTTTTTTTAAATTTATTCAGGTAATAATCTGTTTTGTTTTAAACGTTTGATCTATGTGTGTGAAGATACGTACATGTTTTCGTAATGTTTTTTATAATACTTTTCATGTTCTAGATTTATGGTATGTGCTGTGTGTGTGTGTGTGTGTGTGTGTGTGTGTGTGTGTGTGTGTGTGTGGTCACATTTGGTTTCTTGTGTGTGTGTAGTCACATTTGGTTTTGTGTGTGTGTTGAAAGCCTTATGTGTATATATAGTACATAATGTATATGATACTGAGGCAGGTACTGTTATTATTACAGGAACAAGAAGATGATGAATACTTCTCAGAATATTGAATGGTTAACTGTACCCAAACATACTGTCAGTAAACGAGAGGGAGACGAGCAGATGAATATGCGTACTTCTCAGAAAATTGAATTTAAATCGTTAATTGTACCCAAACACGCTGCTAGTACATGTGAGGGTGATGAGCTGAAGACTAACTACAAAAATTTCAAGAAATTCCGTAAAGTATGTCTTTTCTCTTATTTGTCAATCGTAGACAATTATACAGCATTTTAAATTAATAAAACAGTGATATTTATATCATTAATACTGATTGCATATTTTATTTTACGCTTTGTCTTAGGTTTTACCATTGAACAGAAGTATTGTATCACAAATTATGTTTATGAAGACCTCATAAAGTAATACAGTATAGCATAGTAAACATATAGCTAAATACAGATTATAGGTTAGTTCAATTATGTAAATTATTAAAAGTTATTTTATTATGTTTCACTGACTACTGGTATTGAAAACACCGTCATTAATTTAGAGAATTATAAATAACACAATAACTGTAGAACTTTACAAAGTTATATAAGATAATTTACATAATATTACAAACACAAGTTTATGGTACACCTATCTATCAAGTGAAAATGGATAATACTTATAATCATATTGTTGTAACTTATTATTTTCCGAGAGCTATGTATATACAGAGTACTATAGAATAGTTAAAAATTAAGTATAGGCCTATGTCAACAATCACACTCATTCTCCCTCTACCTCGTATTGTTTCAACTAATTCACATATACAAAGATACACACGCCCGCGCTCGCACACACACACATGCGCGCGCGCTCACATACACAAACACGTTCACTCAAATAATTGATCTGTTGTGTTTGATATTTCTTTCTATTCATACACAGTCATGATGATGACAATAAATATTGTATAGTATAATTTAATACTCATGTTACTTTAATTATTATTATACGAGGTTAATCTGTATTATTACATGGGTCATCAATCGTTTAACACGCACACCAATCGCGTAACACAAGTAGTTTATGTCGAGTTTAATAATGACTACGACTCAAGAAGCGATTAAAGGTTTTCTCAGGTTCGTTTATTTACCACACACGTGCTCACGTGCTCACATACACAAACACGTTCACTCAAATAATTGATCTGTTGTGTTTGATATTTCTTTGTATTCATACACAGTCCTGATGATGACAATAAACATTGTATAGTATAATTTTATACTCATGTTACTTTAATTATTATTATACGAGGTTAGTCTGTATTATTACATGGGTCATCAATCGTTTAACACGAACATCAATCGCGTAACACAAGTAGTTATGTCGAGTTTAATAATGACTACGACTCAAGAAGCGATTAAAGGTTTTGTCAGGCTCGTTTATTTACCAGACAATTGAGTTGACATTTATACAAAATTTACTGTCATCATGAGTAGGTCTACTTAAATACGCTCAATACAAAAGGGATTAATTGCCCTACATCTGAGTGCTGTATTTTGTGAATATGTGCGTATTTGCTACATAAAGATTAATATAATTACTCACACGTAATGAGTTACTCATACCATTGCTATTATACGTATTCATATTGTACAATTATAACATCCGACACATGTTAATTAATTTTACCCGTATACGCGACACCGCACATGGTGGTGATGGTGTATGTAGAGAGACAATTTATTAATTCAGTCACATGTTTCGTCCAACCACAACAGATTTTCTTGAGGAATATATATGTTTCCTTTAATTGAAACAATTACAACAAAATGTTTATTAGTGTAAGAAAATTAATTATTGTTTGTAGCTGTTGAAATAAAAACTACTTTTTTTATTGACGAGATTTTGTTTACCAAAAGTATGACTTTGTATTGTTTTGAGCTCTGGTAAATTTATCTTTAGGAGGACGTTGTTCTCTAATAATGTGTATTCGATCACATAATTTTTTTCTGACAACAAATTGGGCTCTAACAAAATGATCAACAAAAGCTTTTGTAAAACTTAATGATTCCGACTGGGTGATTGTAGATTTATTCTGTACTCAGTTTCCGAAATGTATCAATGAAAATACTAGGAGGGTAGAATATATCGAGTACCAAATCCATCAATTTTTTCAAATGTTACCGAAACTGAACGATTGCAGCTGTAGTTAGAGAACAATTCTGTAATTTACAAATATAAAAATTTAGAAATGAAATTTCTCATCACAAAGTACAACGTTCCATTTCATTTTATATTCAAACTATTATTATCTGAAACAGAAACAGAACGTTATATAGATTGTAACGTTCAAATTTCGAATGTTATGTAGGACCATAATCACTCAGCACTGTGTGTTCATGATAATGTATTAAGTGATAAACATCGTGAATGTTTTTGTTTTAGTCGAGTATAATATCTCCCGCGAACAGTTTTGAATGTTACATGTCGGATTGAGTAGAAAGGCGAGCGACTCAAGTGGAGCACAAGAGTGAACTATTACAACGTCGCTCCGATTGCCAGTCTCAAGGCGAGACACAAGTTAAAAAAGACTTATCGAATATTTACACCCAGTTTATTACCGACCATGCTGGCGGAGTAAATTATGGCAGATTTATGAAAGATTGGGTGGGTGAAAATTACGTACCACTCTTTCCTGAGTTGTAATATACTTATTTTGTAAATATACATTTGTTAATATACATTTCATATAGTCTTTATTTTTGTTTTACATATTTCGAATTAAAATTACATACCACTATTTCATACAGTATTTTAAATTAATAAGCAGTGATTTTGTATTATTATTAATACTGATTGCATGTTTTATTTAATGCTTTTTGTCTTAGGTTTTACCATTGAATAGAAGTATTGTACCACAAGTTATTGGTGGTAGTGATCTTCATGTTTATGAAGCACCCAGAAATATAATGTTCAAGGACCAGCTTAATAAAGTACCAAATGAAGAAGAATAGTGTATTGAAGATTGCTAGTGACGAAGTTGTCTTTATATCATACATTTGTATTTGTAAATATCACTACTACAAATTTATATCACAATAAAATGTAAGCCATCAATTATTAAAAATAATAAGTTATGAAAAACTAAGCACACTCTAATATGTATGATTATTCCTGTTTCATATATTAAAATATTGTGACGATTTAAATTGTAACCATTATTAAAAAAGGAAAGAAATAAAAAAAAATTAAGGTTGCGAGCCATTAACCATTTAAATCTCCCAATAATAAAAAAACATGTAGGTACTAAGTGTGAAAGGAAGAAGTAATTAATAAGGGCAAAGAAACTGTAATAAAGAGGCATATTGTAAATAATTATTATTGTCGTATTTAACCCTTGCTTGCTATCAGGCGCCTGCCTGTTGATTCCGGACTCGACATGTTTTCCGAGTCTTCTGTAATTAAGAATAAAATAAAAAACTAATGTTAATAATTAAAGAATCTGAAGACACAGATAGTCACTAAAACTACTCATTTAAATTATGTATGTTTATCTAGGGATAGTTTGTATAAATAAAAAATGTTTATTTAGAGAGAGACAGGGACTATATTCTCGCGGAATAAACACCCCACTACCTCTTGTGCAGTACCAGTGGAAGCGGGCGAAAAATCTCTCTCTCGCTATGAAGACTCCAAGCAGTGCACACGCACGAGCAAAAGCTCTGTTGGAATGTTGTGTGATTTGTTGTTAGTTTGGCTTATTTCAAATGTAGTTTATTAACTGCTACACAAAAGAGTGTAACATGTAACATTAATTAAAAATCAGAAACGTGGTAACAAGAAGAAATATGTGACAACAAAAGTACGAGTATTAATAACGATGACTGCTAACTTCACCAACTGACGACACTTTTCAACATCCTACCCGGAGATGTGAACTACCAGAATTTGCAACTCTAGTAGACCCGACAGAAGATGCAGTTCGAGACATCAAAGAATCTACGCCTACCATCGTAGAAGGTTCGACCTAGACTGCAGACGTTTAAGCCTTTAATGACTAAGACCAGACCTAGATGAGGACGACGCTTTTAAGGATTCCCAAGACGGACACTCCCGGAGGAAATTTCTACATACCAAATTAAAGGTGACTCGATAGCACGTCTATCGAGGAATAAATAATAATTATAATTGTAACACAATACACTTTAAAGGAGAGACTTTTCAGAGACGATTAAACTTGTAAAGATTAAAAAAAAAATTAACTCTAAGAATTTAATGTAACTATTCAGACATCATACATTGTAACAGTTTAAATCTTAATGTATCGTAGTATAATTAATACCATTCTTCAAATGGGATAATAATGAAGCATAAAACTAAAGGTCTTGCAAGCTAATAAAGATGAATTGAATATAATTAAAAGTTTGATGACTAAATACCTAAGGTTACCCGGATCCGTGGTATAGCAAAATAAAATCTGTTGTGATCCCAAAGTTTAAATAAAGAATTCAATTAACTTTAATAATTCAATTAGTAATGTCATGGGATCTATCTTTTGAGTAAATGTTATTTTTTCAAATTTTTTAATAAAGAGAAGTCTTCTTGTCACACACATATACTGAGTACATAAATCAACAGTTTTCCCATTCCCTGATTCCTTTTATATTTACTCTGTGTTGTTCTGATTAAATTTCAGCTCGTCGAATAAGGCAGCCTGAATAATTGGTAGAACCAATTATTTCGGGTTCCCCAAGTTATAACACTAGAGAAGATGTTATAATATAACTTTTGTACAAACATTATTCGTAATGACTGAGACGTAGCCTTTATTGTGTGAAGATATTTAGGTAGAGCAAACACGTTTACGTAGTATCAGGTGGTCAGAATCGTGGTCTTAACAAATGTGGACGCAAAATATGGGAACTCCGTGCTCGCTAATGTGTTTGTAAGTGTGTGTGTGTGTGTGTGTGTGTGTGTGTGTGTGTGTGTGTGTGTGTGTACGTCAATGACCGCATAGTTACTTACATTCAAATGTGTTATGTTCAATCAACAGGTTATCGTCAGAATGGTCAGAATCGTGGTCTTAACAAATGTGGACGCAAAATATAGGAACTTCGTGTTCGCTAATGTGTTTGTACGTGTGTGTGTGTGTGTGTGTGTGTGTGTGTGTGTGTGTGCGCACATAGTTAATCTTTCCATATTAGATCTCGATACAAAAATTCGTTTTGGGAGTAAATACTTTATAATCCGTAAGTAACCCGACATACCGTCGCCCGCTGCTAATGACTGCCATGTGTCAAATTAGAAAGTAGGACGTACCGATTTAGACGATGTAATCATGGTCAATGGCCCTTGGCTTAAGTTAGTGAAGAATAACTATATCGAATTCTGTATCGTTGTGTGTGTGTGTGTGTGTGTGTGTGTGTGTGTGTGTGTGTGTGTGTGGCTAACATTTATTGTGAAGCCGTTAACGTATGGATTTGTCATCTGTAACAGCACACGCACAGGTAATTACATTATAAACTAGGAATTTCTTCCGACGTCTGCAAGCGAGAGAGAGAGAGAGCGAGAGATGTTGTACAACAGATTTTTTGAGGAATAATATCGTGATCGATAACTGCGTCTAGAGATGTGAGACAGAGACGTTACATAAACACATAGAGACAGCAAAACATTATTTCTGTTACATGTATACGACGCATATGTCATGTGTGTGTGTGTGTGTGTGTGTGATCGTAGTATAATTTTATTTCTTGACACAACCCTTTATCTTGAAAATATGATGTTTAGTCGGATGTTGTAAATAATTTTTTTAAATATCACTTACCTGCAAAATACCCCTTGCGTACAAGCAGATAACAATATGTAATTCCGTGTATAGTAATCAGAAATGTGTGAGAGAGAGAGCGAGAGAGAGAGAGAGAGAGAGAGAGAGAGAGCGTGTGTGTATGTGATCGTAGTATGATTTTATTTCTTGACACAACCCTTTATCTTGAAAATATGATTTTTAGTCGGACGTTGTAAATAATTTTTTTAAATATCACTTACCTGCAAAGGATATACCCCTTGCGTACGAGCAGATAACAATATGTAATTCCGTGTATAGTAATCAGAAATGTGTGAGAAAGAGAGCGAGAGAGAGAGAGAGGCGTGACATAAACACATAGAGAGAGAGTTTATATCGTGATCGATGACTGCGTCTAGAGACAAAGTGAGAGAGGAAGGGAGAGAGTGTTGATAACTTGATATCGTTGTCGACAACAATCATATAATTTACAGTACACTATAATGCGTTTGCACATAAATACATATATATATAGAGAGAGAGAGAGAGAGTTTATATCGTGATCGATAACTCCGTCTAGAGAAAAAGAGAGAGAGGAAGGGGGAGAGAATATTGATAACTTGATATCATAGTCGTCAACAGTCATATAATTTACTATACACTATAATGCGTCTGCTCATATAGTTTGAATTTCCCACCACAGAAAAAAGTTGACAGGTCTGTTCTATACACAATAATGCAAGACTGGTAACCCTGATCATATATTTTAATATACACTATAATACACATATCAAGTTTGAACCCATGTATACGTTGGTAAACCTGATCATATACATTTAATATACATTATAACACACAACAAATTTGAACTCATGCAAAGGTTGGTAACCCTGATCATATATTTTTAATATACACTATAATGCATCAAGTTGGAATCCCCCACCCACCACCCACCCTTCACCCGGCACCACCCACCTCTGATAAGCAAATCAGCTTTTTTAAAAAAATAAAAAATTATATTCTCGGATGCGGGTGGTCCATTAAACCCCACCCCACCCCCACCCACCCCCTTGATATGCAAATCAATTTAATTAAAAAAATAAAAAATAAAATTAAAATAATAAAAAAATCAAATTACAAAAATAAAAAAATTTATTCGCGGAAATTCGCGGATGCTGTACTCCTTTGGGATGCTACGGTCCATTGGTGGTGGGGGGAGCGTGGGAAAAATCTTGAACCGTGGGAACGGCGACATCTCTTTGATATTGGTGGTGGGGGAAGCGTGGGAAAGGCGGCATTCCTTTGTTAGTCAGGACCAGTATTTTCCCCCTACTTACAGAAATTGGGAAATTCACGAGTATCCATTGTTACCAACGTCTCAGCCACAGACGTGGTCTATAAAGAAGTCGACAGAAGTAGAAAAGCCACGTTACATAGTGCTGGCTTTTCAAACGGAAAAAAAGGGAAAAATCAACAACCAGTCTTCAACGTTTGACCATTGTAATCTCAAAAACGTTAAATTATATTTAAATTCGCAGTACTATCCTTATGATAATCTAAATTTGTCGTTCACTAACAATAGATACGGTTTGTTATATGACATGTATGCAAGATTTAAATCGTCATATTACGGAAACGAAACAGGAAAAAGCGTTGCCCCTAATATGACGCCTGACGATTTTAAAACGTACGCCCCGCTTATCGTAATAGATTGTTCAAAACAAGTCGAAAGCGTTAAATCGTCCACGATCGATGTGAGACTAGAATTCGAATCGGATAATACATTTCCCGCCAACACTACAGCATACTGTCTCGTATTACACGATGTGATATTTCAGTACACTCCGCTGTCCAGCGTAGTGCGTCGGCTGGCATACACGAATAACATGGGAGGAGCGTGTCAGTAAGGAACATGAAGCGGAAGCGTGAGGACAGCGGAGACGATAGCATCGAGTCCAAAATACAAAAACCGTACAACGAACCAGTACCGACAGTTATGACGAACGATCAAACCATTGACAAATCGATCGGATTACATGATGGTATGTTTCTACGATTATCGTACTGGTTGAATAAAGCGTTAACAAAGTCTGTAAACGTAGGACTAATTAACACTCTTATCCATGGAAACGTCTACGGACCGTCTGTAAGCCCAACAAGCACCGGTAGAAAAGTGTTATGCGTTTCGCACGATGAATGGAATAGTATGATGGCGTATGCTGACGTCGTATCATACAGCGTAGAGAACAAGACAGAAAATACAATACCTGTACTGGGAGAAGACTGTGTTATCGCCTCGTACACGGTAAAGCCTTTATTTGGAAAAATGTATATTACACTGTACAGGTATGACAAAGACGAGATGTTGTCCCCTTTCGTATTGTCAGAACACGAATGGAAGGCAATGGTAAAGTGTATACCCAACATAAACGTACACTTAAGACAGTTAGTATCATAAAAGGACGTAAACAACATGTACATACATCAAGAGCTTACATCATCTTCAACGTTAGAAAGAACTGACGAAACGCAGGCATGTTACAGGTTAATCGAAGAGCTAAAATCTTTTGCGGGACGTGTATAGTTTGATTCTACATCACGTTGTGCTCAGATAATTAACTTACATTCCTATGACAATCATATCAGTGTGTTCCACGCTTTACCATGGACGGATGTGTTATAATGTTCGAGACCTTTCCGGGTGAAGAAGAAGAACGATTCGCTATAAAGGAACTTGCGATAGTGGACATTGAACAAGAGCTATGTCGGGTCGTTCTATTCAAGCCGCCATACAAACATTCACGTCTGTCCACAAAAAACGAACGTACAGCAGACTGGTTGGAAAGTTATTATCACTGTTTATCATGGTACGATGGTGCAGTGGAATACGCACAACAGCAAACGATTATCCGTGACGTGTGCAGAACATATTCCATAGTGTTCACAAAAGGTTTAGAGCACACGCGCTTCCTCAGCAAATTCCACTCAAACGTAGTTGACTTGAACGACCAAAACTCGACAAAGTATGACAACACGTTACAGGACTCATGGAATCGGTGTTGTGTAAAAAAACATAGACATATAAAATCGAATAAATACGTCTACAACTGTGCATTAAGAAAAGCACAACATTATGCAAAATGGTTACGCAAAGACACAATAACATTACAGCGGGTGGACAGTTTAAAATCGTTCTCCGCTTTGGTGAAACGTGGTCTCTACTATGACGGTGTAGGTATAAAATGTAAGACGTGTAGAAATTATGTTTTCACACGAAATCAAGTCTCATAGTATAATTAATAAGAAATCCGACAAAATATAAAAAAATACAAAAAATTATTAAACATTTGTAGACAGTGCAATAGGGCTACTGGCGACAGCACTATAAAAAAACACGCCTTGCTTTCTACCTCTCGGGTGGTGCGGAAATGAAGCCAGTTTGAAACTGAAAAAGAAACATTTACTTCACGAGGCACTATCGATAATTTCAAAACATATGTTAAGCACTGTTTGAACGTACGTCGATCAAACACTTAGGGTATAATGTGGAATATATTTGTATTATTATATATATATTGTGTGCTTGTATTCCATTTATCGGTTCAGTCAGTGTAACTCATCTGTACGATGGATACCGTGAGGCAGAAGGCGAGAAACGCTGAACATTTAAAACGTTATTTACCGGATGATGCAGTGAATCGACTGTCACAGCTGCTCCCACTAAGAGATACGAGGTTGCTGTGTAAACATAAAGAGCATCTAATAAGGTTAACTCATTTGACGGAATCTATACTGAAAGTATTGGGTTACATACCATAATTTGGGGAAAAAACGAGCAGATGGTCATTACGAAGCATGTTCATGGAACCAGTTCAGTGGCGGGCCGACATCATGTGTCTGTTTAGATTTCAGATTTGCTTTAACCAGCATTGAAAACTTTGTAACAGAAGAAGACTAATTGTAACGTACATAATTTTTTTATTAAATCGAGTCTGCATTTACTAGCGAACAAGATAACCTTCACGACACACAGGCAGGAGTATCGGCACCAGTCGGGTTGAATAACGCTATTGTACAGGTCGAGACGTGTTTCTGTAACGACCTTCGTTCGCACACCTGCATGGGCGTTGGCTCCTCTTCTGTCAGTACACAGTAACAGATGAACAAGTTGACCTTCATAGCACACCTGCTCGGATTGAATAATACTATTGTACAGCTCGAGACGTGTCTCTGTAATGACCTACGTTCGCACACCTGCATGGGCGTTGGCTACTCTACTGTCAGTACGCAATAAGAGATGAACAAGTTGACCTTCATAGAACACCTGCTCGGATTGAATAACACTATTGTACAGGTCGAGACATGTCCCTGTAATGACCTTCATTCGCACACCTGTTCGGATCCGTTCTACATAAATACAGCCGTCCAGCAAGGTTTATTCACTCGTTTGTCGTAGATTACTGTCATGGACACATTTTTAGATAAAGCTAAAGAGGTGGCTTTGAGGGAGTTTTCCTCAACTGCAACTAAAAGAGTTGTTAATAGACAAAAAATATCACATAACTGCTATGCGTAATATTAGTACACAGTTCGGCGCTTCTGTAGTGTGCGATTTGTTAGATCCGGAAGAAGAAGAAGACAAAGAATTTTCTATATTTCTACCTAAGCGCTACGCTGGACAATACACGGACGAGGAGATGGCAGCACTACCTAAAGGCAAATACTTTTTAGCTGTACGACAAGAGATACTGCTAGTCAATGGTAAATGCACATACGAAATAGACATCGATGTAATAGTAAAGGAAAAGACGCGTCAAAAGAAGAAAAATTAATCGAGAAGTGAGGACGTGCAGTTTTGGTAAAATTAATCGAGAAGTGATGAGATGAAGTTTTGGTAAAAGAGATAACACCTACACAATCACACACAAACATTAAAGGTCATTTTAATGACCAACTGTAACTCTACCTTCAAGCATACTATGATTACACTTGTGTTTATTCACAAATATAAGCATTATGTGTTAAGAAGTTGGTCCAAAGTCCAAATAAAAGAGGATGGCAGTAGACATACACGAATATTCAGTGTAACGTACTGATTGCAATAAATCCAAATGCATTTTAACTAACTGGGCGTAATAAGCTTTGAAACAGGTTTTTAATTGTATCCATATATAACGCGTACTTAATGACTCATTTGTTACCTTACAAGCAATTTAAATAGACTTGCAATATAAATTACATAGTAAATATTATAAATGATCGAAGCAAACGGATACAACAGACAACCTTGAACTCAATAACCAGACAGTAGATACAAACTAAAGAGTAAACAGGTGGCTTCAAATCCCAAGAACGTAGGTAGGTGGTGGGAGTAAAACCCACACCCATTTCAGTATAAAAGCCCGTTGCATTTAGCTGCACTCACTCACTCATTTCATCTGTTGTCATGTCGACGTACACAGACAGACTCGCTACTTTTTACAGTGTTTACGATATTCATAACACTAAGCATTACATTTCGAAGTATCCATGGACTGCTGTTGCACCTAGTGCTTTAGCACGGGCCGGATATTTTTACGGAGGAGACAAAGACACCGTGAGGTGTAGATACTGCGGTGTGCGAGCATACGACTGGCAAAGCGACGATGATCCAGTCGCATTTCACCGGAAGGTAATGCCATCTTGTCCCTTCGTGGTATTTTATCTTCAATAAAGTTTTATTTTTTTTTTGACGGCATAATTGGCTCCATTCGGAGCCACCGTAACTCGACCTGGAAGTTAGTTGAATTTTGTTACTTGTAATAATTATTACAATTAACATCTGCAGCTTACTCTAAGCTGGTCCAAAGTCCAGGTATACGAGGATGGCGGTATGCGTAAAATATTTTATAAAATACAAAACAATTTAAACTGGTTTTAACGTAAAGATGATCTCAATGGTCTCATTTTGATTATGTAGCAAACGCTTCGTACTATAGCGCTAGCCGTACGTCTTAAATATGTTCACAATGTGACTAGCGCGCTAGTAGTATTTCAAAAGTTCTCGTAGACTGTTAGCGATGGATGTGTTTGATAGATACACTCAGCTTGATACTAGTATGTGGGAAAACGAGATAGAACGGTTACAAACGTTTGACGGGTGGTCCGTATCCTTTATTTCACCTCCAAAATTGGCTCGAGCCGGATTTTATTATCTTCATGAACTGGATAGAGTTCGGTGTGCATTTTGCGGTATAGAAATCGGTGCGTGGCAACCGGGTGACGATCTGAGACAAGAACATGAAAAATATTCGCCTGGTTGTCGTTTTCTGCGTAATCTCTCATGTGGAAATGTGCCCATTTCCATTTCGTTAGACGTTTCAGATTCTTCAAATTTTGGTATACAGTTGCGAGAAGGAGATAAACTGTACGTGATTTGGCAACTTTAAGCATATGTGAAAAAAAAGAAGCCTTTATTCCCCGCATACGCCGTTGATGCTAAGCGATTTGAGTCGTTCAAAAAATGGCCTGTTGCGTTGAAAACAACATCTCGTGCCCTGTGCGATGCCGGCTTCCTGTATACAGGACAAGGTGATGAAACGATATGTTTTATTTGTGGAATCCAATTGCGCGAATGGAAAGAAGAAGAAGATCCTTGGGTAAAACACGTTAAATATTCTCGTCATTGCATCTACCTTCGAACAATGAAAGGTCAAACATTTGTAGACTAAGCTCTGAAACACACACAACATCGACACCAGTCTCCTACTCCTACCGAAGAACATAATTCTCACAACAGTGAAGTACTATAAACAATAATTGACGATAACGAACTGTGTAAAGTATGTTATAAAAACATAATCGCGGTTGTATTCTTACCATGTGCTCATTTAGTAGTATGTGTAGAATGTGCAATGGCTTTGAAACATTGTCCAATTTGCAGGTGTAATGTTCAAGCCGAATTACGTGTATTTCGTTGTTAAAAATCTTAAATAGAATGTATATGTACAAACACTTTCATATCATTGACTCAAGGACCAAACACTTAATCTTGACACAAGGTCCTTAATCCTACCTCACTAGCCTTCACGATAATGATATTCGTCATGGAGAATGTTGTTATCGTGAGACAGTGAGCCGGTCCACAGTCCGGATAAAAGGAGATGGAGGTCTTTCAGCATTTATTTGTTTTATAGAAAAATCGAGGAGTACTTATAATATGAAACCACTGTACACATCAGCCAAATATTCGCGTGTCTGTAGTACAGTCATACCTAAAAACATATGTATGTTCTTCCACAACTGCAAGAGACAATATAAATCGTGGTATATAAAACATTGTTTGTCAACATATCAATTACCCAATTTTGTACACCCACACATGTTAATGCTTTTTCAGACAACGTAAAGTAAACGTATCAAATTAAACAAACATATCAAATACATATAGTGAATGCCAGTCCTACCACATGCAGGGCATATCAAGTTAATACATACAATAAAATTCACATTCATTATTTTGTCAGCCGTTACGGCAACCGGCATCTGGCTCCTAGTAGCCACCCGACAACTTCCAGCGCACCCTCGACCCCGAGAACGTGACGCCGGCAGCCGGTGACCGCCGCAGATCGTCGGAGTGGTGGAGGGGGAGAACGGCGGACGGAAATCGTACGCAGAAGCTGGAAATAAGTTTTAGGCCGTCATTTTGTTTTTAACGTCCCATCGGGCGTTTTATTACCAACCTCTCTACCGGCCGCCATTTTGTATTACCCTTCCCGTTGCCCATAACAGTCTTGGCCAAGCCGCCATTTTGTTCCCCCTCCCCATTCCTTGCAGGAACGACCGGCCGCCATTTTGTTCCCCCCTCCCATCCCACAAACCTATAAGCCACGCCCACTTGAACCACCAATCAGGGGAGGCCGGCCGTCATTTTGTACCCTCCTTCCACTCGCCTATACACTCTTGGCTGATAGGGGGACCCTATCCGCCATTTTCTCCCCCTCCCCAACTTTTTACCTATAGGCCACGCCAACATGGGCCAATAGGGGGCCTTAGCCGCCATTTTGTTCTCCACCCCACCCTCCCACACATGTTGCCATTTTGTTCCCCCACCCCAGCCACCACCACCTACAGGACACGCCCACATGACCCCTCTCTACCCCCAACCACCCTTGTACACCCCACCACCCGGCACGCCCACCCTCCACCACTTTTAAGCTCCGCCTGAGTTAGGACCGGCATTTACCCCCTAGTGATAACATCGTAAGGAATTGTACAACTTGATTATCGAATGAACCGAAAATAATTAAAAACAACCAATAATGTATGTAACATAAAGAAACCGGGTAGCACCTGTAAGTCATTATCAAATAAGTGATTAAAAATAATTAAGCAATAAATAGCAATTGAAGATCACAAAACGTGCATTATGTCCAAAGTACCGTTAGATTTGATATTCTGCTTCAGATATTGTTGATCGTACGTTCAATTAAATAATTAAATTTTACGATACACTGTCTTTAGATATTGATAATCGTACGTACACATTCTTCGATAAACAATTTTTAAGACGTGCTCAGAAAAGTTCTAACTCTTAGAAAATTAAATAACACGTTAGACAATTAAAAATTCAGTTCAGAGGTACAATCGCATTGCCTGTAATGCACTGCCTGATGTTATCAACTATTTGTTCGTTGCTTATCGTTAAAAAAAATAAATGAATAAACTGCGCCCATTCATTTGCTCGCCCCTTTGCAGTGCTAAGACGTGGTGAGGGACGGGGGACATGCGTGAGAAAATATACAACCCAGAGTCGTGTCAGCGCGCGTGCCGTAACTAACATTTCCCTATCTATGGGTCGGACGGTGAGGGGTTTGACAGGAGGGGTGCGCGTTGTAACTCCGGAGTTGGTACCAAAATAAACCGATGTGAAACTAATGACGAATTTAATTAATCGCAATGAAAATTTAATAATAATTTTTGAAGCTTATTAAACATTTTGTAAGGACAAGACTGCACACTCTACGTCTTCAAATACAGTTGTAAAAGTGTTAAATAAACTATGTCAAAATTATAAATTATGCTTAAAGGCCCACGCTTTCTGCAAAATACAGAACATCACAATGTGAAAACATGAAAGGGTCAATAGTTGAGAAGTTAATCGTTAGACGTATTGAACATCTAAATCCCCACGGCCGACACACATCTCAAAACCTAATTGATTACAAAACCTACTTTCACTACAATCAGGATTATCGACGTAACGTGATTTGCTCGATGGCTACAAGTGAAATGATCATACACACACGCGCGCGCACACACATGTTTAGAAATTACACAATAAAAAGGTGTCTTCAGTTTTCAGTATATTTATATAAGGTAAGTGATAAAATAGTAGGAGTATAGTAGGCTACTTACTTCTCTGTAGACATACAGGTACTGCGTAAACCACACCCAGTCCATGAACTGAATTAACACCTTCACAATACAATCACTTGCATTTATAATGAATGTATTCCTTGCTTGGAATTTCACAAGGTATGAATTCAGCCCGACAATGATTGTGTCCGACAACAACACAGTCACCAAGAAATATAATTCTATTACGTACAAGAATTAAAACAAGCAGAGCACAATACGTCTTAGTCACACTGATACGTCAGTATTTTACCACACTGAAATTATTTTAGAAAAGGTTCTAAAAAGTAAAAAACATGTTTTAAAATAAATGCTATGCAATAAGGAATGATGAAATTTTGTAAAAACACTGTACAGAAACATTTATTATAAATTGATGTACTTACTACCTTCTTCTACGCGGCTGAAGAAACAAGCTTTCTCATACTCATCAAACGTAACACCAAAAAATTATTTACGACATTAAAAGTCAAGAGCTATAGTTATGTTAGAAAGCTTTATGAGTCGCATAGAGTGTGAACAGTTGTTAGAGAGAAGGGAGTCTGTGCACCCGCAATAGAATAATGACCGATAGGGTACACTCATGAGATGCTACAAATGTGAATTTGTCTTTAATACATGAATATGTTTAAGATCATTTTTATGACGGTGAAAATTGTAGGATTCAGTGATCAAATGGCAACACTGCTTTTTCGTTTCATCTATTTCGTTACATGTTGAATCAGTTTACTGCCCTAGAAGTGTGAGGTGTACGGGAGTAAGCCGGGCACCATAGTGCTGTATGTCAAGTTGTTACTTCAGAATTACTTGGCACTGACTTCAAAAAGTGTATTTGGATAAAATTGTGTGAAAGCTTGTTTATTCAGCCACGTAACATAAGACACTAAATACTAAAATTTATAATAAATGTTGCTATACAAAGGTTTTAACGAAATTTTATAATTTTCATACAGCATAGCATTCAATGGAAAATATTTTCACTTGTTTGACCTTTTTATAAAACAATTTCAGGTGTGTTAAAATTCTCCTCTTATTTTTGAAGTTAGTTTTGTTTTTCAAAATACAATATTTTTATTGTATTAGTTTTGAATGTAACATTGTTATGTGGACAGCTTAAAAACCAAATCGGCATTGGTTACAGTAAACCATTTCAAGCTTTATTAAACAGTTTTATTGAAATCACACTCAACTGAAGAAACCATTACGCACTAGCAGCAGTCAAAATAAAATCACAGATGGCAATAACTATAGGAAATCGCAGTTACAAGCATTTCATATTGTTACGACATTACAGAACAATCTACGTGATTATCGAATGTTCCAGAGGCTGAATGTTGTGACGTACGTGATTCTCAGCGCATTTGCTAGACTGTGCCAAAATTCACGCGGCCGCACGCACTTTGTCAAGGCCGCAATGAATTACGTTCTAGTGTTTTTTACTAGACGCCTATTAGCGAATATTTTGGAACATCAACGGGGTGTAAATACAGGTACGCAGGGACGCTCAGTTTATTTATTTGTCAGGCGATACTGTGTGCGTTCAAGTGGTTATTAGTGAAGTGTTGTGTTTTATAATCGGGCGGTATAATTGTAATACAATTGTGTTTTATATTAGTTGACATTTTATTGCGTGTGAACAATTTTATTTGATTTGTTGTAAGAGACCGTGTTGTTAATTACGAACTGTTTAACTGTGAAAATTAAAGCTGGTGATTAGAGACTTAATTGGTGTCTTGTATTTTGTTTTCCACTGTACCTAGGACGATTAAGTAGACCGTCGTAACAATATCATTTCGCACTAGCTATGCGTACAAGCACAAAATAATTGTTATAAAACATTAATAGCTCTCTTCTACCTCTGTGATTATATTCGATATAGCTAAGATCATCTGTTACAGCAGATACAATCTAAGCATCTCCAATGGTCATAGGTGATTACAGATTGAATTGTTATTTGGTAAGTACAACCACAGAATTCCCCTAACGTGCTGCAGTGACAGTATGTTCATTCTAGTGCAACTCAACGTTGATAGATAAGATTAATTAAGCGACAGATTGGAGAATGAAACTTTACAGGAAATGCATTTTCGTTACTACGGAAGGCGAACGAGTATTTTGAACTCCGCTCGATTAGTCTGAGTATACGTGGGTTACAATATGTGAAGAATCAATATTCCCAGGATGTTTCTGCGGTTAGAGCAGCAACGCGGACGACTGACACACCGTTGTAAAGGCACATTATTAAAAATGTGATGTATTATTGGCTTTTCATGTTTTCCCGAATCAGTTGTTTAATACTGAAGGGCTTAGTGATACAAGCAAAATCAAATATTTCTGGTTGTTCAGGACTTGGTTTTATCCTGCATCGTGCTTTTATTTAACGTAAAATTTTAAAACCAAGCACGGTTTATCGATACGTCATTTTTATAGCTGTGAGTATTATGTTTGAGAAATTTTAAGTTTAAGTTTTTTTCAATTAATTTTTAAGTTTCTTCAGATAAGTTTTTATTAATAATGAGGTACGGAAGTAAACTGGAGGTACGTTTTTTAAATAAACACCTCATGGCTTTAAAGAACAACTAGGGAAGATATTGTTATATTTTGTAGTAAATACAAGTTCTGGAGGTAGCATCCGAAAATCCCTTTACTGGAAGTAAGCTTCTAAAATACCCTTTAAAATTTCTAATAAAGGCTGGATATGAAATTAGTCTCTAAACGTTCTAATGGAGACATGATGTCAAATTAATCTTTCAAGTGTAAGCTATATAAATGTGTCTGTACGTGGTTAGTTTTTAATTAGTGTTTGAATTAGTAAGCGTTTGTATGAGTGTAGCTTTTAGTTAGTATTTCAATTTAGCTTGTTTAGTTAATGTTGAATGTGTGTATTAGTTTTTGCAGGTTTTTAATTATAATTTTACTTATTAAAGAATTTCAACAATTTTCCTGAAATTTGGTTCTGAAACAAGTTAACACAAGTGGTAATCCATGGCCGGCTCTAGTGTCAGGCCGGAATGTAGAAATGTGGCATCGTTGCGTCTGAGGCCGAAGCGGCAGCCGAGTATAGTGTTAACTGTATCGTGTGAGCGGATAACTTTCTAGTAAAATTTACAGTTACAGTTTGTTGTTAGTGACTGTTTTTGTAGTGCAGTAGTGCTGTTTAATGTTATAGTTTATAATACTACAGTGCTATTAGTGTTTGTTGTGTGTTTTTTAACCTGATTTCAAACACGTGTTGATCAACCCACATACTTATTGAAACATAACCTAAACTAAAATTTCCACGTGTGTATATGGCTTAACTAGGATAGTTGCTTAGAATTTTTAACTTACAGTAACCTTCCGCAATTAACTTATAACAAAACGTTAGTCGATGGAAATAATAAATTGTACATAATTCATTTAGTGTAGTTTTGTCAGTGATAATTCCACTTAAGTGTTGTATTCCTGGTTGCAGAAGGAATTACAAAGCCGAAGATTTTATGAACTTATGTGTAAGGTATATATTGCAACAGTACAAATGTATAGGATACTGTGCATTGCACGAGTAATTAAGATAATTAATTACATTAAATAAATAATTCATATTGTTAGTAATAATAATTCATCTATCAATCTGAACTGTAAATGGAACAACCAAATTTCATGCTTGTACAGGTTTATCACGCCACGCAGATGTGTCTGTGTGTACACGTGTATTTTACATGTGTGTGTGAGACCAGTTGATTCCTGTAAAGCGTCACCCCTAAATGAACGCTATTAATTACATGAATTATTTAAATTGTAAAGAGTGTGTGCATAATATGACAAAACCAAATACGCCACAGTGTGTATAAAATAAAAACGCACATGTGTACAAAAAATAGTGCGAAAATAATAAAAAGTGCGATTACAGTGAAAATAAATATAAATAAAACTTATATTAATTAAGATAGAAAAAACGGTTTATACACAGTGAACACATAAATATTACCGACAAGATGAATATCGGGTAATTTGCAAAAGACTTCGCATGTTGCGAAGACAAGCGAAATAAGTGTGAAAATAATCGTGTTTAGAAAGGGACGCCAACGACAGACTGAGACCTGCAGAATATTGTCGATACATGATTTTTGCGCCCTAGGGTATAAATACTCGAGACTCACCAACTTATTTCTCTTTCTCGTACAACTACCGTGGCAGCCGGAGGCTCTGCCCAACGACAACAACTCTTTTTCTATCAACCACAGCAGCAGCCGGAGGTTCTTCACGACTACTCATCACTTTCGTGAGAGCACCTGCAACCTGAGGCCATGACTGGATACGAGGGAGCAGCCAAGTACATGGAAAGAGTCCAGCGTACGGGACGAGCCAACGGACTGCGGAGAGGATCTGAAGGACAAGGATCAAGGACTCCAGGACTACACGACTATAGAGGAGCATCCAGGATCGAGGACCTAGGACCGAAGAGGATACGCTGAGTATTACCACGACAAATAAGGTGAAACGAAACCATGTATTTGTAAAAACAAAGACTCACGTAAACACAATTAACGATGTAAAAAGAAAGACAATATAATTCAAAGATGAGTTAATAATTTTTGGAAATACAAATGTTTATTTGTATAGTAGTTTTAGAGTAATGTTTAAACACATGAAAGTATTATTTTGAGAAATAATTTAAGCAATGATATTTAAAGTAATATGAATGTAAATAGTAAATTTTATAATCTTTAATAAATAATTTAATCAGTGATATTTGAATTAAGCTGAAGGAAATAGTAAATTTTATTAGAAAACAAAGCAATGCATATGCAATATAATAAAAATAAAATAGATTATTAAAAATAAATTAGATAATCTAATAGTTCTAACAGTATTGAGCAAGTCGAGAGCAATATTATATAATAACAAATGTTTATTGTAGTATAAGAGTTTATATTATGTTCAATGTGTAATACGAGATTATTACTTATATGATAATAACTAGATGTGTGCTACGGCTACATACATGCGAATAATAATGATTTTTATATCGCAACAGAATGGACAATTTTTAATTAATAAATTTTTAAATGATTCTAAATCATTTCACGTTGAGTTATTAGTATTACGATTACACCTGTCACAATTCTACAGCGTAAGTAATGTTGCAAAAATAATGGCTCACAAGAAGTTGGGGGCTTCACAAGTACTTAACGTTGTAATATTTTATTCTTACCAAATTTTTGACTTTTGGTTTTGTTGACTGTTGGCTTTGTTTTTTATTCAGTAATGAATATTTAGGAGACACAACTCTTATAGTTAAATGGTGCACTAAGACATGCTGAATGTTTTTCTTTACCTAAAGTAACTAACTTTTTAAAAATAGAATACATGATACGGTATAATAAAGTGCAGCATTGAGTTTACATTTATTGTCTGTAAGTAGTGCATTTTTAATTTTCATCATCTAAAAAGTAAAGGATGAATAGTGTTATGTAGGCCTATTAGCATCGCGTAATAAAATAGCTGAAGTAAACATGTTAGATTCCGATTTCATTTTGTAACATTATTAAAATCATGAGTATTTATAGCTAAACCTAAATTATAGGTCTGTGTGTGTTTAGTACTATAGGTTGAAGTTGAAAAATTAATGAATTAGTATTAGGCCCAATGAATTAATTTTGTTCGAATTATTGAATTCGTATCGTATGAATGACATGTGTTAATTATTATATTTCTTAAATAATATAACACTATTTTACATAATAAACTTTTAATTTGCAAAAAACAAAGAATTATAAAACTGCTGGTAACCGGAAATTAAAAATGACGCGATTTGATTATTGAAATACATAAATTAAGAAATCGGCATAAAAATCACCTTGTTCCAGTGTTGCCACGTTTAACATTCCGGCCTTCTACTAGAGTCGGCCACGGCCTATGTGAAAATAGAGCCGAGTTAGGCAAAGTAAAAAATCATGTATCTCAGCAGAAATGGTGATGAGTTTAAGTCCCAGCAAGGTATTCAATACACACATTTGGTGTGTAAATATTTTGCTTATCATTACTTTTGTCAGCGCTGTTCATTGGTAAGTCAAATAATGTTCAAAATAATAACTCATTAAATTGATTAATGGGTTTTCGACAGTTTATTGGGTTGATTTCTTGTTATTCATATTTTACATCCCAAAAAAAATCATTTTTAGGAGGATCAAAACCTTTCTATGCATGCAAAACGAAAAACCTTTTCATAACATCGGAAAAGCAACAAGAACATTACGAAAGGCTTACAACGCAAATGAAGTAAGCAGGAAATGTTAAAGTTACTGAACAAAAGGCTGAACAAAAGTCTTTCAGGAGGAAAATAAATTAAATAGTGGTTTTAATCATAATTCACTCATACACTACCCAAAACTGCTACTGCAAAAACAAGGGGAAAGGCGAATCAGCCGTGTCATGTTGCTCTTTGGAAAAGTACGATTACATTCCATATTTGCACATCCTGAGCTTTTAAAATAATTATTGAATCAATGTCATTCTTTATCAAACCAATTTTTAAATGCATTACGGTCTTACAATTTAGCTTTACAATTTACATCACTCAGAACCAATGAAATAGTCGAAGGAAATTTCATGCCTACTTTTCAAATTCAAAAACTAGTATTATTTATTGTAACTGGTAAGCAGCAACGTTTCTAAAGTTCTTCAAGTGTACTTCGTCACAAATTACACTGGTCTACAAAAATAATTTTTTCTGTGGCAAAGGTTTTATTAGCTGAACTCTACAGTATTTACTCTGCTAAATTAAGAAATGAAAACAATTTTTTTATCACGTAAGGTATTTTGTGACACGTAGGTTAAAGTTTAAATTTATAGCATTTTCACTTATAACACAAAATTGTATCACAATATTTCAGATACGTTAAAAATGGTAGTTGAAGACTTCCTGGAATATTTTGGCTCAGCAATGTCCTTTTGAGAATCCAACAGTAATCTGTCAACATACTTGAACTCCACTTCTCCCGATACCTTTATTCTATTCTTGCAATATCCTGAGGAAATCGTTCACAGTGTTCGTCTCTCATGGCCCCCACGCTTTTCGGAAATAAATCCAAATGAGAATGGAGGAACTGGATTTAAGAGACATATTACACCCTAAATCTTCATAAGGTTTTAGCAACTGATTAACTATATCCCTATAGTTGTTAAACTTTTTGTTGCCTAAAGAGTATTTCACTACGTTTTGGAAAGAAACCCATGCACTTTTTTTAAGTTAATCAACCTGCCTTCAAACTTTTCATCTTTCATTAGTTCTTTTATCTGGGGCCCTACAAAAATTCCTTCTTTAATTTCTGCATCGCTAATTTTGGGAAACTTGTCTTTAAAATATAGAAAACCTCGTTCATTCTTGTCCATGGCTTTCACGAAACTTTTCATTAAACCTAATTTTTTGTAAATAGGTGGTAGATAATATTTTTAAGATCAACTAAAGGAGTATTTTCAACATAATTTTCACCAAGTTTAAAGACTTACGCAAAGGCCATGACTTTTTTTGAAATGGTTTTTACAATCTCTGCTATCCCATTAAACAAAGAAAAGAGCAAAACTTTATGTAACTAGCTTGTAAATCAAGCAGCATAGCAATTACTTTAAGATGTCCACATTAGTTCCATGAGTACTTTTCATACTGATTCTTGTCTAGGAGTGAGCTTCATATTCTCATGTGTCTCTTTCATATTGGTAGCATGGTAGCATGTGCTAATAGGATTAAGGAGAATTTATTTTCGTTGTTAAGAAGAATAGGTTTTAACCTAAATTTTGAAGAATCTATAAATAAACATCATTTCTCTGATTTATTATGATGTTCTAGTGTTCATACGGTAGAAATATTATTACAGTACACAATAAACCCTTTCTGAGGGAAACAGTTCTTGAAATGTACTTGGAGATTGAGAAAGTAGCATTCTTTAGTCTCGTGATCAAGAAGGTTTTGTCCTTTTAGTTCTGCCTGTTTATTGACAAGTTCAAATCGAGCACTAAATCATTAAAGTCTCCTTGTGCCTATGGATGAGGCTCATTGGATGAAACCTCAAAACTTGAATCCTGTCGATCAGTGTAATCTTCATTATGATCTTCTTCAGAGCTTGTATTTTCATTAATATTCACTGAAACTAGATGAGGTTGTATTGGGAGATCTCCACATACAAGTCATAACAGGTCATAACAGGAACAGGTCATAAAATTGTTGAAGGTAAATTGGGGTAGTCTAAAGTGTTTTGACTTACTTGTGATTTCCTTTGTATTTGTTAAGCAAAAATAACAATCTGAAGTATGATCTGTCGGTTCCCTCCACACCATATGGCTTGTAACATAACAAATAAGGGAAGCCCAATTCTTGTTTTGATCTCCTACATTGCAACCGAAATAAAGTTCATAACACTCTTTTATTAGATGTGTAAAGTTCCTCCTTTGGAATTTAAAAGTCAACTCATCACACACGCAGCGGAAGGTGTCTGGATGGTATAAGCACTTACAAAGTTTTGTTTATAAAGCTTTATTTTCAAAGCTTTGTTAAGTTTTCAAACACCAAAAACAAAAAAGATACTAATAAGAAGCAAGAACACTGTGATAAACCCGGAAGTCTACAGAGCAGTGACAGGCAGTTCAGAAGTGGACTGAGTAAACAAGTGGAGTCAGACAGGACGATGCCTCCTACACCGCCCCCTCCTACACTGCCACTACTGATAGAACAATCAACAGATGAAAATACATTTCCCTGTATCTTTTGTTTGTGCAACCACATGCAAGAGGAAAAAATTGTTTGTTTGGTTAGAAGAAAATAATAAACCACATCAGATAGATTCTGTTATTATTGCAGAGCTGCCTGACCCAGGTGTAGATCCTGAACTCTACGATACATTTAAAACTCGTTTGATTCATTGATCATGTGGAGCGTTGTGGATACAGTACCATGCATAAATGTATCCAAAATCGTTTACGTCAGAAACGACCACAAGTGATTAGCCAAATTACCGTCGATCTGTCTTAAAGATGGAAGTTTTACGTGTGAAATTCTTTCGAGAAATGAAACATTAAATATTGACAATACATCGTTAGTTCTGTATTCACCAGTACTTCACGATCATTTTCTTATTTCTAACATATGAGTGTAGTATTTCACTGTAAGCACTGAATGCCACATACGTACAAACTGGTTTTCGAAAACTGGATTTCGTTTGCATGAAATACTTAATATTGAGAAATAAGTTGCATGAATTGAGTTACTGCATTTAAAAACGACTCTCTTATAGAGTTGTCAATTGAACGACGTTTTCCATACTGTTTAGCTATTACAGAACATTCTACGTGTTTCTCGGCTATCCCAGCGGAGCCCGGCTGCAATGTGTGTGTGTATGTGTGTGTGCGTACACATTGCTTCTACTTTGAGATTGAGGACAAGTACGTGACACTTGTCACGCGTCCGCAGCCGACGCTGTTACACACATCACCGATCCGCGCGCACTGTGTTCAAGGCGGCAAGCAATTACGCTCTCGTGTTTTCTAGTAGTGCTGACGCATGTTATGGATTATTCTGTAACACTTGTGCTATCTATTTAAACAACGACAGCTGCCGCTTAGTTTCAGTTTAAGTGGCGATGTATTCAAGTTATTGTCGAGTTAACTGAGGTTCGAGTTATTGTCGGGTGATTTACACAGTGCGTCTCAAGTGGTGTATTAGTGATTATAGAGCAGAATTCTTTATAGGTGACATTATTATTTGCGTTGACAAATTAACTTGAATTGTTGTACGAGAATAAGCTTGTTGAATAACTTGTTGATTAAAAACTATTAATTGTGATAATTAAAGCTGGTTTTTAGTTATTTCACTGGTGTCTTGTATTTTGTTTTTCACTGTACCATACGGCAATCAGTGAGACCATCGTAACTATACTAATAACCCATTGAGACAAGATATAATGTAATTTTAACACATCAAAATATCAATAATATGGAAATGTTACATGTTTTCAGTTTAGAAACGAAGTATTATAATATACGGATATTAAATGCTTCATTTATTATAAAGTTAAATTTATGACACTTTATTATTAATAAAAATATTTTATAACTCACTGTTAAGTTGTCACTATTATGTATCCACAAGACACAGGAATATAAGGAAAGCCCTTAACACCTCTTTAATTAACATAAAACACTACTCAAATTAAAAAAAGTAAAATAATTCAATTTAGAAACCTTGAAATATACTTCAAATATACCGAAAACCGCCTGAACGATCATGAAATATTTCAGATTCAGAAGGTGTTTGTGCCAAAAGTGAAGTCTCATTTAACATCAGTCGGATTGACGCAGGAAGCAATGGGCAACGCTCCTACGCATACTTCTTTAGAATTGAATAGTGATGATGGAAAAATAACGTGGCACTTTTCCCACCGAATACAACTCTACTGATCCAAGCTGTGGACCAGGGAATTATTGAAAGTATGAAATTGTGTTAAGGAAAACTATACATGCAGGATTGTAGAAGGGTTCTGGAAATATTACATTATCAAGAATGTAATTCTTAATGTCACTGAAGCCTAAAAAGGTGTTTCCTGAAGAAATCGTTAAAAAGGCTGGAGTAAATTTTGGCCTCTCGCAAAAGAAGGTTATGCTGCCACTGAAAAGGAATTGGAAAGTGCCAAGCTAATAACAAGAATTTTTGTAACTATGTACAAACATTTCTGATAGTGAACCAGTATCCCTAGAAGAAGTGAATAAATAATTTGGCATGGACAAACACAACGACAATTTCGAAATTTTTAATTAAGATGGAATGTTGCAAACCTTGTTGACCAAAGATGAATGCTACACTGAATGAGAAAAATCTGGAGGAATCATCACACACAATTAGTCACAGTAAAGCAGACTCTATGATTTCTGAGTGCACTGAATGGTTTGAACAGCAAGAGGAGGCAGACCTCCTCCTCAACTGCTGCTTCTTCTATACATCCGCAAAAAAGTAGCAAAAACTCCTCGTGGTATGCACAAGCAGAAGAAAGTGACAGATGTTATGAAAAAATAGTTACAGTATGCGCATAGTACATAATTTTACTCATACTCGTATAAGCTTACATCATGTTAGCTTAATGTAATTTTATTTTATCTATGTTTGTACTCGTATTTCAATGCCTACGTACATTTTTCTTATGAATGTAAATCTTTGATTTCGTTCCAGCCCCACGTTCATTTATTCTACATTTCAATTCAATAATTAAAGCCTGCATCTTTAATTTATATTGTAATCGGCTAACGAATATTGGTCGCAAATCACTGGGATTGGGGGTAAGGTTATGTATTCCTATTATCCGACTCATCCGTCACTATTATCCGTTTCTATTATGTGTCACTCATCCGTCAGTGACTGTTCCGACACAGATGGACAATTGAGGTTTCACTGTAATTTGGTGCCTAAGTAACACAACTAATTATTTTATTTTTCATCAGCTTGAACTATGTTATTCAAATATCTCATTATAATGCTTAAAACCGGCAAAATAATGATTAAAATAAAAACAATATAGTTACTCATTATCTCCCATATTTTCAACTGTAAGTTGAAGAGAAATAAGTATTTATTACATTGTGAGAGTACAATATCAGACATTAATTCTGAAAGAAGTGGAATATATGTTATGTCAATATAAAGTAGAACTTATTCATTTAGGTGCCTATTGAAAGTTCATGTTGCCGACAATTGCTACTTTTTACATTTAACTGAATTACAGTATTTCTTAACTTCTTTTACCTGAGGTACCTTTTTTAAAATTATCGGTATCAAAAGATTATTTTTATATGTACTTATTCACAGTATTTATAACTGGGTATTGAAGCTAATCAAAATTTAACATTTCGGCGAGAATATTTTGTAGGTCACAATAAATCGCATATATTGTAGGCCTACTTATTATACCGTCGAATAAAGATTATGTTGGATTTCAGAATATCGAAATATTCTGAGAGAAAACAGGTTAAATCTCTAATATTTGCAAATTAGAGCTTTGCAAATACCTTCACACAGTACCATAAGATTAAAGTGATGTTACGTCATTTGAGTGTATAGTAATATAAAACAATATACGTATTACTGCTAACTTGTTTAAGCTATAATTTTCAAAGATGTCAAAATTATTGTTATTTGTGAATGAATTCTGCTTTTTTACATACTAAACAAAACGTCTGTGTCTTTTTAGTTACTTCTTATTATGTTCAAGAATTCCTTGCTAGAAATAAATTTGTATAAATTTTCTATGTCTGTTACAGATTTTAAAAGAATGAATCTGTTACACTGTTGTTGCTTCCAGTAATATAAAAGGCATGGTAAATTTAAACGGTGCATAAGGGAGAAAAAGCACTTATAGAAAAGTATTTAAGTGACAGAATCGAGTGAGTTGTCCAATTTTGCGCTGAAAAATATTTCCGAACAAAAGCGGACAACAGTTCTAATTGGATTAGTTTGATTAAGTTGTATTCATATGTTCGTGTGTGGACATGATTGTAGGTCACCGTTGTCTACTGTGCTTACAGGCAAGTTTATCATATCAACGTTTACACAATGTTAAACAGTAAGCTTTGATTACAGCCCATTTAGTTTGGACAATTATTAATTAAGCGCGTTCTTAATTTTAAAGGCACGTGTAAAAATTTCCCACTAATTTGCATTTATTGATATCGTAGGCTGTAAGGGATACCAAAATGTATATGCAACTTAACAGTTATAGTTTTTCGGCGATGATATTAGTTGCGTTATTCAATGCTATTTGACCATTGTGCTCTGAACACACCGCGTTGCCTTATCGAATTATTTCTCTGTGTGTTTATATGCTTAGTGCTGTTTACACTGTTGTGTCAGTATTTATATATCAAGCGGCTTTGTTTCTACTTACACCCTTGAACATTTCATAGCATAGATATTTTTTGATATCTTCAGTAACACTAGATGTTGACGCAAACAACAAACATGTTGGAATAATTCTTTCTCACATTTGCACGATTGGTACAGAAGAATATTATATCCACAGTAGTGACAACACACTACTGTATATGGTGTCATACCTCTCCTGTGAATATTGGTATGAAATTATTAAATACAGATTAACGCTACAAAGGAAAATACAGTAAAACTTGCATAGCTGAAGCGATTATGGGTCTGAAATAAAAATTTGAGTTATTTGGAAAATAATTTTTTTTTATCGGACAATTATTAATTAAAGGTATTCTTAATTTTGAAGGCACGTGGGACAATTTTTCAGTAATTTGCATCTATTGATGTCGTGCGCTGTGAGGGATTCAAACGAAGAATTTAACATTTTAAGTTTTCAGCGATAATAGTAGTTGGGTTATTCAATGTCGTTTCATCATTTCTTGTGCTCTGAACGCACCCCCGAGTCTTAACGAATTATTTCTATAGGCCTATGTGTTTATATGCTTAGTGCTGTTTACACTGTTCTGTCAGTATTTATATTTCCAGCGTCTTTGTTTCTACTTGCACTCTTCAATATTTCATAGAGTAGATATAATTTAGTATCTGCTGTAACACTAGACGTTGACACAAACATATCTAGAGGCCCCTTGGTCCTACTTTTCAGTTTATTCACAACGAAATTACTTGTAAAACTCTTTTTTGAGTCATCAACTACTGGGGTAAGTTGATTTTGTATTGAAGGGTTAATTTTGTAGCTTAAAACTAGTTACTCTGATCTCGATTTCGAAATAAACATTCGACCATTTATCAACCCACAAAACTAACACACATATGAAAAACAGACACACTGCCCCTACACCAAAATGCCGATTTAATTAAGCTCTTTTTAATTTAATTATTTCTGCTGCACTAATCACGAACAGTATTACAAGTGAGGAGAACAATACGTATTATTAGTCGCGGCAATTTGGTAACAATGGGCAGTCATTAGACTTCGCACCATGGCATGGAGAGACGTCATTTGTAAAATTATTGTTTTCAGCGTAGTACGCCAGTTTCGTATAACGCTAAAGTGGATGTTTATTACAATTTTTTATCCAATTACAAAAATTTATCGTTGGCACCAACGCGGCAGGAAGAAATAGAATGAAACTGGTTTCGTTGTAATTTTTGCAAACAATGAGTTCATACTTAACAAGGAAATTATACTTATCCTATATTTTGATTTCAGGTGCTATCGAGGAGTAAACTGACTCACAAAACCTCGTTTAATAACTTTTGTGTACAGCAAGATTTAAATAATAGTTTTAACGGACTTAGAATACGTCACGAATTATTATAATGCCGATTATTACTATTACTATTTTATTTTTTATATGTTTGGGGGCTTGGCAGCCAAGGCCTTTGGCCCATCGACGTGGATCAGTAGCATTGCTCGACTACATTCTTGACGTCATCTTGATTATTTACTTTAATACCTACCTGACCGCGACACCAAACAAATGTAAAAGAGGAACCACGGTCGTCTAACGCATGGTGTAGTCCCTTTTTCGCCTGAAATAACGAATTCCCTGTGCCCGGATTGTACAAGACAGTTTGAAAAGTTACTCAATCCGTACAAATAACAAATTTTCTCTCATCTCGGTGTTGAAAGAATCGAAGAGCTTGCCACACCTCATATAGTTCGGCAGTGTATACACTTGTTGCATTGAGCAGTATCCAGGAGTGAGAAGCGCACTCAATCACAAACGCACTACCCACTCGGCTCTCTGTCTACAAGCCATCAACCTACACAGTGGTATGCTTTTCAATGTATTCGTCCACGATTGATTTAAACGAGCTTCAGTTTAGTTGGATTACACAATTTCTTGCTTCTACTGGTGACATTCAGCCGGCAATTTGGTTACCGGCAATACCGCCGTTAGGTATCATACATCTGCACAGAAATAAAACCAAACTTACGTGTGATTCTTTCAAAAGTTATTGCATGTTACCGCTTAAATAATGGGATAGAAATACGACTTTTTTCATATACACGCAGTTACATGTAGAATACTGAAAATGACAATAATCCAAAAAATAACAAACGATCAATATTACTCGTTTGTGTTTTCAAAGTCTATACCCGTATTGTACATCAGGCTACTACAGCAGAAACAGAATTACATCAATTGTGTACGTTTCAGCAGTGTATGCAAACACAAGAGAGTACAATTAATATACGAATACAAAATCAATCAAGCAATGATTTTCGATGCAAATATGCCGTTAAACAAACTACTAATGATGCAGTTCGTATTAATGACGCATCGGTCAACCAGCATTCTCTATAATCAATCTCTGCTCTACCAACAGATTACAAAAATTAAAAAATTTGGTAGTGTGATACAAGACTTGGACAACTTCAGAATTATAGAAAAATTATGTATTGCACGAAGTATCATAGATAATCTAAGTTAGAAATAAAAAGATAGGAGAATAAACGGGGTCGAAATAAACCTAAAATAGGTGTCATTATTTTCATAATTTACAAACTAAAGTGTTTTAATCGTGTTATCATCAACGTAAGTTTCATTAATTCTTTGAAACAAAGTAGTGTAAGAAATATGTTAAAACTTGGTGGAAAATACGTTGTCAGGTTGTCAGGCGTCTTTAGTGTTCTAACCGAAATTAATTTACACTCACCGAAGACGGTGTATGAAAATAATTATTGGAAACTTTTATATTTTGAAGAGTATTTGAGTTTACGAACTCTACTTGCTGTCAATACCTATCTTTACAATTTGAAGGCGTGGCAAGAGAGACACGTAAAATGGTGAAAAGTGTTAATCAATAACTTGTGCTATGACAGACGTTTAGGTAAAAACAGGAAAAGTGTAACGTTATTTTTTTTTTTGTAAATAGCGTGAAGAAATATGGAAAATACGAAATTCATCTGAAACCATCAGTCGGTACGGTCTTCCGATGATTTGAATTGTTACCGATATTTAGTTCAGTTATAATTTATAAAGCATAAAATGATCAGGAAAAGTGGCTTTTACTTGCGACTAACGACATTTGTATTCAATGATTTAATTCAAATCTCAAACGTGAAGTTTAATTTTACAATGCCACCTTCTAAATAGGCGTACCATACACATTAATATTTTTTTGCATGTTACTGGAATATTTGTAACTTGAATGTTTCGTGATATGCTGTGCTCTGCAATAAAATGTTATTTCATCGTCAAGGACTCACTGCGTTCACTAGACAGTTAAAACTGAAACTGCTACTTTAATTATGCTGCTGAAATGTACAGAACATCCAGCTTAACTAGCCGAGATACTAAAAATACAACCGCATAATTAATTCACCCCTTCGAACGGATAATAACAATCCAGATGAAGAAGTAGCAAATCTGATGCTCGTATTTGAGCGAGACAGTTTCTGACGATGACAAACAGGAACGGAACACGCCAGATAAAGTAGACATGAATACTAATAGAAATACACACCATAAGTGGGAATGAATATACAAAACACACCACACATATATAAAGCACGCCACACAAATAAAACAGTACGTAGGCCTACATTCCTTCTCAAATAACCCACGAGTAGGCTAAACAAAATATTCTGCTCCAATAGCTTGAGATCATTAGATGGCCGTACTTGCTGAAGACTGACCAAGATAAAAAATTAAAAAAAAAGTTTAATTTACCAGTTTTATTCGTCCTGTGACTTTACATTGTACAACGCGTTTCGAGGCAAATGTCTTATTATCAGGAGGAATAACTCCGAAGATTTCGTCAAAAAATTAAAAAAGCAACATGACGCATAGTTCAACATCACATACATAAAACACTTAAACAGTATAAACACGTGGATTGTGAGTAGAATTGATCAGGCAGAAATTAATACAACACCACATGGAGACAGAAAACACATCAGTCGCCATTACAAACTAAATGGAACGGAAGATTAGAGAAATATTCATAATTAAAAAACGGCTATGCTCTTTAAAATTCAACAGATTTAGATAACGTGAAAATTTTCATATCATCAATACATTGGCCGCCAAACCAATTGATCGGACCAGAACATCACTTTGCATGATATAAGTGGCAGATATGGCAAAAGTAAGAAGAGGTATATCAATACTTTGAAAGAGTACAATACAGTAAATACCTTAAACTATAAACTCCAATACATGAGATGACGGAAAACTACAAGAGCGCGCGCGCGAGTGAACCTCATGCATACATGCCAGCTGAGTATTTGCTTAGTTCAATATACAATTTTCCAAAATTTCATAGCTAAGTCAAAATATTTGTAACATTACAGCATTCATTAGCCCCTATAATTAAAACTTCATATACTTATTGTGCACAACAATAACATATTATGCTTATCCTGTTCAAAACTAGGATGAGACAATGAGCGAGATAAGGAAATCGTTGTTTGTATTGTTTTAGCGCCCTCTAATTATTACGCCACTTGAAAACCTGAACCGATGACAACAAATTAAGATAAAAGTCTATAAAATGCACACTGTATTAACAGAATGTTAACTCTAGATAATTTGGTATACTTTAAATGAATTTAATACAAAACCTAAGACGGAAAATTTTAAAAATTAATAAAACCATCATATATCAGATTTGAACTTTTGAAACTTAAATTATCTTACGCGGAATGTACTTTTTACTTTTCTAAATTTCTTAACTTGTAATCTAACGCTCGTAGTTGAAGTCGCCTTTTTGTAGTAATAAAATAAAAAATAATCTTTCGTAGCAAATATTAATTTTTTCTGGTCGCGAATCAAATAAAGTATATTTTCTACTAGTTAAGATAAACTAATACATTAAACAAGTGAACTGTACAGATTGAGTCGTACCTAGTTGTCATTGCACACCTAATGTTCTATGTTTAGGCCTATGGGTTTCCAACTGTTCCCGCTTCTCTCTTGTTGTATTTTGTTTGGAGAAAGTCATTTATTTGAAACGTAACTTAAACCTTACCTAACCTAACAGTTAAAGCATCAGTACTTTCCTGAAATTATTGAAAACAAATTTCTTTTGATTTTAACACTTAATTTGAAGCAGCAAATGACATCTACATAGTCAAGGAAACCACAACTTGAAAATAATTTTTTAATAAATACTTGTAATTTTTTACAAAGCTACTTACATTGTAGTTATAAGTTAGCCTGTACATAATCCTACCCATGCAATGTCATAAAAAACTAAACATAAAAGAAATGATTACATTATTAATGGTTGACTATTCACTCCTGTCCTTTACACAAGTCAATTCGATATAAAAATATTTCAAGCATACCGTTACATCAATTATGTGGAATGAATGCAGCAAAGTATTGATTGACTCTTTTACGTTCAACCCATTTCTATGAAAGTGATAGGATAGAAATGAGCTTTCAGCATCAGCAGTAGCCTTTATTAAACTATATTAATATGTACCCTATAATATTTACCAATCTACTGGTCAGAGTTTAATAAAAAAGTTTCAATCTTTTTTCAGAAGTCGAATGTTAGTTTCTTATGTAGTGAGTGCTAATGAATTTCAAAATATATAATAATAATTATTATTAGTCTACTATTATTGTAAATATAATAGTAGTAATTATAATAATAGGTCCTAATAATTATTATTGAAAGTTCTGTATTTAGTGGCATTTGAGCTTTGGAATCTCTTCTTGTAGTAAATATAGGCCTACATCGTGAAGATGTACGTATGCACGCACATACTGTGGTGTGCTTCATTTAGGGCTTAGTCATGATGATGGTTGCAGTCGGTCAATAAAATTTATTTCATTACCATGCAAACTGTTCTAGACAGGAGGCTTAAATTTATATATGTTTTGAAAAGATTACAATAATATATATTTACAATTAAGTAAAGAATATCGTCAAAGTTAATTTATTTCCAAGAAACTTTGTCTCGATTATGCGACGTTTCTTATAACTAATTGTGTAAGTTCTAAATATTATGAAGAAAAACTATTGGCGATTAAGATTATTGGGTTTTGCTGTTACTGACCACTAATGGCCATGTCTTACCTTCTGTACCTGATGTAAAGCATATAAATATTTAGACAACGTCAAGAAAGTACTGAAACCTTTCTCAGATCGCTTTAACGATTTTCGTTATTCAATTTAGGTTGTTCTAATGGACGATACTCGAATAGTTCCTTGATCTACAGCCACCCATACCATGGTAATTATCAAATCTACGGTTACGTAGAAAAAGTAATCGCATATTGTATTTTTGATACAATGTGTTTACTTTATCGACATGCGAATTCCAAACTTAAATTGGAGTAAGTAAAAATTACTACTGATTAAATACATAAATGATACTATGAAATATATGGCATTATACAAAATAGATTAACATTTGCTTAACCTACCAGAGTTTGAATATTCTGTATTTAATTGTTAACCGAATTTAACCTTAGCTATACAAAATTTACGTACACATTGTTTACACTAAAGAGTTACAAAATTCAACAGAGCAATAACGCTTGCAAATATATAAAGCAAAATTGGAATGAAGTCTAAATCATCAGGTGTAGTCACAGGATACGATATTTGACCAAACATTGTACAGGAGATTCAACAAATACTAGTGTTAGATGGATCGAAAATAATTTACTGTGGTAGAATTAAATTAGCATCACAAACTGCAAAACAATCACATGTTTTGTTAACCAGTTTCCTTTAATTCACACTTAATTAAAAAATTCTTCTGCACAAATACACTAATCTGTAACTACAGATTACAATATAGAAGTTCTTATTCTTACTAAGGTTACTAATGTAAGTTCTTAAACTTACTCAATTAACATTAATATATACATTTGTGTGCTGTCACGAGGATCGCAGGATTGTGACTTTAAAACAGGGAAATAAGTTATTGGACGCCAGACCAATCGAAACAGTGTTTATTAACTCTATATAGCAAGAGCTAGCGACGAAAATGCTAACGGTATATCAGTACGCTAAATACTTTGTATATTTTGACTTGACTTGCTAGAAATGGAGTGAGGAGTCTGGCGACTTGCTACCGGTTCCCTTGTCACCCTCAAGACCTCAAAGGGTTAAGCATTAAAAGCAGTATGTCTGGCTTTATGATTTATTAAATGTAACAATACAATCAATTAAAAAATACAATTTCCAGACACTGTTTTCGGTCCCAAGTTGCTGACAGGCGATTTTAAAATGCTGAAATAAATGTATTATTTATTGCATAAATAAATGGCAAGTGGTTATTGCAAGTGCGGTGGCATGTGCCAAGCAGCGTGCTAGAGACATGCTTGGGGAAGGAGTTCCGTGAGGAGAAAGGGGTAAGTAGAGAGTGATGTAAATTTCGCGGGGCTAAACAAAAATATTTTAGCTAGGCTGACATTACGAGGGGTCATCGAGAATCGCTTGTAAGCGTTTGACCCTGATTAGGAGTGGAGGTTCAGACGTACTGATAGTCCGTAGGTAAGAGAAGGAAGACTTCGCTGCCAAAGCAAACAGAGTTTCTGCTAGCGATTGAACAAGGACAGCAAAAGTAGGGACACGAGAACCGCCACGAATTAAATCATTCCTAACAAACCATGGAGAGCCCGACGAGCAACGTAGGGTTTTGGACTGCAAATGTTCCGAAAAGAGCGATCACCATGCAGGTGGAGTGTAGGTCAGTACTGACCAATGAAATAGAACAATAGAACAATATCTAAATAGATCGACTGCGACGGCGACTTGTGTAATAAAACCGTATTTGGTCTCCCTCTTTAAAACCCCCACACCATTTCTTAGGGTGTCTTACCGCGTTTGGATTAATTTACTATCTTCATCATTCCCCTCTTAACCGACTAATCTTTTGGATTTAGTTCTACAATTGCGCAGAATAATAATGTGATTCTTGGAGCTGACCCTTAGGCGATCTAACATTAAGTCCGGAGGAAGAAGTTCTCGCTCAAACACTAGTTTTGTCAGAGTGATGCCAGTTGTCGTACTGGCTGAAGACCTGTAAGCCATTAAAACTAATGGTGGTTACTCAACCCGGACTGACTGGTTCTCGTCAAAAAAACTTAAGTATTTCCTATTCCAATGCCCTGTTCTAGTATCCATGGATTTTTCCATAATGCGGTGCTCCAGTATACTTTCTTATTTTGTCTAGCTTTCTAGTGCCCTGCTTGCAACATATATTTCAAATGTACATCATCATGCTAAACATCGCATTAAAGATGTAGTTAATTTTTTTATAAGGTAAACATAAAAGAAAAAACTATTTGAATAAAAGCGCTTATGAAATCGATCACTGCAACGTGATTATCACGAGACTCTTTCTTAACGAAAAGTACTATAAGTACGATAACGATAACCTGAGCCTGGGTTTCGATAACGGCCGTTTCGCACTATTTATGACACGTACTTTCGTTTTCAAAAATATTATCATAAAGGAAATATTATCATCATATATGCACGTACAATCGTTAAGTTCAAAAATGAATTCCCGCCCTGACGTAGCCACGCCCTGATGCTGATCGCACCAAGTCCCTGATTCGATCAACTTCGTCGTCAGTTCTTGACATTGACGGTCTTTTATAGCGTGGATCGTCCTAAATTGATTCCCGACCATCTGAAATGCTTTAAACCATCTGAAAGCCTGTACTCATTGTGCACACCTCATACAGCTTGGAATTCTACAACAGCACTTTCGTCAACGCTTTAATGCGCCATGTTAAATAATCACATGATTTCGGTTCGTACAAGACATTTTGTATATCGTCTGATAGACACTGAAGACTGATGCAACGTTTTTAATATATTTAACACAAAGACAATGTTGTTGGAGAGTACGGAGGTAGTGGGGGAGGGGAATTAAATGCTTCTGCACACCGTGTTGAACAGCGGAGTGTATCGATAACAATTTATCAATACAGCTTCTTCTGACGAAATGTCAGTTCGCGTGAATTACTGTTTAAACTACAAAGAAAATTTTATTGTTAATTACCCAGTTTCAGTATGTATTGGTAACCAACCAGTTTAGTATGTATGTGGCCTATCAACTTGGTAGTACTTCGTTTAATACTCGGTTTTCACGTGGTCCCTTGGTGAGCGTCTTATCGGGGTTTTACTGAATTGCTTTATTTTAAATAAACAGCTGGGGTTAATAAACAATTTTCAATACTTTCTACACTTTCTGGTACACATTGTGGATTATCCCGGCGATAGGGCCTCCCAATCGGGTGTTTACTGTAAACGTGTGTATGTATGTATACGCTAACGTGAAAAACAACGAATCCTCTAAAGTACAAGAATGAAAACCTTTAAAATCACAGAAATGAAAAGTATCAGGTTGACTTAGCTAAATAATTTTTGGGAAAATTACAATAGATAAAACTATTTTACTCCTCTACAACGGCAACAAAAGACAAATAGAAAATTTACACAAATACATTAACACCATACACCATAAATTAAAATTCACGCTTCAAATAGAACTAAATAATAGCTTCAACTTCTTAGACCTTAAAATCACCAAAACAAACAACACACACACATACAAAATATACAGGAAACCCACCACATCAGACATGGTCATACATAACTCATCCAACCACCCAACTCAACAAAAACATGCAGCTTTCAACTACATGCTCCATAGGCTCACTTCAATACCCCTAAACACACATGACTACCAAGAAGAATTAAACACAATCAAATATATAGCAGTCAAAAATGGATACAACCCCGAATTAATAAACAAACTACACAAACTCACCCTAAACACAAAAAGTAAAACACATCATATCAACAGCACACAACCCAGTAAATACATAACACTTACATACTACAATTCCAATACGCACAAAATTGCTAACACATTTAGGAAACATAATTATAAAGTAGCCTACAGAACCAACAACACCATTAGGAAACACATAAATAATACTAACAAAGACACAGACACATACAACAAAACAGGGGTATATAAATTAAATTGTAATGATTGTCACCAATTCTACATCGGACAGACGGGAAGATCTTTTTCCTCCAGATTTTCAGAACATTTAGAAGCCCTCACCACAAACTACATACATTCCACATTTGCCACACATTTACTAAACCAAAACCACAGTTACCCAACAGAACACAAGATGGAAATATTACACTATTTACCTAAAAGTAGAAAACTAAACACAGTTGAACAATTTGAAATATACAGATATCACGCACTACAACCAAACAACATACTAAATGAACAATATTATAGATCACATACACTATTCGATACACTGATCCAAACACACAATTTGAACCTCAGCGCCAATTCCCTCCCACCCATCAACCCCCACCACACACACCAAAGCCCATAACCGTTATTCTGTTAACTGACATTCAGTATTTACTCCCCACTGAGGAAGAGGCACATCACCTCGAAACGTTTGGGAAAGTCATAAAGAAAGTAAGTTCATATTGTGAAAGTTTATATATATAATAAAATAAAACTGACCAAGAGTGGAAAGTAATTATTCATGGAGTGACAGATAAGCCTAGCAGAATAGTAGATCAAGTGGAAAAAGATAAAAATAAAGTGTGATGTGATAACAAGTTCCACATAACAGTTGTGCAGAAGAAACAAGTTTCGTTACAATACTTGCAACGTAATACCTGAAAATGGATACGTTCTATAATGAACTAAAAATTCAGGCATACAGAATTTGTCATTACAAAGAAAGGAAAATTATGAAAGCAAAGAGTTCAAGCAAAAGCGTTCAAACAAATAGAATTATCTACAGCTCACATTCTGCAAGGAATTAAGGAAAACGCACAAAATTAATGACCGAAAATTAAAGCCTGCAAGAACAAAGAAGACGAATTATTAAGTGAAAGCCACTTATTAACTGTCATTTTAGAGACAATATTTTACGGAACTATTTAGTGTTAGCGCAAGTAGAATTACCACCAAACCTTTCCTTTCAGATTGTAAAGCAAGAACACAAGGCTTCATATAGTGAAAGAAAATCACGAAGATTATAAGATGACGCATTCTCCACTGTCCTATTTAATCTAGTGCTGGACGTAATGATCCAAAAATTGAATCACCACATTTGATGTGAAACAGCTGGTGACATTAGATGTACTTCTACACAAGTAAGTATATGTGCTGTTAAACTTGTGATTATAATGCTGTTAGTGTTTTGTATGGTTCTGAAACTTGGTTCCGGTGAAGAAACATTTGAGTGGGATACAGGCATCGGAGATTTGTTCCTGCGAAGAGATGGACTCTACTCTAAAGACATACGCAAGGAGTTGAACATTTTTAATATCCAAGGTGGTATTCCAGGAAGCAAAGGGGATGACTTGCTCATCAGATGGCAGCCTGCTTAAGGATGTTTGACAATACAAAGAAGTACGAAATATGTCAAAGAAGTAAGTATATAATGACCTAGGAAGCGGAAAGTGGATGTATTTGTTTTGGGACCGGAACAGGCTATTCGCCTATTCCCTAATGGCAGAAGAAAACGCTACCAAAAATTGTGTTAGAAGGTTACTGAAGAGCGGACTACGATACGTGAGGCAAAAGGCAAGGCATATGCCGTCCGTCAATGGCCGAAACCGCGCAAGCAATATTCAGGTGGGTCAAGATACATCAGAATAAGCTGAAAAGTTCTCGTATTTAGAAACACATATAGACAGTTCTAATTTTATAATAATTATTAATTGATTAAATAAGACCCAGCATCTTAAGGCTAAATAGAAGCTATTATGCCCCTAGAAAGGTAACGACGAGCAAACATTTTGACATGAAATAAAAAAAAAAATTGAACACAGATTAAGCACTTTGCAGTTTTTAGTGAGACGAAGGCCTTGGAAGAGACGCGTTATCAGTGTGGAAGAGTATAACAACAATGGAAATGAGAGGACAAAGAAGCAAAGCATCTCAGAGTGCAATAAACGGCGGAAAGTTTCAATAAGGTTAAACTCATAAATACTAAAGAAGAAGAAGCAGAATCAGAAGCAGGAGAAGAAGAAGAAGGAGGAAAATTTACTGTGTGAAGCATAGATATATAAATTATTACAAAGTAAATTAAATAGCAACAAGAAACACGATCAGTATTTATTATGAATTACAGACTCTGTCGGATGTGTTATTTACGTTACTCACACAGATGGTAAGTGGAGAATGCTCTGCTTACAACTACAGGAATCATATGCAATTAACACTTGTGATTGAGCTCTAGTCACGTTATTTGTTAACACATAATAAGGTTAATTGTGGTTTAGTTAGAGTCGACAGTCTGAGCTACTGTAAGGCGTCACTTCAGAACAAAACACGTTTTGTGAAGCGACACATGTAGTGAGTGAACACTGCATGCTTCTCTAAAGGCGAGAGCTTACACAAACAAATAATTTGTATTCATTCATATGTGTACACGAAGGCTGTGAACACCATAGCAGATAATATAAATTAATTTGCTACATTACTGTGCAACGCAATAAACATTTGTCTATAAACACTAGGCCGTGAGGTAAATTAGACGACCTTCGGAGAAAATCTAAACAAATTTATAGCTAAGTAATCCGGTTTACGAAAAATAAACACAACCCCGTTTGAACGAGTCATTAATCGTTTAATCTCTAAAGGAGCGGAAAACGTTAATTAATTTTGGAAACTTTCAACAAATTTTAATTATCTTCTACAGTAATCGACACCTAAATGTTAAATAATGCGAGCACCTGTATGTTACAATTACCCCACAAAACCTGAAATGAAAATATCGTTTCAATACCAAATGTTGTAGTATAAATAAAAATATCATTATCATTATCAATAAGATAATCAAAGTAAAACTATAAAGATGAAACACAATTAATGCTCTATTAAATTTTTGACATGCACTAGATTATTATAGTGTAATCCAATCTTTATTTTACAGAAGAGTTTGAACTTTGAGATGAACAGCGTGTATTTGATCATTGCATTTATAAAAATGTCAGGAATTCATGAAAGCTGGAAAAAGAGATTAATAAATTGTTGTATCTTTACTGTCTCCACTTTGTTGTATCTGGTTTACATTGTCTCCACTGTAAAAACCACGAGAACCTATATTATTTACATGTACCAGCAGGATGAAATAGCTCTAGGACCGTGGAATGCATGGGGTCCTGCGTGGGATGAAAGTACCATTTGGACGGTTTGCTGTAGGTTCTAATTTGATTTTTATTTTATCATACAATCTTGCACAGTGATTACAAAATGTAAAGTTTATAGTTAAACCTGACAATTTGTAATATTTGGCTGTAGGTTTGTTAGGAGATCTGAAAGTCTAACAATAACATTATCGGAGTTAGAAGTTAAAAATTTAAATATCTTAAACCTTACATTGGTAAGAGTGCATTGAGTCGTATAGAATTAAAAAACGATTACTATGTAATAATGTTTTTTTAGAAGTTAAGTTACCAGCGTAATTGAATAAATAATACTAATATGTAAAATCAGTTAAATGAATCAGTAATCTGAGGAAGCTGACATAGGATAATCCGACAGCAAAGGTAGTGGAATATTTTATAGACAGATGTGGCATGCGTTTTCCACTTCTAAACACATTATAGTGAAAACAGTACATTCTTTTGCGTAGGAAGCGTACATGTTTACACGTGTTCCCTGCTTGAAATGAATCAGGTTACACTCTTATCCTTATTAATATTGGACATTTATATTTTATATAGTTTTATAATAATTTAATGTACATATTCCACAAACGGGACACAAGATGAAGTCCATTATCTATTAGGATTTACCATAAAGGTGTCATAGTTATGTGTTTTATAATTTAGATAACAATGACAGATCTGTTTGATAGATTAATACTTTTCCATCCACTGGCATTAAAATAATTTATATAATAACCACAAAGTTCTGGAGGTTCAAACCCGTCTGAAATTCTCCGTCGAGCTTAAGTACTGTAATATTACGTCATTTTAAGTTAGGACTAAATATTGTTCACAATAAGTAATAACAGATAGTTTTGCGTACCTACAGAATTATGTTTAAATACAGAAATGGACTGAAATGAAATCCTGCATAAGTCAACGACAACAGAAATATTATATGAAACACCTTGTCCACAAAATACACTAAATATTTAAATACACAGAAATGACCATTCGATGAAGTTTATTTGCCGACGTTTATCGGAATATATACACAATCAAAATGTAATTAAGTCTGTCTTCAACTAGGCAATTGTCATTAACGTACATGGGTCTGTGTTAGTTAATCACGTGGCAGTCACGTGGCACGTTAGTTAGGTTAAGGTTGGTAGTCTTTTTGAAATACGGTACGACACTAGATTCAACATATGTTCCTATGCATATGTAAACTGTACAACGTAAACTGTATGCAAACGATGACTGTATGTACACTGTACATAGACTTTGAATGCAAACTAAGAAAACAAAAAAATTTTAAGTGCATGGTCGCCACGCCCGTTAGAAGTGAAAATTCTACCGGTGAGTGAGTAAGAAAGGAAATTATGCTATTTCGTGGCCATGACTCTCAATTTATATAATGTTTGAAGTAAATTAACCCAACCGATTTCATTGGCACTCAACTTTAGGAATATCGTAGGTTTCTCGAGTTGTCTTATCATGGCGAATAAATCTCATGATTTTCATTGCCACATAAAGGAGATTGTTTGAAGCTACTGGTGTAACGCGAATCACTTCTTTTAATTGTCTGAAGTGGCCGAGATAGATACTAGGGAATGAGAGTTCTTCAGTGTGTTCATCAAACAATATTCTGTGCGGTACATTTTTCTCCATTGGTGCTATTCGAAGGTATCTGTCTTCAGTCCATAGCAATGTGTATTGTTGGATTTTCATTTGTATAGATTTTGCTGTTAATAAACTGCATCATCACTAAATAGATCATTTTTTGCTGTACATAAATGATGTATTGTAACAGCGACCTATAGTAAGAAGCGAAACAATGGACGGGGTGCCTATTGAAGAAATTCAGGCAATGTACTAAATTTAGTATTCGTACTAAATTTAAAGTATACATTTTAAGGAGTTTTTTAAGCTGATGCTCTATATGCTATGGTGCAGATTTATGTATGAATTATTCGTCTGTAACACAATTATTTTCTTCATTAAAAAATATTTTATACATTTTTGTTCATTTATAAAAGCTGGAACAACGTTTCAATAATCAATGACTGCTGCCCTGTATAAGATTTATGGAGGTAATTTTTACCAGATTTTGTTTACAATAAATGTTCTTTGTTATGAACAAATTATAACAGCCACAGCACAATAAATAAACTTTTTACAGCTTTTTTTTCATTGTAATTAATTATTGCCGTCAGTGGGTACGTATTAAAAATTTTGTCTGTTAGAAAATTGTATATCTTGAGACAGACATGTAGTATAATGCGTGAAAGTTGTAGTAAACAATATAAAGTTATTTTAATACAAATTCAAATGTTATACATAAGATGGTTTGGACCATATATACAATAATACTACATTTTTGCAGGGGAGGGATTGACGGTTGAATGTAGGGAAGTCGTGTTTATTGCGGTCAGATAGGCCGAAGCTATACACGGCAGCGTTGTCAACTCGAACTTGTTTATTCTTTCTTATTTGTGCATACTAAATTAAACAGCAGTGCGTTTACGTTTGTTTGATGTGGTGAAAATTTAACAGTTCTAAAATTTACAATGTTATCATATTTTAGTGTGTGTTGTATGATTTAGTGACGTTTTTTAAATTTAGTGTTTATTAGTCTGACATTTAGAAGTGATTATGTGGCAAAACTGGAATAGTGCATTAAGTGATTGTGATACTCAATATTATCCGATATTATGCGATACTCAATATGTCCGACGCCAGTACGAGTGCTTCAGCTAAGAAAGTATGAATGAAAGTATATAATAGTCAGGCAAGACAACTTATCTGTGCAGGGAGTGAATATTTTAAAAAAGAAAATGCAAACGGGGAGTCCTTAATTTTTATGAATACAGTTTTAGAGCATACAGCTTCTGCATGCAAGGTAGAGGAAAACCTGGTAGTACGTACAGGAAAAGAGAAAGACGATCTTCTTAGTGATTTTAGCGATACAGAGCCCACGTTTCAAACCTCTAACAAAAAAGAAATATAGACAAAATATTTACGAAGTTAGACTCTTTCTAAGAAAATGCAATTCGACAGTACATTTATAGCTACTATTGTAGAAAAGAGCACCCAACAATAAATAAGCTTCATAAGGCGTTGGAAGTAGCTTATCTTTTTACCGATAGTCAATAGTCTGTTAAAAAAATAATGCAAAATATCTGTTTTAAATTTACAAACATTTCGGGGAGAAAAGTTGTAATGGAAACCGAAAGTGTAGTTCTAGATTTCTAAGAGAATTTTAAACTAAGTCTATTACAAATATAATCTGGTTAGAGGAAACATCGGTTAATATAGGTCACAGTTTACTAAAAGGTTGGACAGATAATACTGCGGAAGGAACAATGAAAATAACTATAGGAAGAGGGAGTAGATATATTATTGTATATGCTGGGACATCCAAAGGTTTCTTACCTAACTGTTTTCATGCCTTCAAAATCAAAGGAAACGAGTAACTCCAACAAAGAAATGAACTCTGAAAACTTTACCAAGTGGTTTACAGACTCGTTATTAAAAAATCTCACTGGGCCGTCAACTTTTTTAATGGATAACGCCCTTTATCACTCGTTTATATATAACAAAGCACCGAGATTGGCTACCCGTAAAGAAGACATCATTCACTGGCTTTGCCAACATAAAATTTGTACCACTACCAAAGCAGAGCTGTTGAAGCTGGTATTAAGTTGTAACCCCCGATTTCTGGAATACGGAATTGATATAACCCTAGATTTCTGGAATACGGAATTGATAAAGTAGCGGAAGAACGTGGCCATAAAGTAGTAACATTACCACGTATCATTGTCATTGTAAAACTATTGAGTTAATTTTGGCACAAGTAAAGGGATATGTAGCAAGAAATAATAAGACTTTTGCAGATACAGAAGTAAAAAAGTTGATACGTGAAAGTATGACGAATTAACATGCAGACGACTGGGGAAAGCAGTGATCCACACAAAGAATGTGATAGAATGTGATTGATGAAGCATGTATTAACGAAGGAATATTATTAGCCGCTGTGGAACAACTGGTAATAAATTTGGGTACAGAATCCAATGACTCGAGCGATTCTGGTAGCGACATAAGTGCCGTAAAACCTTTAGATTAACGGCACAGGCGGAAAACTACAGACAGGTAATAATAATTTTAGTTTTAGTTTTGGTTTTGGGGTAAGAGTAAGCAAAGCTAATACTGACTCATATTTTGCTGTCTTATAAGTTTTTAATATCGTTAATTTTTTGTTTACTTATAGATATTTATGCACTAATTTGATGATTGCAATTTATCAAATTTATCGTTATATCCAAAAATCGAAGACACTAACCATCTGAAGTTAATTGTATACCATTTAAGTAAGTAATAAAACTTCCGTTGTATACCGGACGCTTCTGGAGAATAAAAGTGTTGTCGCAATTTTATTTCGCGTGTAGTGATACTGCCATCACCAGTAAAGTATTAGTAACAGTTGCTCATGATGTTGTTTTTCCTATTCTGTTCCAGCAATTACAGTTTGCAGTAATCCGTTTTTACATTTATATGTTTGCTTCTTGTTAATTTATTAAGTGTCAACTTTTGTATCATATTTCTACAGAGTAGTGTAATAAGTATAAGGTGCGTTAATTGGTTTATATGTTGCATTTATAAAGTCTTCACTTCAGCCAAATTTATGTTTTAACATGTGTAATTGTTTATATGAAGAACGATAACTGCCGCATATTCAAACAGAATAAAATAATGTTTTGCATTCATCCTTGAAAATTGTAGAGGAATCAAGACCTTCTGTTTTTGGTGAAGCTCAGTTAAGGGAAAGGGGTAGTTTACCAGCAACGTTTTATGTTTTAACAAGGGTAATTTTATATGACGAAAGATAACTGCCGTAAATTCAAACAGAATCAAATACTTGTCTGTATACCTACCTGAATTACAGAGAACTCAAGGTTTGTTGATGTTGGTGAAGATCGGTTAAGAGAAAAGGGTATTTTACCCGCAACGTTTTATGTTTTAACAAGGGTCATTTTTTTATGACGAATGATAACTGCCGCATATTCAAAGAGAATTAAATAATTTTTTGCATACATTCCTGAATTATTAAGTACTCAAGGTCTGTTGATTTTGGTGGAGATCAGTTAAGAGAAAGGGGTAGTTTACTAGCAACGTTTTATGTGATAACCAAGGTAATTTTCTCTATGACGAACGATAACTGTCGTAAATTCAAACATAATCAAATAATGTTTTGCATACATCCCTACATTGTAGAGAGCTCAAGGTCGATTGATTTTGGTGAAGATCGGTTAAGGGAAAGGGGTAGTTTACCTTTAAAATTTTATGTTGTAACAAGAGAAATGTTTTCATGACGAACTATAACTGCCGTAAATTCAAAACAGAATCAAATAATTTTGTACATATGTGCCTGAATTGTAGAGTACTCAAGACGTGTTGTGTTTGGTGAAGATCGGTTAAGGGAAAAGGGTAGTTTACCAGCAACTTTTTTTTTATCAAGGGTAATTTTTTTTCTATGGCAAACGATAACAGCCGCAAATTCGAATAGAATCATATATTGTTTTGCATACAGCACTGAATTGTAGAGTTCTCAAGACCTGTTTGTGTTGGTGAAGATCCGTTAAGGGAAAGGGGTAGTTTACCAGCAACATTTTATGTTTTAACAAGGGTAATTTTTTCTATGACGAACGATAACTGCCGTAAATTCAATGACAATCTAATACTTTTTGCATCCGTTCCTGAATTGTAAAGAAATGAAGGCCTGTTGATTTTGGTGAAATTCGGTTAAGGGAAAGGGGTAGTGTACCAGCCACTTTCTACATATGTGCCTGTGTTGTAGAGGACTCAAGGCCTATTGATTTTAGTGAACATCGGTTAGGGTGAAAGGGTAGTTTACTTGAAACATTTTTTGTTGTAACAAGAGTAAAGTACTTAATTTTGATAAATAAAGTATCCTGATAATAAGATCTTAATAATGCACTGCAGAAACGTAGATGAAATATCTATAAATGAAGAGGCTAGTTGATCGGGGTGGGAGTAATTTTCTATAAATGGAAATTATAGTTGAAAAGGGAGGGGATAATTTTTTATATATGTACTACGTTATCGGCAAAAAAGAAGTAGTTTTTTGTTGTTAGAATTCCATCCCGTGCTGTTTGGCCGTAGTCCAAAGTTTTCTGCAAAACCAGACGTTTCGGCAGTGCCGTCGACTGCCATCATAAGTGAAAATCGGGTGCGATAACGTGTGGTGGTATACGTTATTGACCACAGTACTGTGGTTAAAGCTAAAGCAATAAGTGGAAAGAAGTAGTTTCTATCGAAACATTTCATTTCGAAAATGATTTTAAATATAAATCTTAGAACATGGAAGTCATGTATGGTTCTCCATACCGATATTTTTTATTTGTGATAAAGAAGTTTACAAAATGTTTTTGACTGTCATTACTTACGTAAGTTATAATAAATGAAATAGAAAAAACACCTGCTCTTATCTTACCACAATTGGGTTACAAATAACTAGCGAATATAGTATTATAATTCTGCACATAATCAGTGGGAAATGTTTTTTGTCAATGGTGTAGACTAAATCTTGTAAACGTTTGGATTTTTCGTCTTGGTGTTGGAATTCACACAGTGATGGATTTAGCATGTGATTTAAAATGAACACACTTTAAACAATACGATTTATCGTGTTGTTACTCATGTACTCACGTTCCTCTGTCTTTTCGCCTATCCTCTACTTTGAAGCATTCAGTTTCTCATACGGGCTACTGACGCTATCCAAAGACGCGTTGCTGGTTAAGTTGTAAGTCGGTGCTTTCCATTCTATGATGACGTTATGTATGTGCTTTCAACTGTCACTTTTTAGGGAATATTAACAGATTGAAAATGAGTTGCAACACAGTTATGCAGACTTACCGGTTATATCTTCTTCTTCCGTACCATATCGTCTCCACAGCGGAAGTTACTTCAAGTGAACTATGAAGCTAACTAACCATACCACGTTTCAAACATGATAATATGCAAAACTCTTAATTGAGATCAATGCCAGTATGAAACCCATTCTTAGTAGTATGGGTTTTTAAACAACAATCATTTACATTTTGTTAATGTACAGCGGTACATGTTATAAAGACTTCAATAAACTTTCTGCCTGTACTTTAGTTGTACTATTAGCAGCAGAACTCTTGTAATAAGAATGAATAAAATATTGTATTATTAGTGCATCTACAGTACTTTCAGTTGCTTCGTCATTGTAAATGCAATTTAGAAGATTTCCGTAGCCTTTCTGGACTTTTGAAGCATCTAGTTTCGGAGACATAATACTCTCATTTTATACTTTCCTTGGCTACGTCATATAGAATCTCTTCGCATAGGTTCCTGACGCAGTTTTTGTTTTCATGTACGTTAGAAACACATTTACTACAGATTCTGCCGCTTTAGTTCCGATAGTATTTTTCTGACGTAATTTACTTTTGTAAGCTGCGTATTATTGGTTATGAGACCAATAATATTTAATAAATGTATCATTTGAAAAACCGTGAACTAACTTTACGTTTTGGGTGGTACTCTGATTTTATAAAACAGAGAATTCGAAAATATTTAAGTGGTTTTAAGAGAATTACCATGAATTTCTACGGTTATACATTTTGTTTATTGTATGACACTCTGAGTTGCCCTGAAACAGTAGTACTTTATGTACATACAACGTAAAATTTTCTGAGGAAGTAATTTAAAGCCCCAAGTCTACCTAATGACGAAAATCAACACTCTGTTCATATTGTTGTTGAAATTTCCTTTAATTGATACCTTACGATGCCTCACATTTTTACTTCCCGCCTCCCTATGCTTAGGGGAATCAGTCGAGATATCCAGTCCGGAAGATAGATTTGGCTGTTCATTTTTGATAGTGCTCAGGATACTATAGCGATCTCCTCCTGTTGTCCGGCGTTCAGGTCGTTCTCGGGTTGGATACTTCTACAATTTGTAGTGAATTAATTTTTAATTGTAATTTGTTTAATGTATTAAACAAACACAATACTCCAGCAAACTTGAAGTATCCTTTTAAAGGAAGGTGCCTATGCCTATGCGGACGATCTTGTACTATACCGGATTAGCACTCCATATTCAATCAACTTGCGAACTTTCTGACTTTGTGCTCGTTCGCTTTTGTAGAAAAATCCTCTAAAAGGGCAGCAACGACCACGCGTTATCAAGTTCAGAGAGAGAGAGACTGCTATTACACCAGACTGCTATTATGCAGTCTTCATACGGTATGAAGAACAAACGCAACTAAAATGTTAGCTAATTTCATTTTCTGCTGCTATATTCCCTTTCTCTGTGGTTTAAGTTCAGATAACTTAATTCGTGTACAATATTGCCTACAAACAAAGATTAGCGTGTAAAAAAAACCCTGTCTGATTTTATTACTTTTCTTCAGGGTCATAAAACTTTCTTCATAAAAAACTCATATATTTAGTTCTTTAATTTATAAACAAATATTACCACTTGGTAGGTCTTTTATTTATACGTATTCTGGTGTAAGCCTCACGTCAGAATTTTTATGTTCACGAAAGTTATTTAATTTAATATGTTTTTTATTATTATCCCGTAACATAGTTGTACATACCCAAACACGCCCACTCGCCTTATGCCTCAAACAGTTGAGAATGCAGTAACAAAAGTACTGAAATCACCATTACGTTACATTACACTTGTCATACCAGAAATGTGAGGTAAACTTACGTCTGAGCTCATTCATAAGCTAAATCAAGTTTTAAGTAGATAATCACTTGCTGAATATCCTGTAGAAACCTAATGAATGATACGAGTATATTATTTAAAGGCTGTGTAATTAACACTGAATGAGCTAGAGGAAAGAGCGAGTCTAATGGAAAATGTATCATGTTCATAAAATTTATCCTTTCCCTTGCGTTTCCTTTAAACAGAAATATACACTTCCATAATTACGGGTTAACAATTGCTTATATGTTTTGTAACTGCCTTGCCGGCAATGCCGGCACGATTTTGGCAGAATATCGAAGTAATTACTGAAGTAACCCAGATGACACAGCCCCTACAATGAAGTGCTCCTGTTACGTATACTACAACAACATACTCTATTTAATTAAACGCTCACAATCAACGTGTGTCTTTACGGGTCTACTTACATACACACACACACACACACATCTGTGTAAATAGATCTCTATATGCAAATACAAAGTATACCATGAATATTATACCATACTATGAATATGTGCCAAACACATACATACAGAGGTGTTGACGTGTATATGTTACATACCTAAATATGTTACATACCTACCTCTTATATGCATATGTAACATATGTATGTGTTACATACCTCTTGTCTCGTTTTAACGTGAATAACGTGGGATAATATTCACATCGCTTGAGTCCCCAATTAACATATTTTATTACTTGCATCCTATTTTTCGAGAGATGAGAGTTGGTGCATAAAAAGAAAAACTATTCTGATTGCACAAGTGTAATATGAATAAGATCGGCGGAGCCATAAGAAATCAAAACGCGTAATTGTACCACGTGAATGCAGAAATCGTGAATTGCATGTTGGAGAATAAGTTTATGAAAATAATTTTTAAAATGCCGCGGTATATGTCTTAAGAACCACACAAATGAAACGTACATTCGCTCCTAACGGTAAAAAGATGTCTCATTTTTTAAACATAGTTGTGAAATATGTGTAGACAAAAAATGATAAGCTTAGCCACAACAACACTACATCCACGTGCTGGAAGTATCTTGACTGCCGTTTAGTTTTAGGTATTTTATATTGTGATTACTCTCAAGTCTCGGTAAACGCGTGTAACAATATCCTATACACACGTTTCGAATGGTGTTAACTTCTAATAACGAAAACCATTTTACTTGAGACATGACAAACTCAAGGAAATAATGTTCAAAGCATATTTAAATACTTTCATTTTCTTAAAAAAAACACACACACATTCAACAAACGAATCGTAATAATGAACATCGTTTCCATGACTTAAATTTCTATCAAAATAATTTTGCTGATTCGATAGTAAATAACGTTTCGTTTGGTCTCCTGCCAGATAGACAATTATCTATACTATTTTGTTCCTGTTCGTGTATAGTTCTTGTATATTTATTCTTCTGCTTCTTCCTTCTCCCATGATCATGCTACAAACCCTCCCCAGGATGTATTCTAGTCTAATATTTTTCTCCGCAACCTTTCTCTCTCCGCCCTTTCTGCGCGTCTTTCTGTTCATTCTTATTGTCTTCCATTACCCCTACCACCGAACTTCTTCCCTTAGTCATCTTGTTTATTATTCATCTTGGTTCCTTACTCTGCTCTCTCTGGTTTACCACAACGCATTCTTTGTACGATTTTTATGTGACCACACGTCAACGAAACAAAGTCTATAAACTATTGTTCCAGTTAACTATGTGAGTAACGTTATTTTACTAGTTTTGCTACTTAAGTTTCCGGTGGGAAAAGAATTTACTATTTAAAAAAACAATATTGATCTATACGTTTGTTAGTCTCATGTTGTAAACTGATAATTATAGGTGAAGTGATAATATTTACACATAATGTTAATGATAATTATCTTAACACTGTAACATTCCCAAGAATCTAATTAACCTATCAATATTGCCAGTATTTTTATAACAAGACTCTTTAAGTAAGAAAAATAATAAGACAACATAAAACGGAATTTCCGATTAAGAAACTAACTCTTGCTTTGTGCTATTAATGAATAACCGCAACAGCATTATTATAAATGTTATTTAAGTAGTTTTGCTACTTATTTCCGGCTTGAAAAAGAGTTTGCTGTTTCAAAAAAAAATATAGATCTATACATTTGTTAAATACTGTATCGTATTTCAATAAATAGTATATTTTTTAGCTTCAACCGTATCCTGCTCGTGGTGAGTGGAGACCTCGGAAGACTCCGTGTTGGTGAAGATTGTCCAAAGACTTCGCATCCCATTGGTCGTGCTCAACACTTGTATCAGTAACTATGGTAAACTTACATAGACTAACCTCTGTGTAAGTAATTTAGTAAATAATTTCTAACGTTTCCATAAAACGTTAATATAAATTATTCGTATACTACTCATTACTTTCGAAATTACTGCCATAATAATTTCACAATATATAAACGATTTGTTAATTTTAAAATCTTAAATAACGTTACTTTCTTAAATTTGTGTATGTTTATGTTAATTATAGAATATTAGTAACTATTTGTGCTTTATTGTGGTTATAAAGTTCTGTTTATCATATTTTGTAACCATTACGCTCCTTATGTTCATAATTTCACGTTCTTCTGTTTTGTTACCGTATGCTTATTATTTCAACATGTTTAATTTGTTTCATGATCATTATGTACATTATGTTCGTTTGTTCATTAAGTTCATTATACTCAGTATGTTATTTTGTCCATTAAGTTAACAGAGTTGTGTCCATCAATCTAATAACTTTAATATATTTATTATGTGCTTTATAATTGTTTTCGTGTTACGTTTAAATGTAGGCCTATTTCATTTTTTGCTATATTCATTATGTGTATTCATTAAATTCACTATATTCATTAGACTCATTATTTTAAATATTTAATTATGTTCATTATATATAATGTGTATATAATGTCTCTATTGTGTCTATAATGTATAATATATTTATTGTGTTTATTATGCTATTATGTCTATCATGTTGAACATATACATTATTTTCATATGTTCTGTACATTCATTATATTTATATAATAATTATGTTTAATATTATGTTTACTTTATATATTAAGTTTATTATTTTAATATATTTATGTTTATTTTAATATATATTATATAATATATTTTTTTATAATATATTTTCATGGTTACTATGTATATTATGTTCATTTACTCCTCATGTTTAAATGTACTTTACTTTTAATTTGTTCATTATGTGTATTACATATTTTAATACTTATTATTTTTAGAATGTTAATTTTGTTCATGGTATGCAATACGTGCATAATGTTACCTGTGTTATGTATAACATACTTGTTATGTTTATCATGTTCACTGTGTCATTATGTCCATTTTGTTCAACATACATATTATTTTCATTATTGAGTGGTATATCCAGTGCATATACGATAATTAATTATGTATGTAATGTTATACTTATTATAAAAATGGCAATTACGCGTATATTTATTTCATACATTATGGTTATACAGTAATGTTTATTAAAACATATGACATTAGTATACCTAATATGTTTATTTTGTCCATTATGTTCAGCATATACATAGTTTTCATTATGTTTGGTATATTAACTACGCATATTTTAATAATTATGTTCATTTTGTTTTCATTCATTATTTCATTTTGTTCCACAGTTACTATGTGCATTATGTTCGTTTCCTCATTATGTTAAATGTACTCCGTTTTCACTGTGTTAAGAATGTTAATTAAATTAATTATATTCATTTAACTCATTATTTTAAATATGTTAATTAATATGCCTTATAAACAGTGTGAACTCAACGTTATGTTTATTGAGTCTATTATGTATGATATGTTTACTGTGTTCATTACGTCATTATATCCATTATGTTAAACACACGCATTTGCATTATGTTCAGCATATTCGTTATGCATATTACAATAATTACTTATGTGTATAATGTTATATTTATTATAACAATGTCAATCATATTTATTTTGTACCTTAAGTTATATAAAGTCAAGTGAGTTATGTTGAATATATTTACAGTCAGTTATTACGTTTATGAAATTCTGTCAATTTTAATTGTTGTTATTATGTTAAGTACGAAAATTGTATTTTTATGCCATTTTAGTTCATTAAACACATTGAGCTTATTACCTTAATTATGTTCTTTCAAATATACGTACTTTAATTACCTTATAAGCTAATTACTTATACTATGTTTATCAACTTAAATATTTTCATTTAGTTTAGTCTGTACTGTAGGTTAGGTACATATTGTTATGATTATCATGTCTGTTGTGCAAACTATATTTGTTGCGTATATTAAGTTCATTACGTACATTAGGTATAGAACCATAATCATTATCATCACCGTCATCGTTATTGTCATCTTGCCTTAAGCATTAGGCCCTAGGTCCGTTGCGACTTTTAGCTGTGGTATAGTTCACACTATACCACCGCCACAGAGAAACGAGTCTGCATTTAACCACGAGCACGGCGGGGAAGGAATGTTGTGGTGTTTACGCGTGTAGATGTCGCATTGTTACTGACGGAGGTCCCGCAGCACAGCGTGACGAATAACATACCATTCTAGACGAGCTCTCTACCACTAAGTTACCCACCTCACAGTCAAGGTATGAATGTTACGGTTCTTATACTCGTTAAGAAGATATGTTTACTGTGTGTATTATGTTGAATATGCTTATTGTTTTCATTATGTACATTATTATAATTGTGCTCATTATTCTCAATAAGTTTATTATGATCATTCTACAATATGTTCGTTATGCTTACAATGTTATCTATATTATGTCTATTTTATATATAATATGTTTGTTTGTTATCAACATTAAGCACATATTTTCAATGAAGTAATTGTCGAATAACATTCGTATGTTTACTATGGACATTACTTCATGATTTTGATTGTGTTTACTTTTATAATGTTACGTTTATTTTCTATATCTATTATGTTCATTATATCCTGTATATCCCGTGCATAATGCTATATTCATTATATCTCATATGGTTATTATGTCTGTTGTGCTTATTGTGTCTATTGTGTTTATTATATTTATTACGTTTTATGACTCTTACCTTCCTCAAGTTGTAAGTAGTCATAGGCGTTTAAATCAGCACAACGAGGAACGGAAAGCAAGACAATGAAAATGGCTGCACATACTGCGAAGTGATACTGTGCAGCCCACGGCATTGCATTGCAATGGATAGGGAGGAATCCGTGTTAACGGTACACGTTCACTTGGGACACGTCTAGACTCCGATGTGGCTATAACGTTCATGGTAGAGAACAAACATGACTAGTGACAGTAATACACAATACAATTAAGGCTATCACGAGGAACGAAGTGACACTAGAAAAGCAAAGAACGTAAATGAGTTAGCACAGCACTAGTGTGTTAGCGATAGGATGGGTGGAGACAGCAGAGAATGCATACAAACAAACAAAAAGGACAGATTAGGACTATTTGTGAGGAACAAGGAGACACAGGAAATACAAAAGACAGAAGCTAGTTTGCACAGCACTAGTGCGTTAGCTTCAGTATGGACGGAGACAGCAGGGAATACGAAAAAACGAATCATAAGGGCAGATTAGGACTAGTTTAGAATCCTATAGGGAGGAATTCGTGAAATGGCACACACCCTGCTGCGATTCCGATACAATGATAGAGCGTATGAAGAATAAGAACAGAAGAATTGGAGGCAATAATTCACTACACAATGAATACTGCCATGAAGAACAAGGGAACAAAAGGGAAAGAAAAAACAGAAGGTAATTAGCACAGCACTACCCTGAGTGCCAGGATAGATGGAGGCAGTAGGAAATGCGTGCGGGATAAATTATAGGCCTACAGCTTTGCAAACGGATTGACAGCCCTTTGCGTGGCGAAGAAGAGGGGTTTTAGTGGGTGAGAGTCCCACACGCCAATGTACACGGGTGCATTGGTGTCCATAATGGATTTCCCCTCTTAAAAAAAAAAAAAAACAAAATAAAACCAAGGTGTTACTTTTGTACTGGCTTATTTAACACTTTGTCTATAAATTAAGTATTAACGTTTAAAAATACAGCAATATTGAAACTTTTTGCCAAATAACTTAAGACGGTCGCTTCGGCCCAACCTTGATTATGTTAACACGTGTAACTTTTTCTTAAACTGAAATTTCTTTTTCAAAAAATTGACAGAAACAAGTTAACATAATATGCTGTACATACTGAAGTACTGTATTTTTTTATTTCTGTTTCCAGTGATAGAGTACTATGTGGTAAATATAATACAAAATAATGGAAGTGATTTTATGAATGTCTATAAAAAAATGTGAGTAAATGCAGAAAAACGGGGAGTTTTACGTAGACGTTTTAAGACGTTTGAAGGATGCTATAATAAGGAGAATTGATGAGTTGTGGAAGCCAGAACTGAATGTTCTACCATGAGAACGCGTCAACTCATGTGCCACTGCTTACCTGCAATTATCTGGCAAAGGATGAGGCAGCCGCCCGGCTCCAATCACCCTACTCTGAGACTTGGCCTCAACAGACTATTTCTTGTTTCTAAAATTGAGGGGAATCTTGAAAGGATGTAGCGTTCAAACAATAATCGATACTGAGGAAAAATCGATACGACAGCTCAGTACCATTCCCGAAAACGCGTTCGTTCCAGGAATAATTAATTAATTTATTAACGTAGAATTATTAGATAGATAAAACACTTGCAGACACGTTCAAAACACAAATGGATACACTCCAAATAAAATTAGAAGAAAACTATAGTGTACATGAGCAAAAATTAACACAACACAAAAATAAATTGCGGAAATTGATCAAACGTTATAGGAACAAAATCACAAAAACACACAACTCCAGAAACGCATTGATAGTTTAGAATTAGCTAACACTGGACAAGGTAGGTAGCGTTATTACATATGTATATCATATATGGTGGAACTTAATAAACATTCTGATTTCTACGGCGATGAAAATGACAGCCCGATAGATTTTCTGAGACAGTACGAGATTATTGGAGACTATTTGGAATCAGCTGACTCACCAAGACAACATCAACTTCGTAGCGAAATACTGTAATGGATCAGCAGCACAGTGGTATACTATTATACGTGATCAGGCCACGTATTACGAAGACTTTGTACACGCATTTGAGGCCAGGTACTGGAATCAACACATTCAGCGCAAAGTACGTGATTGACCGGAATTCGGTAACTACAAATATGGGCGAAAAATAAGGGAGCAATATGTGATTCAACAAGTAGCGAAAGCGAAATAACTGCGTCTACCACTTACCGAAATTGAACTCATCCATAAATTGGCATATCAGTTTGATCAGAACATCTGTGTCGCTGTGATGACCAGAGAAATAAGCCGTTTGGAAGATCTGCTGGTACTGCTATCGCAATAGGAAGATATAGTCAGCAGAAATCAAGGCCCAGTAGAGCATATGAAACCTGTAATGAATCCAAGTACAAACAGAAACCAGACACAAACAAAACCGAAATAAAACAAAAAAATGCATAAACCCCAGTACATCCACAGTATCCACAATTAAACAAAACACAGTCCGAAGCGATATTAGTAGTAGCAATGAAGTTAATTATAAGGAATTTAGTAATAGAAACACGCGTAGCAATGTCAGTAAGATATTTGATGTTATTGAAGTGTACCTAGACGGGTGTTATTCTTGCTGACGTGCAAGATGAGTTGATACATAATAATAATAATGATCAGGAAAAAATTAATAACTGTATGCATAAAAATAAAGTTAAACTATTATAACCAGAGTGAATGGAGTGTATACGGAGGTACTAATAGACACAGATACAGATACAGATACAGCTAGAATTATCTGTCAGAAATTATAAATTTGTATATAAGAATAAACAACAGTTTAAGCGATTACCAATATTGTCTGTAAATAATACACAGTTGCAGATTACCATAAGCAGAAAAGAAAAATAGATAAGCAAATGTAATTAATAAATCCAAAGATGAATGAAACTAGGAATTTCTTCTTGTTGTAGATAATTTCGTTTATAACATTATTATTGGAATTTACCACCTTCAGAATATCCAAACGAAACGTGTGAACATTTATGTGAACAAATAATGGAATGTAAAATAAAAAATAAACTGTAAAACATTATATTAAACGAATCTATAGACAAGTACACTATGGATAAAAATGACGCTATTGTGATAACTAGACCTAATATAAATGTTGATAGCACTGGCTGTAATGATAATAATAATATAAATAATAAAAATTAAGTAAACATAAAAACACTGATGTTAAAATTGTAGCCATTAACTGTGAGATACCACAGGAGTTAAAGCAGAAACTGCGTAATTTAGGCGCCGAGCAGGACCAGGATCCAGGGAGGCCTATAGTGAGCAGAAAAGACGGTCTACAGCAGCGAGATCATCCACGCTATAAGAATGAAGAAAATATCTTATACAAGCTGATGGATGATAGGTGGAAGATTGTCTTACCTCAACACTTAGGCCTAATCGACGAGATAATATGGGCCTGCCATAATTGCTTAGTGCATGCTTGTGCCTGCAGATTTTACCTGGCCTTACGAGAGGACTTCATATGGAACTACATGATAAAGAAACTCTACGTTCCCCACACTTTTTCTAAGTACATCTATGTACCCCAATCAGCCACATATGTTGAGATGAACAAGGGTAAAGGTAAAAAGAGATGGTGTTGGATTCCGGAAAGCGACCGAATAGATTTTGGTATGGCCGCCACATAAAGCGAATAAATACTTCGAATCTGGCGGTGCCGATGCAGATTAAAAGAGTCCAGTCATTGATTATTATTACTATTATTATTATTATTATTTAAAAGCATTAACCAAAATTCTGAAAATTACATTAGGGTTTAGACATTTCACCGAATACAATATAGTCTACAGATTTCTTCCTTTTTTAAATATAACAAAGTTACATATTTTATAAATTTCTATTACTTTATTAAGGTTTTTGAAACGTTACATTTTACAGTAGTACAATACATATCTTATAGAAGTACGTTTTTCCAGCTGTGAGGAAAATAAAAATTTATGAAGTTAGGTGACACTAAAATTTTTTCTCACTGATTCCTGGCTGATTCTTTTATTCCGTTAATTGAAATATATCCTCAGCGTACAAAGAAAAATTAAGAAAAGGATTTGAAGCCATTACACAGTGAAATTAACCAGATTAATAACAAAGATGAATGATGAAGTTACAAACGAAATTCTTCCCAAAACATATAAATTATTTAATCTTATTGCCACAATTCTTCCTTGTAATTATTCTTACGTCGAGAGAAATTTTTTGTGTCTTAAGGGAATCAAAACTTACTTAAGAAACCGCACGACTCAAGATCGTCTCAGCGTCATTGCTTTAGTTTCCATTGAAAAGGGAACCCTCTGAAAGTTGAAAAGTCCATCGACATGGCATGATGATGTTACCGACAATTTTCAGAATAAGAAGGACCGTTGAGTGAATCTTCTGTAGGCCTACAAGTTAATTCATCGCAGCTTGCAAAATATATTTCTACTCAGAAGTTTCCTTTTTTGATAGAACAAAAGTAAGTTAATCTTCGATTTATCTTGCTAAAGGTGCGCGTATATTTCTAACAAGACGTGCATGCTGTAAAAACCAGATACCTCTACCATAATTAGTAGTGAAATAACGAGCGTCGGGGAGGTGGTGCTATCATTGGGCGCGGCTCAGGTAACTGCCACGTAGGCTCCCCATCCTCATGAGCACCGGCCGCCACTGATTGTCTTGTTGTCTAGCCGATCGTCTTGGGCTCCTAATCAGAGCTTCTCTAACCCTTCTCACGTTCACCGGTGTTTTACGCTGCGTCTAGGTCCTGGTGGCTTCTTCATAATGTTCCCAGTTGATCTAATATTTTCCAGCCATCTAAGGATTGTGTTTCGACTCGAAACGGCACCTCGTTGACCAACATTGAATTGCCAGCGGAAGAGTCGCTGCGTAGCTGTGGTAGACTCACCACTTCGAAAACTGTTATACGCGAATAGTCGATGTTGTAAGGTCCACTGCTCCATTGCTACTAAAATGACGTCTCTTTGGGAGGAAAACGAGCCCCACCACCGTGCATTCAGTGCTACGCAGTTAGTTCAAAAACGTCCTATTATCGTGTGTCACCTTGGGAATATGTTCAAAATTAATGATGAACTTATTAGAATTAACAAGATTTTAACACAGAATTAATATCCTAATGTTTATACACGCGACTACACACACACATTGCGGTGTACAATGTCGCATAGAATAAGTAGTCGGTACTCAGATACTGTAATGCTTCGGTTTCATTAAAGATTTTCTTTCTTTAAAGCACTAATACTTTACTATAGTTTCTAATAACAAGTAAAATTAATTAACTCTTTCTTATACAAATAAAGTAATTAATTAATTAACTGTTTCTGTTGACTTGTTGTTTACAAAATTAAAATAATTTTTCCTGTATTATAGTTACATACAATTTTAATGTATACAAGTTCTTTTTGTCTTTTAGTTTATGACTGTTTTTAATAGAGTTTATATGAATAATTTCACTTTCCTTTTTGATGGACGATGCGATGTCGATCCTCCGTTCCTTGATAAGCGTCGACAGTTCTTCCTTCATAGATTAGATGATCAGGATACGGTGGGATCTCCTGCTCTCCGGCGTTCAGGGTCGTTCTCGGGTTGGGTACTTCTATAACTGTGGTGAACTAATATTTATTAGTGATTTGTATTGTGTATATAACTACACACTACTCCGGCTAACTTCAAGTGTTCTTTCAATCCCTCGGTGGAGAATCTTTTACTAGACCGTAATAGGACTCGAAGTTAATTTATTCGCAAACTTTCTGACTTGTGCTCGTCGCTTTTTTTGTAGACCTATCTCTAAAAAAGTAGCATCGACCACGCGTTTTCGAGTTCAGAGCGGGACTGAATTATATCCTACGAAGAACAAATTCAACTAGCGTTTTAGCCAATTTCATTAGATGAAATATTCCCTCACCTCAGTAACAATAACGTTCTTCATGCAAAAGATTGTCTACTAACATAGCTAAACGTAGAAATAAAAGCTGTCTAATTTTATTGTTTTTCTTTTGGGTTATAAAACGTTTTTATAAATAAACCTATATATTTAGTTCTTTACTTTATTAACAAATATTTCCACTAGATAGGTCTTTATTATACGCATATTCTGGTGTAAGTCTCATGTCGGAAATTGTATTTACACAAAAGTTATTTAATTTAATCTGTTTTTTATTGTTATTCCATAATATAGTTATTCATACCCGCACAAGCGCACTCCCCATATGCCTACGCATATGTTTGCACTACTTCACAACACTAATTATTTTTTTTACAGTCAAAAATCAACCTAACCTACAAAATTTACATATATCTTATTGTCTATTCTACAATGTCTCAACATGAAGTCTTTACTTAAATAATTCTCATTGCAACATGCTATCATACGCTAAGAGTTAGATTATCATTTTATATGCAAATTTCCCCATTGCAGTATATTGTAGCATAACGGAAATTTTGCCTTATTTACAATTTAATACCACCTAGAAAACGAAAGGAAGAACCAATCTGGAATGAGTAAAATAAACCTAAATAAAAGTAACATAAAAGAAATAATTACTATAATAAATAAAATGCCTTAACAGTACGATAAAAACTCTCGATCCAAATAAATTAAACACATTCAATTCAAAACAATATGTGTTAAACCATGTAGGATGATTATTATCCCAATAACATCATCAGTATACCCAGTAAGATAAGGAGCAGGTAGGAATAAACAGGACTATGAGTAAACCAGCCACATTAAAATCAAAGGGTAGACACTCATATCACAACCAGACTACTTTATGAAGTTCAGGGAATATACTTAACTAAGACTATAGATAAGTACTTCCATGGAAGGGAAGAAGAATTTCCAAATAAATAACCAAATAAATAAATGAACCTAAACAATAATTATTATATAAGAATTAGAAAACCATATGGCCAAAGTCAGAGAATACAATACCAGTAGACTGATTTAATGTAAATCTAAGTATAAGTAACATAGTTGAATTTAAAAAAGGACTAAAGATAATGTAGAACCTACCTGTTCACAAGACAATATTACAACAAAAGTGAAAGTGGAAAGTGCATTGTGACATAAAACTACTGATAGTGTAGCAAATAAAACCATAAATAGAGAATATATATAAATGAGAAACCAACCATACATTTAAAAACCAAAACAATAATTTGAAAGGACAGCAAAAGACTGTAATTAGGTTAAGACCATAATTTGTTCAATTATAAGCAGTAAATTATTTGTTTAATTATTATATTGGTATTCACTACCTACAATGTTGATATTAGGATATATTAAATGTTAGAGAATAAATATTTATTGCATTTAAAGAATGTTAGTTTATGTCAGAATTTTGTTAAGGAAGGAAAGGCAATATATTAATTCAAATTCCATATAAATAGTAACTCAGAAAAGATAATAATAATAATAATGTGAAATAATTATAATATTGATAGTAAAACTGAAAATTGATAATCAAGCCAAATTCAACTTTGACCCTGTAATCAAATCAGAGGAGATAAATTAGTGAAAACCTCGACCAAATTAATATAAATTATTACTTTTAGCATGCAAATACTTTATTATAATTATCACAACAACCTATAGTAGTAATGAAAAAAGTCAGAGGATAACATTGACTTAAATAGTGCCTAGGCAGTAAACCAAGTATAAGTAAAATGTAAGTAAATCAGTAAATGTTTAGTATAATAACAAAGTAGTAAAGACAAATTATAATGATTTAATTAGTAATCTTATTTGAGGACAATGGTAACATAAAACATACTGTAAACCATTTAATGGGTAATTATGTGAATCATGATAAGGCCTGGAAGTAAATTTCAAGGAATGTAATTTTTAAGTTTAATTCAAACCAAAATAGGTCATGTTTAATATCAATTTGTATAAAAGCAAAGCAGGAATATAGTTATGTAATTAAAATTTCATAAGAATACTAAATAACTAAATTATAGCCAGTGAAATAGAATAAAATGTCTTTTATTTTCATAAAATCGAATCGGGAATAGGGCAAACAGCTGCTTGTGAACAATGGGAAATGAGACCAAAATCGTACAGGACTTTCTATATGAAGAAACAAATTAAAATTAGTTGATTGTTAAACACCAAGCAGAACGGACGTGTAAAAGTATCGAGAAGAACTCTGAAATAAATTTTAACCAAAACCAAGATGTCCTATGGAAATATGAAGGAATGAAGTATCTACAATAAATCAATGAATCCAATTTAAATAATCGGTGGAATAATAAAACCAATTGAAAAAACACTAAAACTAACTACCAGAACGAAAGGCCATGATGGAATTATAAATCTAACACAATTGATAACAGCGAACTGATTTGAAGAAGAGACACTGAACACTACACACGTATTACCGAACGAAATCCAGTGGAGGATGAAAACTAAACACAATAACTTGAAAATCTTCCAATAACTACACCACAGAAGAGGAATTTATCAACTACTGCATTTTATTGAAGAAAAATCCCAGATACAGATTATCAGCGTAGTACAACGCATGAAGGCAGCCATCTTTTAATTTCAACGAGGAGCAGCTAGCCCAAGAAGAAGACTGCGTGACGTCAGAATAGTCTGCATGCGGTTCGAATTTCTTTTTACTAATATATACTATAGTTTTAATTATTATGTGTTAATGAATAAGTTTTTTCTAATTGTAAGTATTGAATTCTCTAACTTGCCTTCCCTGACTATTTTAACAGTTAAAAGAATCCATGTTAATGAATAATTTAATTTAATATAACTTAACCCAAATGTGTTAATCGATCTGAGATCCAGTCTCGACTCCGAGAGCAATAGTCGACGCAAGTCGAATAATCGCATTACTAATAATAAATATAATTATTTGTTTCAACTTGGCGTTTTTATTAATTAGTTAAGTAGCTAAATTAAAATCCGTCAATTCTCAATTGAAAAACAGGACTTCAAAAAGGAAAAGTACGAGCAAAACAAGAAATAAAGACGCTGAATTGGCCGCTACCATCAATCGATTTGTCTATGACATAATCTATTTAACGCGGTGAAATAAATATTTCTTTACCAATTCATACATAATTACTATTTATTATTTTAATTAATTACATAATAATAATAAAATAAAATAAACACATAACATAAATAATAATAAAATTAAATTAATATAAAAAAGTATAAATAAAATAAAATTTTATTAAACAGTTTATTATATTCGTTCATATTTGTTTTATTACAAATTGACGTTAACAAAGTGTGGCTTTAATAAGACATCCTAAAAATTGTTTTATTACAATATATATAAGTACGTTCTTGGAAACGTGTAACTGCAGAGAAATTGTGACAGTCACCGTGTAGTAAAACACTAACCTGCTTAAAACGTTTCAGTTATGAAGTTCAATTTATTGCTAAAATCACGTCTTCTTCAATCTTTGGTGTTCTGAATCAGTATCAGTTGCTGACACAGCACTTGGTTTTACCAGGATATCTCCATTACGGGAAAGGGATATTCTGAAAAATGAGTATCGTAATGGTTGTCCAGTATTGGTGATACGTGATTAGAATTAATTAAGAAAGTCACTAAATGAAAAAGACAAAAAGAGTTTTTAAGATTCCTTTAAAGTGGAAAGTTATGGAAAATTTGTTTTTGTAAGTAAATGGTGAGCTGAAATATAAGTTACTTGAGTAGTTTGTAAATTTTAATTTAATGCTTCTATATTTGTTAAAATTTTAGTAATGAGCGTTTAAAATTAAAAATTTTAATGCTTCTCAGTGTCATTGCTGCTAATAAAAAACATTACCAATTATTACATTTTTAAGTGAGTTTTTATGCTCGGTAATATCGCTTTCTGTCGTATATTATGTAATACATTAACAAAAAATCATGACATGAAGATTTGATTAAAAAATCGCAAAAAAAAAAAAACTGTTAGGAAGATCTGCAATACTGAATGAAAAATGAATGTATGCTTGGTTTTAATGTTTAAAAATGAAAATAGTTTTTATCTGATAATGCGATAAATAATTGATTATTTTACGATTGTTTATTTTTAATCCATCAAAAAAATATAAATTAAATACAAGTGTAAATTAAGTAGTTTAAATACGAAATAAAAATAATACAGAATTATTTTTAATACAGAGTTACATCTTCTCTTTGACAAAAGAAGAAAATCTTATATAGGCCTATTCTTTTTTACTGATACTTCGTAACTCATTTGTTTCGAGAGAAGTTGTCATCGTCCACAAGCGGAGTTTATCGCAATGGCATGAGGATTTGATGATTATAGTGCTGTCTGAGTTACTGATGTTTTCATTATTTATTATGTACGAGTATTCTATATGATTATTATAATATACGATTGTGTCTCGTATATTCTATTTACGTTGAAATTTAATACTTTATATCGTACAATTTTTCTTAAAAAATCACCATTACAAGTATTTAGCGACATACCATTAATTCGATTGTTCAGCACCATACAGTGATTGTAACTGATACCGATTATTTAAAATTATACCGATTAGTTAGTGACCAGTCCAATAACTTATTGCAATCAGTTTGTAACATATAACCAATATCAGATAACCTGTTTTGCCACTTTTACCAGTGTATATATTTTTCATAAAGTTAGGATGACTGTTACATTTTTATCATCTGTACATTGAACAGTTCAGTACATGTATCACCAAATATTTTTATTATTTGAAAAAAAAAACAATAAAGGGAAGAAAATAAATCCCCTAAAATATTTGTTAATCTGGATAACAAAAATTGATTAGCCCGGTGAAACGCGTATGTATTCCGCGAACTTTGAGATTTACATTATACTTAATACGATGTTGCGGTATTAAATATTCGCAAAGCCTCTAGGCTACACTGCTTACCAAAAAGTTACATCTAAACTATACAACAGGCTATCGTTCCTCTGTCGGAGGAAAGTTACAAATGTCTCTACTGACCGTAAAATGAAAAAAATCAAGAACTACGCTTTATCGATGAGTTTGCTGAGGGGAAAGGAAACTTCTAGCATATCTTTCTCACTAAAAATATCCTACAAACAACTACAATCTGTGGAAAGAATGAAATTATATGCATTTGCAAACTTATAAATTAGAACTACTAGATGAAAAAGCTGAATTTAACACAAAATTAAAGCTTACTCATTTTTTGTCCTTTGTAAGAAGATACAATATATGCACAAAATATGGAATAAGTATACAGTAATTACTACAGATTATGATAAAACCAACAATTTGGTATCTTGTGTAGGCTTATCGGTTAGAGCAAATTTAACGTTTCATAACTTTTGTAACGTACTATATAAAAAATTAACATGTTATATATTTTTGACAGAGTATACTAGGAATTGTGGTGTCTGTGTCATTTAAAATTGAAAACTGAAATTGAAAAACATTTAATTCGGTGGTCAGTTTAAAAATAGTGGCCGTTTGAAGAAATGTTTGCTACTTCGGTTGTAGGTGAATAGATTTTCACTAAATACGAATTTTAAAAATACCATTACAAAACGTGCAGAGTTTCACAACTTGAAATAATAACGGACCTAAAAGAGGGTCGTTAGTGAAAAAGAATTTTCAATTAAAATGGTAAGGAGTATCTGTGGCGCAGTTCGTGTAGTACAGTCAGTTCAAAATCGTAGCGCGTAGCTTACTCACTTCGTAAACAAATACAATTCTTAAAAGTTGAATTTTAAATAGGTGCTTGATAACGTAAAGGCTTTCTATTTCCTTTAGCCATTTTATAAAAGCAGGTGGTGACACGTGCAGCACGTACACAATACTGATAACAATCTCTAAGTAATGGCCACTGATGACATTCGATTAAGCAGAAGTTTTAATTATTTCCACTACCGGATATACACTCACATTTTACAGCACATTGAACAAACAATGTAAAACTGAGACTCTGAAACTATTGTTGTCGTCAGAACGTCGGAGTACCTTAATAACAAGATTCTTGTACAGAGACCTACACCAAACAAGATCGAATAGCAACAAAAAAGTTATTTTGATCGATAGATTTAAATAACTGAACAACTGTTTTTTGTTATTATTAGGATTATTTGTATTATTATTATTATTACTGTTGTTGGTTTTGCTGTTGTTTTTAACTTAGGAAAATGGAATGATATGCTTGTTGGCTTGGAGCATGCGTTCCGGATACCCAAACACATGTAGCAACATTCATAGAGAAGGGTGTAAAGCAAAAGAAGAAAGCAGAAAGTGATCTTGCAAGGGCCGCTAACAGACTAGCTGATAGCAGGTAATGTGGACCCGCTGAAGGTTTAAATCAGACGGAATGCCCACATGACGAATAACAAGTGGCACCACCCTGAAGTATTGCGATAGCTTATTCCCGGGGTGGATGTATGCCATGGGAAAAGGGTTTATGGGTGTGAGTCCCACACGCCGTAGAAGTGCGGATCTTCCTGCGGCAAATATTAGGCCTAGTATCCCACACTTTCCCTCGTTAAAAAAGTGTTGTGTTGTTAAACTGTTGTGTATATTAAACGTAGATGACTTAAATATATTACGTGTATATTAAAATCAAAACCAAACAAAACATGTTATGTTGTCGAAACAATGTTCAAATCTTGTTATCGTAGTACTTGATGTTTCTGAAGTCTCCAACAGAACAATGCAAATACCACAAAAAAATCAGATAAGATTTACATTCGAGGTTGTACTTTAATATCGTGTGACATGCCATTGGCTGCACAACCTTGTTTCACAGGGAGAATATTTTATTTGAAAATACTTTTCGTAGGTTTTTAACTGACAGTAAATGAAAGTACTTTTTCATTCCGTCACTGTTTCAAATTGCGAAACTCTACACGTTTCGTTATAGTGTTAGCGAATACGTATACTAGTGAGAACATTATTGTCGTTTTTATCAGATTTTATTCATAGCAATTTCCAACAGAATGTATTAATACTAAAATAATACATAAAGACCAGTTTTTTAATGGTTTAATATCTATTTTCTACATAGCGTCTTACAGAAGTTGTGGAACGTTGAATCTGCAATAACGGTTAACAGTTAGAAGTTAACGGGTAACAGAAACTGTTAAATAGCACTGAAAAATTGGACGTCGTGGTTGTGTCAATAATTCAACTTATTAAGTAGCAGCAAATATAGACTATATCGTAGGGAGTGAGTGTACATACGATTACAGCTGGTCTTCTTACGACATTGTTGCTATGGTTTCATCTTTCCCTCCTTTTCTCTCATATCAAGGGAGTGACTACTTCGTCATTCTTAATACCAGTACTTTTGGTCTGTACAGTAAAGAAAGCACAACATGTGATATGAACTTGTGGTGTTGAACTGACTAATAAAACAAGCGATATAATTTTAAACGTACAGACAAACCAACGAAGAGCTTGAGCAATATATCCCTCATAATGTAGTTTTATTTTTTCTCATCTGAATTTCTTTTTCCATTTGATAATTGTACTCCTAACTAGGAAGGTGCTTATGAATTTTGCTTATCAAGTTTATATTATTGACTGACGCAGACTAGCGGTCACTAGTTTTTTTCAGGTCATAGCAATTTCAAGAAGTATTTATATCAATGTAAATATTACTGCATCTACGTGTGGACCGATGCAATCTTAAGTTGCTGATGGACTAATAGCAGACTTAGATATTCGGGTATCATTAATACACAGTTGTGATATCATCGGGACGGATTGGATTGTTAGGTAGACCGTACATAACAATGTAATTTTTTTCACTCATTTTCACTTATTAGATTTCTACTGAATATTTTCTGCATACTTATGTGAGTTATGACTGAGTTACTCAGAGTCGAGCTTCCGTGTGTTACTCGAGTATGCAAATACAAATAATAATACATGAGTATGTGCAAGTGAGTGCGCAGACGTATATGAGTAATTAAATACATTATTTTATAAATTTACATACCGGTACTACTAAAATTTGCTGCTGTCATACGGACTAAAACTGTCAAGTTTTTTTCATGTTTTAAGGCCTCGGCAACTAAGGTCTCTAGCCCAATGAAGTCAACCAAGAGTGGAAAATGTGGAAAATTGTACTCACTAAGCCGCAAACATATTTTTTAAAATCCTATACAGTTTTACTGCTGCTTTTTAGGAAGAACAATGTTCTGTCTATCGCTAACTGTTGATTTCGGATAACTATCTTCTTTCAGGTTACCTTTTACTCTGTGTCTTTGCTTCAGTTCTGCAAGAGCACTATATTCTTCAACCATAGGTTTCACTGTAAGGCTCCGCCATAAGTTCAGACGGGTCGCTCTCGTCCTTGTAGGAGGTACAAATACGTCAAGTTCGTGTGTCCCATTCGTAGTCTGGTGATGCAAACTTGGTCACGACGACTGGGAACATCTGCTATTTGCCATTTACGGATTCTCCGCTTCACGGTAGTAATTTTCCTGTGCCGTACATTCGACATCCGCTGCCACACATTAAGAAAGAATGGTGTTTGTGGAAACTACTTTTGTGTCGTCAGGTGGTCGTATTGCAATCGCATCAACCTCTGGGCTGTCTGTAACGTGACTCGCTGCGGCGTCAGCTTATTTGTTATACCTTCAGTACCTACATGACCGTGACACCTAACAAAAGTAAAATATTTACCAACGTAATAGTCTTTAACACACGGCATAGCGCCATTAGGCCTACCTATCCTCCACAATGTCCTGACGAATATATAAGAAATCTTTTCTTATGATAGTCCATAATCCAAAATAAAATGAGGCAAATAATACTTCTTGTAATTGCAATTGTAATTTTTCATCATTTAGAAAAGAGTCTAAAGCCCAAATGTAAAGAACTTCGTTCATTTCAAAGGATTGGGCAAAGCCACTGTAACAAAAATGCACTACAGTGCTCCGATTTAGCGAATATACACCGCAATTAGTGTAATAAATTCACTCTACAATTCATGGTAGTCAACTGGTAAACATCACATCTAAAGTAGAATAAGAGAGAAGATACCTAAAGTAAGAAAAAGTGAAGCTGGCATCTTAATTATGGCAAAGCTAAAAGTAGGAGAACACATCTGAACACTTTTACAGTTCAACTGATAGATATATACACCACGTGAAAAGCGTATTATTTAGGCTATAAAAACTTTAATTATAACAAGAACACTACTGATTTGCACAAGTTTCTTACACACACACAAAGTTGTACGATTTGTGATTATTAGGCGTAACAGTAGTGTAACAGATAATTGCGAATAAAACAGTCTGCCTTCATAACTTTAAATAAGAGTTATTGAAACAGAATAATTCACATACTAATACTGACGTGAGTAATTTAATGCATGCAGTAAAAATTAAGTAAGTTGTGTTTGAGAACGTCATTTAAAATTGCCTTCTGTCAGCTCATCTCTTATCACTGCTGCGCTATAGCCATAGTCATATGCCATAACCATAGCTGCTATGTCATCACCATAGTCAGCTTGCAGTACGTGAGTTTGAAAGATACGATGGACTGTAAAGATCAATATTTTTAGCTTAGTCTGTGTTTAAGAGTATAATTTTTTAGTGGGAGTTACAATTTTTCTACGTTAGACACCATGAAAACTTATTTTATATTGCCCGAGGCGATCATTTGCTTGTGTAAGAAAAAATGAAGTTTTTAACGGACCACACAACTAACTTTACAAAAACGTTAGAAACATAAGGCAAAATCTATGATTTGTATAAAATATTCATCAATCGATAACGAAAAGAGTAATATAGGAAAAGAAGAATACATAAATAACATATTATTTACTTGTAAAACGAACCATTAGGGATTTAATGACACGTTTAACTGCGATGGTGATGCGAACATAAAGTAACGAGATAATAACATGAGCGTAACGAGTTTTCAATGGAATAAAAATAACTATACACTTACACAACCGGAGAAGACATTAAAGTCTTATCTTTACGACGCATTATATTGTCCACAGCAGAGGAAATTGTAAGGTTTGTCACTTTTATTGACGTCGAACAGATGATACGCTTACATGTTATAAATCTGAATACTTTACTCTGATTAAGGAACAATATTTTACTTTTATTGATAATTTTAATCATCTTTCTTGAATGTCACATGAATGTATATGACTAAAACTACGTGCATCTTGTGGTATAAAAGAAATTTATGAATTTATTTTTTTGTTTTATTTTTCCGGTTATTGTACGTTATTCTATTCAGCCAGATCAGATTTTTCCGTTACATCTGCAGTAATGTACCCCCCTCCCCGGGCACACTCCCTCTTTCTCTCTGGCTGGCAGGCAGCAAGAAAGAGACTGGTATAAAAATGAGGGTTGGTGTAAAGAGATGAAATTATTCTGGCTGGATTAAGGAAATGTGAATTAGATTAGCGGAAGCCATACGAAATTAAGACAAACCTAGCATGTTACCCGTTAAAGTCCCAAGTCGCTGATGTCAATTTATTATCTTACTGAAGTTGTATATTTTTATTTCCCGATTTAAGGCGTCAAATTGTTTTATTTCAAAAACAATTTAAATTCTTCTTCTTATCTATTTATCCTTTTCCCTTATTTTAATTTAGTTCACTCACGTTTGTCTTGTAGCCTAATTTGAATTTCGTTCCTAAAAAATATGTGTTACCAACCTCTATTTTCTGATAAAAAATGTCCACCTTGGCTATATTAAGGAATAAAATGTCATTAATATTAAATAAATTAAATATACTATAGAAATTAGTCAATACTGTATTATTTCTTTAGTGTTTTTAATTTTTATCTTTACCAAACAAATGAGATATTTGTATATTTGAAAGGGGTAGTTTACCTGCAACGTTTTATATTTTAACAAGGGTAATTTGTTTCCTATGGCACACGATACAGTCCTGAATTGTAGAGTTCTCAAGAACTTTTGTTTTTGGTGAAGATCGGTTTAGGGGAAGGGGTAGTTTACCGGCAACGTTTTATATTTTAACAAGGGTAATTTTTTTTACGAACGATAACTGCCGCAAATTCAAACAGAATCAAATACTTTTCTGTATACCTACCTGAAATATAGAGAACTCAAAGTTTGTTGATGTTGGTGAAGATCGGTTAAGAGAAAAGGGTAGTTTACCAGCAAGGTTTTATGTTTTAACAAGGGTAATTTTTTTATGACGAATGATAACTGCCGCATATTCAAAGAGAATTAAATAATTTTTTGCATACGTTCCTGAATTATTAAGTACTCAAGGTCTGTTGATTTTGGTGAAGATCAGTTAAGAGAAAGGGGTAGTTTACCAGCAACGTTTTATGTGATAACAAAGGTAATTTTTCCTATGACGAACGATAACTGCCGTAAATTCAAACATAATCAAATAATGTTTTGCATGCATCCCTACATTGTAGAGAGCTCAAGGTTTGTTGATTTTGGTGAAAATCGGTTAAGGGAAAGGGGTAGTTTACCAGCAACATTTTAGGTTGTAACAAGAGAAATTTTTTCATGACGAACTGTAACTTTCGTAAATTCAAAACAGAATCAAATAATTTTGTACATATGTGCCTTGAGTTGTAGAGGACTCAAAGCTTATTGATTTTGGTGAAGGTCGGTTAAGGGAAAGGGTAGTTTACCTGCAACATTTTTTGTTGTAACAAGAGTAAAGTACTTAATTTTGATAAATAAAGTATCCTGATAAGAAGATCTTAATAATCCACTTTAGAAACGTAGATGAAATATCTATAAATGAAGAGGCTAGTTGAACGGGGTGGGGGTAATATTCTATAAATGAAAATTATAGTTGAAGGGAGAGGGGATAATTTTTTATATATGTACTACTTTATCGGCAACAAAGAAGTAGTTTTTTGTTGTTAGAATTCCTTCCCGGTCTGATTGGCCGTAGTCCAAGTTTTTCTGCAAAACCAGACGTTTCGGCAGTGCCGTCGACTGCCATCATCAGTGAAAATCGAGTGCGATAACGTGTGGTGGTATACGTTATTGACCACAGTACTGTGGTTAAGGCTGAAGCAATAAGTGGAAAGAAGTAGTTTCTATGGAAACATTTCATTTCGTAAATGATTTTAAATATAAATCTTAGAACATGGAAGTCATGTATGGTTCTCCATACCGATATTTTTTATTTGTGATGCTACATTCTATTAATTTAGTTGCCTACTATTGCAAACAATTTTCAACAGTCATTAATGCTGAAACGACTTTTCAAACAAAAATAATCACTCAATCAAATACTTTCCAAAGAAAACCAGTATTAAAAAAAAGAATTCATTGTAACAAAGTTTACAAAATGTTTTTGACTTTCATTACTTACGTAAGTTATTATAAATGAAATAGAAAGAGAAAACACAGCTGCTCTTATCTTACCACAATTGGGTTACAAATAACTGGCGAATATAGTATTATAATTCTGCACATAACCACTGGGAAATGTTTTTTTTGTCAGTGGTGTAGACTAAATCTTGTAAACATTTTTAAAGAAAAATTATTTGTGGCAGGAACTGTAATTATCAGCGACTGCACTTGTATCAGTAAAGGATAAATTGTCATTACTCTTACAGAAGGGCGCAATCCTTCCAGCGTAAACCACAATGACAAGTTTGTCGATTTAAGGGTCAGTGTTCTTACACAGGTAATAGAATGATCATGAGGGAAAATACAATCCAATTTCGGGGATGTGGAAATTGAAAACAGTATTGAATGCGCATTTGGGAGAATTTATATTTCAACGTCTCTGCCCTGACTATATACATCCGTGAGGGTTCATGTCACTGTCATTTTGTTGAACGACATGAATCAAATAAGCTATGTTATTTTCTATACTAAATACGATTTTGAGACCATTTGTATTGGGGGTTTGTTTGTATATTAAGTACACTGTCACGGCGAAACAGAATATGTCATACATGTTGTTGCGCGTGCTGGAACGTGATGGCAGAGAAAATAACATATGCATGGTTTAGGAATAACATATTCTTATGTTATGTTATGAATAACAAAACGAATAGGCTTAGGAACATTTTCGAAGACCGTAGAACGACCGAGTAAATGCTGCTTCCTAAATTCTTACATATCACTAGTGACTTTGAAGGCCATCTATGTGAATTTAGATAACTCGCAGATCATTGCGAACTGTTGTATGCAAACATTTGTGCGACTTGAGTCTTGCAAAGTGAAATTAAATGTTTATTTTTGCTTTTAACTGCAAATATTAATACTCGTAGTAAGCTCAATGGCTTTACCGATAGTTGTTTATTATGTACAGTGTACAATAGATTATTGTATTTTATAGAAGAACTGTCGAATTAAGAGTGACTTACCATAAAGTATTTAAAAACTTAAGTCTTTTACTGTGCTTGTGTTTTGTTACGTATCTGCTTACATTTACGACATCATTATATTTATCAAGTGATGCCAGAAGTGGAGTCTTTAGTGGTAGAATGCATTTTCATCTCACTTTAGGCTACCCAAATACATGCTGCGGATACATTATGGTGCGAGCCCTGGGACTGATGCACTTAAAGTTCAGAAATACACAAGTCGCATGTCAGCAGTGCCCCACAGTGGCGCTGGCGCTCTACCGCTGTGACTTATCTGATGATAAGCTATATGGCAAAATGGATATGTTTTAAATTTTTGTGGTAGAAGTTTTTCGAGTTATGATGCATGACCATGAGAAGCGGGAAAATTAGGAAATTTAAGGCTGACAATGAAAAAGTAAAATGCTGTAACAGACTGCAGAATATTTCTTGACAGGAAAAGTAGCTTTCAAAATCAAACAGAACAGACTGATTATGTTTTTGAAATCTTCTTCCGATATGGACCGCGTCAAAAATGTCTTGTATGACAACGTTTCACTCATATTAAAATGAGTATCCTCAGATCTAAGTGACAAAAACGGCAGCAAGCGAACTCAGTTTTATAGTGTGGAAGTGACGGTGGGTAGTCCGGTAAGTGGACCCTGCCCTGTGGCGTAAAGCTGTGTGCATTGTTTGTGCGGTCATTCAACCCGCGTATAGTCAAACCAGAAAGTAAAGGGCACTACTAATACCACCCACCGCCACTTCTACACTATATAACTGAGTTCGCTTGCCGGCGGTTTTGTCACTTAGATCTGAGGATACTCATTGTAATATGAGTGAAACGTTGTCATACTAGACATTTTTGACGCGGCCCATACCGGAAGAAGATTTCAAAAACATAATAGACACCGGCCGTGGAAGCCTACGTGAGAACATAGAACAGACTTATGTTCAATTTGTCAGTTCTTTTAAACATGTGGTTAACACCGATACAGACATGTGTATTTTACCGTCGAAATTTTTGTCCGTTTTAAGATTAGTAAAAGTATCTTACAAAAATTGATAATAAGACATACAAAAAGACATTATATATCAAAGTCGCTAACAGTTTGATACACCAGCTCATCGTGCTACGATATCATAAAATGTGTGTCGCGTAAAGTGCGGACAACAGGAATGTTGCGAAGTTTACGAACACGTACTGTTCCTTCACAACAAAACTTGCACCCTTCTGATGTTCTTGTCAGGAATCATTTTACACTTTAACTTTATCTACTATGTAAAGGCACATATGCGACTCGATCATATAAGAAACGAGTATACTAGACGAGAACTTGATAATGATTCCCTAAATTAACTCACTCAGAATTTTAGAAATTGCTGGAAACAACATCTAGGAAGAGCTTTCCAAAGTTTCTTAATGCGAGTAACTTAGTTTGGAAAAAACATATTTTACTTTATTGGTATTTGTATTATTTTTCATTAGGTTTTACCCTATTTTAAATTTATTTAAAAGTTACAAAATATTTCTGAATACGCGTGGTTAATTAAAATAAAAAATGTGTACCACATTTAGAAACGTAAAATTTGATTTATTGGAAACCACACAAAATCAACTTTAACTTCGAAGATACGGCAATATCAGCGCTACGCCAAGTTTTCCTTGTGACAGAGATAAATGGTTGTTTTCCTTTCATATGAAGGAGTGTTTGTCAAGAGAGATACATTGACGTGGTCTTAACAGCGACTTCCGAGAAAACCAAGAAGTAAGTCTACACACAAGAATGTTGACATCTTTCGCCTTTGTTAAGCCAGAACATGTAGCAGATGGATTCGCCACGATCCATAATAAATTCTGAAACTCCGGATAATGAGAAACTCTCTGGGGTTCTCGATTATTTTGTCGATCGATGGTTAGAAATCCCTTTTTCGCTCTGGACGTGCTACCAAAGACGACACAGGACAACTAACGCTGTTGAGGGATGGTTGTCATAAAATCAACAGCATTCTTCTGAATCCCAAACCCAAGGTGAAAGATATCTTATAATGTTTGACTAAAAATATGCTCGACATATAAAACAATCTAAAACACAAAAATGTAACAAAAAATAATATCATATTTGTGAGTCCAAAATCTGGAAAAGAGGGCTGGAAATCAGTTTGTATAAACGTAAAGAGCTTCAATACAATATGGTTTTGATATGGTCAAAATGAAAAATATTAATTATCTCTCCTCCATCCTCTCCTTAGTCTGAAGTGTTGTCCGCATATTTTGCATATGAAATGTTTACGTCATTGTTGTCTACCCTCAGTGTCAGTACACTTCGCAACATTCCCGTTGTTCGCACACTCCACTCTCTGCATTCTTCGTACAGCCAGAAAACTTTAAATCTCACAGAAAACTTTATATCCTGTCAAGACGAATACTTCGTTTCTCTAAACGCGCAAAGGACACTGTCTAGCCTTATAAGTAGTACATATTTAAAACTACTTTACAACAATATGTATTTATGTATGATGTATAACTGTGTGTGTGTGTGTGTGTGTGTGTGTGTGTGTGTGTGTGTGTGTGTGTGTGTGTGTGTGTGTGTGTGTGTGTGTGTGTGATGTGTAGCGATTAAATAAATATAAACATAACAATAATATTAGCCATTTGCATCATACATTTTTTTTATACACTTTATAACAATCTGCACATTTTAATCATAGTTTGTAAGACGCTAATTGAAACAAATGAATCGCACATTACGCACGGACCTGATTTTACTTCCATGTTCCTTACGGAAATGGAAGGTGATGGAAAAAAAATGTTTTCCAATTTATTACCGATTCTGATTGTACTACACTCAGAACATGAAAAAAAGTCATTTTTCGAAAAGTGTCTGTGTCTGTAGATTTTTTTTATGGCAAGCGATAACAGCCGCAAATTCAAACAGCATCAAATAATTCTGTGCACACCTCCGTGATTTGTAGAGTACTCACGATATATTGTTTTTGGTGAAGATCGGTTGAGGGAAAGGGGTAGTTTACTAGCAACGTTTTTTTATCAAGGGTAATTTTTTGTCTATGGCAAACGGTAACAGCCGCAAATTCAAACAGAATCAAATAATGTCTTGCATACAGCCCTGAATTGTAGAGTTCTCAAGACCTATTGTTTTTGGTGAAGATCGGTTAAGGGAAAGGGGTAGGTTACCTGCAACGTTTTATGTTTTAACAAGGGTATTTTCTATGGCAAACGATAACAGCCGCAAATTCATACAGAATCAAATAATGTTTTGCATACAGCCCTGAACTGTAGAGTTCTCAAGACCTATTGCTTTGGTGAAGATCGATTAAGGGAAAGAGGTAGTTTACCGGTAACGTTTTATGTTTTAACAAGGGTATTTTATATGGCAAAGGAAAACAGCTTCAAATTCAAACAGAATCAAATAATGTTTTATGTTTTAACAAGGGTATTTTATATGGCAAACGATAAGAGCCGCAAATTCAAACAGAATCAAATAATGTTTTGCATACAGCCCTGAACTATAGAGGACACAAGACCTATTGATTTAGGTGAAGATCAGTTAAGAGAAAGGGGTAGTTTACCTGCAACATTTTATGTGATAACAAGGGTAATTTTTACTTCCATATTTCTTAAGGAAATGGAAGTATGGTGATGGCAAAAAAAAAAACGTGTTCGAGATTATTGCAGATTCTGATTGTACTACACTCAAAACATAAAAAAGTCGTTTTTCGAAAAGTGTCTGTGTGTCTGTCTGTCTGTGTGTCTGTCTGTCTGTGTGTTTGTCTGTAGTTTTTTTTTTGGCAAACGATAACTGCCGCAAACTCAAACAGAATCAAATAACTTTTGCATACAGCCCTGATTTGTAGAGTACTCACGATCTATTGTTTTTGGTGAAGATCGGTTGAGGGAAAGGGGTAGTTTACCAGCAACGGTTTTTTTTAAAAGGGTATTTATTATGGTAAACGATAACAGCCGCAAATTCAAACAGAATCAAAAGTTTATTTGCATAAACCCCTAAATTGTAGAGTTCTCAAGATCTATTGTTTTTGGTGAAGATCGGTTAAGGGAAGGGGGTAGTTTACCAGCAACGATTTTTTAGCAACTGTATTTCCTATGGCAAACGATAACAGCCGCAAATTCAAACAGAATCAAATAATTTCTTGCATACAGCCCTGATTTGTAGAGGACTCAAGACCTATTGTTTTTGGTGAAGATGGGTTAAGGGAAGGGGTAGTTTACCAGCAACGTTTTTTTATCAAGGGTAATTTTTTATGGCAAACGATAACAGCCGCAAATTCAAACAGAATCAAATAATTTTTTGCATACGTCCCTGAATTTTAGAGATCTCAAGGACTTTCGATTTTGGTGAAGATCGGTTAATGAGAATAGGTAGTTTACCTGCAACCTTTTACGTTTTAACAACAGTAAAGTACTTGAAAATTCATTTAAACTTTTTGAAACAATGGTAATTGTAAAAATAAAATAATTTTGTTGCCAGGCAATAAAATTATAATTTTTCATTTTAATGTAAATCATATATGAGTTAATAGTATAATGGATTAATTTACACTCAAAATGTACAAAGAGAAAATGTTGTTACAAACATCAATATCATTCGTGGCAGGCAAGCATATCTCAGTTATGTAATGTTTACGTTTCCATTTTATTATTATGACTACCGCAATAAAAAGGCAGGGAAGACACACACACACACAAAATTCGCGTTATTTCTGGCCTCACTCATGTTTATTTTCTTACATTTGCACGCTTTTTAAATGGTAAGTGCCGAAACCCATACCAACATAACGCGTGCAAGCCGAAAAAGTGTCCAGCGTGGATAGCGATTTGCTTCCTGTGGATCGCTGGGCTGTGTAACTGCACGTGTTTACAGAGGAACGATTCATAGACAGACTTTTCGTCTTTAGGGAATGAACCCTCTGCAAGATGCTGAGGGTCCATGAGTAACTTCGGAGCGCTCCTTCTTTTTCGCGTGTTTGTTCTGTGAAACGTACACTGTGGATTCGCAGCTTTACTCTAAGCAACGCTCAATAGGAAATGTTGAAAATTTTTGTCCACGGTGTACCCTCATACACACTATACCTGCTCTGATGTTTTAATTACGGACATCATAATATTAAAACTTTGGAAACTTGAGCACTACTTAATGGAGATCAATCATTAACTTATACAAGCCATTAATTTTATGCATATTTTTTATATATATCAGTGGCGAAGCTAGTAGTTAATGAATGGGTAGGCAAAAATCTTATCTTAAATTTTTTTAAAGGAATCACTAAAAGGACGGTGGTTCAAATCGGACGCTGAGGTAGAGTTTGCTGTAACCGAATGGTTCTACAAACAGCCGTAAAAATTTTACTAGCAGGGAATCTACTGGTTAGCGCAACAGTGGAACTCATGTCTTAATTTTATTGGAGACTTCTTTTAAAATCGTTGAATAAAAAATGCTTTACAGCTCTATACGTGTTTCTATTGAACAATCCTTGTATTAGTCATACACAATAATACAACTGATTGAACTTCAAATTTTTAAACTTGATTAGTTTCTATATATATGTTTAATGTTACAAATAAGGCAAATAACAATCTTGATCATCTGTTAGTTCAGCGGAATAACAGTGACACTTTTAATAACCGCATAAAATAAACACACTTAGAAACAACACAGGCACTTTAACTTAACTGTTTGGACCACAGAAGTGAGGCATGCCTCAACGCTCTATGTGTACAGCGCGGGACAATCCCCCCTCCCTTCACTTCCCTATCACACCACTACATTGCTTACATACGATGTATACAAAAAACGCTGAGGCAAGTTCTGGTTGCCTCATTCGCTTTAAACGAGCTATGCCGAATCTCACCTGTCACCATCTAGCGGTAGCTCAATAAAGCACGTTTCGGTTTAATAAATTTGACAGTCGCAGTAACAATGTATAATCTTTACGTTATGTAGTTCATACGTATTTATAATTTTTATTCTACAGAATTTTTTAGGGTAGACATTGCCTCAATTGCCTCCATGTAACTTCGCCACTGATTTATATATGTGTACAACGTTATCGGCAACAAAGAAGTAGTTTTTGTTAAAATTCCTTCCCGGGATATTTGGCCGTAGTCCAATGTTTTCTACAAAACCAGACGTTTCGGCAATGCCATCGACTTCCATCATCAGTGAAAATCGAGTGCGATAACGTGAGGTGGTATACGTTAGTGACCACAGTACTGTGGTTAAGGCTGAAGCAGTAAGTAGAAAGAAGTAGTTTCTATGGTAATATTTCATTTTGAAAATGATTTTAAATATAAATCTTAGAATATGGAAGTCAAGTATGGTTCTCCATACCGATTTTTTCTATGACAAACGATAACTGCTGTAAATTCAAACAGAATCAAGTAATGTTTTGCATACAGCCCTGAATTGTAGAGTTCGCAAGACCTACTGTTTTTGGTGAAGATCGATTAAGGGAAAGGGGTAGTTCACCGGCAACGATTTATGTTTTAATAAGGGTATTTTATATGGGAAAGGATAACAGCCGCAAATTCAAACAGAATCAAATAATGTTTTGCATACACCCCTGAATTGTAGAGTTCTGAAGACCTGTTGTTTTCGGTGAAGTTCGGTCGAGGGAAAGGGGTAGTTTACCGGCAACGTTTTATGTTTTAACAAGGGTATTTTATATGGCAAAAGATAACAGCCGCAAATTCAAACTGAATCAAGTAATGTTTTGCATACCGCCCTGAATTGTAGAGTTCTCAAGACATATTGTTTTTGGTGAAGATCGGTCAAGGGAAAAGGGTAGTTTATCAGCAACGTTTTATCTTTTAACAAGGGTATTTTATATGGCAAAAGATAACAGCCGCAAATTCAAACTGAATCAAGTAATGTTTTCCATACCGCCCTGAATTGTTGAGTTCTCAAGACATATTGTTTTTGGTGAAGATCGGTCAAGGGAAAAGGGTAGTTTATCAGCAACGTTTTATCTTTTAACAAGGGTATTTTCTATGGCAAACGATAACAGCCGCAATTTCAAACAGAATCAAATAATGTTTTGCATACAGCCCTGAATTGTAGAGTTTTCAAAACCTGTTGTTTTCGGTGAAGATCGGTTAAGGGAAAAGGGTAGTTTACCAGTAACGTTTTATGTTTTAACATGGGTATTTTCTATGATAAACGATAACAGCCGCAAATTCAAACAGAATCAAATAATGTTCTGCAAACAGCCCTAAATTGTAGAGTTCTCAAGATCTATTGTTTTCGGTAAAGATCGCTTAAGGGAAGGGAGTAGTCTACCTGCCACGTTTTATGTTTCAACAAGGGTATTTAATATGGAAAACGGAAAGAGCCGCAAATTCAAACAGAATCAAATAATTTTTTGCATACAGCCCTTAATTCTAGAGTACTCAAACCTGTTGTTTTTGGTGAAGATGGGTTAAGGGAAAGGGGTAGTTTAACAGCAACGTTTCTTTTTTCAAGGGTAATTTGTTTCTATGACAAACGATGACAGCCGCAAATTCAAAAAGAATCGAAAATTTTTTGCATACAGCCATGGATTGTAGAGTTCTCAAGACCTGTTGGTGTTGGTGAAGATCGGTTAAGGGAAAGGGGTAGTTTACCTGCAACATTTTATATTTTATAAGGGTAATTTTCTATATGACGAATGATAACTGCCGTAAATTCAAACAGAATCAATTACATTTTTGCATACTTTTTGATTTATAGAGAACTCAAAGTTTGTTGATTTTTTTGCAGATCGGTTAAGGGAAAGCGGTAGTTTATCGGCAACGTTTTATGTTTTAACAAGGGTAATTTTTTTATGACGAACGATAACTGCCGCACATTCAAAGAGAATCAAATAATGTTTTGTATACTTTCCTAAATTGTAGAGTACTCAAGGTATGTCCTTTTTGGTGAAGATCGGTTAAGGGAAAGGGGTAGTTTACCTGCCACCTTTTATGTTTTAAGAAGAGTAATTGTTTCTATGACGAACGATAACTGCCGCACATTCAAACAGAATCAAATAATGTTTTGCATGCATCCCTGAATTGTAGAGGACTCAAGACCTCTTGATTTTGGTGAAGATCAGTTAAGAGAAAGGGGTAATTTAAGTGCAACTTTTTATGTGATAACAAGGTTAATTTTTTCTATGACGAACGATAACTGCCGTAAATTTAAACATAATGAAATACGTTCTTGCATACTCTCCTAAATTGTATAGTACTCAAGGCCTGTTGATTTTGGTGAAGATCGGTTAATGGGAAAGGGTAGTTTACCTGCAACATTTTATGTTGTAACAAGAGTAAAGTACTTAATTTTGATAAATAAAGTATCCAGATAAGAAGATCTTAATAATCCACTTTAGAAACGTAGATGAAGTATCTATAAATGAAGAGGCTAGTTGAACGGGGTGAGGGTAATTTTCTATAATTGAAAATTACAGTTGAAGCGGGAGGGGATAATGTTTATATGTGTAGTACGTTATCGACAACAAAGTTTTAGTTTTTTGTTAAAATTCCTTCCCGGGCTGTTTGGCCGTAGTCCAATGTTTTCTGCAAAACCGGACGTTTCGGCAGTGCCGTCGACTGCCATCATCAGTGAAAATCGAGTGCGATAACGTGTGGTGGTATACGTTAGTGACCACAGTACTGCGGTTAAGGCTGAAGCAATAAGTGGAAAGAAGTAGTTTCTATGGAAACATTTCATTTCGTAAATGATTTTAAATATAAATCTTTGAACATTGAGGTCATGTATGGTTCTCCATACCGATATTTTAAAAGGTGACGTCTGCAATAGGCAGTATGAATAATAAATATAAATTAAAATACGTTAAATCTTAACCATTGTTACAAACATTACGATGAAACCTTTGACGCGCGTAAGGTCGTCAGAGAATATATATTGCAACGTTACAAGTATTTCAAAAATTACACAAATACATTACCATGTACTCAACGCAACTATAAAGTGTATTATACCGGCCAGGTCGCAGGATTTTTTTTCTTATTGCGTCAAGTATATGTAGTTGCACAATAATAAATACTTGTCAAAGAGAAGTGAGATGTTGTTAACATGAAATAATTAATTAAAACCGTTTCAAAATAATCATACTAAGATTTATTAAAGTTAATTGAAAATATTCAAATATTAAAATTTCAAATCTTTGATAAATAAAATATTCTCTTTTATAAGTTTACATAAAGTACCATATAACCTTCCCTGCTGTTCATGACATATTAAAATAAATAACCATATAATCTTACTAGCTAAACAGACATGTTAAACAAATTATCTAAACCCTTTTTATCTCAGTGTGTCTGACTTTTATTCCAATTTTTAAATAGTAATAGCAACTCATATACAAACACAAATAATATTAAACTCAAGAATAAAATTACTTGTTGCTATAAACAAGAATAAAATAATAACATTTCTTTCAACCTATTATTTAATTCTACTGACACACCCAAATTTTAACATATAACAGAAGATTAGTATTTTTTTATATTTTCTTAATCAATTAAATTATTTACTTTAACTACTATTTCAATTTAAAGCTTTAAGTCTTTATTGCTCATGTATAATTTTCTTTTTGAAAGTTCTCTTCACAAACAAACATATAATTGTTTATTCATCACCTGCATACTGCCGACGTTACCGTTGCGTGTGTCCTGAATCCTGAGAATTTGATGATGATGATGATGATGATGTGATGCTGTGTTGTCTGTCTCTATAGTTTGTTGTTCGTGATGGTCCAGAGTTCCTCCATAAGTCTTGGTGTGTGTGGTAAAGATGTCCTGATCGATCGGCAGACCAGCAGCGTGACGTTGTGTGAAGATATCTTGAGTCTCTGAAACCGCCCCAAAATTGCCGGTGGTATTGAATTATTGAATTACACTGGACGGCAATCTGACAGATCCAGGACTGTTTTCGACCTGTTAGATATTGTCACTTCGTGCAAAGCATCCTTTTACTTACAAATCACTTTTTGGTTCATTTTTGCGATTTCGTAAACACACTCGTAGCACGAGCGATATCATCGTTTGCGTAATTTTTTCCTGGTCACTCACATATAACACACTTAATAATTACTATTACACTAGTAATTAACATTAAATTAACCAGCCTCTTTATTTTGCATATTTTGCAATAATTTTTATATCACCATATTCGTTAAATATTCCTTAATGTAATGGTGTTTTTATAATTTGTATAAGTCTTCGTTCACAAGTTAAAAACGTATTAATTAGTTTATTTTTATCCGGTTAAAACCTGATTACAGCCATACGCATCACCCCATCTTTGCCTGTCGTAGCTTGCGTTTACACACTCAAACACACGAGCGCTGTATTCACTCGCAGTGAAGGTGTACGCTATCTGACAATTCTGAGCCTGCATAATATTGTTAAAAACTGTTCATCATGTACTTTCTATGCTAAATATTTACAAACATACCGCCCTGGGAAAATATATGTATTGTTGCAATATATTTATAGATTTGTGAATAAGTTAATAAATAACATAAAAATAAATTTGTAATGAATCCACACTTCTCACTTTCAGTCTTTATGAGAGAAAATATAGTATGTCTAATAGTCCGTCATATCAGTAATGATGATGCTCTAACTGGGTATTTTATTGTTTTCAAAGGAGATGTAATTATTTTATTTACCCGAAACATTTAATACGTATGAAAGTAATAGAGATGTGTTTAACGTTGTCTACGTGTAAGTCTGTAAGAAAATAAGTATAATGTAAAGTTTAATTATAGAGTTGGAAAAGTATTTTTTTTTAATTACTTGATGTTATAATGAGATACTTTTATGTAACAATAAAAGGGTATTGTTTACGTATTATTTAGATGCTAAGTGATTCATGCTATCATATTAATACAACTACCACGCACCGGCTTGTGTAAGATCATTTCAATGATACTTTGATTTTCTAAATTACATAACGATGTAGGTCGATAGATAATTATATGTTATATTTGGCTCTCCTTCCAAATACACACACAGCATTATATAATTATGTATATTCAAAATTGAAAAAGATAGAGGAATATAAGAGTAAAAGGCTGAGCCGAGATATGTACAGGAAGGTGAATGATATGAGACAGGAATTTCAGCCTAGAACAAATGCCTGTAGGGATAATAATGGTGGCCTTGTGAGTGATAATGCTGGCGTAATCAGGAGATGGACAGAACACTTCGAAGAGTTGCTAGGCTTTGATGGAGGCATCTGAGAATGAAGAGGAAGCAGGAGAATTCGAGGATGATAGAGAGGAGTTGGTGCCATCCTATGACGAGGTGTATGAAGCTCTAGGAAAACTTAAAAATAACAAGGCAGCAGGTTCCGATGGTTTACCAGGGGAACTATTAAAGAGCGCAGGAAAAGATTTCATAAAGGAATTTGCCCATCTCATAGAGCGAATATGGCTGGAGGAGGTAATGCCTGATGAGTGGAACAATGGGGTGGTGTGTTTAATACATAAAAAGGGTGATCCGCTCATATGTAAAAATTATAGGGGCATCTCTCTACTTAATACAGCATATAAGGTATTGGCCAACATCATATTTTCTAGACTGCTTCCCTACGCTGAGGAAAACATAAAAGAATATCAGTGTGGATTCACTAGGAATAGGTCAACAACAGACCAAATATTTACACTAAGGCAAATCCTGGAAAAAACGTTGGAATATGGAGTGGCCACTCACCATCTCTTTGTGGATTTCCAGTCGGCATATGATTCAATCAACCGGAAATTGCTATTTAGAGCTATGAAGGAGTTGAATTTACCATCTAAGTTGGTGCGTATGGTTGGAGTAGTTATGTCCAATTCTATGTGCCAAATCAGAATACAATCAAATCTATCTAACTCCTTAAAAACATTGAATGGGTTGAAACAAGGAGATGCCTTAGCGCAGTGTTTCCCAACCTTTTTTGTGCTATGCCCCACCTAAGCCTTTCTAAAATTCTTATGCCCCCCCCCCCCAACATATACATAATTTTTAATATTCAAAAATTGAAATGTTCACTAAAGAAACTTGAATGATAGGTTTTAGGAAGAAATCACTAGGAAATTATTGAGTAAACACAGTAAGTAAATTTTCAAAACATATAATGGAGAACTGAAATTCAAGTACAAAATAATTTAATAATTTTAATGAAAGATTTTTCTATATTATTTTAATTATTAGTAATTATTTATTATTTAAATTTAGTGAGATCCTTGCTGCAAAGTGATTTTATGTCAGGTTCCAATTTAGTTAACTTCAGTTTCAAGTCTCCCCGTTTTGTTATATTCAGCCGATTTCTTTTTTTTAGCAGCAAATCATTTATGGCACTAAATCCGCATTCAGCTAAATATGAAGATGGAAACGGTAACAATAGTTCTCTTGCACATTTGGTTGCATTTGGATATTTGATTTCGGTTTCCTAACAAAGCCATGCCATCACTCCTTTTATATTAAATAAAGTTTTAATTGACTCATCATTTTGCATTTCTGCGAGTTCTTCTTGATACTGCATATTTGAAATATCAGACAAATCCACTAACATTGGCTGCATCATCCAAGTTGGGAAATCAATTTGTTTCAAATCAGTAAATCTTTCTTTTAAATCAGCCGATAAAATTTTCAGATGATCGACAATAACATGTATAGCGGTATCAGTCACTTCACATTTTTGGAGCCAATGAAACTTTTAAAAATTTTTGTTGTAAATATATGTCTGACATAATTCAATAAAGGTAATGAAACCAAATATCTTCGCTTTTGCATCGACAAGAGTTTTATTTGTTCCTTGAAGTTGTTTATTTAATATATTTAGTTTTTCAAAGATATCGGCTAAATAACTCACAAATGCCTTACCATCGACCGTTAACAGATTTTTCATTTCAGGTTTGTCGCTTAAAAAATCACTAAGAGTATCAAATAGTTCCATAAATCTTTTCAAGCGGTTCCCTTTCGAGAGCCATCTTACTTCAGTGTGAAGTAGAAGTCTCACATGGTCTTCATTTTGTTCTTCACAAAATAACTTGAAGAGACGTTCACATTTGGCACTAGCTTTAATAGCATTGATACACTTTATAACTAACTTTATTACTTCATTTAGAACAGGCGAAATGTTTTTAGCTACCAGGTTTTCCCTGTGAATAACACAATGCACAAGAAGCATTTCTGGATTCTCATCTTTCATCAATTTTAGCAACCATTTTTCTTCCCCATCATATTAGGAGCACCATCTGCAGCACAAGATGTTATATTTTTCATTGGTATATTATTGACATCTGAGTAATTTTATAGCTTACTATATATATCTTTTGATGTAGTGGTGCTTTCTAATGATTTACAGAACAACATTTCTTCAGCAAAATCACCTTTATCAATATATCTTACGTAAGTTATAAGTACGGCCTCGCTGTCTCTCAAAGTTGATTCATCCATTTGCACCGAGAATTTTCTTGTTTTCAGCTTTTCAACAAGTTGTATTTCAATATCCTCACTCATTTCGTCTATTCTTCTGCTAACAGTATTGTTACTTAGTGGCACAGCTTTAACGTCTTTGTCATCTTTTCCAGAACCGTTTTAAGAAATGCTGATATTGATGGTTTGATTAAATTGTCCCCTATAGTATGACTTTCCCAGATTTAGCGATGAGTAATGAAATTTGATAACTAGCCTCAAGAGTACGATTGATAGTTGCATTATGAGCAGTAAATAGAGACTTTAATGTTACTCTTTTTTCAAAATTTGTCTTTAAAATTTGAAAGTAATTCAAATCTGAATTAATATGAGCATTATGTTTTGCCTTCAAATGTGCCTCAAGACGACCTCGTTTCATTGATTCGTTGGTCAAGCATTGTTGGCATAAAAGACAAAAAGGTGACCGTTCATCGTGGACAGCGGGTATGAAACCAAATTTTAAATATTCCTCCAAATACTGACGAATTTTTTTCTTGCTTGCACCACTCATTTCACTATGGGCTGAAATAAATAAATATAAGATCAATTAAAAACTAAAAAAAATAATATGAACTGGAGTAAACGTAGACTAAAAATGCATATTTAAATATGTATGGCACATTTACCCCACCGCAAAAAACATACTTTTTCATTTGACAAATTTTTCTGGAAAATGATGCTTCTAAAACTGAAATTAACCCTTTCCACCCCAAAACTCTGTCTTCTTAAAAAAAAATTTTTTGTTTCTTAATGGTTTATTTACACTCTAAATAACATGAAATGACATAAATTAGCCATCATGAAATTTCGAGAGGCCTAAATCAACCATGATCACAATAGTAATCATTGCGAAGTAATGGTAAAATTAGTAGATTTATTATAATTTGACAATATTTATTTCTTATAAATAATATGTAAAAAACTAATATGATAAATTATAAGAAGTTACAAGAAAAGTTATAATAAGTAAAATTATAATATTAAAAATTATAAGTAAAATTATAATAAGAAGTTACAAGACAAAATATGAACTGTAAAATTTAATATAATAATTTATTTTTTAAATTACAAAATAAGTTTGTAGCTTCTTATGAAATGCAACAAAGCAGTTACGTTTCAGTATAAAATAAATGTAATAAAAATAATGTAAATTAAGTACAAAATATAGGATATATATATACACTTTAAATTACAGATATTTTATTACTGTAGGCCTTCCAAACAATTATATGATACGGACTAAACCTAGCAGTAAATAGAGTATGGTAATAAACTCTAATTTTTACTTTTAAATAAAATATTCTCATTACAAAAATAATAACAAATAAATAATATGTATAATGGCATTAGTTATATATTCAGTCTTGCAGTACAATAATTCACCCACAAATGCCCAATGATCACTATTTCAATCATGTACTATTTTGAGGTTATTTCCTTTTCTTCTAATAATATACAACTTTGAAATACTCTAAATTACTTAAAAACAATAATACTTTAATACTATTATTTTTTAATAAAGATATATTTTATAATACTTACCAAAATCGTGCTAGAAATCAGCCGTTCAACAACTACGGTTAGGAACATGTACTTCAAACACAGAAATTGTTCTTTAGTAAACAAAACACATTTGAAATGGCTGCAGAGCTGCCAACCAAGGAAATAAAAAGTATTGTATAAACTATGAGTATTAAAATAATCATTGGGAAGTAATGAATATGAAATTTCATTAGTAGTAAACCATGATCCTTAAAATAGTCATTGGGCTGGAAAGGGTTAATAAAAATTAACAATTGAATTTACATACCATTTATATATCACTTATATTTATACAATGTATATATTTTTTAAACTGAGATCCCGGCACTAAGCATTTCGCGCCAATCAGAACAAATAGCGCGAAATGCTTAGTGCCGGCCCAGTATAACCAGTAGTTCAACTCTAACGTCTAACAATGAAATCACGGCTACTAACATGGCAGACAGAAGTTACTTATACTGGACGTTTACCCAGCTCGAGTAGCGACTGAGAGTCGCCATACGGTTAACTTAAACTCTGGACGAGTCCATTTTCGAATTGCCCCCCTTAACAATCGAATTGCCCCCCTGTGGGGCGTGGGCCCCACGTTGGGAAACACTGCCTTACCGTGTCTGTTGTTCAACATAGCTCTAGAAAAGGTCATCAGGGATTTAGGAATTCAAACTAGCGGACACATATTTCACAAGGAGGTACAGCTTCTGGCCTATGCCGATGACATTGACGTCATAAGTAGGTCTGAATCTGGCTTAAAGGAAGCCTTTCGGGAACTGGAGTTGTCCGCTAAGGCTATGGGCTTGGTTATAAACCAAAGCAAAACCAAATATATGGTTGTAGGTGCCAACACTCGTGCCCTGTCCCTGCGCATTAACGATATGAATTTGAAAAGGTTCAGGGTTTTCCATATCTCGGGTCATATGTGGACTCTGGAAATGACTCCTCTAGAGATATTGAAAAACGGATATTATCTGCTAATAGGTGTTACTACGGACTGGTGAAACATTTTAATTCAAAAATATCGGTATGGAGAACCATACATGTCTTCCATATTCTAAGATTTATATTTAAAATCATTTTCAGCCAAACAGCCAGGGAAGGAATTTTAACAAAAAAAAACTTCTTTGTTGCCAATAACGTAGTACACATATAAAAAAAAATTATCCCCTCCCCCTTCAACTATAATTTTGATTTATAGAAAATTACCCCCAGCCCGTTCAACTAGCCGGGCTGAAAATAAAATAAAACTATTTTATTTTTGAAATAAAATATTTTCATAGAACCTACTAACGCTGGGGAAATCTGAGGAGCCAATCAGAGTTGGGCCTACCTGTCACTCTGCTGAATTTGGTGGAAAGCCCTGTCACTGTCGTCAACTCCCCACCTCAATGAAGAACCCATTGTTTTATAAAAATATATTTAAATTTTGAAAACTGAAAATTCTTTTCTTGTAAATATTTATATTTTATAATCAAAATGACTTTATTTTTGTTACCTGGCAACAAAATTATTTTATTTTCAACAATTACCATTGTTTCAAAAAGTTTAAATAAATTTTCAAGTACTTTACTCTTGTTAAAACGTAAAAGGTTGCAGGTAAACTACCCCTTCCCCTTAACCGATCTTTACCAAAATCGAAAGTCCTTGAGACCTCTACAATTCAGGGATGTATGCAAAACATTATTTGATTCTGTTTGAATTTGCTGCAGTTATCGTTTGCCATAGAAAAAAAAAATGTTTCAGGTAAACTACCCCTTTTCCTTAACCGATCTTCACCAAAAACAATAGGTCTTGAGTACTCTACAAATCAGGGATGTATACAGAAAATTATTTGATTCTGTTTGAACTTGCGGCTGTTATCGTTTGCCATAGAAAATACCCTTGTTAAAAAAACGTTGTAGGTAAACTACCCCTTTCCCTTAACCGATCTTCACCAAAAACAATAGGTCCTGAGAACTCTACAATTTAGGGCTGTATGCAAATAATCTTTTGATTCTGTTTGAATTTGCGGCTGTTATCGTTTGCCATAGGAAATACCCTTGTTAAAACATAAAACGTTACAGGTAAACTACCCCTTTCCCTTTACCGATCTTCACCAAAAACAATAGGTCTTGAGAACTCTACAATTCAGGGTTGTATGCGAAAAATTATTTGATTCTGTTTGAATTTGCGGCTGTTATCGTTTGCCAAAAAAAACAAATTTTCCTTGATAAAAAAAACCGTTGCAGGTAAACTACCACTTTCCCTCAACCGATCTTCACCAAAAACAATAGGTCGCGAGTACTCTGCAAATCAGGACTGTATGCAAAAAATTATTTGATTATGTTTGAATTTGCGGCAGTTATCGTTTGCCATAGAAAAAAAATCTACAGACAGACACACAGACAGACAGACACAGACACACACACAGACACTTTTCGGAAAACGACTTTTTTTCATGTTTTGAGTGTAGTAGAATCAGAATCTGCAATAATCTCGAACACGATTTTTTTTGCCATCACCATACTTCCATTCCTTAAGGAATATGGAAGTAATTAATAAGCAAAGATACAAAAGCCACCCTATACAAGACCTTGATTAGACCAGTCCTGATGTATGGCTCGGAATGCTGGGTGTTAAAAAAACTAGATGAGCAGAAACTATCCGTTTTTGAGAGGAGGGTACTGAGGAGAATCTATGGCCCTGTGAGGGAAAACGACATTTGGAGGCGACTGCATAATCGAGAGTTGTACGAAAGGTTTAAAGATCTTCCGATCGTGCAACTCATACAAATTAACAGATTGCGTTGGGCTGGTCATGTGCAGAGAATGACAGAGGATAGAATCCCAAAAATAGTGATGAATTATTTGCCGATGGGAAGGAGAAGGAAGGGAAGACCGCGTACAAGATGGCTGGACCAGGTTGGTAAGGAGGCAGTGAGGCTGGGTGCAGCAAACTGGTGGACATTGGCCGGGAGGAGAGACCAGTGGAGAAGATTTCTTTTGGAGGCCAGGGCCCGGACTGGGCTGTAGCGCCGAGGATGGATGGATGGATATTCAAAATTTGTGAATAATGCAAATACCTTTATTATGAGAAACAAGCCTAATTGTAATTTTATGCAGGTATTTGTTTGCGTGCGCATTTCTTTAATTAAAGTGAAAGCTTTCTTGGGTCCTTTCAACGTGCTGTGTGAATATAATCCCCTTCTCACAATGTAGGTCCACTTTTACCTAACAAATCGGAGTCTAGTTGCAGGATTACCTTCGCGAATACGAAAAAATTCTGTAATATGTAATTTATGTACACCTTTAATATGGGCATAGAAATAAAACTAGTATTACAGTGGATAAGACTATGAGCATGTGCTCTTTACATATTACTGTTTCACATTCTCCTAATTTGAGAAACCATAATATAATATATTGCACGCATAACTACTATAACTAATTAAGTAATTTGATTTGTTACTCAAAAAAATACAGTGTAATGGAAAATATTTGTGTAATTTAATACTGTATCACGCGAAAGTAGCCAAACAAATGTTCTCGCCCTCATTCTGTCTCTTCTGGATATTAACTTCTGCCTCATATTTGTCTCTCACTCTATCAATCTATTCTTCCCATGAAACCATGCGTAACAAATAGAAATGGAATAGTTTTTGATAGTTTAAATTACAGAGAACATTGTATTCCGTCTGTCAAAGATGAACTGGAGCAAACTCTCTAATAAACTCATCCAGTGAAACTTTCATTACTCCAAATTAATCTATCAACATGCTTAAGCTTTGTATCAGTTAATACAACGCAAATCGGATACGTATCTTTAGATGTACTTATTAAATATTTATGGCGTTATACGATATCTGAGTTCATTCTGTTTGTTACAAAGTTCTTTCAAATTAATTTATAACAAAATAATAAATTGAATTATTCACAATGTTCCGAAATAATTTATGTTCCCGTGCGACTTTCAAAAGGTAAATTTGTTCCTGTATTATTCCAATAAAATGTTTTAGTAAGTCATGGTTAATATTATTTGATAAATAACTTAAAAATATATAAAAAAAGTAAAAATAATAAAATTTACGGACACTATTACATGTCGTGTATCGTGAAAAAGTTTTAATTAACGGAGTCGACAAATTGTTTTTAAATATTTGGACGGGTAGAATTTAGACCAGCAGTTGTAGCTTAGAATAAAGATGTGTGTGTAAACAATAGGAATTTGCGTGTTTTGCACATAGTTCAATATTGCTATTGTTTTGGGGAGGTAGCTTTGTCAAGTCAATAATGACAGATCAGTTGTGCACTACATTAGTATACCCAAACAACCAACAATTTTCTCCTGACTTTAAGTGACTTCTCAGCTCGAAACCAAAATGATGTCAATTAGAAAAATTATCGTAACGCTAACGAATATTGTTATTAAACAATTAATTTCTGCTGTTGCATAATCGGTTACCGTTACAATCGAGCAAGTAATACTCAACGGCCAATATATAATTACTTAACTGTAAACTACAGGAGAAAAGGCAATAGTGTCTAATAAACGAAACCAAGGGGTGTATTTAAAAACAATCTTTAAAAAACTCCTAGACGCATTATGTCGACATATTCTACTTTAGGGATCGAACTTTTCTTTGCAAGAAGAATTTTCGGACAGACAAAATAAATGTCACATACAAACGGGATTATGAAAATTTTCAAATATACAAATACTCCTACTGTCTACTTATCATTTTATTATTTTACAGGCGTTTACATCGAAGAGGTTATACAGACATAAGTGTATACGACGGCATTGAACTGATATTGCTGATGTTTCTTAATATTTGAACTATTAACACTTGCTATAGTTCTACATATACTTTTTTCTTCCTGACAATTGTTTTACCAGTTACAGTTGAGAGGTTACATTTGAATTGAGAGATTTGAAATGTATATTAGACGGCGGAGAGGTGGAGTTAGAGTATGACAAACTGTAGCCTATGACCAGTGTATGGTAAGCTTACAGTACCCATATGATTTGTAATTAATATTGGTTATTAAACTTTCACTTGTGAACTTACTTTGTTTTCCTCCCGTACCGTTTCGGCGTGAAGACTGTCAGTAACTTGTAACGGTTTTTTTAGTTGGTAGGTTGAGTGGGGGGGTGTGGTGGAAGGGAATTTATAATTATCCAGTAATGGTAGTTTATTTTTTCTAACCAGTAGAATACTCACTCAACATTTTTCATCTGTTTAACTCCGATTTTTCAATTGCCCCCTTGGTCATACACTACCTCCGCATCTCCCTCGCCTAACGTACGTTTCAAATCTTCAGTTCGAAACTAACATCTGAAGCTGTCGTAATTGAGGAAACAATTGTCAGGAAAATAGAAAGTATCTTTATTTTTATACAAAGTGTTTATTTATTAAATTCAAGTATTAATAAAATGTTGTAGCCTACCAAGTGCAGAGCAACCATTCGATCAGTGTTATAATTCTTATTTTAAAAAATTATTATCTCACTCAATTGTCACTGTTTATTTGAAAGGATAAGTTATAAAATATTCCTGAAGTGACTATAGTCGCCGCACGTTAACATTGCACTACATTGTAACACACCAAGACTAGTAACATTGTACTATTGTCTTTGCGACAATAACGAATTACATTTCGTTATTTTGCATATAATTCTTTTTACTTTTAAGTAATTTTTTTAATTCAACTGAAAAGGTAAATTTAGAATAGAAAGTACATCTCATTATAACGGAAAATTCCGTCTCTGCTGCTGGTAATGTTGAATCTAATTAGACGTGTTGACTCTGTAAAGGAGGGTGGCGTCTCAGAGTCAAACGCACTGTACCACCCACAACATAATTAAATACATGTTTACCTAACAACCTCACAAGGCCTACAAATTGTCTCACAAAATTATTGTAAAAGTCCCAGTTTTAATTACACTGTTACTAAGCTGCTAAGACTGAAGGAAAATACTGGGTTAGGCTTACTACTAAATAGAGTTTATTCCAAGCGTAGAACTTCTGTGCTTGTGCTAACAAATTGTCTTGAGGTAAGTGTATTGTTCTAAAAACAGGTGTGTTGCAAAACCGTTACTAACCGAAAAATTCTAAATTTTATTTCAGTGATTACCGCTTTTCATCATAAATTGGTATTGAGGAACTTTTGTAAAAATTACTGAAAAGTAACCGTTTGGATGTATTTAGCAAAGTTTTATGAGACCTTCAATAATAACAGGTTTCCTTCTACAATAGAACAGTCTATCGTAAAGAAATGGTATTATTTCTCGTATTTAATATATCTCCTCTTTGGTGCGTTCAAGAAACTTCCTTGAAACTTTATGGATCATTATTTAATGCCTAACTTGGTAAGAGATTGGCAATATGGTAATTTTTTTATACAATCGTTAGTCACAGTATATTATGTAATATGGTTGGTTACTAAACAGTAACTACGATGTTTACTAAGATGATTCACCGTTACAAAGAAACTTAGTGTAAAACATAATGAAAATATTCCAAATAAATTTGTTCCCCGTTTACAATATTTGATTCTTGGATTTTTTTGTCCAAGACGTGCCCGTTGATTAACTAAAATAAGTATATCACTACCGACTCTAAACACAAACTCTGTGTTCCGAGTCGGTAGTGATATACTTACAATTTCTGAATTTCCCCCGTTACAAGTGTTCGAGTAACGGACAAAGTAATTATGTAAAAAGTGTCAAAGTGTTCTAGTTGTAATTATGTTTTTACGTACTGATACGCACTATAGTGACAACGATTCGCCCTATTGGTCGCATATTTTAAAATTGATAGCTAATTATGTTTCGGTGTATTAGGAGACTTTTTTTGACATTTTGGAATGCAAAATTGAAGAACATGGATTAGGTTTTGTGTAAAGAATGAGATTAAATACAGCAATGGTGAATCTGCTATGTTCGAACAAGCGTTTTACAAAGGTACAAACGTTTCGAAGACTACAATGTGTTGATCTGATAGTCAAATAAAAATTATAGTTTTGTGGTCCATGCGTTTTCACCATTAAGTATAACGGTAAATGAAGAGTACTCGAGCACCACACCTCACTTGTGTGAAGCTATTCGTAGAAAAGGACCAGATTTACGGAAGCATTATTTATGGGACTTGTGCCTCAGTAATGTACTGCACGCACGTCGCTGCTCGTTCAAGGATGTTAGACAAGAAAAAAATCATAAAAACACCGCTTTCGCCAGATATGTCCCAGTGGGAGCTTTCCTCTTACCAAATTATAAACAATACCACGAAACGACAACGTGTTGAACTCGTAAAACGAACATCGCTACGAGAAGTTAAGGCTATATCAGAAAGTTTATTGAAGAAACTTTTTGAAGACTGATAACGAAAAGTTGGCATAATCGTGAATATCCGACTAAGAATATTTTGAGGGGGAACGCAGTGCAAATGAAGCGAGGCATAATTTTTCATACAAACAACCAAACTTTTTGATCAAACCTCGTATGCTTGTCACATATTAAACAAAAGACGAAAGGACAATTAATGAAATTATTCGCCTATTTGTAAACTGTATTTATTATATTAGTTGTAGCGTTATTATTCAGTGTTACTCAAATAAGCTCATCTACATATGTGTTTATTTTGACGCGAATGGTTCTGTTACAAATAACTGACTATTCTGCATGCGAATTCTTTCTTCTAAACACACAAACGACTACCTAAAGTATAATAAATGAACTGTACTACTGATAAACTCTGACAGTACATTGTCAGTTACATTGAGCATGCCGCTAACGTTTTACTGTCCATTAAACAATTAGAAAAGCTTTCTAATTTCATAAATATCCTGATATGGTAGCCTATGTATTTAAAGGTCCGAGAATGATACGATTTTAGAGTAATTTTGACGAAATTTCAATGTTAATTAGGAACTATCCACTGTCCTCATATTTATTTTCTGTCTATATGACCACGATATTGTGTGATAGTATCATTTAAAAGTTCCATATCATTAAAAGTATCATTTAAAAATATTCACCCAGTGATGTTGAAATAACTTTAACAGACATGTCAGTTGATTTGGTTAAAATTACTTCCCAGGCTGTTTGGCCGTGGTCCAAAGTTTACTTCAAAACCAGACGTTTTGGCAATGCCATCGACTGCCATCTTCAGTGAAAATCGAGTACGCTAACGTCAGGTGGTGACGTTAGTGAACACCACTAACGTCCCATGAACACCACTCCTACTTAAAAATTCTCTAAGATATGGTAATAAATCAACCACCAGCCAATCAGAAAGAAGAACGTGTATTAGAAGCTCGCAGCGCACCTTGCCATAAAGTACTTAATGACAGGCTTTCTTTCACACCGCACTTAATACGCATTCACCGCCGAAAAAAAGCTTCGTCTCATCGAAGAAGTAGTTGTAACTAAATTGACTTCGAATGTGTAAGCCTACGAAACAGATTATGTCAGTTGATGTTTCTAACATAATATTGTTGTTAGTTATCAAAATATTATTTATAACACATAGATAAATTAATTAAACCTATTGATAAAATGCTAATCAAAATGAAATCAGTTTTGCTACTTTTACCAATAGAGGGGTCCTCTGAACAAACTACAAATGATCAAATACAAGGTAAAAAAGTAAAAAGGTAATCATCGCATGCCTGTATATTATAATATACGTACGAATATACAGTAAACACTAGAAGTTAGCCTATATTTATTCTTAAATATTAAATATTTGTAAAATAACTTGGTTATATAAATTTTAATTCCCTGTTATGTGTTAACAAGAATATTGTTTCCGCAAACCCTTAACATTTAAGTGTTATATTTGTATTGTACAGATATAAAATTTTGTAACGTAAATATAGTATGTAAATTATCGCATTTATTGCAGTTATTTTATCATTCAATTACATAATCATACATTCACCAAACCACCCATCTCTCTGTCTGTCTGTCTCTCTCTCTCTCTCTCTCTCTCTCTCTCTCTCTCTCTCTCTCTCTCTCTCTCTCTCTCTCTCTCTCTCTCTCTCTTCACTTCACTTCACTTCACTTCACTTCACTCTCTATTCACTTCTGTATACTATAGTGTATACATTTAATCTCTCTCTCCCTTTTTCTTTCGATTTCGTACGTAGAAGTTACGTGCTATTCGAGTAACATTACAGTATTAAACTGTCAGAGTATTTGGGTAATATTAGAGAAATGGTTGTTTATACCGGAATTAAATATTTGGCAATGGTAATTTAACAGACACGTAACAATTACTGAAATGGACGTGATAATGGGCTGCTATTCTCCAACGTTTCTTAAATGAGAAGTTAATTAGATCAAAGTGTAGCCTTAGTTGTGTTAAAATACTTTAAAATTAAATGCGTGTTGCCTATTATTGAACATAAAATAAACTAATTAAATTAGATAAGAAATACTAATTACAGCAATACACAGCGTAATTTTAATTTGCATTTGCATAATAATTTGCATTGTTTTGGACAGTTACTATTGAAAAGGTACGACGAACTAGCAGGTAGTAGTCCTGTCTGTCTGACTGTTAAGATATCGTCACATATGCACGAGGGGGAGTTAGTTGACAGACAGACAGAGACATCGCTACGCTCAAATCAAGTTTACGAAGATGACGAATATGAATGAATCTTATAATATTAAAGTTGAACAATCCTTAAAACAATTATTTAACATATGCAAAATTAAAAGAAATTATGGGATTTAAAAAATTATGCTTTTGGAGCAAAAGACCTACACGTAATAAAAATATTAGTTTACGGGCTTAAAATACATTATTACGCGTTTTATAGAGTTTTATTCTTGACAAGACGTTTTATTATCTATTTGCTATGATTATTAGCTGTGAACGTTAACGATTCTTGAATTTGAGTTTCTTGAAGAGCAAGGAATTTTGTAAACTTTAAGTCATGTAAGGACTGTGTACAATATTACACATATGAATGTGTAAAATTATGGAAGACTATTGGATTCTATTTACATTATTGGGCAACATTTTCAGGGAAACTGATAGGACGGTTTGTCAAGGTATTATGTAGAAAGTCAAATTCATTGTTCCAATAGTAGTATAGTTGTGCTCAAAATGAATATAAAAGAAAGATAATTAAAAATTCTAGAGAAATGGGAATTTATAAGAACTCGTTGTAGAATAGAATATCACCGTTCATAACTTCAGACATTTTAATTATCGGTATGCAACGTCTAGTTACTGGTAAATAATTTCTAGCCAGTCAGTAGGAAGTATTATTTTTTTAATATATAATAATATATAATATAATAGGAAGTATTACTGTCAAACATGGTGGAAATTTTGAAGTAATTGTTAACAGTTTTTGATGTATCTAAATTTAGAAATCAGTGTCTCTATGTGTGTTAGGCGATGAAATGATGATGCACATCTCATAAAGCTACTTATATTTGAAATGTGTACGTTATAACATGGTAGAATAATTAAGAAACATAATTTAGATTGGGAATGTATTCCATAAAAGATTATGTCACACACACACACGCGCGCTATCATTCACCTTTCGCTGATAGTTCATTTTATTTAGTATTTAATCTAAATACATTTTCTACAAGACCGTATTACACATTGTCTTAAATAATAATCTTATCACGTAGGCGTACACATTTGTGTGTGTGTGCGTGTGTGTAAACAAGCTGGTATTAAATATATACAAAACAGTTGTATGATTAAAGTTATCTGGGCTGTTTGGGTGTGGTCTATGGTTTATTGTCAAACCAAAGCACTGGGTACTTTATTGCCCAGTACTGTGGGCCTGACGTGAACATCCTACGTTCGGAATTTTTGAAAATTCCACTGATGATGGCAGCCATTGGAGCTGTTGAAACGTTTGGTTTGGCAATAAACCATGGACCACGCCCAAACAGCCCGGATAACTTTAATCACACAACTGACACCGGCCGTGAAAGCTTTAGGACAATGTTATATACAAAACAATTTCATTTCTCCGATAGAAATTTTTTCGAAATAGAAATTTACTGTTCTCTTTCACACTGCAAGGAGCTTTGTTTACTTCAATACAAAAAAGATAAGTTCCGGACAGGTAATCTTTCTTTTCGTTCCCAACAGCAGTTCGTTGATACCACAGTAACGTTGCCTACATTCCACCGGGTTCAAAAAGGATGAGTAAACAGAAAACAATCCAGTAGAGTGGAGAGTTAAGGTATCACGTTAACTGCTACAGGACAATCAGATGATACGATTAATTAATTAAGATTTTTTAAGTAGGCGTTAAGTGAATGAACGCCTTTACTTCTGCATGGTTATAACACAAAAAAGTCAAATTTTTACCTCTACTTGTCAATAAAAATTTAAATTTATTGAAGAATTTATTCAAATTGATCCTTTATCAGGCCTATAAAATTCGACAAAAAGTTTTTAGATATAACTGAAACACAAATTATACCCTGTTTTTTGTCGTTCTTCAACAAATTAGACGTGCAAAAGACAACAGAGGCAAGTATGTAACACATTTACACGACATATCAACAATCTAGAAGACCATGAAAACTTTCATACGTGGTGAACGATAGACGAAATTGCATTACGGTTAATGAGTATGTATGCATGATAACCTGCATCTAAAACATTCAATACCATTACATCAAGTACTATGAAATAAAATTAGTAGTAACATTTTTCAGTATAATTTTCTTTCATACAGTGACACTGAAGATACACTCATTAAAATGTTAATGGATAAACTAATAAAAGATAATCATGAGGCTTATTGAACTTCAATAATAAACGTCAGTTGCTGTAAATACAACAATAAATATACGATAGAAAAATGCATTGGAAGAAACTGCTAATTTTGACTAAAGCTATTTTGACTAAACTGCCTCCACAGGAGAATACATCTTATTAAAATGGGAAAAGCGAAGTCTTACTCAAAGCATGGCGTGAAAGTTTCTATTCCTGAAACCTTGGATGGACGCGTTAAAGAATACATTCTATCCCTTTGTATATTTACTAGCCTTGATAGCACTACGGCATTCTATTTTAAGAGAAAAATTAAGGTTACTAAATTTTTATAAAACTGGAATAATTTGCAAGAAAATTCCAAAAACAATTCAAAAAAAAGACTTAAACTTTGTAAAGATTGTTAAAGACGATTTAAATGTATCTTAGAACTGTATGGCGTGTCAGAATCAGAACTAAATCTTTATCTTTATAAGTGTTTTGCTAATGCTGTCGGAAAAATTCAAATGAAATTGTTCTTTGACTCCCTACCGCTAAACCTATTCGCAGCAACACTTCCAAATTCAGTTTAGTATGGACGATAATATATAGGCGTATTGCTAGGACTGGAAAAGCCAAAATTACAGAAATCAGTTAAGTGTCGTTTAGAGTTTTGTAAAAGTTGCCTCTTATACTCACCAGCTTGCACGGTTGTAACGGCCTTAGCTGCCTAAATTGCCCTTCATACATCTCTGAAGACGAATTCAACCATTCCGATTGGGTTTTGGATTTATTTGTAGTGCAAATATTTTATTACTTTAATAATAATTAAAATAAATAGTTCGAAAGTAACTATTTTGGTTATAAATTTAGTAAAGTGTTGTCTTTGTTATTTTATGTTTTGCAAATTATGTAATTGGTGACTACATAAACTTGTCCCCCCCCCCACACACACATAAGGTTGACTTTGAATACTACTATATTTAATGTGTAAATTTTAAATTGATATTCTTTAAAACCATACAATTTTATTCAAATGGTTCTGACGAGTTTTTATTACGAGATAATTTGAAAACAAATTGCAAATTGGAAGGAGTAATTACTTTTGTATCAAAAAGCAATGATACATTTTACAAAAACAAGTAAATATATAACCTTAAATCTGAAGGCTTCTATTTGTTAAGAAATGAAATAAAAATGAATTGTTGCTGTTTTTGCAATTGTTAAAAACTAAATGAAATTAATGTTACGTAAGCTACTTAAATAAATATTTGATATAAGTAAAAAAGCTGCTGCTTATGATTGCATCAGAAACCAACACTGGTTCAGAGTTGGGCTACTCGTAAACGGATGCCATTATGATGAACAACATTCGATAAACCGAAGTCAACGAACGTGTTTTGTGACTAAAATGTCAGAATAAAATTTATAAATGTTCGGCTGTAGTATGATCAGACGTTTTACAAACAGTAGTCCATATTTTTTTTACATATGAAAACTCCAAAGAGACTCTTTATACTGTACATAAAAGAAGTATCATCTTGTTCAAGTAATATTTTCATTTTAAATATTAAGAATCTTGCTTACTTTCCAATGTATCTCTGCTTTCCCACGCAAAAAAAAAAATAACTGTTACAACCGTAGCATTGATATTAAAGCCATTATGATGTGTATAATATTACCCCTGAAGAACAGTCATATGATAGCAATTGTAAGTAACTTGACTCCGTGCAGCCAATGTAACAATGAAACATTTCTTTTAGTTTTTACAGGTGCTTTTTTCAGCTTTTTATATTAGGGGAGGTGGGGATATCTTACAAACTCCCTTCTATAGCAACAAAGTGTTACTTTCCCAGTCATTTCAAAGCTGTAAAAAAAAATAAATTATATACGTATGACTAAGAGACAGACGATACAGCTGCATCTGTTATGCCAAATAAATTTGGACTGCACGTAGTTTAAGCTAAACTTTCCAGTTGTGAAGTCGTGTTTATGAACGAGATACGAGTAGCTTTATCTCAAACGGAAACTGTAACATCCATGTTGTTACAGATTTTAGAAATAAGTCTTGAGATATCTATAGCAAACCAAACTGAAAGAAATAAGTGAAATCAAATTATATCAGAGTTTGAAAGAGTTTGTAAACGACAAAAAAAAAAATGGTAGGTTACGGCTTAAAGATTGGGACAAGCAGAGAATGGTTTTAGTCGCCGTTGTTTATGAGGCTTTTACATTTCCAAACTTTGTACTTACAGTCACTGTTGTAGTGTGATGTACTACTGGAGTCACAGACACACACTGCAAAGACCAAATCCAGATTCAGGAGGACTACTAGGTTTTTATTAGGAATAAATAAATCTTTCTCATCTGTGAAAGAATACAAATTGTCGCGCACGTTGTGAATAATAAGTTTAATATTCGTCACAAAACAACGTTAATTTTTGAATTGCACCGTAATCAAGTTTCTACGGAATATCTACCCGAAATGACTTGATAATTATATGGAGACCTCAAATAATAATTTGATTTTACTTCACTGCTGTCTTGTAATGCTTAAGCTAATTCAAGATACCTTAAGGAATTGGAACGCGATTACCTTATTTTTTTCCACCTCGGGGTAATATTTATATGATAATTCATATGTTAAACAATTTTCCTACATTTAAGAACATTTTCATGTAGCAACGTCGTAATTATGAATAGGTGGCAAACAGTGATTTGATCACGTGAAGTCAAAGTGTATGTAAAAGAAGTAACTGAAAATTGTATTAATTCTATTAAGTTATTATACAAAATTCTCGTGATATATTGTCTAAATGCAAAGTATTCTATCGGTTCTTTCGACACAAAGTGTTCTACGCAGACTTTCACTTTTGAAGGTTTCCTTTGTTCTCACACCACTGTTTCGCTCTCTTTCTCTCTCTCGCGCGCGCGTTTGCACGAAAGTAAATATAAATAAATTAATTAAATGAATTGATACTTTCTAATAATAATTTTATTTATTTATTCATTATAACAATTAATAATATCGTACTTACGTAAATTACGTTAAATTATATAATTAACCAGGCTGAACCATTATGTTATATAATTACGCAATTCAATTTTATGCTTTAAAGTCTTATTTAATTTCGCATTTTACGTTAGGTAGTTAAAAATTTAACACATTTTAAGAGTGTGTTAAGTATATTAAACTTCAAAAAGAGAGAAAACACTTTAAGTACTTTTTATTTATAAAATACGAAAACCGGAATTAATAATTACATATTAATTTTTATAATAACTTCAGCTAATCGCTGTAGTGGTATAAAAAGTACCTGTTGCAAGTTATACGTCATAATGTAAATGAAAAGCACTCTACAAAAACAGCTTCAAGTCAATGACTATTACAATACAAAGTGATGATGGTGTACTGGGAATATTTTATACGTCAGGAATTTTCATCAACATTCAAGGGACATGATTAAAATTATATTGCTTCTCGCAAAACTTGGAACTTTTGCCTTTACCAATAGTGGTTATTGAGGATACTTGTCATAAAACCAAAATATTAATGAAAATAAATTTTATAGCAAAAATGTCCGTACTCAGTGAGAAATTATGTTTGGTCTTGAAATAAGAAATTGGAGTCTAAACACGAGAAGATGGAGTCTATGTCTCGTACTTATAGAATATTTACATTTTTAATCTTGGTACTCTATTTTATTACATATAAGGAATTCTGAGTATGAACTGTATAATATAAAAAGTAATTGGACTGATAAATATAGCCAAATGTTTTCTATTATGCACTATATCAGTCGGAAAAAATGTATTATGTTTTCTTTTATTATATGTAGGCCTATTCTATAGAAAAAATATAGTATAATATAATATATTTTTGTTAGTTGATAAGAACATTTTGGTTTCTCTCTAGCTGACTTAATTCAGTTGAGTTAAAAGTACTGTGGAGCCTACTTTTATTTTCATTTTAGTATATGAATTATTTTTATACTCATTTCGTATATTCGAAATATTTTGTTTTTGGATTCTGTCAAAAATAAAATAAAAGTAACCTACGTTAACATGATGGAAAAGAAGTGCCGAAACGATTGAACTTTCAAAAAAGGGATTATTTTCAAATCCGTCGAATATAGATGTGTAAGAAAGATTTTCCCCTGTCATTCCATTAGGAACGTTAAAAATGAGAGACGTCAAAATGCCAAGTTTGAGAAGCAGTTTTGTGACAACTAAATACCATGTCAGAGTTTTAGAGGTTTTAGAGGCAGTACCTTCTAAAGAATTGAGTTTGTAATACTTATCCTGAGAATCAAACATGGTCGAATAACTTGAAGCTTAAAAAATTCATCACGCATACGCACTTTATTAACACCCTAATAATAATTTGGCATAAATTCATTCGTCATTCTACCAAAACGTATCAAATGTTAAAAAGTTAAAAGAAAAATTAACATTATGTAATTGGTATTTTGTGTCCAGCTTTACCTGCCTTATTACAACCATTACTCCTATGGCTTTCCTGTCAATATAATTGACTTTTTGCAGTTTTTGTGTCTTTAACTCATTTAATTTACATGAAATCTATGTTTCACTTTATAAATTACGTAAATCGCGAAATATAATTATAAATTATATATTTATGTAATTCTATACTCCATATTTACCTACAGTATAATCTTTAACATTCTTTTACCAGTCTTATAATAATTATGAAAGTTAATTAGGAATATTGTATACGTTTATTTATCCAATCTGTTTATACATAACAATTAACATAGTTGTTCACAGAATACATGTCATAAAGAGAACTAGTCCCTTGACTAGTCCCTGTATGAGTATTTAAAAGTAACATATTATGTACAATACATTTAATGTGTTAAGGTCTAAGTCCAGCGGAAATGTTAACTTTAAACGTCTTATCTGTAGGTTGTTGTCTAGTAGATTTGTGGCTAAAGGATTTGTGTGCTCTACAAGCAGTTTCAAACATCGTTCGCTGCACATGGCAATGGTTTCACTGACTGAGGGCATTCCCAGGTCGCTATAGATGTCTTTGTTGCTGATGAACCACAGTGCGTTAGTTATGGCACGCAGCACCTTGGTCTGAAACCTTGCCATTATGGCGATATTGGATTTAGATGCAGTTCCCCAAAGTTGTAAGCCGTATGTCCATACAAGTTTTCTTGAAGACAATGTCTACACCAACAGCTTGTTCCACATTGACAGTAATGATTTTCTGCCCAGGAGCCAATAATGCTTGCAAAACTTGTTGTCCAGTTGTTTTCTCTTCATCCAAATGTGGTTGCGCCAAGTCAGTTTATGTCTAGCTGGATGCCCAAATCAGAGGCGTAGCTAGGGGGGGGCAAGGGGGCAGCCGCCCCGGGCAGCATAGTAAAGTGAGCGTAGACTTGAAAAAATTGTTTTCAGTTTATAAAACTACAACTTGTTTCTTTGATATGACTATTCCTTTCATAAAAGAAGCATAACCAGCCAGCTTGCTGTTGTCATACCTTGCGTAATAAACAGTATTAGTCTATTACAAATTACGTTGTAATAGAGGCACTTTGTCCCTGTCTGTACAATACAGTATTTCATTCTCGTGTTCACTATGCTTTAGTTGGCGACGGATGTTTAGTCTACGCGGTCTCTTATCTCGGTGTTTCTAAACAGTGCAAGCTGTTTTAAATGAGTTTTGTTATCTTGCGTGCGAGTGATGAATAGACATTCAGTCAGTACGGTTTTTTATCAGTGTTCATGCTCTTTGCATTCACTTGCTGTCTCCAATATTTTTTGCGACTTTGTAGTGAGTTGTTGTGCCGCAAAGGAAAACTGATAATCATACAGTATTAGCTTTGTGTAGATATTCTTCATTGTTATTCGTATACAGACGAATGTATTATTTGTAAATATATAAAGAAACGTTACATGGGCTACGTATGTGCAGTTCTCCCGGTTCGATGCAGCGAACGTGTTGATTATCAGTTGTTTATGAGTATCTCAAGTGTGCGGTTTGTTTTTGGTTTGTGCGTCTTGTGCCTATATCTATAATACTTCACGTGTATGTCATCATACTAATAAAATTATTGAAAATCAACTGTTTTGAATAGTATTTGAAGCCGATATGAAACAAAGTAAACTCAGTGGCGCCCAGTTTCGGAAGAGGAGGGAAGAAATATTAAGACCTACAACAAGTTCCAAAGAGTTTATGAAGTCTTTTATTCAAGGAAAATCAAACCATGAGTGTCAAAATATTACAATTAACAAGGAATCAACTTGCGTTCATAAAATGGATGTTGTTGGCGACGAGGCTGTTAATAAATAGAGTAAAGTTAACGACGTGAATACTTCTAACTGTGAAAGTGTGAAAGTACAGTTACAACATTAAGTTGGTTCTAGTACCATGGTTGATGTTGCATCGTGCTGTCTTGAAATTACAGGCGATGAAGGACAGAACATTACTAGCAACAATGTAGACCGTGTTCTCGGTGCTGCTCTACAAGATATGGGAGTTTGGCCAAGCGAGATATCTCAATCCTTCCGAGATATAATGGTGAATAGAGGAACATGTCAGTTACAGAACAAGGACAGCCATTTTCCTGAAGATGAAGATGGACGATCCTTAAACAAGTACTGGTTAGATAAGACCTTGCAAAATGGCGAAAAATAAATCGCACTTGGATGTCTTTTTCTCCAACTAAAAAATCTCTATTTTGTTTTAGTTGCAATTTATTTACACAAAAACACTACCAAAAAAGCCAGTTCAATAGTGAAAATGGTTTTTCGTCGTGGTGAAAGTTCAATCCTCGTATTCAGGATCATGAGAATAGTCCTGCTCATCGGTCTGCGTTTTTAAAATGGCAGAAATTGTTACGTTCTTTAAACAGAGTGGGACTTATTGATGATCTACTTTAGGAACAAATGAGTAAAACAGCTAAGACATAGAAAGAATTCCTCGAACGGGTCATTGCCACAGTACAAACTCTTGCGCAACAAAATCTGGCACTGAGAGGACATCGAGAGGCAATTACTAACGATCCAAATCCTGGAAACTTTCTGGCTTTGTTAAAATACTTGGCTAAATTTGACCCTGTCATGAGATCTCATTTGGCTTCAGTCTCTCGTAAATTTGGGTGTATATCGTATCTTCTACCAATTATTCAAAATGAAATAATAAGCCTGTTAGGAGAAAGAGTGGACAAATATATTATTAATGCATGTAAGAAGGCAAAATACTTTAATATTATATTTGACACAACACTAGATGCTGTACATGTAGAACAAATGTCTCAGATTATAAGATTTGTTGAATTTAAACGCAATTCTGTTGATATCAAGGAAGGCTTTATAGATTTTATTCCTTTAGACGTAAAAACAGCGGAAGGGATCACAGAAGCTATTACAAGTAAACTTGAGAGAGGTGGATTGAATCTTAGCGATTGCAGAGGTCAGTCGTATGACAATCAAGAAACAATGGCTGGTATCCATTCAGGAGTTCAGAAGAGAATATTAGATTCGAATCCACTAGCTGTGTTTGTTCCCTGTGACAACCATTCACTTAACTTGGTTGGAGTTCATGCAGCTCATGTGAATGTTCAGGGAGTGACATTTTTTGGGACAGTTGAACGTCTATTCACCTTCTTTTCCTGTTCCACTCATAGATGGAGTGTTCTTAAAGACTTCGCAAATATTACTCTAAAAGGACATTGTGATACCAAATGGAGCTCAAAAGCAGATGCGGTGAAAGCAATATCCACTCAGCTGGATGAAGTGATCGCTGCACTGGAGAAACTGAGGGATTCACCGACTGAAACAATCGATACGAGGGAAGATGCAGCATTAATAATTAATGCGATAGAAAACTTTAATTTTGTGACCTTTCTCTTTTCCTGGACAGGCATTCTTTTTTCTGTTGACAAAATCCAGAAAATCTTGCAGACCAAAGGAATAAGCTTTATTCAAGCATTGACACTTTTGGAGACGCTAACGGACAAATTAAAAGTTTGGAGGAATGAGCTGTGTGACAATGTCATTTCTAAGGCAGACCAGGTATGTAATGAATGGGGCGTCAGTATCACAAAAAGGATAAGAAAGAAACGCACGATACCAGGGGAGTATGCAGACGATTCTGCATTAACCATTCAGCAAGAAATGCGACGTTCTCTAATAGAAATTTTGGACAAAAGTCAGATGAAATTTCAAGCCGTTTCTCTAACATAAAAGAGTTAGAAAAACGCTTTGGGTTCCTCTGTAAATTTGAGGCGTACGTAAATGATGGGGATATACATTTTAAGGACCAGCTTTCCCAAATCAATATTAAATGCACAGTGCTTGCAAAACTGTATCCACATGACCTAAACAGTGAAGAATTGTTCAGTGACTTGAAAGACGTACTTTTATTAAAAAGGGCAAAAGTTAACGGAGAACAAATGGACTTTACACCTCAGGGACTGGTACAATACATTTCTTCAATGGCATTAGAAGCCTACAAAACACTAGCAACAGCTTTAAAAATATTTATTACTTTATATATTTATATTATAATATTTATTTCTGTGTCTTCTTGTGAAAGATTGTTTAGTAAACTTAAATTGATTAAATCGTACCTACGATCAACAATTTCTCAGGACAGGGTATCAAATCTAACAATACTTTCAATTGAAAACGACATTGCTTCGTCTTTAGATTATAGTGATTTAATAACCGACTTTGCAGCAATTGAGACCAGGAATGTCATATTTTAGAACATCTCGGTTTAAATATTTATTAAATATTAAAAATAAATATTAAGTGTTTATTAATAGAAGACGGAACCATTAACCTGTAATGGTAAGTGATTTATTTTATTACTTTTAATATAGTTCTTTGTTTAACTTTATGTTGTTTTAGGATATGTTTTGACGATGCGCTTTAGACCTACAATGAATTTTCGTATTTATTAGAACATTTTTATGTTATCAATTTGTTTCATTCCTACATTTTTTATAGTCTACAGTTGTTACTAGTAAATGTATACAAACTGAATACCGGTAATATTAAACTTATAATATGTAATTTCTTAATTTTGACATAACAAATATTCTTAAGACGTTTCTGGTCGTGCTTACATATAAAATTCTACACATTTACACTTATTAAGTACTTTGTTCACTGGATGGGCCTTCATTTTTGCTCTTTTCCCCCCTTTTAATTGTTAAGGAGAGACGGCCGACGATCTTCTTGCCCCGGGCGCCAAAAAGCCTAGCTACGCTACTGGCCCAAATATTTCACAGAGTCAGCTACCGAGATAGCCTTGTTATTTAATTTCACAATTGATGTTGTCGCGTGGCATTTTGTGAAAGTGATGTGTGCTGATTTAGTTTCATTAATTGTATTCTCCACTTCTTTGGCCATTTTTCAATCGCATGTGGAGAATTCTGTAGTAAAATGGTTGGTTCCACCGGACTTTTGTTTACAGCAAGGATTGCAGTATCATCAGCGTAGGTAGAAGTAATCACATCATTGCTAGTTGGCAGATCTGCCGTATAAATTAGATACAGAATGGCACCAAAACACTTCCCTTAGGAACTCTTGGTCTTATTGGGAACAAACTGGTAGCTACATTTTCGTGGCGTACTCGAAAGTGTCTTTCTTATAAATATGACTTTAATGTAGTAAACATGGATTCAGACAAGCTTTTTTGAGTTTATAGAATAATCATCGATGCCAAACTTTATCGAATGCTTGCCTGACATCAAGGAACACCGATGAACAATAGCGATGTTTTCATTATTGCGTCTACTATTCAATGTAGGCCTATTTGTTCCTCGTTCCATCGTAGAATGCTCTCTTCTAAACTCAAATTGATGATCAGGTATATGATCTTTGTCTATGATGGTACTTGTTAATCTCTTCGCCAATAATTTGTCCATTATTTTAAACATTATAGGTAAGAGACTTATAGGTCGATACGACGTCACCTCATTTGTTGGTTTCCCACGTTTGGGTATGAGTACGACTTCGGCCACCTTCCACTGAGCAGGAAAGTATTTCTGTCACAATACGGCGTTGAAATGTTGTGTAGTTCTATTCCTTTCCAAGGAAGTTATTTCATGATTTGACCTGTTAGGAGGTCGTAACCCGGCGCCTTTTTATGACTGACCTCTGTTTTGATAATACGTTGGACTTCTCTAGGAGTAACTGGCTGCACATAGTTATTTTTTGTTGTTGCTGTGTAGCAAGATATTCGTTAATTTCTTCGTCAGTGTTTGTATCAGTAGATGGAAATGGTTCAAATATGTCATACAGGTGTTTGGCAAACGTTTCAGCCTTTTCCCCATCTGCTTTTTCCCAAGTTTCGTCAGGATTTCTTAGGGGTGAAATTTGTGTACGCGGATACTTTAGCCCTTTTGTAGCTTTCCACAGAGCATAGTCTGTATCTACTGATGGAGTTAAGTTTAACAAATATCCTTCAAATGGTCAATCTTCAATTTCCTTAATAGTTCTTTAAGGTGCCTTGGTGCTGTGTTGTATAATATTTTGTCCTGTGGATGCCTTGATGCCATCCAGATTTTTCTGAGATGTCGTTTTTCTATAATCTTTTCCCTAATGATGACAGGACAAGTGAATGTTTTTCGTTTTTGTGTACATAATGGAGTAGCTTCCCATTCAGCTTCTAGTACTAGTGAACTGAAGGATTCCACTGCATTTCCAAGCTCTGTTGGTTATTTAAGACTGGTTTTCAGATTAATTTTGTTAGAAAGTATATCTCTGAACACATCCCAATTGGTCATTTTGTAGGCAAGTTTTGCAGGTTTTTCCTTGTGAATAAATTTTGTGTATACTGTATTTATCACTGGTGAATGGCCATATGCAATGTCCACATTTGGTTTGACGCTTAGGTTTTCTTTCATTACTTGATACAATATTCTGCTTCTTGCAGGTGGCGACAGTTATAATCCCCAGCTCGTATGTTTTGCATTAAAATCTCCACTGCTATAAATCTGTTTCCAAGGTTGTTAAAGTAATCAAAAATAACATTTTAGTTGGCAGATATTTTAGTGGACAGTAGGGTGCTGATACAGTTATTGGGCCAAACCAATCCACTATTTCTATACTTGCTGCTTGAAAGTTGGGTTGCTCGATTTTGCTCAGTATATGATGTCTTATGCCGCGTCGTACTAAAATGACAGCTCCTGCTCATTTTTTTCTTCCTGCATCTGGATGAGCAGCATTATAAAATGAGTACTGCGGAATTTTGAAGCTGGACGTAGAAGTCAGGTGTAACTCAGAGATTAGCATAATGTCAATTTTGTTCCCTATTGTTACTTTTCCTTTCAAAGTCTATGAAAAAGTGGTTTTTAGGTTCGTTTGTTACTCTGTTCAGGATATTTGGACTGCTTTGTGTCCTTTCTCATCTAGTGCTGTTTTTATGTCATTACGGTCTGTACTGTAGTGTTGATTCCTTGGTACTACGAGATACAATTTTTCTTCTGGTAGTTTGTATGTGTCTCACAATGTTATGTGTGTCTAAAAATTCTTTAATTTTTTTGTAGTTTCCTACACTATTAGTTTGAATTTTCATCTTATTTTCCGACAAACGTTTATATGTGATTTCGTTTGTGCCATATCCAAGTAGTTTTAACAGATTCGGAACATCTTTGGTAACTCCGTATAGTATAAATAGAGGTCTGTATGTAGTCTGGGGGTACGTTTTCTGGTTTGTAGAAGCGTTAGGGCTTATTTCTTGTACATTAGCTAGACCTTCATATCGACTTTTTTTTTTCTTTCATTAGTTTCGGCTTGAAAATTTGTTGGGGATTCCTGGCTAAGTGGGCTTCCCAAATTTCTTTTACGTTTATGACTCCGTGGTAGTGTTAGCTAAAATCATTTGGTTCATACGCATTTACTTGTGGCTCATTATCTTCCATGATGGATTGTTCTAACCATGGGTCTTCACTATATACTAACATATAACTGTGGTTACTGGATTGCAATAACTGTTGATTGTGTGTATTCGGAGGTATAGACTCGGGTAGTCTATATACTGTTGCTGTTGATTTAGAACACAGATTTAATTTTAAGTGTTGAGGTTTATTTAGCAGGTCTTAGCTGGGGAGATTATTTAACAGTATCACACATTGTTGATTTAAAGAAATAAATATTTGTGATGGTGTGAATCCTGTTAACTGACGCTGAAAGTGTGGTACAGCCTGTGTTTGACCTTGTATTTGTGTTGGTTGCTGCCACTGCATTAAACTGTTTTCGCAGCAATAAGGCGTTTATAATTTCAAATACAAAACGTTAATCTCGTCTCAAAATGACTATAATTTACAGTTCACTTAACACAAAATATTAGCACTGACCACTGTTAAATACAATTAATTCATAAATTGTGTATTCAAAATTTTCTGCACTAAAAAAATCACGAACTTCACTAATTAGTATTTCAATAATTTTATAATTTAAGACAAAAGCAGACTAAAGTCGAAATGGAAATGTTTTTTTTTAATTTCTCAGCAAGCGAATCGTAAAACAATAACATTTAAACATACCTGACAGTTAAATGTTCCGTTTAATTTAATGAATTGACTCGACCATGCTAGTCCATAGTTGTTTTTTCATGAAACGTTGTTTCTTAAAACCTTAAGTTTTAAGCTTTACAAAATTTGCTGAATTTACTTACAGCTAAAAGGGCCTGTCTGCGCTGTGTCAAAAGATCTCGTTGCGCATGCGTAGTTTGACTCCTTGTTTTGGGAGCAATTATTTTGTGTTCAAAACACCTGCATAGTTGGTGTGTCATGTCTGGTCAGCTCATTCCCTAGTTCCTATACTGCCTCCCTGCAGCAGCTACAATATGTGCGAACCATTTCGTGTCTTATAATTTCATCTGTGCATTTACTAAAAGCATAATTGAAGAGTTATACATCGTATAATCAAATTAGGTTTAACGTAACTCTGTCATTTCTGTATAAACATCAGTAAACAGACTATGTTTGTTGGAATATTTAGTATCCTCTGTATCACAAGAAAAATTTTCTGCCCCTCTATTCTGTAAAAGTTTATCAAAAATTCAAGCGTTTTTAATACCACGGGAGATGAAGGTGCTATGGACATTGTGTTCTGCAGAAGGCGTGGAGAATTGCTATGGAATAACATTATACACATTTTGCCACAAACCTACTCTATAATATTTCTAGATTATTGCAGATATGAAAATATTTTTCCGTGGCTGATTATATTGAGTCTCCATTTTAACAGTTCTATTGTTGTATTTTGCTCTAAAATGCTGATTACTAATACTGAGAAATCACTATCTTGAATGACATATTGGATCACTTCAGCTATGACATCTTGCTCATAAAAAACTGACACATTTATCGTTTGGTTTGTGGATATGTTAGTCAACTAAAGTCACGCATTTATGAATGTTTTAGAGGCAAAAATTGACCCAGCACCAAAATTCCCTGTATCCATTGTGACTATTACAAATATTATAAATTATCATCATGAAAATTGTACAGTCATTTCAACACTACAGTCGAACAGAAACCCACGAACAGTAACGTGAGTGATATGTCACTTCACTCCAATAAATTTGGCTTTGTTCGTAAAGAATATAAAATAAAATGAAAGAATTTGTCAGTTTGAAACTGTTAACTTTCTGGTGGATCTATAACTTTTTCTAAGAGTGGTTATAATCTACTTTCATGTATGGCGTTGATTTCTATTACACCGTAGGTTTGAAAGAGCGTTTAGAATTATGTTTAATTCCAGTGCATAAATATAATAATAAACGACGACACAAACAGCATGAGCGTATACAATCGGAAATCTTTCAGTATTTAAAAATTTGGTAAAGAATAGAAGGCGATTGATGCTGAAGATCTTTGAAAGTTACTTTTTGCAATAAACGTTGTGTAAAGAGAGGAGAATATTGTCGTACATTCAAATCACAGCTGTGTAAACAAAATAATTGGATGTGACGTTAAACACCGGTTTATTGTTTTCCATGCTTATTGTTGCAAACGGAAAAGGAATAATATTGAAAAATATTTGAATATTCGGACATTTATCATGAAAGGAAGTGTAAACACCAATCCTTGATTGTATTTTTTAATACTTGAAAAAGTATAATCTCAGAATAACAGGCGACTTTTTACAAAGAGAAGACAATAACGCAGTTCCTATGCTGTGGAGGAGTGGCGGTTTCTTATTGTGGCCGCATGGCCGCGCGCCTCCTTAACAGAGAACATTAAAAAAAATTAAATCACATTAACATAGTTAACTGTCTGTACTTTGTCTCTTGTTTATTTTAAAGATAAAAGATAAACAATGTTTTTTAAGCGTTGATTTAGATTAGAATGAAAATATTACCTGTCTTGCGCTTAGTAGGTAGCGTGAACCAAATAGACAGGGCCGCGAAGAGATTTGCGGACTGGTTGCCATGACTACGTGACGTTTTGTGTGACGTCATAGCGAATATCACCGTTTAATAAACCATGTGTTTGGGCCGCTACTTTTCAGCGGCCTGTTGCCAGTTTTTAACAGTGGTGTCGGTGCGCCGTTCGTTGATCGTCAGTTTACTTTTATCATACGGGTTTTTGTGTTTTGTGTCACATGTCGCCTACAAACATCAATAGAGTCAGTGTCTTAATAAAAACAAATTATACCGGACTTTCTTTAGAGGATGAAATAAATATTTAAAAATTAGGCCGGCCACTACCTGATCTAAATTTAACACAGACCAGTGAAAGGAAAGCCCAAAATAGGACATTTACTCGGCGTTTCTCAAGAGGAAATTACGTAAATAATTTCAAGAGACATTTATAAACGAAATAATTGGATATGTGGTTGTGAAGTTTCAAATTTGTTGTATTGTTTTCCGTGTGTATTATTTTTCAACCCTGCAGGAATAGAAACGGATGCAAATTGGGCCAGAAAGGGCAGTGGCGGTTTCGTAATTGGTGCACATGAGCACGTGAACCCCCTACATAAATAAATATAAATTAATTAAATTTTAACAAACACTAAATAAACGGGAAATAATTTGGTTTAGTTTTATGATGCAATAACAAAATGCTCGTTCTGGTGAAACAGTCGTGCAGTCGACGCGGCGTAAGGTGTGCGCACAGCTCTGTACGTGCGCTGCTGGATCAAATGAGAGCGGTGACGTGATGCGGGATTGGCGCGGTGGTCGGGGCAAACTTCTCCCATGTAAAGATTGTGCGCACATTCGGTTTGTGAACCAGCGCTGTTCTAGCCGTTGTAAGCGTCACGTTACTCGCTCCCCAGTGTCGCTCGCGCCCAGTGCAGTTGTGTTTGTGTTGTGTTAATGTTGGTGATCGATTAGCAATGGCTGCTACCCCTGTGTCTGTGTTAAAAGAAAAAATTTTTTCAAGTATTTCATTAGAAAAGAAACTCGAAATAAAACAACGTGGTCGTCCGACCCCAAAGCTTAATATCGTACAAGTGACCAAAGGTAAAGATAGAAATTTCAAAAGGGAATTTAAAGAAACTTTATATGAAAAGGCTTCTTGGCTCTGCGGTTGTGAAGCTACAAATAAACTATATTGTTTCCTTGTCTGATATTTGCAAAACAAAGCTCTGGAAACTTAAACTGGATTAAGTATGGTGTGAATGATTTAGGTCATTTACTCTCGAAAATTAAAAAAACATGAATGTTCTCAAACACATTTGAACTCTTTGCTAGAGTTTAACTTGCTTGGTAAAGTCGACATACGTCAGCAGTTGAACAGCGCTTATCGGAGGGATGTAAAAAAACATAATGAAAAAGTAGAGAAAAATCGTTATGCATTGTCAAAAATAATTGACTGCATTAAATTTTGCGGCGCTTTTGAACTGGCACTTCGGGGACACAGGGAAGGAAATGATTCTTCAAATCCTGGGATTTTTCGAGGCTTAGTGGATTTTGCTGTTCAGATTGATGCCTCACTAAGAGAACACTTACGTGATGCAACCGTTTTTAAAGGAACATCAAAAGAAATTCAAAACGACCTGCTCGATTTTATGCTTCTTGTTTGCCAGGAAATGGTTATGGAGGAAATAAAATTTGCAGATTTCTTCTCTGTAATCGCTGACGGGACCACAGATGTTAGTTTGACATTTCAATTAGCTATTGTTTTTCGCTACGTATTACTTAATGGAGAACCAGTAGAAAGATTTTGGGGGTTTATACATCCCCCCGGACACGACTCAGACTCGATCGCTGGATGCATTCTTGGCGCCCTAAAAAATGTTGTTGATAAGCCGGAAAAGTTAATCTCTCAGAGTTATGATGGAGCAAACGTGATGAGCGGACACCTAACCGGTGTACAAACAATTATTCAACGACAGTACGAGTATGCTTTTTACATCCATTGCTATGCTCATCAATTAAACCTAGTGATTGGTCGAGCTGCTAGCCAAAATCAGCAAGTGCGGATATTTTTCGCGAATTTGAGTGATGTAACAAACTTTTTCAGCAATTCACCTCAAAGAGCAGAAATTTTGGATAATATTGTTGGGAAAAGAATTCCTCGAGCTTCAAGCACTGGATGGAATTTTAAAAGCAGAACTGTAAATACAGTATTCGAACATCGGGAAGACCTTATTACCTGTATGGAGGAAATAGAATCAACCTCTAAACAAGAATCTTCTATTACCAAAGCTGGAGCAATCCGGCGAATGCTGGAAGACCCAACTTTTGTGTTTTGGCTTACAGTTTTCCATAATATAATGCAACACGTCGACATTTTATACAGACAAATTCAGCTTACCTATACAGATCCTATGCGAACAAAAAAGTACGTGGAAACCTTTGTGAGGGAAATAAATAAAGAAAGAGAAAAAATGAACTCCGTGAAAAGTTCTGTAGACCAGATGCCTCTACAACGCAAAAGAGCAAGACACGAAGAAGGCGGTCATGCTAATAGGACGATCGCGGCTAAAGAATTATGTGATGTAATTTCGACGCAAATAAAAGTGCGGTTTTCATTTACATCGCACTATTCAGCCGTATCCCTTATTGTTCCTCAAAAATTTAGTGAGTACAGTAAATCATTTCCTCAATCTGCATTAGATGAAACAATAGAAAAATACCCCTTTTTGGACAAAGCAAAGCTAAAAACCGAACTTGGAGTGTTTTACCGACGTGAAGACATAAGATGTATGAATGGTGCTGTGAGCTTACTACAATTTCTTATACAAAATGATCTGAAAGATTCGTTTTCAGAGTCATATACGCTTTTAAAGATGATATCGACAATCCCAATGACTTCAGCTGAAGCCGAACGATGCTTCTCGACTCTGAAGAGGATAAAAACCTTTTTGAGAAGTACGATGTCTCAAGAAAGACTTAATGCCTTAGCCATGTTATCAATAGAGAAAGAACTGGTGAAGACCATCCCTAAGTTTAATGAAATAGTGATTGATAGATTTGTTTCAAAGAAAGACCGAAGGATGGACTTTGTTTACAAGAAGTTCACTTAGTTTTTGTTAAAGATCCGATTAACCTACTGATACTTGCAAGCAGTATGTATATAATTTACTATTGTTTCAGAACATGATTGCTATCATTATTACTAAATTTAATTCTTCTAAGATTAATTAAATAAAAAATCCAGTTGAAGCTTAGTAAACTACAATGTTAGATTCATTTTGTTAATATTACTTACTAAAATTATTTAAAATTTCTTAGTAACGTCATTTACTTTAATGTTGAAAAATTATTGGAAATGTTACTTTCAGTGCAAATATTAGCAGGCACATGGATTAATAACGTACAATATTATCTGTGTGAACCCCTGGTGAGTTTACTCACGAGCCGCCACTAAAGGGTATAAAAGATTTGCATTATCTTCCTACTAGAATACTGTAAAAAAACATGAATCATCTCGAAGCCATATTAATGCATGCACTCAACTGGCTGTACTAGGCGAAGTAAATACGCGTATTTTGATACACCTTAATTCAGCTTATCGGACACATGTTCTTAAACATAATGAACAGGTTAGAAAGAACCGTTATATTTTGAATCGTATTATTTGTTGCGTAAACTTTTGAGTAGAGGGAAAGTGAGTGTTCGAAAACACTTCCGGGTTCCGAACGAAAACACTACCGGGTTCCAGTTCATGACGTCATAGAGGCACTGGCAGCTGGTGTCCGAGCTGTCCATGTGACGTCACTGTTTTGTGTGTGTGTATGTATGTGTGTGTATGTGTGACTGAAACACTTCCGTGTTCCAGTTCATGACATCACACAGAGGCCCAAGTCGCTGGCGTCCGTATGGCTAAAACCTGTTTCAAGACGTCACGGAGGCCGTGGTTTCTGCATGTCCAAAATTTGGTAGCCGAAAACAATGTGTAGCGGATGGGGGTACCCGGAATTCGGCGGTTGCCCGGACGCGCAGAGGCTATGTCATCGGGTACCGTTACTCGAAATTTTGGGGGTATCGGTTACCGTTACCCGAAATGTTTAAATCAACGGATGGGGGTACCCGGAATTTGCATGACAGAGGCCCTGGCAGCTGGTGTCCGAATGTTAAAACACTTCCGCGTTCTGGTTTATTTTGATGTAACAAAATAATCGTTCTCTCTCGAAATTTTTTTAATGTCAGAATTTTGGTACCCTAAATGATTAAAACAACGGATGGGGGTACCCGAAATTTGTGGGTACGCCCACATGACGCATGTATAAAACACTGGTTACGACGAAACAGGAGGCTGGGTGGATATGATAGCTGGTTCGACGACGACGTAGAGGGCGTGATGTCTGAAATGTTTAAATCAACGGATGGGGGTACCCGAAATTTTCGGTGTCTGAAATTTAGTACCCGAAATGTTTAAATCAACGGATGGGGTTACCCGAAATTTTTGGTGTCCGAAATTTTAACACCGGAATGTACGACCACATGACGCATGTGTTCAACTGTAACAATGGTATGTCATTGGATATTAATTTTTACATAAAAATAAATTACGGCCCCTCCGGGATTTGAACCCGGGACCTCCGGTACACCAAACCGGCGTGCATCCACTACACCAAGGGGCCGTTATCGCTTAACTGTAATTATTTCTGTACTTATACTTCTCATCTCTTACTTGTAACCATGAGGTGGACGAGTGATATCTACTGTCGTCCTATGTGTAAAATCATAAAAGCACAATATAAGTTTATTTATTATTAAATAAATAAACATTTCGTTATACTTTTATTTTTTTTACCTCTCATCCTCTTCCTAGCAGCCTGAGGGAGGCGAATGAGAGCCTGCTACGCTTTTTTTAACGTGGTTTCCCCAACTTTACAGATTCGTAAAGCAGGCCTACTCCACGTTATCTATCGCTGTACTATTGACTAGTACAGTGGTAGATAATAATAAAGATACATTATGCAATGCTAAGCCAATGTGTAAAAGCAGTACATATTTTTTTATTTACTTTTTTATTTATTTTTTTATTTTTTTAATCGGGTGAATATGTTGTTCATACATGATGCGTATTCACATTTGCTGTACCGTAATGAGTAATTTTCACACCCATACTGGTTCTTGACGAGTTTACAGGTATATCTACCGTGCCAGTGACCCGTCTCGAACTACCAGGACTACGTTTATGAGTATTTCTACCGCGACAGTGACGTAGTCAAGGTTAACACTCACGCACACACTACGGTACCTAATTCTACGTTTATGGACATTTCTGTCACGTAGCATTCACACTAACACCATGATGAAAACATGTTCACAACCGACTATATTTTATTTCGTTGCCGCAACCATTCTGCATAAAACAAAGCTTTGCGTAATGCACAGTGTAAGGGGGGAGTGGTAACGGGTTGACGATGAGGAACAGGACATTGTATGATGGGTACAAAGGATCTAGGAACTACAGGTGCTTGAATATCGTTTAAGTCAATCACTTCACCATGGTGATACAACTGTCGTAAGAAATTTGCCTTCTCAAACCCTTTTGTATAGACAACAGGATAATCTGAAAAAATGTCTGCAACGATGCGTACCATATTCTTGTACGGTACATTACCATCGTTCCATCGTATCCTGTGATAATGTGTTTCCAACCAGTCATTGATTTTTCGGAATTTCTGGTGCAGTCGTGCACTTTCGTATGGTGGAGCGAACAACACGATAACAAAACGTCCGGTTGTTATATCAACTGTAACGAACTCTTTGATTACATATTCAATTTTTGTCACCGCGAAACGCTTCAAACTCAGCAATAACCGTCCTATTCAAGTTCATTTTTCCGAGTGACACATGTCCGCATCGAGTACGTTAATTTTTTCAAATTCCCCCTCTACTTTTCCTTCCAATACCAGTTCATCGTAAAGACGATCAAATGTTAGCTGTTGGTCATGACGACTGCTTTCCAATCGAAAAAACGATGGGAAAAAGAAGGATGGTGGTACATAACACCCCTTGGCTACTACCTGATTAATGTACGACTTGAAATGATCTTGATCATAAAACAAGCGAACAAGATATTTCTTTAGTACTGTTAATAAACAACCAAAACGGATCCACTCGGGTTCTGTGAAAACAAATTTTTCGGTCTTACTACCTTTAATCCGAACAAACGTTTTCCCAAAGTTACGACTGATCATCACACTCTTCTTCTTTTCACGGTTTTCACCTTCTTCGTACAATAACATACTGGATAGTAACTGTTCACGAAAGATCAACAAGTAATTCCACTCAGAAAAGTCAAGTAATATACGTTTCTTTTTTCCGTTTGTAAACAAAACACCCGGTTCATAGTTGAGTTCTTTATACAGTCCGACGGTAACGAACTTAGAGTACGAGTTGATTGGATATGCAAGAGACAAGTAAACGTTATACTCACAATGGCTGCTGCTGCTGCTGCTGTCACAGTCACCTTCCATCGTTGAAAAGGACTGAGGTTGTTGTTATGTAGAGATCGCTAATACCTATCTTTATAAACTAGTAGAGGAGAGAACAAGTTTTTTTATGACAAACGATGAACAGTATTCGACAACGCTGTGTACTGTACTATCCTATCGTGTATAATCAAAGCGTAAGCGGTGGTTTTATCTGGAAAATTGTTACTGGATTCAAATTCTAAACGCACATCAACGGCAGACGACTTGATTGGTTCTTCTTGTCTGGAACAATCGATGACAAACAACGGTGCTTTCGTTATAAATTCATTAGGTGTCAAAAGAGGCGCTCTGTTGCGACGGTCGTAGTATGATGTTTGGAAACGTGTATACATGTCGTAGAACAGGGCGTAACGTTTTTTATCGATATCCTGGTTCAGGTTATCGTACGGATAGTATTTATCGTTCAGAAAAAGCTTGACATTCGTTAAATTGCAGTGGTCAAATTCCGACGCGTTTTTCGCTATATTGTTCTTCCTATCCGTCTGAAATATTAATATTACATACCGAGGTTTTTCCAACTGTGACGATGTCTTCAAGGTCCACCAATGTCGATTTGTCGTCGGTAGAACGGGATACTCGTGCAATTCCCAACTGCGGAACGGCATCACTAGTTCATGATCCTCCTCGATGTGCTCCAATAGCGGTATTCGGTACTTGTTTGACACGCGCACATAGGGCATCTTCCAGTGTACTTTGTTTATTACGAGATTACCGTTTGCAGTTGCACCCGATTCTTTTAGCACCATTGCGTTCTGATCGGTAGAGGTACGCAACAGAATCAATTCTTGCTTAACGTTCAGCATGATGCGTGTATAGTCTTCGTTGAAACCGAGTAGCATTTTCAACGGAAGACAAAACGTAAAATCACCGGTACTCTCGTGTACTGTCAACGACTCGTCGGTTGTCGTCACCCATCCTGCATTGATTAGATGCTTTCTTTCATGCTCATTGCTCGATAGTAACAATTTCACAGTGCTCGTAATTCCAACGTTTTTTGTACGATCCACTTCCACACCGCACACTTCGTAACGGATCTCCTCAAACAAGAAAGCCATTGCATTGTTGATTAATTTCACGTTCAACGCTGTGTCGGTAGCATTAACCTTGGTCAATGTTCCTTCGATGTACAGAAAACTCTCCGCCGGTAAAGTGAAAACATCCTGTTGTTGGATGGGTATACGTATTTCATCGTTGTTACCGTATCGGGTGGAAGCATACGGTGCGTGCGTACGATATTCGAACTCAACGATTCTGTTATCGAAAGCCGCTCCTCGTTCGATAGCTAGAATTTCACCTGACATTATTTTAATCGTATAATTTGAATCCAAGTGAAAGTAAGAAACGCTTGTTCCTTGATGTCAATCGCTTCAACGTTGAACACCGACTACCATGTTTCTTTCGTACACACTCCCTTTTTACAGGTGACGTTTGTCCGAAATACAATCCCATATTTTCAGATGCAGTCGTATCGTGATAACTTCACCGCGAAAATCGACTAAATCCCCGTCCTGATCAACGAGAGACAAAATTATGTTGTCTACACGTTGTACGTTTACCGGTAAGTATATTACGTTTGTCGGTGTTTCAACTATTTTGAAACCTGGTGCCACGGTCGGATAAAACGAATGCAACGTGTGCTGGTCCTGGCCGTCCTTGTACGCACCCTGTACGATATTACTCCGTACGTGAACGGTGTTAACTTTGATTATGTCAACGGGTACGTTCGACTCGTGTGTTATATACGCTTCCAGCTGCTGATTCTCCTTGAATCCTAACATACTTGCAATGGTATTCGGTGTATGCGAAAAGTCGATGACATGCTTACAGTAAATTTCACACTTTAATGTGTTGTTGTTTGGACGTAAACTGATTGTTCTCTCGCCTAACTGTTTCTGCAGATACGTTTCGATATCACTGATTTCGTAGGTGCCGGTAGGCAACTTGATGACGGACCACTGATCCTTGGAAATTTTTACTGGAAATGCATTATTTTTTCCTTCAGTAACGTTTGGTATTGAATTATACGATGTAAAATCCAATAGTCCAACGTACCATTCACCGTATAACTCGAGAGGTGGGAAAAAGTTACACACGAGATTCGCAGCGTCGGTACCCATCACGGTGACCGTTAGCGACGACATGCTGAAGTTTACTGATCAGAAGACGATAAAAAGTCTAAACATAAATGACCGCAGATGACCGTGTTAGGAGGTTGCTTCCGTTCATAGTTGTAACGAGCGTCGGCTGTATCACCAAAATATTGCATCAGCTCGAGAGGTGGACGTAAATTACCGAACCCGTCAAAATAGTGTACTCGATTTCCACGCTTCTTGTAACATACCCAGTGGGTTCCCGGTCCGCTCTCGTAGTCCAAATTTACGATGACGCTTTCGTTCTTCCACGGCGCTGTATCCGGTAATGCGTTACGCATGTAAACACCTCTAAAATACGGTATGTTTAGCTTTTTTGCGTATACACGTAATTCATCTTCGGACAACGGGCGGAGCGGTATGTGAATTAGTTTTTTCGGTACGGACGTAGATACAATCCGGACGCAGTTCTCTTCTTTTTCCTAGCGGTTCGGACAGTTCTCTTCCTCCTCTTCTTCATCCCACCACCAGCACCACGACCACGACTACTCACATTCTTTTTATTTTTACGACGTCGACCGCTTCCTATTGCTGATTTTGCTTTCATGGCCGCTGCAACTGCTGTCGCATAAGCTCGTTCGCTGATACCCGAATCCAAAGCCTTTACCCGTCCCCACGCTTTTTCCGCGAGTTTACGATCTGCAATACGTCTACTTTCGTTGTCTTTGTATTGAGCGTAAGCGATATCGTGTTCGCGACAGGCTTCGTCTAGTTGATTGATTCCACGATCACCACGCGCTAATCTTTCTTCGAGTTTCGTGCCCGGTCCACAGAATCTGTAACCCGGCAGATGTAATTCGACAGGTAGTGCGTCCACCGCTCGATTGATAACTGACGAAACAACGGACGGTACAACGTTTTTAAGCACGTTTCCGACGCCCCACCCCTTTTTCCTCTTAACGTTGTTGTACATCGTAAACCGATCTCCAGTCTTTCTCTTCTATGTTTTTATCGTATTCATCTATTAACCTTCTTATTTCCTTCGTGTCGAGTGTCCACTCGTCTTCTGAACTACGTGGCTTAGACAATTTCAATAAGTAGTAATCCAGTTGATACTGAAATGTTTTAACGACTTTATACATCTCGCTCTTTACGTATCGTCTCACGTCATTTAATTGTTGTAAGTTAACAGCATCGCTCTCCGCAAAACCATCCGCTACGTCTGTTATTCTCTTTTCCGCTGCTTTGAAAACACCATCTTCGCCCAAGCTAACGGTGTTCTGCAACATGTATTTTACGTTAACCGCGTCATCTCCAAAAATCGGTGAACTCACTCCCGACAACCAGCTCTGCCCAAACAAATAGCTGTTCGATACTTTTTTAATGACGTTCGAGTCTACATAGTTTTTGTTAACCGCATCGGTCGCTTGTTCCGGACTTCGAACGTTCATTACCCATCGATCTCGTGCATCGATGACCTCACCTCTCTCTTGACTCGAGTGTTGTATACAGTTGTCATCAACGTAATATTTGTTGACTACGTCTTTAACGTCTACAGGAGTATCAACATTTTTCAATCTACACCCTTTAACGTCCACGCTTTTACGTTCATCATCGAGTAGCAGACAATGTGTTTGCATATAACTCAGGGATACAGCATCCTTTGCTGCATCCGGTTCGTTCAGATTGCGGATCTTTTTGTTTTCAACATCTATATGCCCATCATTCGTAATCTTAAATCCTACAGTATCGCGTAATTGTCTTTTTGTTTCTCGTCGCACGCTCACGGCGCTTTGATGTCTCCCGAACTTGTCCACAACCATTGTACGACTGCACGCTACAAATGATGTGCTAACCGTTTTAAGTAACGACACTGTGGTGACCATCGCGTGTGTAACACAATCGGATCGTCACTCTCTTTCCAACGAAAGATTTCTATACCGCAAAATGAACATCGAACCCTGTCAATTTCATTTGTGTAATGAAAGCCTGCGGCAACCATAGCGGTTGGACTGATGAAATGCACAGGCCATGATGTAAAGGTTTTCAGTCTTTCGTTTTCGACTTCAAAGTCAGGTGTCAAATCTAACCCGCACATGTTGACAGTGTTGACGTCAATGAGTTGTTATACCGACGTTCATAAAATTTATACGATAATGTTGGCTTCACGTAATTCCTCCACAACGGAGATGATTTCGTTGTCGTGTCCTGTGTGACCGGCGCGTTTTGAACTTACCAGCAGTCTCAACCGTTCAACCAGTTTGTTGGGATCGTTCCAGTGTACGTAATCGATACCACGTCCGCTGCGCGGTGGGAACAATCGGGCGATTATCTCTCTGTACTTTACACCTTTGTTTGTATTTATTTTAGCACCGGGTAAATGATAATGTTTATGTGCGTTAGTGTCCAACAGTATAGATTTGTACGCTGCTAAATCGTTTTCATCATAGACGCTCTTGTTGGGTTCTTTCATAAACATAAGTTCGTAGAGACCCGGTGTACCCCTGTATCGTTTTCCAGCTATGTAGAAGCTGTCGTCTTGATTGATCTCCAACACCGAATTTCCCACCATCCATTTGTCTGCAACGTTACGGATACCGTACGTATGATCCATCTTTTTTTCTCGATCATCAGATAAAGCGAGTAGTAAGTATTTCCTCGCGAGCGGACCTTCGACAGACTGTTCAACGTATTCTTGTGCTTCGTGTCGACCTTCGGGTGTTGCTAAAAACTCTTCAAGAGTCACGTTCGATGTTTCGACATCAGGAGTTTGTGCCAACACTTCCGTTCTAAGGAATCGAGGTTGTGATGGTGGTGGTGTCATCTCGACAGCTGTCTTCGTATCTTCATCTTCAACATTTATTTTTTTAATTTTATCACCGGAGACATTCAACTTTTCCGAAATCTGGGTTAACGGTTCCAAAAGAGGTTTGTACTTTCTCGTTAACGCTTCATCGCTCTCTCTGATGTCATGTTTCAACGCGCGATACTTTTGTCTTATGTTATCGCTAATTGCATCGATTTCATGTGTCAATTGCTTGTCATCCATCTTGACACTGATGACTTTCTCGCACAAACTATTCTATTTATGTATAAAACGATCGAAACCCACTCTGTATCTACCCGCGTTTATCGGTGAGTCCTTGTTGATGACTATGAATCCGTAACGATCCTTCCACGCTTCGGCGCACATCGCTTTGAACTCTTCGTATTTCATATCTGTGTTAACGTGATCGTTGTAAACGTGACGTAAATTGAGATCATCTTGTCTGAAAAAAACCAAGAAATTGGCATTATCACGCACCAGTTGCTTTGGCACCAGACTGTACGTCTGACAAAGGTACAAAGTGTCCACACCGCTATGCCGTCCCATAGCGAAATATTTTCGTATGTTATTCTGCCGTTCACATACCACATCATCGAACAACATGATTGAATTAGGTACAATTTCGTGCGGAGGTGGTACTTCATCGTTTTCACTGTATGTGAAGTACATCATTCCTTCGTCAGCGAGAGCATTAAAAACGTCTTCCAACATACGATATTTTGGTTGAAATAACGATTTGGAGAACACGTACAGGTTCTGAAATCGCAGTCCGTTTGAATCGAATAACATGTTAAAGGCAACGTTTGACTTCCCGCTACATGACCCGCCGCACACGATACATCGAACTGTGTTTGGAAACAGTGGACTGTGTTTATTATATGCAACTTCACCGTTGTACTTAGCAGAGTCTACGTTCTTAACATTTAACTTTAACGATTGTTGTTCAATCTTCATCTTAACTCGTTTACGTTCGGTTAAATACTGTGGTAATGTTATTATATCAGATCTTTTTTATGTATCCACGAATCGTGTTTACCGTCAAAGCCGAGCCAGCGCACTCGCACGCGATCACCTTTACGTTGTAATATTTTTTCAACGAGATACACATCACCAACGCTGGTTTTACTCAATTCTTGTTCATAAAACCCACCTTCCACAACGTCACCCGTGTGATCTTTCAACAAGTACGTAACCGGTACGGTTGGCTGAACTCTGTGCACTGTATATATCTCGTTCGTCCAGTTTGGTGTATAACCTTTAGCGAATGTGATTTTGTATTTACTGATACGCACTCGATCGCCTATTTTAAACTTATGTTTCTTGCTCACTTTCCGCGGTACGATATTTTTTCTTATTCGTTCCAACACAATTTGCTCGTTGCTCTTGTCGACTTGTCGCGGCTTCATCTCTATAGTTCTATGCACTCTGTCGTTGTATTCCATCACCAGTTTAGGCAAAAGCGACAACCACCGATAATGGCCTTGCTCGCTGAACGCGCGGTACATGTTCGTTTTCAACGTACGATTAAATCGCTCTACGATGGACGCTTTCTTCTAGCTATACGTTGAATAGTGTTTGACGTTGAATCTCTTTAGTAAAGCTTGTACGGTAGTGTTAAAGTACTCTTTCCCCTTATCCGTTTGCAGGTATTTCATTTTATTTTTTACAATTATTGGTTCGAGAGCATGTGCTACTTCAACACCCGATTTAGTTTTTAAGGGAATCGCATATGCATACTTGCTAAATGCGTTTATTACCGTCATTAGATATTTGTACCCCTTGTTCAACTTGGCATGCGGTATCATTTCCACCAAATCCGCTTGGTAGAGATCGTGTAACCCCTTCACCTCCACCGCACGTCTGGGAAAGTTCCTTCTCACCGGTCTGTGCAATTCCTTTGCAATAGTTTTGCGTACGTTTTCCATATCGCCACCCGAAACGCGAATCGCAAAATTTTGGTACGAGATATACCGTTACGTTTTCACTGAACCTCACCGACTTCATCGTCGTTACTGACAGTGTGTTGCTCCTGCAAGCGAGTCTTATATCAACGTATATCGAACGCATAATTTATAACGGATTTTCTCGCTTGCTGAATTATCTCGCGTCTGGGTTGACAGAGTTTATAATGACCGTACGCCAGTGTTGTTTCACCGTCATCCAAGACATATCGTTTGTCATCGTATGGTGACAGCGATAATTTTGTAAGCTTTCTTGTGTATATGTTATGTTTTTCGCTTTGGATAGTCTGCGCCGTAGTATAAGTTTGAGAAGTGGTCTTTACACATTGTTTATAAAGTTGATGTTTCAACTGTGTAGCTATCGCGGAACGTGGCACACCTTTCGCTACCTTTTTATCTTTATCGTTTGCCGTAACGAATGAATAACATTTTGCGCGCAACCCGACAAATTCAAGTATCGGTATTCCATTTGTTTCGTCTTTAAAAGTACCCAACTTTTTCTTGTTTGTTTCACTATAGCACGGATGTGCCTTAGGGTACTCCGACGTGTCAAAGAGTTCGAGATGCTCCTCCATGTCTTTGTACACATCGTCGGTGCGAATGTCGTACAACAGAGAGTCAGTGTCCGTCATACATAGACGTGCACGTGACCCGTACGTATTAATCGTGAATCCGTAATGGAACCGATACATAATCAGCTTACTAATATCCAATACACTGAACCCAACGTACAAAGGTCGGTTCAGTGTAATGGATATTTTTTTCATCGTGAGACCTACCAGGTCCTCGTTATAGATGAAAAAATGTTGTAGCCTGGGGTTAGCGGTTAGTTTGTGAAGTTTCTTCTCGTTTGGAACTAACTTGAAATCGATTCGCTTCCGTACGTTTTCCAACGATTTTCCGTACGGTGCGTTATTCATTAACTTAAAAAAGTCTTTTTCAAAGGTGTTTCTGGCTTCCTTTCGTCGCTCCGTATTAAAATCGATGAAAGGTTTCAACCATACGCACTGTGTGAATGCTAACACACGGTGAATCGCTTTCAACTCCATTCCTAGTTCGAGGTAGAGTTTCAATGTTCTGTAATGAACAATGTATTTTGTCTTGTCCTCGAGGGACGTTATCAGTTTCTCTACCTTACCGTTACTACACACAAAGTCTTTTAACAGCTTCATGCGATAGCAGTACGGTGAAAGCATACTGTCCGTAATAGTACGCTTTTCAGGTGCTAAAGGGTAGTCACTGTGTAAGTCGTGTAGGTAATGTGGATACCCCAGATCGACTTCCAGGATATAACCGGTGTCACCATCGTCGCGTAACGCGTGCACGTTCAACGTATCGATCACTGTACGTTCCAACCATCGAAAACCGGACAGTGGTAAAAGCTGTGTCATAGCCGTTCCGTACAGGTTGGTACAATCGAGGTAAAGTAAATAGTTGTGCGGCTTCCTTGCGTCATAATCGGGAATGTACGGGTTGTTGGCTTTGGCGTACCTATTAGAAATTGCTGCTAAGCCGCCACGGATACCTCTTTCGATGTACAGGTGTACGTCTATATCGCGGAGTAACTCTAACCTGACTCCTGTCATTTTCAGCATCGCGTTCCACGCTAAACCGGCGGTGGTAAAAACGTTACACGGATCGAGTTCGTAGTACTGCAGGCTCATGTTCCGAAAGTTTTCAAATACATCAGCAAGCAGTAGTACATCCGTTTTTAAATAAAGGTCATGATAATCACCGAACGTTTGCATGTCGAAAGCCGACCAAACCGTTCGAGCGTGCGCGTAATCTTCTTCGTCTATATCCGACTCTGTCAACCCGTTGTAAAAATGTACGCGGTCCGGTAACTGCCTCTCGTCAAATTTTGAATCGTCCGTAACGTATTCGTAAGGGTACACACCTTTACGTAACAGTAAATCAACATTACGCGTGTAAAATTGATTAAGGATTTTAAATTTATCCGCGGATAAGTTGGAGACGAGTTTTTCAAGTGACGCGTTCATGAACCGCAGAGAATCGAGAAACCGGAGCTGACCGAGTGTAACGGAGATGTAACGTTCGCTTGTAGTAGCGATACACGTTATTTCATCTTCCTTGTACTTTCCGAAACCTTGCATCAAATGATGCGAGTCATAGCCACTTAAATTATGGAAAAAAACCGGAACGTGTGTTGGTATTTTGTAATTTATATTACACGCATTGTGAGCAGCGCCTAAATAGTTACCCGTTATGTGGCAATGATTTCGAACCGTGTCGTCCGTTAACGGCTGCTTACACAGATGACAGTGAGTGGCGTTTCGGAATGACCGTTCATCGGCCGCTGTCATTTGGATCGGTGTATTAAACTTTCTATCGAGTCGTTGAACGTCGGCTAAAAGCACACGAAGGAACGTGTCCACCACGTCTTTACCGCGGTATATTACAGGTTCCTTGACGGCGTTTCCCATCTAGTCAACTATCACATAGCAGAAACTGGCTGGTATATGATGTGCCACGTTTTTACCGGTGGTCGGAACAATAAACGATTCGAAGTCAGCGTATACCGTATAAGGTACGCGGTGACAAAGTGAAAAGTTTTTAAAATACATCCACTTTTCGTCCTCGTCAGGAAGTTTTACTTTCTGTACTCCGTGCTGAGAACAGTTGCGTTCGTGTTCTTCAACTCGTTTTCGCGCCGCGTTAGTATCTTTATTGTCCGCAAATCTGTGTAGACAGTAGTTGCAATAAAACGAAGTGCCCTTTCGTTTTGTCAACGACGAAAGCATACGCGAAAGGTTCCGTATGAGGCAGTAGTGAGTAGTGTTTGCGTCGGACAGTAGCAGTAGGTTTACGTGGTACTTTCTACCGCGATGTTCAGTGATACGTAAAGGATATACCTCGCCTTCATAGCCAAAAACGTTAACGGATATGTTTTCGTTTAATTTTTCGAACCGTTTTATCTTATTGAGTGCGACGGGATAAGGAATGTCCTTCATGTTTATTTCTTCTTCGTACGGAAGGTAATGGCTAACGCGATGCGGGTTACACGCGATCGGGTGTATACCAGCGAGCACAGACCACAAGAAACACTTTTCATCGTCTACATTTTTTATATTGATAATTCCTTTCTTACTGTTTGATAATTTCGATGGTGTAGGTAGAAAGCTCGACCCCACAAGAGGGTTGTATTTTGTAATATTTAATTCCACCGACTCGACACCGTTTTCGACCCACCCGCTTCCGTCACGCGTGAATTTGTCAACGGATTCCATTATTTTCTCGCTAGCTATCGAATACTGTTCAACGATATCGTCATACTGTGACTTAAGTTCTGTACGCGATCTGAATACCGCATTACAATAAATATTTTCGGTGTTTATTAATTTTTTAAAAGATACACGAACTGCTAAATACCATTTTATATAATTATTTAATGCTACGGCTTCGCTACACATCTTATCAACAACCGTGTGTTTGTAATCTAATAATACTGTTTGTGTGTTTAGTGTATTGTCAAGTATCATAAATTTTATAGTAATTACATTACCATTGATAGCACGGTGTTCGCTGCTGCTGCCGCTGCTGCTGCTGCTGCTGCTGTCGGTCATTGTGAAAGGAGTGAGGCCGGCTTCGCGTCGTCGGTTCCCTATATAGACAGTCCGGTAACCGGTGACTCTGTCGCCGCGCGCCCTTGACCGATCGGCCTCGCGAGGAGCAGCGGTGCGGGGTAGGTAGTCGTCCGGTCGTGACCGACGACGCGCGTTGCGGTGGGTGTGGTGGGGTGGGGAGTGCGGTGTAGGAAGCCGACGTCCGTGACCGATGCGGTGCGGGGTGCGGGGTAAAGGTGTGGGATGGTGGTGCGGGGTAGGGAGATAGGTTCCAGCCGGTGTCCGTGACCGAGAGGTAGGCGAGGTGCGGAGTACAGGATGCCGGCGACCTTGGCCGAAGCGCGCTCGTTGAGTCGCCTCGCGCGGGATGTAGGGTGCGGGGTACGGGGGGCTGGGTTGTACGACCGGTCGTGACCGAAAGCAGATGGTGGCCCGAGACGACGCAGGGTGGGGTGCGGGGTGACCGTGACCGACGGACTCGAGTGGGGTTGGTGGTGGGGGGTGGAGGGTAAACCCGGTCGTTGCGGAGCGACAGACAAAGTAATTGAACAAAATATGTAGGCGAGGTGCGGGGTGGTGGCGAGGCTCTGGGTGCGGTGTGGGGGTGCGGGGTATAATGTCATCGTCCGGTCGTGACCGAAAGCAGATGGTGGCCCGTGACGACGCGGGGTGGGGTAGGAAGCAAAATTATAGCCGTTACCGTTGCGGTGGAGGTGCGGGGTAGGGTGTCGTGACCGAAGGAGATGACGCTTTAGAAGGAAGGAACGTGGTCGGGGGAAACAGAATAAATACGCCAGTGTTTCCCTGTGCAGTCATCAGTACTCGCCATGGAAGGAATCGTTGCGAACGCGAAGACAGTTGAAAATGTTTTACCAAAAAGGGACTTGTCAAGTCTTTCTTTAGGAGTAAAGTATCATATAATTCACATGAAATTTGTGAAAACGAAATTCGGGGAGTCAGTTGTGGTAGATTTGGAAGATACCGGAGCCTGTCCTCAGCCGGAGGATAAACTTTTCTATGTATACCTACCTAAAAGATGGTGTGACTTATTTACAGAGGAGCAATTGAAAGCTGTGAAGCCTTGTGTCCTATCACTATGCGTAACCTCACACACTCCGCTGGCGAACGAGAAAGTGAGCGTGCAGTTGGATATTGATTATGTGAGTATGATATTTCAGTACCACTAATAATTACTTATACAGAAGTGGTTATGTATTAATTTTTTCTCTTTTTTTTCCAGACCAAATAAACGAGAACAGGATTGATTTATTATAATAATAATAGTAATAATAACATTAATAGTAAAATGTTTTTAAATGATGAAGTAGACTTCTCTATTTTTTTTGTAGGTTTTTAATGTTAACTATTCATTTTCAGAGAAAGAACAAGGTGTTGCTTGGATCTAATATTGTAGAAAAACTTTTAAACAGAGAAATAAATGGTAATAATAGATTATATTGTCAATGCAACATGATTAAATTCGATTATAATTTTAGAAATAATCGTAAGACACTGAGTAGATGGATATCAATACGAAACGAAAAGAATATTTACAAAATGAAAGTATTTATTCGTAATGAGTTTTTCAAACTCTTCAAAACATCAATTAGTTATTGTAACAACCATAATATTGAATATCTTCAAATAAAAGATTTGCTAATTGCTAAAACAAAGCTGGTTAATCAGATATACTATATGATGTATAATTTTACTGGTACAGCGTATACCTCGCTAGTAAAAAAATATGAGTGGTCAAGGCATGACTCTAACGGATGTCCGCTTCGTAATCGTTGTCGCGTCTGTTGTTATCTAAGATATCAAAATGACTTTAATTCAGAATACATGTTTTTTTAATACCACACTAACTATCATTTGATGTGTCTACATTCTTTTGTATTTGATCAAGTATTATTAATTGTAGGAAATTATATTCTGTTTTTAATTATTAAAAAACGTATGTGGTTTATAACATAAAAAGTTGAGATAAACAATCATTAAAGTGTTAATTAAATTTTTATGTGTAATTAAATTTTTTAAAAGATTTCTCTCATAGTTACAGAAACCTTGTTTCGATGTTATGTGTTTGTGCGAATGCGAGGGAGATGTATGTCGTTCACCACCATATGGTGACCACTGTAACATTCTGAGTGCTTGTGAGTGGAGAGAATTTACACTCTGAAGAACAATTGTTTTAAAAAATTATTTTGACGAAAAAATGTAATTGGTTAAGGCATAATTCCACTGGATGTGCGCTTTATAAGCGTTGTTACCACTGTTATTATCTAAAATACTAAAAAGAGTTGAATTCAAGGTTTTGGTGTACCATTTTACACATGTAGTTAACACCATATTAATTATCATTTGATGTGTGTCTACATTCAGTATGTTATTATTAATATATTACACATCAACATTGTAATATTGTATGTTATTAATTATTATTATTATTGTTAGACATATAAGGCTTGTTTTGGTTGTAGTAAATGTAATTATTATTTTGTTAATTATATGTGTGTGTGTGTATGTGTGTATATATACATATATATATATATATATATATATAGAGAGAGAGAGAGAGAGAGAGAGAACCTTCAAGGCTGCAAAAGAGAGAGAAAGCGAGAGAGAAAAAAGATTATTTTGTATAATTATGTAAATATATATATATATATATAGATAAAGTTATTTTGTTTAGTTATGTATATAGAGAGAGGGCGTATGTTTTGCTCAATTATAATTGTCTTGTGAATATAGAACATGTGTGTGTAGAGAGAGAAAAAACTTATAGCTTATGATTTGATTGTAAAAGCTTTTGATATTATTAAAAATTATATATACATATAAACCATAACCTATGTTATTTTTATTATTATACCCCTTATACAAAACAATTATTCCTATCATACTTGAATAATCGCAAAAGCAGTAGAGATGTACGTCTCTCACATGGAATGTAACAGCAAAGAAACCGGTTTTTATAGTAGAGAAAGAGCGCTGCAAGTTACAACAGCTTGCCTGTGCCGGCTCTACGTCAACCTCACACTCACACACACACACACACACACACACAGAGCTTTATAAAACACGGACGCCAGCTATCAGTTCCTCTTTGAATACATTAACGGAACGTGGTAGTGTTTCACACACACACCGCTTGTACCAGCTTAGATGCTGTTTGACTGGTTTACAGGAGAATCGTCACAGGAGTAAATATATTTATTCAGTTAACAATTTTAGTAACGCATGATAAGAATATATGTTTTCTAAACAGTATTCAAATCGATGCATCTGTTTTATATTAACACAATATAAACATTATAATAATACAATATCCGGTTTTGAGTACCGGAGGAACCGCGTCGGGATGTCATTAATCACCAAATTTCGGAACCCGTCAGGTACCTATTGTCCCAAATTTTAACCGATCAATTTCGCGTAACGGTTTCTCCTCCCCGTCCAGAGTTTAGACATACAGGACTTGTTTTAGGGTGTACCCCCCATCCGTTGATTTAAACATTTCGGGTGTCAAAATTCGGACACCAAAAATTTCGGGTAACCCCATCCGTTGATTTAAACATTTCGGGTACTAAATTTCAGACACCGAAAATTTCGGGTACCCCCATCCGTTGATTTAAACATTTCAGACATCACGCCCTCTACGTCGTCGTCATGTGGGCGTACCCACAAATTTCGGGTAACCCCATCCGTTGTTTTAATCATTTAGGGTACCAAAATTCTGACATTAAAAAAATTTCGAGAGAGAACGATTATTTTGTTACATCAAAATAAACCAGAACGCGGAAGTGTTTTAACATTCGGACACCAGCTGCCAGGGCCTCTGTCATGCAAATTTCGGGTACCCCCATCCGTTGATTTAAACATTTCGGGTAACGGTACCCGATACCCCCAAAATTTCGAGTAACGGTACCCGATGACATAGCCTCTGCGCGTCCGGGCAACCGCCGAATTCCGGGTACCCCCATCCGCTACACATTGTTTTCGGCTACCAAATTTTGGACATGCAGAAACCACGGCCTCCGTGACGTCTTGAAACAGGTTTTGGCCATACGGACGCCAGCGACTTGAGCCTCTGTGTGATGTCATGAACTGGAACACGGAAGTGTTTCAGTCACACATACACACACATACACACACACACACAAAACAGTGACGTCACATGGACAGCTCGGACACCAGCTGCCAGTGCCTCTATGACGTCATGAACTGGAACCCGGTAGTGTTTTCGTTCGGAACCCGGAAGTGTTTTCGAACACTCACTTTCCCTCTACTCTTTTGCAGTGCTTTTGAGTTGGCACTTAGAGGTCACCACGAGAATGAAGAATTGGTAAATCGTGGAATAGGCCTATTTAGAGAATTAGTTGATTATCCTGCAGAACTTGATGTTGTGTTGCGAGAACATCTGCAGAACGCTACAGTGTTTAAGGGGACTTCTAAAAGTATACAGAACGATATTTAAATAGCATGTTGGCGGTGTGCAAAGAAGAAATTTATAATCAAATTAAAAATTCCGATTTCTTGGCTATTCAATGTGACGAAACTACAATGTTACGAATTGGTGCCAAATGGTACTAATATTTAGAAACATTTTTGATGGAACTGTTCGTGAGAGCCTTTGGTGCTTTAGAAGAGTCTAAGATAAATCAGCAGAAGGGATACAAAAATGTATAGAAGAAGAAATTGATCCTATAATTATGGAAAAACCACAAAAGTAAATCGCTCAAACATACGATGGGGCAAATGTAATGAGTGGCGCTACAAGTGGTGTTCAAAGTTATACTAATCCTTACGCTCATTACATACATTGTTATGCTCACCAGCTTAATCTCTTGATCCAAAATGCATCCTCACAGCATGCTAAAGCGCGAGTGTTTTTTAATAATTTATCAGCAATTTCCACATGTTTTTCAAATTCTTCAAATAGTTGCGATATGTTAGAAGAAATAGTCAAGCACAGGTTACCAAAAGTAGCAACAACCAGATGGAACTATAACATTAGGACAGTCAATACTGTGTTCGAGAATCGAGAGAAGCTGATAGAAGTGTTTGAAGAGATTAAAGATAAATGCCTAAGAAGCGTTACTTCTAATGAAGCTTCTGATCTCAGACGAGCTCTAGAAGACCCAGAATTTTTATTTTGGGTCACATTTTTTCACAATCTTTTGCCTCATGTTGACATTCTTATAATCAAATCCAGTCAAGAAATAAGGATAGTATCCAACTTCAATCTGATATACAAAATTTTGAGATTTGTGTTAAAAACTTTATAAACGAGATTAACACTATTCAAAGCAATATTGAAGAAAATTTTCATTCAACAAAGAGAAGAAAGACGATAATTTACCAAGAAGTGCGTTTGCCAAAGAAGCGTGTTATGTAATTATTTTAAAGATGAAAGCCAGATTCTCATATCGTGGCCATCTGCAAGCAGCTCAGTTGTTTAATTCAGAATCAATACCACAATATTCAAAAGAATTTCCAGTGGGCATTTCGGATACAGTGTGTTCTTCATATCCAGTTCTAGACCAGACTCTTTTCAAAACAGAATTAGAAGTTATTTACTCACGACCGGACTTTAATCAAATAATTGCAGCAACAAACTTCCTTACATTATAGCTGCAATATAATCTTACTGATATTTTCCCGGAAACTATAAAAATACTAAAAATGATTTTAACAACGCCAATCACAACTGCAGAATCAGAGCGTTGTTTTTCAACTCTTAAAAGAGTCAAGACAGTTTTGCGAAATAGTACGGGTAATCATTGTTTAAATGCGTTGGCGATGATGTCCATAAATAAAAATTTAGTGAAGATATTGACAGTTTCGATGACAAAGTGTTGGAAAAATTTATATCTATGAAAAATAGGAGGGCGGAATTCACTTTTAAGAAATGATTTGCTTCATTCAATCCACTTTCCATTTCAGGTAAGATTTACATTGTTAAATTTTTTTATGATTGCGCCCCTCCGCCTGAAAAGTCACCAGCCGCCACTGCTGTGGAGACTCAATACTCAAGACTCAAATACGAACTTTGAAAAATAATTTATTTGGAAAGTTTGACGCAGCCTTAAAGCACTGTGACGAACCTGTTATGTTTAAACAAACGATTATTTTGAATCCTTAGCTTTACAGTAAAAGGTAATATTTTAAAACAATCAAAAACACTTTTAAAAATACTTAAAAATGATGGTAGACACTATGTAGCATAAACGTTTCGAAAGAAGTGTCTTTTAAAGGACATTTATTGACGTATCGTTATCTCTCTAGAAACGTAAACCGATCATCACTGTTCGATTTAGTTGTTAATAGATTCTATATTTTCAAATGGAAAATCTGTTAAAATACTTTAGCTGGTTTTATTAACAGTTATTTTTCGAAAATGTTACTAAATTTTATAATAATATTTTAAATTATTCGGTAAAATATTTCTTTGTTATAGTTATGATGGATGGGGCCATAATTCTGGAGTAAATAATAATCTTTCCTTATGATTATTTTGTTCCTTGTTATGCTAATCAGCTTAACATAGTAACGCATAATAAGGCAGGCGTCGAGTCAAAATAAACAAACCATAATCACTTTGCTAATAGTACGTACGTTTTGGGGTATTTTAGTTCGCTACTCCGAAGAATTTAACTGAATGAATAGAAGAAATTATTAAGTAGCCATCATCAAAAGTTCACATATGGGATAAACACATAAAATTTAACGAATTTCTAGTTCTGTCCGTATTTGTCCCATGTTCAAAGCTGTCTAATGACCTTAACGTTAGTATTATCCTTGTTCTGATATTAATTAACCTCATTTACTGCATGCACATAGGTAGACTCATTATCTTATTACTTACACAAAGTACCGTTACTTTAGTTACGTAAAGTTTTCAAAACATGGCGTGCCATCGCAGATTATCATTTCGGGTGAAAATAATGACGGAGCCTTATTCTGAGTGTCAGTATTGTTTTACTGCAAATATTATGATCCAACAGCTATGATCTAACTATTAGCAGTTATGAAAACACATACACATACACACACGCGCACGCGCACATGCACACACATATTTTGCAAAACTTGAGAATGTGCAATTTGTGTAGTACTAGCAAGTATAATTTTGGTCTGAAACGGGAACGCATCAGAGAGTAAAACGCCAACGTTAAATGAAAGCGTTAAACAACGTATGAAAGTGTATCCCCAAAGGGAAGTAGACGAACAACAAACAAACCAAATTATGCGTAAGTGTATCGTAGCAAAGCTTTGCATAGTGTAGTCTAAACAAACAAGAAATAACATTATTTGAAGAGGAAGAATTTGTTTTAAATATTAGAGAATCGGTTTTAATTGTTAGTGAAAACATATTATATAGCGTACATGAAATATATAAAGGAAGTAAGAAAACGCAGAATTTTAAAAGACGCACTCAGTTATGTGACCAATGAAGACTTGGTGAAGTGAACAGAAGGAGGATTCTGCGTAAGGTTTATGTGATGATATTGTAAGACGAATTGTCATTAAGCTGCAAAAGAAGGGCAGATAAAGGCCAAGCGTTGAGTGATGACGAAAAAGCTCTGAAACAAAACAGGTTCATAATTAACACTTACAGTGGATAAATAAAGTAATATTAAATAATGTTTGACGTTTAAGTCAACATGATAATTATTTTTTTAATAACAAATATAAAATTTTTAGTTTTTGTTTTTATTTATGTATAAAAGAAAAATTATATTAATTTATAATTACTTTTGAAACAGCATGAAATAGTAAATATTACAAAAGCCCAATATTGGTTTATACAGTAGGTACGTAGCTGAATTTAATTCGCCGCGTGTTTGTCTATCAGCTGATTTGTTGATTTTATTTTCAACAACAATTTCTACACTATTATCTATATCTTTTCTTTTATTTTATTTACAAATTAATGTTTTACAATTATACGCACGTTATTTTTGTCATCAGCAAATGCTACAGATGAGAAAAATAAATAAATAAAATACAATGGCCGTGAAGTTGGGCTGTTTCGTCCGGCTACGATGGCGCGGTAAGGAAGCAGAGTGGTGAGCAAGTGAGTATTGCTTAACTTTGGACCGATTTTATTTAGATTAATTAATTGTTGCGATCAGTGTAAAGTGTTATTAGTAGTAGCATTTCGCTTAGACCTATAATGTGAGCCAGTATGTACAATATCTGCGTCCACGGGGACAAAACAAAACGTCCTCAGTGACGTATTTCGCAGTTACAGCTTAACTCTTTCTACAGAGAGAAATACAAATTGAATTTTAGTGTGATGACAGTTGCCATTCCGGTTGGCTTTTCCATTTGTTTCCTTTCAAATTTTTTGTATATCATGTTTCCCTGAGTGCGTTGTGGGAGTAGTTTCGTACAAGCTTTTAATAATTGTAAACTAATCAGTTTTTTAAATAAGTTTTAAAAAACGCTGAATAAAAAAGAAGTATTTAAGATGTAGCGTGTAAATGTTTTGAGAATAAATGTTTTCGTAAAGGTTCTACAATAAGAATCATGGGTGAAAAATAACAACGAAAGTTCAAAACAAAAATTTGAAAGCGAAAATGATAAAATATAAACGATGCAGACTTGCACCAGAGTTAACTACTGGAGCGTACAATGGAAACTACAAGTGAATAAAGAGTGAATTGAGTTTGCACACACTTGTATCTTCTTGTGTGCCATGCTCGGTCTGCTGAACGTGCGCGATCACTCCTGCGATGGCTTCTCTATCTTCTGCCAAGTGACAAAGCTCTACTGCCAAGGGGACCTCTACTCTTTGGATACCGGTCCCCTCCATAATGTTTCTTAGTCAGGGGAGTTGTTTCCTTCCAATACCATTACGGCCCTTGATTCTTCCTTTCAGTATTAATTGTCGAAGGCAATATTTTCCCCCTCTAGACGTGACCAACATAAGTAATTTTTCTGCTTTTAATAGTGTTTATCCGTTCTTCGAAGGACTTCATGGTTGGAAGCCTGTCGACATCCTTGTATACATAAGACTTATTTCTCGAAAGAGACATATTTCGACGCGTACGTGAGTGTACTTTTCTCACGTACACTTGTTTTGTACAATTTCCCGTTATAATATAAAACATAGCTTATGTACAAATCAAACATTAACAGGAATTTTTTTTCGACGCTTGGTTTATTGAAAGTAGCTCTACAAATTTGACGCTCGTGTCAGAGGAAGAAAAATCCGCTTGTTTTTTTCTCTCTGAGATATTAAATAACGTAAACCCAAATAATATAGAACTTCACAATCGGTAGAGAAAAAAATGAGGTCTGCAGTGGTGTATTTAGTTTTTTTTTTCTGAAAAATATACCGTTATAAATTCAGGGCTTTCCCTTCTTTGAAAAGGGATTACCATTATTTTATATATAGACGTTACTATTTGATGAATCATCACGGCCAATTACAGAACCAACTAAGCTCGGAGTTATTCTTTGTCCTTTTGTTTTCCGAATTGCCAAATGATTTTACGGCAATGTGTAATAAAGCTGTTGTTCACAATATGTGCAGTCATAACACAAACACGCGCTGGTTAAATATTCGGGATAGTGAACGTTGTGGATTGTTGACTTAATTTAATTAACTTGGCGATTTTTATTACTTGTTGTGTACAGAGCGTATTGCAAAACTAAGAGAATTTTTGTAATACGAGGGTTGACTATTGATTTCTCTGGCGTTTATTGATATATTTTACTGTTTTATGTCACGAGTCATTCGATCCTGATAGTAATACTTGGACATGAGTAATCAAATAATTTAAGCAAGTCTGCACGTGAAAAACGGAAATCGTGTTCTCTTAGGTGAGTCTTGAACAAAAGCTGAATCTAAGCTTACTAGAAAAGGTTGGATTTGGCTCAAAAATAGAATCTAGGAAACGAATTTTTATGGACATATAATCGTTTTAGGTTACATAATGACAACCAAGAAACTTAGATACTGCAACGCTCCGAGGAACAGTAAAACTAATCGCAATGCATATTGTGTCACAGGATTTTATGATCAGGATTGTCGGTCTTTGAAGCGGATTCCACTCGAAAATATCAGGAAGAAATGACAGGAGAAACACGTTTTAAAACAATTTTAAAACGTTACGACAATAATAAAATTAGAAAGCTTGACCGTCATGAATAATATTTCACACAGTAAGAATGACAAACTTTGCTAACAGAGCTGCACAAAAAATTAAATAACTAAGGAGATAAATAATAATTGAATTAATATGAAGCATAAAAAGTAAAGAAAAGAAATACAAAGAAAATCCTACGAACAATAAAAATCGAATAAGAAGAACAAAAACAATAACAAGATGATGACGACGATGAAATGAAAGTCTTATTGTAAAAACGTTTTATTAATTTTAAATTCGAATCGAACATTAGTAAGGACAGGAGTTATCTGAACTGAAATAGTAAAAATTATTGAAATGAGATGACGGTGATGAGATGATGATGATGATGATGACCACGACGACGACGATGACGATGATGATGATGACAATAATAGCAAATAATAATGTTGTGTAATAATCGCACAACCGAAAATTCAACCCTACGCCCGAGCCAACAACATCTTGGCCTCGTCAGTAACAGTCAGCAGCTGTCACTCTTTAGCTGGCTAACAGGACAATGGTAAATGATTTATGACAATGATGTATGATCTACTTGAAAACACACCGCAGCCTGCGTTCGCAAGTCGTAAATGATGGTCTCAGGGAACCAGAACACACCCTGTTCAACTTGGTCCTATATGCGGTATTCCATGGATCCGCTGCAGTGGTATGTTTATTTCCCCGTACTAGCGAAACCGAAATGTCAGTCTCCTTTAATACAACTCCTGGAACTAAAGTGTTCCCTCATCATTAATATTCTCCTTTTCTGAGAATAAAAAGACGTAGAAATTACTCTTTTGTTTCAGAGAAACGCTTCTGCCATCAGTTGAAATTAGGCGAAATTATCCAAGCCCCTACGTATCTGTTTGTGAAGAGAGCGGAAGAGGACTTCGCTAGATTCCTTTTTTATCACCAAAGCAATTGCCATCATGTGCTGGATCTAATGTTAAAAAAATAATGGAAACGTCGGTAGACCTTATAGTTGAAACACTTTGCGATGACCAAACAAAACGGTATTAACATTACCGTGTTAATGTAATATTATTTTACTGGTACAGCGTATACCTCGCTAGTAAAAAAATATGAGTGGTCAAGGCATGACTCTAACGGATGTCCGCTTCGTAATCGTTGTCGCGTCTGTTGTTATCTAAGATATCAAAATGACTTTAATTCAGAATACATGTTTTTTTAATACCACACTAACTATCATTTGATGTGTCTACATTCTTTTGTATTTGATCAAGTATTATTAATTGTAGGAAATTATATTCTGTTTTTAATTATTAAAAAACGTATGTGGTTTATAACATAAAAAGTTGAGATAAACAATCATTAAAGTGTTAATTAAATTTTTATGTGTAATTAAATTTTTTAAAAGATTTCTCTCATAGTTACAGAAACCTTGTTTCGATGTTATGTGTTTGTGCGAATGCGAGGGAGATGTATGTCGTTCACCACCATATGGTGACCACTGTAACATTCTGAGTGCTTGTGAGTGGAGAGAATTTACACTCTGAAGAACAATTGTTTTAAAAAATTATTTTGACGAAAAAATGTAATTGGTTAAGGCATAATTCCACTGGATGTGCGCTTTATAAGCGTTGTTACCACTGTTATTATCTAAAATACTAAAAAGAGTTGAATTCAAGGTTTTGGTGTACCATTTTACACATGTAGTTAACACCATATTAATTATCATTTGATGTGTGTCTACATTCAGTATGTTATTATTAATATATTACACATCAACATTGTAATATTGTATGTTATTAATTATTATTATTATTGTTAGACATATAAGGCTTGTTTTGGTTGTAGTAAATGTAATTATTATTTTGTTAATTATATGTGTGTGTGTGTATGTGTGTATATATACATATATATATATATATATAGAGAGAGAGAGAGAGAGAGAGAGAGAGAGAGAACCTTCAAGGCTGCAAAAGAGAGAGAAAGCGAGAGAGAAAAAAGATTATTTTGTATAATTATGTAAATATATATATATATATAGATAAAGTTATTTTGTTTAGTTATGTATATAGAGAGAGGGCGTATGTTTTGCTCAATTATAATTGTCTTGTGAATATAGAACATGTGTGTGTAGAGAGAGAAAAAACTTATAGCTTATGATTTGATTGTAAAAGCTTTTGATATTATTAAAAATTATATATACATATAAACCATAACCTATGTTATTTTTATTATTATACCCCTTATACAAAACAATTATTCCTATCATACTTGAATAATCGCAAAAGCAGTAGAGATGTACGTCTCTCACATGGAATGTAACAGCAAAGAAACCGGTTTTTATAGTAGAGAAAGAGCGCTGCAAGTTACAACAGCTTGCCTGTGCCGGCTCTACGTCAACCTCACACTCACACACACACACACACACACACACAGAGCTTTATAAAACACGGACGCCAGCTATCAGTTCCTCTTTGAATACATTAACGGAACGTGGTAGTGTTTCACACACACACCGCTTGTACCAGCTTAGATGCTGTTTGACTGGTTTACAGGAGAATCGTCACAGGAGTAAATATATTTATTCAGTTAACAATTTTAGTAACGCATGATAAGAATATATGTTTTCTAAACAGTATTCAAATCGATGCATCTGTTTTATATTAACACAATATAAACATTATAATAATACAATATCCGGTTTTGAGTACCGGAGGAACCGCGTCGGGATGTCATTAATCACCAAATTTCGGAACCCGTCAGGTACCTATTGTCCCAAATTTTAACCGATCAATTTCGCGTAACGGTTTCTCCTCCCCGTCCAGAGTTTAGACATACAGGACTTGTTTTAGGGTGTACCCCCCATCCGTTGATTTAAACATTTCGGGTGTCAAAATTCGGACACCAAAAATTTCGGGTAACCCCATCCGTTGATTTAAACATTTCGGGTACTAAATTTCAGACACCGAAAATTTCGGGTACCCCCATCCGTTGATTTAAACATTTCAGACATCACGCCCTCTACGTCGTCGTCATGTGGGCGTACCCACAAATTTCGGGTACCCCCATCCGTTGTTTTAATCATTTAGGGTACCAAAATTCTGACATTAAAAAAATTTCGAGAGAGAACGATTATTTTGTTACATCAAAATAAACCAGAACGCGGAAGTGTTTTAACATTCGGACACCAGCTGCCAGGGCCTCTGTCATGCAAATTTCGGGTACCCCCATCCGTTGATTTAAACATTTCGGGTAACGGTACCCGATACCCCCAAAATTTCGAGTAACGGTACCCGATGACATAGCCTCTGCGCGTCCGGGCAACCGCCGAATTCCGGGTACCCCCATCCGCTACACATTGTTTTCGGCTACCAAATTTTGGACATGCAGAAACCACGGCCTCCGTGACGTCTTGAAACAGGTTTTGGCCATACGGACGCCAGCGTCTTGAGCCTCTGTGTGATGTCATGAACTGGAACACGGAAGTGTTTCAGTCACACATACACACACATACATACACACACACAAAACAGTGACGTCACATGGACAGCTCGGACACCAGCTGCCAGTGCCTCTATGACGTCATGAACTGGAACCCGGTAGTGTTTTCGTTCGGAACCCGGAAGTGTTTTCGAACACTCACTTTCCCTCTACTCTTTTGCAGTGCTTTTGAGTTGGCACTTAGAGGTCACCACGAGAATGAAGAATTGGTAAATCGTGGAATAGGCCTATTTAGAGAATTAGTTGATTATCCTGCAGAACTTGATGTTGTGTTGCGAGAACATCTGCAGAACGCTACAGTGTTTAAGGGGACTTCTAAAAGTATACAGAACGATATTTAAATAGCATGTTGGCGGTGTGCAAAGAAGAAATTTATAATCAAATTAAAAATTCCGATTTCTTGGCTATTCAATGTGACGAAACTACAATGTTACGAATTGGTGCCAAATGGTACTAATATTTAGAAACATTTTTGATGGAACTGTTCGTGAGAGCCTTTGGTGCTTTAGAAGAGTCTAAGATAAATCAGCAGAAGGGATACAAAAATGTATAGAAGAAGAAATTGATCCTATAATTATGGAAAAACCACAAAAGTAAATCGCTCAAACATACGATGGGGCAAATGTAATGAGTGGCGCTACAAGTGGTGTTCAAAGTTATACTAATCCTTACGCTCATTACATACATTGTTATGCTCACCAGCTTAATCTCTTGATCCAAAATGCATCCTCACAGCATGCTAAAGCGCGAGTGTTTTTTAATAATTTATCAGCAATTTCCACATGTTTTTCAAATTCTTCAAATAGTTGCGATATGTTAGAAGAAATAGTCAAGCACAGGTTACCAAAAGTAGCAACAACCAGATGGAACTATAACATTAGGACAGTCAATACTGTGTTCGAGAATCGAGAGAAGCTGATAGAAGTGTTTGAAGAGATTAAAGATAAATGCCTAAGAAGCGTTACTTCTAATGAAGCTTCTGATCTCAGACGAGCTCTAGAAGACCCAGAATTTTTATTTTGGGTCACATTTTTTCACAATCTTTTGCCTCATGTTGACATTCTTATAATCAAATCCAGTCAAGAAATAAGGATAGTATCCAACTTCAATCTGATATACAAAATTTTGAGATTTGTGTTAAAAACTTTATAAACGAGATTAACACTATTCAAAGCAATATTGAAGAAAATTTTCATTCAACAAAGAGAAGAAAGACGATAATTTACCAAGAAGTGCGTTTGCCAAAGAAGCGTGTTATGTAATTATTTTAAAGATGAAAGCCAGATTCTCATATCGTGGCCATCTGCAAGCAGCTCAGTTGTTTAATTCAGAATCAATACCACAATATTCAAAAGAATTTCCAGTGGGCATTTCGGATACAGTGTGTTCTTCATATCCAGTTCTAGACCAGACTCTTTTCAAAACAGAATTAGAAGTTATTTACTCACGACCGGACTTTAATCAAATAATTGCAGCAACAAACTTCCTTACATTATAGCTGCAATATAATCTTACTGATATTTTCCCGGAAACTATAAAAATACTAAAAATGATTTTAACAACGCCAATCACAACTGCAGAATCAGAGCGTTGTTTTTCAACTCTTAAAAGAGTCAAGACAGTTTTGCGAAATAGTACGGGTAATCATTGTTTAAATGCGTTGGCGATGATGTCCATAAATAAAAATTTAGTGAAGATATTGACAGTTTCGATGACAAAGTGTTGGAAAAATTTATATCTATGAAAAATAGGAGGGCGGAATTCACTTTTAAGAAATGATTTGCTTCATTCAATCCACTTTCCATTTCAGGTAAGATTTACATTGTTAAATTTTTTTATGATTGCGCCCCTCCGCCTGAAAAGTCACCAGCCGCCACTGCTGTGGAGACTCAATACTCAAGACTCAAATACGAACTTTGAAAAATAATTTATTTGGAAAGTTTGACGCAGCCTTAAAGCACTGTGACGAACCTGTTATGTTTAAACAAACGATTATTTTGAATCCTTAGCTTTACAGTAAAAGGTAATATTTTAAAACAATCAAAAACACTTTTAAAAATACTTAAAAATGATGGTAGACACTATGTAGCATAAACGTTTCGAAAGAAGTGTCTTTTAAAGGACATTTATTGACGTATCGTTATCTCTCTAGAAACGTAAACCGATCATCACTGTTCGATTTAGTTGTTAATAGATTCTATATTTTCAAATGGAAAATCTGTTAAAATACTTTAGCTGGTTTTATTAACAGTTATTTTTCGAAAATGTTACTAAATTTTATAATAATATTTTAAATTATTCGGTAAAATATTTCTTTGTTATAGTTATGATGGATGGGGCCATAATTCTGGAGTAAATAATAATCTTTCCTTATGATTATTTTGTTCCTTGTTATGCTAATCAGCTTAACATAGTAACGCATAATAAGGCAGGCGTCGAGTCAAAATAAACAAACCATAATCACTTTGCTAATAGTACGTACGTTTTGGGGTATTTTAGTTCGCTACTCCGAAGAATTTAACTGAATGAATAGAAGAAATTATTAAGTAGCCATCATCAAAAGTTCACATATGGGATAAACACATAAAATTTAACGAATTTCTAGTTCTGTCCGTATTTGTCCCATGTTCAAAGCTGTCTAATGACCTTAACGTTAGTATTATCCTTGTTCTGATATTAATTAACCTCATTTACTGCATGCACATAGGTAGACTCATTATCTTATTACTTACACAAAGTACCGTTACTTCAGTTACGTAAAGTTTTCAAAACATGGCGTGCCATCGCAGATTATCATTTCGGGTGAAAATAATGACGGAGCCTTATTCTGAGTGTCAGTATTGTTTTACTGCAAATATTATGATCCAACAGCTATGATCTAACTATTAGCAGTTATGAAAACACATACACATACACACACGCGCACGCGCACATGCACACACATATTTTGCAAAACTTGAGAATGTGCAATTTGTGTAGTACTAGCAAGTATAATTTTGGTCTGAAACGGGAACGCATCAGAGAGTAAAACGCCAACGTTAAATGAAAGCGTTAAACAACGTATGAAAGTGTATCCCCAAAGGGAAGTAGACGAACAACAAACAAACCAAATTATGCGTAAGTGTATCGTAGCAAAGCTTTGCATAGTGTAGTCTAAACAAACAAGAAATAACATTATTTGAAGAGGAAGAATTTGTTTTAAATATTAGAGAATCGGTTTTAATTGTTAGTGAAAACATATTATATAGCGTACATGAAATATATAAAGGAAGTAAGAAAACGCAGAATTTTAAAAGACGCACTCAGTTATGTGACCAATGAAGACTTGGTGAAGTGAACAGAAGGAGGATTCTGCGTAAGGTTTATGTGATGATATTGTAAGACGAATTGTCATTAAGCTGCAAAAGAAGGGCAGATAAAGGCCCAGCGTTGAGTGATGACGAAAAAGCTCTGAAACAAAACAGGTTCATAATTAACACTTACAGTGGATAAATAAAGTAATATTAAATAATGTTTGACGTTTAAGTCAACATGATAATTATTTTTTTAATAACAAATATAAAATTTTTAGTTTTTGTTTTTATTTATGTATAAAAGAAAAATTATATTAATTTATAATTACTTTTGAAACAGCATGAAATAGTAAATATTACAAAAGCCCAATATTGGTTTATACAGTAGGTACGTAGCTGAATTTAATTCGCCGCGTGTTTGTCTATCAGCTGATTTGTTGATTTTATTTTCAACAACAATTTCTACACTATTATCTATATCTTTTCTTTTATTTTATTTACAAATTAATGTTTTACAATTATACGCACGTTATTTTTGTCATCAGCAAATGCTACAGATGAGAAAAATAAATAAATAAAATACAATGGCCGTGAAGTTGGGCTGTTTCGTCCGGCTACGATGGCGCGGTAAGGAAGCAGAGTGGTGAGCAAGTGAGTATTGCTTAACTTTGGACCGATTTTATTTAGATTAATTAATTGTTGCGATCAGTGTAAAGTGTTATTAGTAGTAGCATTTCGCTTAGACCTATAATGTGAGCCAGTATGTACAATATCTGCTTCCACGGGGACAAAACAAAACGTCCTCAGTGACGTATTTCGCAGTTACAGCTTAACTCTTTCTACAGAGAGAAATACAAATTGAATTTTAGTGTGATGACAGTTGCCATTCCGGTTGGCTTTTCCATTTGTTTCCTTTCAAATTTTTTGTGTATCATGTTTCCCTGAGTGCGTTGTGGGAGTAGTTTCGTACAAACTTTTAATAATTGTAAACTAATCAGTTTTTTAAATAAGTTTTAAAAAACGCTGAATAAAAAAGAAGTATTTAAGATGTAGCGTGTAAATGTTTTGAGAATAAATGTTTTCGTAAAGGTTCTACAATAAGAATCATGGGTGAAAAATAACAACGAAAGTTCAAAACAAAAATTTGAAAGCGAAAATGATAAAATATAAACGATGCAGACTTGCACCAGAGTTAACTACTGGAGCGTACAATGGAAACTACAAGTGAATAAAGAGTGAATTGAGTTTGCACACACTTGTATCTTCTTGTGTGCCATGCTCGGTCTGCTGAACGTGCGCGATCACTCCTGCGATGGCTTCTCTATCTTCTGCCAAGTGACAAAGCTCTACTGCCAAGGGGACCTCTACTCTTTGGATACCGGTCCCCTCCATAATGTTTCTTAGTCAGGGGAGTTGTTTCCTTCCAATACCATTACGGCCCTTGATTCTTCCTTTCAGTATTAATTGTCGAAGGCAATATTTTCCCCCTCTAGACGTGACCAACATAAGTAATTTTTCTGCTTTTAATAGTGTTTATCCGTTCTTCGAAGGACTTCATGGTTGGAAGCCTGTCGACATCCTTGTATACATAAGACTTATTTCTCGAAAGAGACATATTTCGACGCGTACGTGAGTGTACTTTTCTCACGTACACTTGTTTTGTACAATTTCCCGTTATAATATAAAACATAGCTTATGTACAAATCAAACATTAACAGGAATTTTTTTTCGACGCTTGGTTTATTGAAAGTAGCTCTACAAATTTGACGCTCGTGTCAGAGGAAGAAAAATCCGCTTGTTTTTTTCTCTCTGAGATATTAAATAACGTAAACCCAAATAATATAGAACTTCACAATCGGTAGAGAAAAAAATGAGGTCTGCAGTGGTGTATTTAGTTTTTTTTTTCTGAAAAATATACCGTTATAAATTCAGGGCTTTCCCTTCTTTGAAAAGGGATTACCATTATTTTATATATAGACGTTACTATTTGATGAATCATCACGGCCAATTACAGAACCAACTAAGCTCGGAGTTATTCTTTGTCCTTTTGTTTTCCGAATTGCCAAATGATTTTACGGCAATGTGTAATAAAGCTGTTGTTCACAATATGTGCAGTCATAACACAAACACGCGCTGGTTAAATATTCGGGATAGTGAACGTTGTGGATTGTTGACTTAATTTAATTAACTTGGCGATTTTTATTACTTGTTGTGTACAGAGCGTATTGCAAAACTAAGAGAATTTTTGTAATACGAGGGTTGACTATTGATTTCTCTGGCGTTTATTGATATATTTTACTGTTTTATGTCACGAGTCATTCGATCCTGATAGTAATACTTGGACATGAGTAATCAAATAATTTAAGCAAGTCTGCACGTGAAAAACGGAAATCGTGTTCTCTTAGGTGAGTCTTGAACAAAAGCTGAATCTAAGCTTACTAGAAAAGGTTGGATTTGGCTCAAAAATAGAATCTAGGAAACGAATTTTTATGGACATATAATCGTTTTAGGTTACATAATGACAACCAAGAAACTTAGATACTGCAACGCTCCGAGGAACAGTAAAACTAATCGCAATGCATATTGTGTCACAGGATTTTATGATCAGGATTGTCGGTCTTTGAAGCGGATTCCACTCGACAATATCAGGAAGAAATGACAATAGAAACACGTTTTAAAACAATTTTAAAACGTTACGACAATAATAAAATTAGAAAGCTTGACCGTCATGAATAATATTTCACACAGTAAGAATGACAAACTTTGCTAACAGAGCTGCACAAAAAATTAAATAACTAAGGAGATAAATAATAATTGAATTAATATGAAGCATAAAAAGTAAAGAAAAGAAATACAAAGAAAATCCTACGAACAATAAAAATCGAATAAGAAGAACAAAAACAATAACAAGATGATGACGACGATGAAATGAAAGTCTTATTGTAAAAACGTTTTATTAATTTTAAATTCGAATCGAACATTAGTAAGGACAGGAGTTATCTGAACTGAAATAGTAAAAATTATTGAAATGAGATGACGGTGATGAGATGATGATGATGATGATGACCACGACGACGACGATGACGATGATGATGATGACAATAATAGCAAATAATAATGTTGTGTAATAATCGCACAACCGAAAATTCAACCCTACGCCCGAGCCAACAACATCTTGGCCTCGTCAGTAACAGTCAGCAGCTGTCACTCTTTAGCTGGCTAACAGGACAATGGTAAATGATTTATGACAATGATGTATGATCTACTTGAAAACACACCGCAGCCTGCGTTCGCAAGTCGTAAATGATGGTCTCAGGGAACCAGAACACACCCTGTTCAACTTGGTCCTATATGCGGTATTCCATGGATCCGCTGCAGTGGTATGTTTATTTCCCCGTACTAGCGAAACCGAAATGTCAGTCTCCTTTAATACAACTCCTGGAACTAAAGTGTTCCCTCATCATTAATATTCTCCTTTTCTGAGAATAAAAAGACGTAGAAATTACTCTTTTGTTTCAGAGAAACGCTTCTGCCATCAGTTGAAATTAGGCGAAATTATCCAAGCCCCTACGTATCTGTTTGTGAAGAGAGCGGAAGAGGACTTCGCTAGATTCCTTTTTTATCACCAAAGCAATTGCCATCATGTGCTGGATCTAATGTTAAAAAAATAATGGAAACGTCGGTAGACCTTATAGTTGAAACACTTTGCGATGACCAAACAAAACGGTATTAACATGAAAGCTTATTAGTGACATAGATGTTGAAGTGATTCCACATGGAACATTAAACAGCACGAAAGGTCTGCTAATCTGGAGAGATCTACAGTGTTCACTTCCTCTGAATACGAGATAGTCATCGAAATGCCTTCTCACTATGTCGTAGCTTGACAGAGGTGGACAATGAGAGAGGATAGATAGACAAATGTTTCCATCTGCTTCGAACATTCAATCAAACAAAATTAATAGAAAAATCAAAGTTGGTATATACATTTTGAGTGTGAGAGTTTTTATATTTCAACCTATACAATGTCACCAGTGTTTTCAGTCTGGGGACACTGCATCTAGATGTGCGAGAATCAAGACCGGCCTATGCCAGCCTGTTTTGGATGACAACATACTCTTGTGGTCCTTGAACAATTGATTTGAAAATTTTTGAGTTTATTATTTTATATATGATGATGACGATAGTTGGATTACTCTCAAAATATAGCCTATGTAAATTTGCAATATAATAAGAAAATATATTCTTGTAAAAAGTTTTATTTTTAAAAACATATATAATTTAAAACTTTAAAAAATAATACAATAAATACACACACGCAAGCAAATTATATAACTGGATTAAATGAAACGTGGTTATATGTATAATTGAAACTTCAAAGAATTATATATATATTTAAAACACACGCGCGCGCGCGCGCGCATGCACGTATTATATATAACTTTGTGTATGTATAGAAAGTTTTTTTTCTAAACAGCAGCAGCGGTACGGCCCTGTGATAATAACAACACCGTTTGTGAAGGAATAATTACGATAACTGTAATAGTCCTGACCTCTACACGTTACTCTACAATGTCCACTACTGTTCTTTTTTCCCTCCACACACAAGGTACACAGTGTACGGCGTGATTCGTCGCAACCCCTCATCGTTGAAGACTCCTGCGTTACTCCCGTGTATGGGGTACTTTATAGTTTCTCGTCAGCGTGGTCCTGTGTGGTGGCGAGCACAGTCCCGTACTTACTGTCAGCGTTCTGCAACGAAACTACAGGGTATTTCACGCCCATTGTCAATTCACCACACTTTTGTATTGTATTGCTTGATTGCAGCAAACTTTGTTAAGACGGAAGCCATTGCAAATGTATGCGTCAACGTCTGATACAATAATGCTGACTCCGGCAAAGGGGGAAAAACAAAAACGAGATGTTACGCACTAAGCGTTAGTAGGGGGAAAATAAGGGTTCAAACTCACTTTCACTTTCTATCAGCATCACTTTCACTTTCTATCAGCTGGACCACAGCATCACTTTCACTTTCTATCAGCTGGACCATTATATTTTTATATGCCGTCTTTCGCGAGCCTAGATCACTTTCACTTTCTATCAGCTGGAATTTCCGCGACTACATTTTTTATTTACTTATTTTTAATTTGATATTTTTATTTTTTTAATTAAATTGATTTGCATATCCGCGAATATATGCCGCCTTTCGCGAGCCTAGATCACTTTCACTTTCTATCAGCTGGACCCGTAGCATCCCAAATAGACCACAGCATCCGCGAATTTCCGCGAATATAATTTTTTATTTTTTTATATGCCGCCTTTCGCGAGCCTAGATCACTTTCACTTTCTATCAGCTGGACCCGCAGCATCCCAAATAGACCACAGCATCCGTGAATTTCCGCGAATATATTTTTTTTATTTTTAAATAAAGCTGATTTGCATATCAGGGGTGGGTGGTGGGTGGGGGTTTCCGACTTGATGCATTATAGTGTATATATTAAATATATGATCAGGGTTACCAACCTTGCATGAGTTCAAATTTGTTGTGTGTTATAATGTATATTAAATCTATATGATCAGGTTTACCAACCTATGCATGGGTTCAAAATTGATATGTGTATTATAGTGTATATTAAAATATATGATCAGGGTTACCAATTTTTAAATAAAGGTGATTTGCATATCAGGGGTGGGTGGTGGGTGGGGGTTCCAACTTGATGCATTATAGTGTATATTAAAAATATATGATCAGGATTACCAACCTTTGCATGAGTTCAAACTTGATATGTGTATTATAGTGTATATTAAAATATATGATCAGGGTTACCAATCTTGCATTATTGTGTATAGAACAGATCTGCCAACATTTTTCTTCGGTGGGAAATTCAAACTATATTAGCAGACGCATTATAGTGTATAGTAAATTATATGACTGTTGACGACTTCGATATCAATGTATCAACTCTCTCTCCCTTCCTCTCTCTTTGTCTCTAGACACAGTTATCGATCACGATCTAACTCTCTCTCTCTCTCTCACTCTCTCTCTTTCTCTCTCTGTGTTTATGTGACATCTCTCTCTCTCTCCTTAGCTCTCTTTATGTCATCGGTTTTACATAAGCGTCAGTAAGTCGTGCTACTTATGGATTATTGTAATTAGCGATACTAAAATGTAATCACCAGGTAATATATTTATCGCCTAATTCGTTGTGTCCTACTTCTAATTTTGGCACATGACGGTCATTGACTGCGATTTAGAAATTAATATACACAACATATGTGCTAGCACTCTCTCTCTTTATGTCATCGGTTTTACAGTGATATATCATCTCCCTCTCTCTCTCGCTCGCAGACGTCGGAAGAAATTCCTAGTTTATAATGTAATTACCCACATTGTGTACGTCTCTCTCTCGCTGCAAACGTTGACAAGAATTCCCTTATTCAAAGCGATTTGTATGTGTACACAAACTTAAATATGGTTTACAGACCATTGTAATTTTAAAAATTCATTTTTGCATTAATTAAATATATGTCGTAAACAATGAAATAATAATATTTCGTCATTAGAAAGTTATATTCAGTGTGGTAATTAGTGATAGAAAGATTAACTATGCACGCGCGCGCGCACACACACACACACACACACACACACACACACACACACACAAGTTGACAGCACCAATAAGGTATGATTTGAACCTTTCGGGTGCGTGCGCGTTAATTATTTTATGCTGAGTATAACACTGGTCAATGACCTTGGGTTAAGCTGGTGTTGTACGTTACTAAAATCATACCAAATATTTTCATTCTAAGCATGTATTACTGTTTAGTAATAATTACAACCCAACAAAGGATATATAAGTTTGTGTACATGGATTGTATATTGCAAGCACGAAATTATTATTTAAATCCGATATCTGTTTTTATTAAAATCATACAATGTCAAAAGAGGATAGTTGTCTGTTACGAACCAGTACTAACTCTCCTATATGATATTCTATTTGTTTGTACTCTTCTTGTATTGTCGTCTGGCTGGTGACAGCACGTAGCAGTCATTGACCTGATTGTGTGTGTGTATGTGTGTGTGTGTGTGTGTGTGTGTGTGTGTATGTGTGTGAAGTTAACATGGTTTATAAAATAAATACAATATTAATAATAATAATAATTTTTGACATTGCAAGATTTTTAAATAATAATAATTTTACGGCCGTAGATACAGTCTACATGGAAGTTTATCTGTAACATAACAATACAATCGATATTAGAATCACTGATACGATAAATATTCAATTATCACGCGCACACGCACAGTCAGTGGAAAGAAAGAATCAATGCGTTAAGTGAGTAAACTTTTTTCAAGTATATGTCATTTTCATAAAGTTAATGTACTTTCAAATAATTTGTAATCAAACCAAATATTATTCAATGAAACTTTAGTAAATACTAATTAGAATCGACGATACATTTATCACGTACATGTAAATTCAATTATTAAAGTGTTAAGCCCTGGAAGTTGAAACTACACACACACACGTACAAACACATTAGCGAGCACGGAGTTCCATAATTTGTGTTCACATTTGTTAAGACCACGATTCTGACCACCTGATATTACGTAAACATGTTTGTTCTACCTAAATATCTTCATACAATAAAGGCTACGTCTCAGTCATTACGAATAATGTTTATACAAAAGTTATATTTTAATATAGGAAACAGGAATAATCATACATATTAGAGTTTGCTTACTTCGCTCCCTCTCACGCTATCTCTCACACATACACATTTAGTATACAGAATTGTTCTCTAACTACAGCTGCAATCGTTCAGTTTCTAAACGTAAAAATTATTCACATTAAATCATTATCAAGTGCATTCTCTAACTACAGCTGCAATCGTCCAGTTTCGTCAGCGTACACACACACACACACACACACACAAGTAAAAAAAATTCATTTTACATTGATTAAATATATATATCGCAAACAATATTATAAAATAAATACAATATTTAATTTTGACATTGTAAGATTTTATCACCACTCATGATTATTATCGTATGCATATGTGTACAGAACAAACATAAATATAGTTTACAGACCAATGTAATGCAATATTTTTAAAAATCCATTTTGCATTGATTAAATATATATATATCACAAAGAATGTTATAAAATAAATACAATATTAATAATAATTTTTGTCATTGTAAGATTTTTAATAAAAACAGATAACGATTCACTAACAACAAAATGGACTGCACTCATACATTATTCCTGTTCCAGGAGCGAATTGACTGCAGTGATCTGCAATCGTTCAGTTTCTAAACGTAAAAATTATTCACATTAAAACATTATCAAGTGCATTCTCTAACTACAGCTGCAATCGTTCAGTTATCGTATGCATATGTGTACAGAACAAACATAAATATAGTTTACAGACCAATGTAATGCAATATTTTTAAAAATTCATTTTACATTGATTAAATGTATATATATATATATATATATTGCAAACAATATTATAAAATAAATACAAATCACAAACAATGTTATAAAATAAATAAAATATTAATAATAATTTTTGACATTGTACGATTTTAATAAAAACAGATAACGATTCACTAACAACAAAATGGACTGCACTCATACATTATTCTTGTTCCAGGAGCGACTTGACTGCAGTGATCAGACCTAGAGAAAAAGTACACTTTATCGTAATTACTTTGTAGTATAAACATTATACTTACATTGTCTCTATATGGCTCCGTTTTCCTCTTTTACACCCTGTAAATATATAATATACCGCCTTCCTTATTTGTTCGGGCTTAGGACCGACTCAAGATCACATGTAAATGTTTTTTGTTGTGTAAACAAATAACAAATTCAAGTAATATGAGGCTAAGTTACGGTGGCTCTGAAAAGAACCGATTAATAATTAGACCTAACGTTTGTGTGTTGTTTTATCATTTTAGCTGTGTCACCACAAACTGGCACTGCGGCATTACTCGAGCATGTAAAGCGTTAGGACAATCGTCCATCGTCCAGTCTTCAAATCTAACTTGACACGAACTACATCGTACAGTATCGCCATCCCCCTCGTACACAAACCCAGCGCGTGCCAGTGTTTGTGGACTCTGGTTGACATTTGGATACTTTAAATGGTAATCTTTACGTACACCCACTCTCTGTATTTTAAAATACGTACGTAGACGGCGTAAATATTCTTCATGATTGTACTTCATTGTACAGCTGTAAATGAAGAGTAATTTGCATGACTTCCCTTACACATTTATATGTAACTAGAAGTGGTGTAAGATCCCCACCACCTGCCCTTTTCTTCTTCTTCAAGTGGAAAGTGAAGAACAAACGATACATGATTACAACACCAGCTTAACTCAAGGGTCATTGTACACACACAGTGGAAAGCTTTCAGAAATTTGCGATACTGAAAGTATTTTCGTACATTAGTCATTGTATGCCTTCCCATTGTCCGTCAGTAAATATTTCATTCGGTTAGTATCATTTGTATGTCAAGAAAACTTAATAGAAGAAATAAAAAACTGCACAGTATGTTTCTTTGATTGCGAACGAAACATTAGACATCTCGTCTGTATTTCAGTTAGTTATAGTTTTCCGCTATGTTTTAGCTAATGGTCAACCAGTTGAAAGATTTTGGAAATTTGATAACCCTAAAGGCACGACGCAGAATCTATTGGTCTAAGTAAGCGTACATTTATTATGTAAATCATCTCTTTTTCAGTCATCTACGTATGTGCATTTGAATTATTTGCGCATGCGCATAACAGCTTTTTTAGTACAGTTGCACACACATCGACGCTTGCACTATATATAACCTGTCAACTTCGCAGGTGAAGAAATTAATTTCTATTTTTCATCTGTAACGACATGCGTGTATAATTTTAATTTATTTCACTATACACCTCTGAACCTATGTGTAATTATTTTGTAAACTGCGTTACCTGTGGAGGAACTGTTGCAGCAAACGTTAACACTAGAACGATTATATTATTATTATTATTATTCAGTGATATATACATACAATTTACTTATTAAACACTTCAAGGATTGGATTTCTACTCGTCATTTGTAACGATATACATACAATTACATTAAACCTGTACAATGGACGCACAGAGAGAGAGAGAGAGAGAGTGGACACACATGAGAGTAGCTCGATACTCAGTGACAACAACACACGTACACACACACAGTTAATATTTGTCAAATATATATATTTCTAAAATCATATACAGACGAGGCAATGACCCCCCTAACAAGGATCAATCACACTGACTGATACATCCTGCATTATAAAACTATTAATTAATTATTTAATACATTGAAAAATGAAGTCGACGTTTTGACAACGAGAGAGAGAGAGAGAGAGAGAGAGAGAGAGAGAGAGAGAGAGAGAGAGAGAGAGAGAGAGAGAGAGAGGAGGAGGGGTCATCGACCGTGATGGAAAAGCTTTCCCTCACTGCTTAAAGCTTTAAGAAGTTAGCGATACTGAAAGTATTTTCGTACATTAACCAAAATTAGGGAAACAATCGAACCGACAAACATTAATCCAAGAATTTATATTTTCAACATACATAGATTTCAATCCGCAAAGATGTATGCAGATAAATGAAATACATATTTTACATTAAAATACATTTCTGATTACTATACAAAGAATTACATATTGTTATTCTTCTCTATTTATGTTTCCAATTGTAATGGAGTGTTATGCTCAGCATAAAAGAAGTAATGCGCGCACTGAAGCCTATAATAACTGCTAACCGAATGAAATATTAACAGACGGACAACGGGTAGGCATACAATTTACCCACGAGGTTGAAATATAAAATAAACTTAATTTTCTCGATCTAACAAGGTTGGACAATAGTTTCAATACCACACAAGAAAGATCTTTTATAAAAGGTGACAGCACGTGCTGAAAACCGTATGCTTTCAGTATTCACGAAGATGAAGATTGTACAGTAAGCAAACAAATTGTCAATAAAAGATATGGACTTTTTGGCAGGTGACGAAGGCAGCACTGATCCGCTATTACCGAACAGTATTCGTTGTATACATTACACACACATACACACACACATGTTAGGTTAAATGCAACCTCCATACAAAAACAGATATCGGATTTAAATAATAATTTCGTGCTTGCAATATATACTACCTATGTACACAAATTTAAAATATAGTTTACTGACCATTGTAATACAAGAGGTCATTGACACGACTTTACACTGGTTTAGCATAGTTACTTATGTTAGGTTGAACGCAACACACACACACACACACACACAAGAATCAGATTTTTTGTATACGTTCTAGGTGAAAAACTACTGGGGTGTCTCTGACTTTAGTTGGAAATAAATAACATTACAGATATTGATATGGTACTATGAGTAGCCTATACGTGAATACTATACATCAGACTGCATGTATCAGTCATTAGCAATCTAACGTTACGACGGCAGCATAACGATAATGAAAGCCATACATTATCGTTTGCTAACGTTTGTATTTTGTCTAAGCTATGTTAACTTCACACACACACACACACACACACACACACACACACACACACACACACACACACACACACACACACACACACACACACACACACACACACACACACACAAGAAACAGTTTTTTTGTATACGTTCTAGGTGAAAAACTACTTTTTGGCAGGTGACGAAGGCAGCACTGATCCTCTATTACCGAACAGTATTCGTTGTATACATTACACACACACATGTTAGGTTAAACGCAACCTCCATACAAAAACAGATATCGGATTTAAATAATAATTTCGTGCTTGCAATATATACTACCTATGTACACAAATTTAAAATATAGTTTACTGACCATTGTAATACAAGAGGTCATTGACACGACTTTACACTGGTTTAGCATAGTTACTCATGTTAGGTTGTACGCAACACACACACACACACACACACACACACACACACACACAAGAATCAGATTTTTTGTATACGTTCTAGGTGAAAAACTACTGCGGTGTCTCTGACTTTAGTTGGAAATAAATAACATTACAGATATTGATATGGTACTATGAGTAGCCTATACGTGAATACCATACATCAGACTGCATGTATCTGTCATTAGCAATCTAACGTTACGACGGCATGTTAAATATCAAATTATCACATACACACACACGCGCACACACACACATGTTAGGTTAAAAAATGCAGTCCACTTACGTTTCATGTTAGGTTAAAATGCAGTCTACTTACGTTTCACTTTAGGTTAAAAAATGCAGTCCACGTACGTTTCACGTTTACATTAGGTTAAAATGCAGTCCACTTACGTTTCATGTTAGGTTAAAATGCAGTCTACTTACGTTTCACGTTAGGTTAAAATGCAAACACACACACACACACACACACACACACACACACACACACACGTGTATGTTATTTAAATTATTATTTAAATAACATACACACGTGTTAGGTTGCAACCTAACACGTGTGTGTGTGTGTGTGTGTGTGTGTGTGTGTGTGTGTGTGTGTGTGTGTGTGTGTGTGTGTGTGTGTGTGTGTGTGCATTTTAACCTAACGTGAAACGTAAGTAGACTGCATTTTAACCTAACATGAAACGTAAGTGGACTGCATTTTAACCTAACGTAAACGTGAAACGTACGTGGACTGCATTTTTTAACCTAACGTGAAACGTAAGTAGACTGCATTTTAACCTAACGTAAACGTGAAACGTACGTGGACTCCATTTTTTAACCTAACGTGAAACGTAAGTAGACTGCATTTTAACCTAACATGAAACCTAAGTGGACTGCACTTTTAACCTAACATGTGAGTGTGTGCGCGTGTGTGTGTATGTGATAATTTGATATTTAACATGCCGTCGTAACGTTAGATTGCTAATGACAGATACATGCAGTCTGATGTATAGTATTCACGTATAGGCTACTCATAGTACCATATCAATATCTGTAATGTTATTTATTTCCAACTAAAGTCAGAGACACCCCAGTAGTTTTTCACCTAGAACGTATACAAAAAATCTGATTCTTGTGTGTGTGTGTGTGTGTGTTGCGTTCAACCTAACATAAGTAACTATGCTAAACCAGTGTAAAGTCGTGTCAATGACCTCTTGTATTACAATGATCAGTAAACTATATTTTAAATTTGTGTACATAGGTAGTATATATTGCAAGCACGAAATTATTATTTAAATCCGATATCTGTATTTGTATGGAGGTTGCGTTTAACCTAACATGTGTGTGTGTATGTGTGTGTAATGTATACAACGAATACTGTTCGGTAATAGCGGATCAGTGCTGCCTTCGTCACCTGCCAAAAAGTCCATATCTTTTATTGACAATTTGTTTGCTTACTGTACAATCTTCATCTTCGTGAATACTGAAAGCATACGGTTTTCAGCACGTGCTGTCACCTTTTTATAAAAGATCTTTCTTATGTGGTATTGAAACTATTGTCCAACCTTGTTAGATCGAGAAAATTAAGTTTATTTTATATTTCAACCTCGTGGGTAAATTGTATGCCTCCCCGTTGTCCGTCTGTAAATATTTCATTCGGTTAGCAGTTATTATAGGCTTCAGTGCGCGCATTACTTCTTTTATGCTGAGCATAACACTCCATTACAATTGGAAACATAAATAGAGAAGAATAACAATATGTAATTCTTTGTATAGTAATCAGAAATGTATTTTAATGTAAAATATGTATTTCATTTATCTGCATACATCTTTGCGGATTGAAATCTATGTATGTTGAAAATGTAAATTCTTGGATTAATGTTTGTCGGTTCGATTGTTTCCCTAATTTTGGTTAATGTACGAAAATACTTTCAGTATCGCTAACTTCTTAAAGCTTTAAGCAGTGAGGGAAAGCTTTTCCATCACGGTCGATGACCCCTCCTCTCTCTCTCCCTCTCTCTCTCTCTCTCTCTCTCTCTGTCTCTCTCTCTCTCTCTTTCTCTCTCTCTCTCTCTCTCTCTCTCTCTCTCTCTCTCGTTGTCAAAACGTCGACTTCATTTTTCAATGTATTAAATAATTAATTAATAGTTTTATAATGCAGGATGTATCAGTCAGTGTGATTGATCCTTGTTAGGGGGGTCATTGCCTCGTCTGTATATGATTTTAGAAATATATATATTTGACAAATATTAACTGTGTGTGTGTACGTGTGTTGTTGTCACTGAGTATCGAGCTACTTACATGTGTGTCCACTCTCTCTCTCTCTCTCTCTGTGCGTCCATTGTACAGGTTTAATGTAATTGTATGTATATCGTTACAAATGACGAGTAGAAATCCAATCCTTGAAGTGTTTAATAAGTAAATTGTATGTATATATCACTGAATAATAATAATAATAATATAATCGTTCTAGTGTTAACGTTTGCTGCAACAGTTCCTCCACAGGTAACGCAGTTTACAAAATAATTACACATAGGTTCAGAGGTGTATAGTGAAATAAATTAAAATTATACACGCATGTCGTTACAGATGAAAAATAGAAATTAATTTCTTCACCTGCGAAGTTGACAGGTTATATATAGTGCAAGCGTCGATGTGTGTGCAACTGTACTAAAAAACTGTTATGCGCATGCGCAAATAATTCAAATGCACATACGTAGATGACTGAAAAAGAGATGATTTACATAATAAATGTACGCTTACTTAGACCAATAGATTCTGCGTCGTGCCTTTAGGGTTATCAAATTTCCAAAATCTTTCAACTGGTTGACCATTAGCTAAAACATAGCGGAAAACTATAACTAACTGAAATACAGACGAGATGTCTAATGTTTCGTTCGCAATCAAAGAAACATACTGTGCAGTTTTTTATTTCTTCTATTAAGTTTTCTTGACATACAAATGATACTAACCGAATGAAATATTTACTGACGGACAATGGGAAGGCATACAATGACTAATGTACGAAAATACTTTCAGTATCGCAAATTTCTGAAAGCTTTCCACTGTGTGTGTACAATGACCCTTGAGTTAAGCTGGTGTTGTAATCATGTATCGTTTGTTCTTCACTTTCCACTTGAAGAAGAAGAAAAGGGCAGGTGGTGGGGATCTTACACCACTTCTAGTTACATATAAATGTGTAAGGGAAGTCATGCAAATTACTCTTCATTTACAGCTGTACAATGAAGTACAATCATGAAGAATATTTACGCCGTCTACGTACGTATTTTAAAATACAGAGAGTGGGTGTACGTAAAGATTACCATTTAAAGTATCCAAATGTCAACCAGAGTCCACAAACACTGGCACGCGCTGGGTTTGTGTACGAGGGGGATGGCGATACTGTACGATGTAGTTCGTGTCAAGTTAGATTTGAAGACTGGACGATGGACGATTGTCCTAACGCTTTACATGCTCGAGTAATGCCGCAGTGCCAGTTTGTGGTGACACAGCTAAAATGATAAAACAACACACAAACGTTAGGTCTAATTATTAATCGGTTCTTTTCAGAGCCACCGTAACTTAGCCTCATATTACTTGAATTTGTTATTTGTTTACACAACAAAAAACATTTACATGTGATCTTGAGTCGGTCCTAAGCCCGAACAAATAAGGAAGGCGGTATATTATATATTTACAGGGTGTAAAAGAGGAAAACGGAGCCATATAGAAACAATGTAAGTATAATGTTTATACTACAAAGTAATTACGATAAAGTGTACTTTTTCTCTAGGTCTGATCACTGCAGTCAAGTCGCTCCTGGAACAAGAATAATGTATGAGTGCAGTCCATTTTGTTGTTAGTGAATCGTTATCTGTTTTTATTAAAATCGTACAATGTCAAAAATTATTATTAATATTTTATTTATTTTATAACATTGTTTGTGATTTGTATTTATTTTATAATATTGTTTGCAATATATATATATATATATACATTTAATCAATGTAAAATGAATTTTTAAAAATATTCCATTACATTGGTCTGTAAACTATATTTATGTTTGTTCTGTACACATATGCATACGATAACTGAACGATTGCAGCTGTAGTTAGAGAATGCACTTGATAATGTTTTAATGTGAATAATTTTTACGTTTAGAAACTGAACGATTGCAGATCACTGCAGTCAAGTCGCTCCTGGAACAGGAATAATGTATGAGTGCAGTCCATTTTGTTGTTAGTGAATCGTTATCTGTTTTTATTAAAAAACTTACAATGACAAAAATTATTATTAATATTGTATTTATTTTATAACATTCTTTGTGATATATATATATTTAATCAATGCAAAATGGATTTTTAAAAATATTGCATTACATTGGTCTGTAAACTATATTTATGTTTGTTCTGTACACATATGCATACGATAATAATCATGAGTGGTGATAAAATCTTACAATGTCAAAATTAAATATTGTATTTATTTTATAATATTGTTTGCGATATATATATTTAATCAATGTAAAATGAATTTTTTTTACTTGTGTGTGTGTGTGTGTGTGTGTGTACGCTGACGAAACTGGACGATTGCAGCTGTAGTTAGAGAATGCACTTGATAATGATTTAATGTGAATAATTTTTACGTTTAGAAACTGAACGATTGCAGCTGTAGTTAGAGAACAATTCTGTATACTAAATGTGTATGTGTGAGAGATAGCGTGAGAGGGAGCGAAGTAAGCAAACTCTAATATGTATGATTATTCCTGTTTCCTATATTAAAATATAACTTTTGTATAAACATTATTCGTAATGACTGAGACGTAGCCTTTATTGTATGAAGATATTTAGGTAGAACAAACATGTTTACGTAATATCAGGTGGTCAGAATCGTGGTCTTAACAAATGTGAACACAAATTATGGAACTCCGTGCTCGCTAATGTGTTTGTACGTGTGTGTGTGTAGTTTCAACTTCCAGGGCTTAACACTTTAATAATTGAATTTACATGTACGTGATAAATGTATCGTCGATTCTAATTAGTATTTACTAAAGTTTCATTGAATAATATTTGGTTTGATTACAAATTATTTGAAAGTACATTAACTTTATGAAAATGACATATACTTGAAAAAAGTTTACTCACTTAACGCATTGATTCTTTCTTTCCACTGACTGTGCGTGTGCGCGTGATAATTGAATATTTATCGTATCAGTGATTCTAATATCGATTGTATTGTTATGTTACAGATAAACTTCCATGTAGACTGTATCTACGGCCGTAAAATTATTATTATTTAAAAATCTTGCAATGTCAAAAATTATTATTATTATTAATATTGTATTTATTTTATAAACCATGTTAACTTCACACACATACACACACACACACACACACACACACACACATACACACACACAATCAGGTCAATGACTGCTACGTGCTGTCACCAGCCAGACGACAATACAAGAAGAGTACAAACAAATAGAATATCATATAGGAGAGTTAGTACTGGTTCGTAACAGACAACTATCCTCTTTTGACATTGTATGATTTTAATAAAAACAGATATCGGATTTAAATAATAATTTCGTGCTTGCAATATACAATCCATGTACACAAACTTATATATCCTTTGTTGGGTTGTAATTATTACTAAACAGTAATACATGCTTAGAATGAAAATATTTGGTATGATTTTAGTAACGTACAACACCAGCTTAACCCAAGGTCATTGACCAGTGTTATACTCAGCATAAAATAATTAACGCGCACGCACCCGAAAGGTTCAAATCATACCTTATTGGTGCTGTCAACTTGTGTGTGTGTGTGTGTGTGTGTGTGTGTGTGTGTGTGCGCGCGCGCGTGCATAGTTAATCTTTCTATCACTAATTACCACAATGAATATAACTTTCTAATGACGAAATATTATTATTTCATTGTTTACGATATATATTTAATTAATGCAAAAATGAATTTTTAAAATTACAATGGTCTGTAAACCATATTTAAGTTTGTGTACACATACAAATCGCTTTGAATAAGGGAATTCTTGTCAACGTTTGCAGAGAGAGAGAGACATACACAATGTGGGTAGTTACATTATAAACTAGGAATTTCTTCCGACGTCTGCGAGCGAGAGAGAGAGGGAGATGATATATCACTGTAAAACCGATGACATAAAGAGAGAGAGTGCTAGCATATATGTTGTTTATATTAATTTCTAAATCGCAGTCAATGACCGTCATGTGCCAAAATTAGAAGTAGGACACAACGAGGTAGGCGATAAATATATTTCCTGGTGATTACATTTTAGTATCGCTAATTACAATAATCCATAAGTAGCACGACTTACTGACGCTTATGTAAAACCGATGACATAAAGAGAGCTAACGAGAGAGAGAGAGATGTCACATAAACACAGAGAGAGAAAGAGAGAGAGTGTGAGAGAGAGAGAGAGTTTATATCGTGATCGATAACTGTGTCTAGAGACAAAGAGAGAGGAAGGGAGAGAGAGTTGATGCATTGATATCGAAGTCGTCAACAGTCATATAATTTACTATACACTATAGTGCGTCTGCTAATATAGTTTGAATTTCCCACCGAAGATAAATTTTGGCAGATCTGTTCTGTACACAATAATGCAAGATTGGTAACCCTGATCATATATTTTAATATACACTATAATACACATATCAAGTTTGAACTCATGCAAAGGTTGGTAACCCTGATCATATATTTTTAATATACACTATAATGCATCAAGTTGGAACTCCCACCCACCACCCACCCCTGATATGCAAATCAGCTTTATTTAAAAATTGGTAACCCTGATCATATATTTTAATATACACTATAATACACATATCAAGGTTGACCCATGCATAGGTTGGTAAACCTGATCATATAGATTTAATATACATTATAACACACAACAAATTTGAACTCATGCAAGGTTGGTAACCCTGATCATATATTTAATATATACACTATAATGCATCAAGTCGGAAACCCCCACCCACCACCCACCCATGATATGCAAATCAGCTTTATTTAAAAATAAAAAAAATATATTCGCGGAAATTCGCGGATGCTGTGGTCCATTTGGGATGCTGCGGGTCCAGCTGATAGAAAGTGAAAGTGATCTAGGCTCGCGAAAGGCGGCATATAAAAAAATAAAAAATTATATTCGCGGAAATTCGCGGATGCTGTGGTCCATTTGGGATGCTGCGGGTCCAGCTGATAGAAAGTGAAAGTGATCTAGGCTCGCGAAAGGCGGCATATATTCGCGGATATGCAAATCAATTTAATTAAAAAAATAAAAATATCAAATAAAAAAAAAAATTAAAAAATGTATTCGCGGAAATTCCAGCTGATAGAAAGTGAAAGTGATCTAGGCTCGCGAAAGACGGCATATAAAAAATAATGGTCCAGCTGATAGAAAGTGAAAGTGATGCTGTGGTCCAGCTGATAGAAAGTGAAAGTGATGCTGATAGAAAGTGAAAGTGAGTTTGAACCCTTATTTTCCCCCTACTAGCGTTTCTTTATTTGTTTGTTTTGTGTTCGCTGACTACCTTGAATTTGTACTTTTGAATTCGTTTTGCAATAATCTACCTTGTGAATCTGCCACTTGCAACGGAATCGCTACGGAGAGTCCAGGAACTGTGTTATCCCTATAAGGCCTGGCGGTTTCAAGGCAGGTGACACGTCAGCAATACTTACCTTTTAGCAGTAAATATGACACACGTACCAAACTCCTAGCGTAAAAGAGGTTATCGGCAGGTGGCAGCATTCGGGAGAACGTAGTCGACGTGAATGAGGTTTGCCTCACAAGGCTACGAATAGAAGATATAAACCTGACATCGTCGTACGTGCTACAATCTGAACAACAATGGCCAGTATGTACATGTGGCACAGTACTCACACTAAGACATATAACAGAGGTGTGATCTACTTTTTCTTGAAAAAACAGATCCATATTAAGAGGTGATCTGAAAGCCGACCTCGCCAATGAGACAACGTCGATTGAGAGAACTCTGTCGTTCTTGAAGGTAGCTGACTTGATCAACCAACTGTAAAACAGTAAATCGGTTATTCTGGGCGACAGCTAATTCTATAACAAATGAAGACCATTGATTCTTTTCTGATTAATGTTTCAACGTTGGGAAAAAAAGGGTTTAAAGTCTTTAACTGTCGAGCCCATAAGTTAAAAAATATTCGGAACAATAGATTAAATTGTAATATTTTTACCAACCTAACATTTTGCGGTATTAACAACGTAAAGTTTATAATTTCTTATAAATTGTGGGAACAATTGATGTTCTATTTGTTAGGTTTGGCAACTCCTTAAATTATACAAAACCTTCTTTCTTTGAGACTAATTTCATAACATTTTATTGACTAGAACAGTAATTCCTGTGTAGGCCGTTATTACTGCGTGGGCACTGGTATTTTACCTGTAGTGAGACACTGAATGTTTCATACCTCATTATCTCAATAATGTTTTTCTGTCTTGTTATTATTAAAATTATTGTTATGTAAAAGAATACTTTTCTTACTTTACGATTTTTGTGACATACACTCCAGCTGGCCTCTGAGAGGCTTTGTGTTGATAGTAGATTGTTATTAATTAATTTATTGATACAGTCAAAAGCCTCGGACATGTACAAAAGTATTAAAAACGGAAAAATCAATGGCACGGTATGTTTCAAGTAAGTCTAAATTTGTGTCTTCGTCTCCTGTATGGTCACCTAATGGGGAAGGGGTAAGTGTGCATTTTTCTGAGAATGGGTTATGTACTGGACACAGTATATTATCATATCAAATGTTTAATCCACAAACAACGAAACGTTGCTTTCTGACACATTAAAGCTTTTAACAGTAAGCCAAAGATTGTTAACAAGTAATAGATAGAGTCTCTTTAGTGTAAAATCTCGCGTGACGTATCCTGTCTTGACTATACGCTGCTATCAATATTCTATAATTTAAAAAACAAAAATATGAAACAAATGAGACATGGCATTTCTTTTACAAGTGGTTAGTAGTGTGCTATTTAGAAAACTAAAACAGGAGGCTGAAGACTTATTTCATCGTTTTTCTTTAGCATCCATTATCCTAGACAATATAGCAAACTTTGCGTAGTAAAGGCTCCCTCTCACAGACGCGGTACTCAAGTCGGTACAGCGCTCGGTAAGTTTGTCGCTGCTTACCGACAGGATTGCCTACACTAGCGCGACACTCGGTACATTCGGTAAGTCGAAAACACATCTGGTCTTGACTACGTCCTGTACTGAATGCCGTGTACTGTCAAACCGAATCACGTATAGGCTTAGAGTTGGCAGGTCCTCAAAAATGTCGGAAGATTTGAATGTTTCTAATATTATAGAAAACGCGAAATATGGTATGAATCTTCCGAATGTTTTCCTGGTCAGTTACAGTGCTATGTCACATTTCTAGAATCTTGTTTTTGCATATGATATCAAATCTGGTGTATCTTTGCAACCATGATTATTACTGCTTCCAATGAAAGTTTATAGTTGGTTCCTTCTATGACAAACAATTAGGATCACCCACACACAGTGATGTATCTTTAATTATCAGTATTTTCTACTTTGGTGCCAAATCTGACGATTTCAGTTAAGCGTTTACCCCATTCATCCTCCAGTGGTTAGAGATTATATTTTTTACTACAAACAGTACGAAACCTAAAATTAAAAATAAGTTGAGCAACCAACTATCTCAGGACTTCTGCATTCCAAATGAAATATAAAATCTACATCCTGCTACTATTTCAAAGTTGGCGCGGAGTTTATAGGTTTGATGAACATCATATCTTACACTACTGGTGGGGAAGAAGAAGATAATGATGGATAAGACAATGTTGGTGAGTAAATAGTATTTTTCCATAATAATTATACCGTATATTAACTTACTTATTCATTCAAGCTATAACAGTTTTTTCGATTTAAACAATATCCAAAATTTTTCAGTCTATAAAAAAATAGAAAAATTATTTAGATCTGAAAACATTGTATAAATTGCCTTTTAAGTGTGGTGACTCCACATGAGCTAAATGGAACTTACAACAATTTTTGTAAAATCTTCATTTACTTAAAAGTATTATTTATTAAACTGTAAAATTTATTATTCTATTGAGAAGAAAAGATATATAAAATTAGTACAAGTTAAGTAGTTACGAGGGTTCATTTGCTTTTTATCAGGATTGACTATCAAAAGTAGAACTTCATCCTAAAAAGATGAATCCTTGCTACCTACCGCGCAGTATACCGAGCGGTGTACCGTCTCGCTCGACAGACCGAAATACCGAAATAAAATATATCGCGCTCCTCTGTATTCCACACGTGTTTGCTGGATCATTTACAGCAGTGTAATAAAATAGCGTCCCGACTCGTCCCGAACTGCGTACCGCCTCTGTGCGAGGGAGCCTTAATTGTATCATAATTCTCAAACGATCTGGAATGTAATTTAAACCTCTTGTGAAGTACACGCTATACATCAGCTAAACACACCGATACAAAAATACGTGGAATGGATTACTCTATCGAGTACATAATTGTAGCATGTAGCATGGTTAGGTACCTAGACGTCAAATACTTATTATAGACAACGAACTCGTCGTGTACAATCATTAAAGAAATATTTATGAAATATACAGAAAGTGTAGACCATATATTTGGGATTTTTTAATGAGCATAGTTTACTTTCTTAAGTAACGAGTCTCATTTTGTAAACCGCTTGTATCATAAGCATTTTGGAGACGATATCATTTAGATAACAAATCTCGATATTCTACACAATATTGTAAGCTTCCGTCATGAATCTCATTCACTTTTCTTAACAATTCGGCGTCTGTGTTTATTGTTAAAATCTATATATATATAATCCAAATACCACTGACTGATTCATACACTCACTCATCACGAAATCTCCATAACTATAAAGAGTACAAACTTGAAATTCGGCACGTATGTTCCTCTTGGCTTCTAGGTGCTCGTTAAGAAGGGTTTTGAAAACTTTAACGCCTAACCGCGAACAAACGCGAAAAACTGCTAAAAACCGTGACACTGATAATGCAGCTTTTTTCAACTGTACGCTTCCTGGAAGTTTAATGTTAATTTTTTTACTTTCCTTTAGGGTTTAGGGGAGTTACTGAAACAGTATGTTTTTCATCTAACCTATAACCACGAGGAGGCGCGAAAATAATCCCGAAACAGTGCACCCTGTCCCTCTATTCCTTGCTATGTGGTGTTTAGGGTTTATTTTGAGTTCTAAGTTCGGCACATACATTGCGAACAGGGTACGGAGACACTGTTTGGCCAGTTGCATACGAAAAACGTTCAAGCAAACAAAATAAACCCTGTTTCGATTGTACTACAAATGATTCAATGCTGATGAAACACAGCCCCTATATGTAAGCCTATCTATATCTATATATATAAAAGCCATATACCACTGACTGATTCATACACACACTCATCACGAAATCTCCATAACTATAAAGAGTACAAACTTGAAATTCGGCACGTATGTTCCTCTTGGCTTCTAGGTGCTCGCTAAGAAAGGGTTTTGAAAACTTTAACGCCTAAACGCGAAAAAACGCGAAAAACTGCTAAAACCCGTGACACTGATAATGCAGCTTTTTTCAACTCTACGCTTCCTGGAAGTTTAATGTTTATTTTTTTACTTTCCTTTAGGGTTTTGGGAAGTTACTAAAATAGTATTTTTTCCATCTAACCTATAACCACGAGGAGGCGCGAAAATAATCGCGAAACAGTGCACCCCGTCCCTCTATTCCTTGCTATGTGGCGTTTAGGGTTTATTTTGAGTTCTAAGTTCGGCACATATATTCCGAACAGGATACGGAGACACTGTTTGGCCAGTTTCATACGTAAAACGTTCAAACATCGCTCCAATCATGCTGTTGCGCAATCTAAACCCTCCGAAACTGTGCAATGGCACCAGGCTTCAGGTGAAGACTGCAGAAACATGTCATCGAAGCCACGATTTTCACAGGCGTCGGTAAGGGAGAAACCGTTTTCATCCCCCGAATTCCTCTGATCCCATCAGACTACCACTTTCAGTTCAAACGTCTGCAGTTTGCCGTTAAGGTGTGCTACGCCATGACCATCAAGAAGGCACAGAGGCAGAGTTTGATAGTGGCTGGTGTGGATCTGAGGAGTGACTGTTTCTCCCATGGCCAGTTGTACGTGGCGTGCACCAGAGTCAGTTCACCTGACAGCCTGTGGTCATCCTCCAGCCAGAGAGCTAAACCAGGAATGTTGTTTACAGGGAGGTCCTGAGCACTTAATCTGAGGGAGCAACTGAAAATATATGCTAAGCAAGTTATTAGCCTGGCTACGTAGACCAAAAACCAGGGGTGGTGATGGGATGAAAGGGCTTAAGCTCATCTACTTTATTGTTGTTAGATTTACAATAAAGGACTGTCTTAATCTGTAACAGAAACTTAGCTTAGCCCCTTTAACAAAATAATACGGCGTCATTTTTTTAACTCATTAATTTTCAAGCTTTAATAGTCGATTGATCGAGCTTAAATAGTTTCTCTTAGTTTCAAAATACCAGTATCTAAGCTTCACAAATAACCCATTTCTTTTTTCTGATTTCACATTCCGTTTTTATCTGATAATCACCGTAGCGAAGCACGGGTATCCAATAAGTACAAAATAAATGTCAAATTGCTATTGCTTCAAATTTTTTAATGTTTCCATGACACTTTATGGCTTGACATTTACATGACACTAATGCTTATCTATACTGCATATCGCAGTAGATAATTTTTCTTATGAAATTATTCTTAAATGTAATATAAACATGAGCCAAACGTATGCATGCGGTTCACTCTGTCCGAACCCCGTGAACTCTCTTTACATTTCTTTTAACCTGCGTCTGTAGGTGTAACTGTTTACGTCAAATATCTGTTATTGTGTTATTTCAAAGAGCTGTAGTGTTTTGTATCCTGGGAAAAGCAACTTTACTGATATAGAAGAATTTGCACCCGTTTACACACACACACACATTTCAGACACAGTCAACCTTAACCTGTACAAAGAAATAAGAAAATTACTTTGTAATTAATAATTTAAACATAGTTGTTGTACGAGTATATTAACAAACAAATATTATGAAAATTAAGTATCGCTTGTGTTTTAATTTTTGTAATTTTCTTTACTACTTAAAATTACTAATTACCATGCGAGAGGTCAAAATGTATTATTTGAATTAATGTTAGTTATCAGTTTTTATTTAGCTAACTGTTTCCGTACAGACAGACCTACCAGCACAACGTTACTTGTTATTTACAGGACTCATTAGGCTTTATAGGTTTTTGTATTTACTTTAAAATGACAAGTGAGTTAATAAAACAAAATATATATTATCACACTAATAGTTGGTTACCAAAACCACATGTATTGCACCATTTGGTATTGAAAACAAACCAACGGAAAACAAGTGAATTGAAGCAGTTTGTATTCGTGATCCGTTTTTCTTAATGACACAAAGGAGCATAGTTCTAAAGTCAACATGAAAAAGTGCAGCAGACATTTTTAAACACCTCGATCTCCCCCCGCGCTGACCACGTCATACTGGAGATTATCAGAGAGGCATTGAAAGTTGAACAGAACTTTGAATATTAATATAAATAAAGGAGTACCAGGGAAAACTTTGGATAGTGTAAAATTAAGATAGGTAGTACTCATTGGTTTGGCAGTGTTAAGGTGGGTATACACTGGCGAGCCGAGCGGGGAATGAGGGGAATATTTTGAACTGCGAGTGAAATCATATTATTGTAACCATTACGATAGTGTGTCTGAAAACGTTGGCAGTTGGTAACTGTATATACTGGCAAAAAAGTTAGTTTCGCTTTTCAATAAGCTTGATATGCCACCAATGTTAAAAAAAAATACATAAAAACACAATTAGAACAGTAAAACCTAAAATATATCGGCAACCAGCTAGCCGATAAAAGCGGCCATTTAAATAGCTTATTTGTGATAAAAGCGACACATAAGACTGTTTCATTTTATACAAACACATGTATTGGTTAAGACAACTGAACCCGAGACTAATCGTGAATTCTGTCTGTGCTAGTGAGTTAGCGCATAAACGAAAGTAGACAGCAAAGGAGCGTCACAATCGTGGATCGAGAAGACAGGAACGATGTCTGAGCAAGGAACATCATCCAAAAGTACAAGATTCGAATTAAATCTTGACAGATTCTTTTTGGCAAATTTTTCTGTTATGCTATGATTCTACACAGCTATGATGAAAGCCATTAACAGTAACGCCTTTATGCTAACCAAAATGTCTAATGCGACAATATAAGTCAAATGGAAAAGCTAAATTACAATGTCAAACGATCGAAATTACTCGTCTTGAACATCACCAGCACTAAACCTTAAGTTTAGCTTAATCGCCAAAGGCAACGAGGTGCTCTTTAATAAATGTTAACTTGGAAAGCTGAGAGTGAGGCAAACATTTCTTGTCTCAGTGTAAAGTGACATCCTGCAGTTTATTGACATACATAGCAGCTTAGATAGACAATAATACAATAAACAAAGTCGATAACTCCACGATATAATAATAATAATAATAAGAATGTATAATAATGTATTATCTACGTTCACTGACCACTTTAAGGTGAATTGAAATATACGTACAATTGACCAACATCACAGCAGTGTGCAGTGCCCACTTACGGAAAGTGTGCAACAAAGACTATGGGTACGCGCCATTTCATTTCAGAATTCAACAGATAGCATGGCCATAATTCTACACCAGTCAGCAGTTTAGTCACACTCGTATATATGCAGCTTAAGTTACTCTGTACCGTGTGAAGGTGTTAATACTTTCGTTGTATGTATGACCTCAGACTTCATTAACCAATGCCAAACCTTTATTTTGAGAGAAACTCACTGCCTTACAATTCGAACACATCTAAATTGCATTTACCCATAGCCGATCTGTTTTAGTAAGCGTTCTGACTAGAGATAGCATTATTAATTTAGGACAGAAGAAAATTCATGTTCTATCCGTTCAATTAGAAATGATTTTCATGTAAATTTGCGTTTGAGCCATTAATGTATGCCACTTTAACTGCTTATACTACTTTAACTGTAAAAAAATTATTAAATTTTACGAATGCAACTCATTTATTTCATTTTTTCATACGTCTTTTTTGTACTTATTTATTAAAACAAATCATATTACACTGTTGGAATCCCAAATCACGTCAATCATCAACCTTAATCATAAAATTTGTGTTGTTAGGGTTGTTAATTTTATTGTTTAATGTGTTATTTATACTTATTAACATTATAAAGGGAATAATGCTTATAACGTTTTATACTTCTTTACCGTTGGTGTAGTAATTAGTTTAGCTGTTTAATTTTCTGTCTGGCTAATATTACAGTATATTATTCCCAAATGTTTTTGTATTATCATAATGTTAATAGAAGGAAATGGGAAAACGATGCTAGTAATTGCTAAGACGATCTGAGTAATCAGTTTGAGTATTAAGTACACAGTACAATGTTATTTAAACAGTGTTGGTTCCTTGTAGCTGGCAGACACCGCCGTCGTTCGCCACCGTGAAGATGTGTAGTTTTACTTAAGTACTATAACTCTACTAGGCTACTCTCGTTTTTATGTTTCACATAGTACCGGCTCTGCGCGTGCGTCACCGAGTTATCTACTTACACTTACCACGTTATAAAATTAAATTACATTTTCCGTTACATACGTTGCAGATGTGGATGCCACACGTCACTAGTACTGCAATTACAAAACCTGTAACATTAGATGGTAATAAATATCTTGGACACTCAGATATCTGTAATAAAATGTAACTTCACTTTTCATCACAGTTTGTTATTATAAGTAAAACCATTGTTTACTAACGTCCTCGTTCCTTTCCCACGGACGGATAGATTTGTGGTTGTGACAACCTCTGATTAACAAAACAAAACTATCACAAAAGCAAATTACCATCAGATTACGCTACACAAAACCTGTAAATAAACTGGGATTCTCATTGAGGAGTGCTAATTCTGCTGTATTTGTAATGTCAAGATGTACAATAACGGGGAACAGCGTACTAAGTGACACCATGTTGTTGTAATGCGGAAGAGTGTATAGTGGCTTTACGTCGTCCTTAGCGGATATAAAGTGCTTTCCATCCCATACAGTCAATTGGTATACAGTAACAAGGCTTCATTCCGATTAGAAAAAATTTGAAAATATCACTCTACATTTTTGTTTTGCTACCGTCAAAATAATAATCATCTTTTCTTTTACCTCAGCTTTTTTGGTTTCCAGAATCCATCGTGAGCCTCTGTAAAGATGTTTCCATTTATCTACAAGTAATATTATAATACGAAATATTATAATAAAAATATATTATTAATTTAACTCTAGGTGTTAAGATCAATCCATATAGTAATTGTGTGCATGAAAAAGCATAAGAATAAGTTATTGCATGTCTTCGCGTACACGGCTCATAAAACAAAGTACGACTCATCTGGAAAACCTGTCACCTACCGTGTAAATTGGAAAGGGAAATTACCAACAGGATAACCTTATTTTCAGAAGGGAGACTAATATTTCTTAATTCACTACTTTATACCTGACACTGTAATCGCTACACATCAGTCACCTAGTTTAATATAAAATATTTCTGACTGAGTGAAAGCAAAACAGACAGTATAAAGGGACGACGTAATAGATCAGGCCGCAGTATTCCTTGCGGGCAAATACCCGAACTGTATTTTTGTCTCGTAATCCTAAACTCCATCCAGGGAAAGAACAGCATGTGTCTAAAATATATATTTATTGGACCACGAACATCGTGTACTTCATATCATGTTGTTTATTCATGGATATATGACGCAAAGACAGGGGTATATTTCGTCTGTATTGTACATTTACAAAATACACAATGTGCGTAATAAGCAATTCAAACAATTTTCTCTTTCTTTACTATTTCTTTCTTACAAACAATATATTGTATATTCTCATTGATAATAAACAAATTTAAAAAATGTGAATCATAAATATATTCTTTTATTATTTATTAAGCGTGTTTTATCTTAACTTACTACTTAAAATCTCTAGTTTTGAAATTCTACACTTTCATTTTTCACGAACAATTTAGACATCACTGATATATTAATTATTGCAAAATAAATATCAACAGTTTTACTGCATCGCTATGACTTATAATTCAAGAATTACTCTTGTAATCAATTCGATTACATGAGGGCTTCAGCGAAAGCAAGCACAATGCAAGTGAATTTTTATGGGTAGTCGAATTTCAATTCAAATTAATTTTGAATTTTACTTGAATCATGGTTTCTTATACATAACGGGTTTAATCCTAGACCCTACAAATCTTTAAAATTTGTGGCTGCCTGTAAAAAATAGCACTAGGCAATGTAAGCAGTTAATTTGATTAAGAAAGATTGATTTCAGCTAGAATCCTAGTATTTTTGAGTTATGGAAGTATATAAGTATTTGCAGACATATTACAAACAGGTCACTTTATAAATACTCTTTTCTATTAACAGCACGTCTATATGTTTTAAAATTAAATTTGATTTGTTGTTTTTACCAATAACCTAGTATTGATGTTTAATACGTTGTGTGTGTAACACAATACCCCATTTACATTTCTTTAGATAAAATCCTGACTGTCAGAGTAAGTATTATTCTAACGATTGTTAAACCATCTTAACCAAAATCCTACAAAACTACAGTCACTACAAAACTACAAGAATCCTACAAAATCCTTGGTCACAACAGTTGGTGAAAACAGTTTGGAACATCTCAGTAGGATTCACAAGATGGGAATGATTGGCTTCACGAGGATATGCAATGATACGTACAATTCGCATCGCAAAGACCATCCACAACTACAATACAAATCGTGAAGCACCCATGAATTCGGAGAAAAATACTTCGGAAACTGCGAGACTACTGACGTGTTGTATAAAAACTCGATGTTTCTGAACGTTTGCTGTAGTTAATTATTAGTAGATAACAGAGAAGACGTGGCTGGCTCCTTACATCCCCAAGAGTGTAACCATCCTCATCGGGGCTTGTAATGCGTCATGAAAAGCTTCTCCGACTTAACTGTCAGCATCATTTTCAAGTGTGGTTCACCCTGCTGTTACGAGGCACTACAGTGCTGTTTACTAACACAAGGCACTACAATCCGAAGCCCCAACCCCCGTATGCCAACTGCCTCTATGTTATAGTTTGAATCAGCGATTCCTAAACGTTCTTAGTTACTGAGCCCTTTCCATGAGAGAAATTTGTTGGCATGGAACACTTTCCAGGAGAAAAAATCTTTAACAAGTACTAATTTGCTCTAATATAAAGGAACACATCCGAATGTCAGCAGTAGTCACGCTATCGGTATTTTTAACATTTGTGTGTGTTATACATCATATTTTATTTATATGTAATTCATTTTCTCTAAAAATATTCTATGGAAATAAAGAATTTATTTAATTATATAAACGGGTCGGGTATACGAGAATATAATTATAAACGGTCGGGTAATGCGTCTGAGAAAGATTTCGAAAGAAGTAGAACTACTTTAAATCTATACTACATTTGTATACCAAATTTGGGAACTTGTGTCATAAGTTTTATATACTTTTCTTTCAAATTTCTTTGCAATGAACCAATGGCTCCGTGGGAAGCAGTTTGCGAAGAACTGGTTTTGAGCATTTTCTTGTCACTTTAATGGGAAAGCAATTTTTAAAAAGTTGTTGCGGGTCAACGAAATATGATACAGAGGGTTACGGTAAAGTGGCTATATTAAAGAAAGATCATTTTAAGTTATTCCATATTATAAGACACAATTTTAACATTTTAATTTGTAAAATGTTAAGGTGTTATAGTTTCCCGAGAATGGGGAAGCAGCAAAAGAACTTTATTATGGAAAAAGAGGATAGAACGTATCTATCACAAGGAAATAGAGAAATATGGTTGGACATATTTTGAATGCAAATACACCCCCTAGAAACTGGGTTTGGGAAAACAATAAAAGGAGAGCGGACGAGGAAGGATACGAATAAAGCTTCTAGTAATGGGGAAAATGTGGAGAGTCGTCTGCAGAGATTAAGGTTGAAGCCTAATAGTTGTGAATGGAGATGGCGGTGTTGGTTGGGACGGCGATGATGATATTACAGAAGTCATAAATATAACAAAGACTTCAGTTTTTTATATGTCTAAGGATCCACTGAAAAAAGCTAAATTCACGTGCTCTAATAATATAAAATAAATAAGATATTTGCGCTAAGAAATTATACATAGTAATATAACCGAGAGAAAATTACCGTAATTTAAATTGATAAAAATGAAAGTAATATTCGTAACGTATTTCGTTTCAAAGCTCATTTCCGTTATTACGAATTTGTCATTTTCCAGAATAGAAAGCTTTCACCGTTGTCGGCACTAGTAATAACTACCCACTCATGATATTCCTTTACCATTTTCTGTTCTCTGATATACAATTATACCCTGATTAACGAAAGAAAGTGACTGGCGGAGCGGCCGCGCGGCGACCGAGTTTGTAGTAAAAACATTCCACTTAATAACCTCGTGGAAACGTAAAATACAGAGCTAGAAATGTCTAATGAACTGTATTTTAATCATCAGTTAAAGACGTTTTTAACAAACTTTTCTAATTTTTAAAATCTTTTTTCAATTAATTTACATTGAGAGTTAAAGAAAAAAATACACGAATTTGAATTAAAAATTTAGGGTTTATCGTTTTATTACGTAAGAACTTAGAGGTTAAACATCGGAAAAAAATTTCTTGTAGACAGAGGGTAGTCCACTTTCTTTAGTACAATATATCAAAAATTGAGATTCCTACGAATAATATTAACGACGTTATTAATTTTTTCCAAATGTCCTGTTAACTCAGTTGTTAAAAGTTGTACATGAATGAGATTTGCGAGACGCTCTCTTTAGATAACTAAGTGTAGAAGACATATACAACCTACACCTTGTGCGTGATAGGAATACTGCAGTGGATTAATATATAAAGTGAATTTCACAGAGAGCAGTGCGCGGCGCTCTGCGGCGGAAGTACAGTCAGAACCTAGTGGACCCACTTTATTCGCGCTACCGTCTTCGTTTGAAGACTTGCTAACTCACAGCTATAAGTGTTTTAATAAGTGTTTCTTATAGAGTGTTTTAATAGTGTATTTTTATGATTTATACACATATTTTATGAGCGGATTCCATAAAAGCTGAAGAACACTACAATACTTGTAATTACCGTACTGTCTTTATTATTTATTTGTCAATGCTAATAACAAGTAATTTACTAATTGTTTTTACATTTCAATACATTATAACAGTAAAATACTGTTATAATTATGCAATATCTGGTAGATCGAGCTTTGCTCGTTAGTTTTAAACTGTAAACTGTATTTCATAGTTAAATAATTAGTTGTTGAGAAATTTGAATGGCATTAACAATTTCCCAGTAATTACATTGCACTTCAATTAGTAGTATTAAAGCTGATCACAAAACAAAAATAGTTTATTAACAAGAAAACAATAAATACCGTACCGCAAAAGAGTGATAAACAATCATTCAAGTCACTCCATCTATTATAAAAAGCACGTAGTTCAACTAAACCACAAAAGTCTGGTCAGATGTAAGTTTTTGACAGATCTCCAGGTAGATAGATTAGATTAAATAAGTAGACAGATAACTAAAATCTCTGTATATACAGTGTACTTATGAGAGGTTGGTGACTCGTAGCAAGTTGGCTATGTGTCAATGTGTGAGCCGCGAGCGTATGCACCACTTTCTTTGGGCTGTTACTGTACCTTGACTCGATGGCGCGCCGTTGAGCGATGTTGGTTCTAATTTTCCTATATTAACTGATTGCGGTTATATTTCGTAATATTTGAAGGTTACATACCACTTTGTATTGATGAATACAATTTTGTTATGCTTATTGTGAAAAAACTCAATGAAAACACTTATTAATAACGGAGTTAACAGTACATTTGGAAAAAATGAATAACGTCGTTAATATTATTCGTAGGAATCTCAATTTTTGATATATTGTACTAAAGAAGGTGGACTACCATTTGTCTACAAGAAATTTTTTTCCGATGTTTAACCTCTGAGTTCTTACGTAATAAAAACGATAAACCCTAAATTTTTAATTCAAATTCGTGTATTTTTTTCTTTAACTCTCAATGTAAATTAATTGAAAAAATATTTTAAAAATTAGAAATGTTTGTTAAAAACATATTTAATTGGTGATTAAAATACAGTTCATTAGACATTTCTAGCCCTGTATTTTACGTTTCCACGAGGTTATTAAGTGGAATGTTTTTACTACAAACTCGGTCGCCGCGCAACCGCTCCGCCAGTCACTTTCTTTCGTTAATCAGGGTATAGACAAAGTTATCACCTTATCAATTACGCATCTTTCTCTCAATGATCTCCTCACATTTTTTTAAAAACTTTAAATTGAATAACCGACAACCCGCTAACATACGCGCCCTCTCTCTCTCTCTCTCTCACACACACACACACACACACACACACACACACACACACACACACAAAATCCTACCTTTGCTTTCAACACTAACTAGAAGCCTGCATTTCACTTCGGCATATTCTGTCACATATTCAGACATGAAAATTCAGATTTATTAACAAAAAATTAATAGCCTATGTCCATTGCGCTTTCGCTACCTTATCCATCTTCTTTCTATTCCTTTTTTCTGCAAACACAGTCAATTACATTTTTCATTGTCCCAGTATTTACTGTACACACAATTGATTACATCAGTCATTGTCACAGTATTTTTATTTTTATTTTCGCGAATACGTTTCTAAGCAGATCATTTTCGTTTATTCTACAGGGCTTCTCTTGTTGGTCATTATCGCTTCACAGCATCTCAGCTTATCTTGATATTCCATTTTGCTAAACCTATTCTTAGTAAGTATTATTTTTTTATAACTTCAATTGCCATAAACACATTAAAATCGATTAAGCACGAGTCAAAATATAAATTCTCTCTTATTTCATTACGCAGTTATTTGGCAAAATTTTATTTCAATTAAAAGCTCTTTTTCAAGTATTCTGATACTCAATTAATTTGTATTACTTCATTTGTCTGTTTCTGGTTTGTCCAATCGTTTGCATAGTGTTCGATAATTTTTTCAACTTATTTTTCTACAAATTTTTTCCCAATTCCAACTTTTCTATTAACCTAATATTTTTTTCTGAAATGCTCTTTTATCCCTTAACAAAATTTAGGATCATCTATATATTTGGCCGGTTATCCACGCAATTCTGATGTCCTTCCACTGTATATTATAAATGATTTTTGAAAAAGTACACCCTATGGAAACAGTGGATTAGTTCATTACGTTTTACCTATTTTTTATTACTTATTAAATTTATGTTCAATTTAATGTTCATCTTATAGGTCTGTTTAATTAATAAAGCTGTGTCAGTAGTTATAATCACAAACAGAAATAACACTGTTGCGCACACTATAGAACAATTCCCGATTAGCACTTGGAAGCTTCACAGCTCTTCAGGGATATTTCCCTTCTGATGATTACCTGTGAAGCTTGAGAGAGCTAATCAGAAATTTTTTTATAGTGGTATGCAACAGTGTTATTTCTGTTTTACTTTTTCCATTCGTTTTTTAGGCTTATGTGCTTAATGTATATACTGTAACTTAATACCCTCTCACTTGTTTCTGTAAGTTTAGTATTTTTATTATGTCTATAAATGTTATATTATTATTATTATTATTATTAGGTAGTAAGCCGTAGATTATTATTGTTTATATTATTAAGCAATACATAGGATTTTTAATTGACTTATTTTTCTAAAAGCTGTTGGATTTTTTAATGTCGTTAATACAATCTTCACCTTCGTTTTTGAAAAATGTGATGAAAAACTAAATTCTTTTAATTTCGTAAGCCAATGCATTTCGTTCGATTTTTATGGTATCAAAGTTGCTTGTAGCTAGTAATCTAACAATGTCCATGTAATTCCGTGATTGGCCATAATTGTCCATGTTCATGATTGGTTCTTGATCTGTAGCTTGGTTTGTTCATTTTAAAATGTTCTCATATATTTCTTAGTAGTGTGCCCCATTTACATGTTTTTCAAGAATTGTTCTAGGATGGCAGTATTATTCAGACAACAATACAATGAACGTTCTTGTTCAACTGCATGTTTAATGTACGTCTCCTACTGACTCTTGCATCTAAACATATTTTTCAGTCCAGTTTGGGATGCGAATATTTATAAATTCGTTGATTTTTTGTCCGTTTTAAGGAATACGTTCTTTAACTTCCATTCAGAATATTCGCTTATTTAGGCTACCTCAGGCTTAATAGCACGATTTTAATGTTTATTTCTTACGTTGAATTTTTCTGTAGCCCTATTACAGTTAGACTATTCTTAAAACAATAAAAATTATTTGTAGAAGTAGGAAAAGTTTTTTGTTAGATAACGTGTTATATTTTTCAGCACAGTGCAGTGTGTAAACATCCGTGGAGAGACAGATACGTGGACGCTGTAACGAGCAAAAATTTAAAAATTTCAAATTTTCTCCTCGACGGAGTGTGTTCACACGAAGTTGTGTCAACGACTTCTAGTCGACGCAATAAATAAAACGTAATGTGAAGATGTCAGAGCAGCGTCGCTAACAAGACAATAGGAAGACGTTAAGTTCTACTCAACTATAGAAATTGGATGTACGAGATGACAGGGGAAGTTTAGTTAAAAATTATTACCCACAACAGCCGAGATAAAGCAGGCGAGGACACTCACACGTGTACTGGGAATTAAGGCATACGTTCAGTCAGGTTACGTCAGAATACGAGGTACTGCAAAAAAGGGAAACAAGATGTTTACAAAGGAGCGTACGTACAGCACTTTCAGAAACAATGAGTGAAGTGGAGAATGGACAGGACTCCAACCAAGCTACACAGCTGGAGGTAACGTCTAAGTGTCAGACACAATTTACGAGTAGAAAGTTAGGGTGACTTCACCAGCTAACATATGTCCAGAATTATTAATAGTTACAAAAAAGGGGTGTAAGAGAGAACAATACTTCGGAAGGACCCGAGAACAGATGAAGGCAACTTAGAAAAACACTGCGTATAACTCACACAAAAGAGTGATCGACAGGCGTATAATAGCTAGAAATTCTGCGAAATAGGTCAACGTTCGAACAGGACAAATCTGGGGATATCTGGCAACCTATCAGAATACAAAACTTGCGAAGAACACTGGTGGAGAGGACAGTTTCTATAGCAACCAAAAGCAAAAGGCGTATCAGAAGATAGATACCGAAAAGCCCTAGTGTAGTGGGACAAAGTATTCCGAGAAAACTATGAGCTGACCTATCACGAGTAAGAAAAGGCGTGGACAGCGCAGAAGACAAAATTTGAGTAGGGAAAAACTGATAAAACTATGTGTCTAACACAGGGACCACCCCAGTGTATCTCTAGCCAGTATATTTCAATTTTCAAGCTAGTATATCTAAATCTTACGGCCAGTATATATCAGTAAATTTCAGTTTCATGTAAATTAACAGACTTAGTGAAATCGTCATGTCATAATATTCAGACTTAGTGATTTTCTAATAGTGGAATTCGAAGTGCGATTTAACGGACTAATGTCGTAATCAATCAAAGTGAACAATATAATCTCGACACGTACAAATCTCATTACTTGTGTATTGTACAAAATAGACGAACTTACAATTAGTCAGTGCTACTAAATCACAATAAACATAATAGAACATGAAACATTTGAACGAACTTATCTAACCAAATATACATTGATAGAAGGTCAAATAAGTGGCGAACGGACATAAACATAAATGTTGCAAATGAACAAACAACACTCACTTTAGAATGAATTATTCAAACTAACACTAAATCCATTACTTATTTACACAACTCTGCTTCGACGCGAGTGATCGTGGGTGTGTACAAGTGTTTGTGCTATCGACGGCAGTCATCAAGATGTGTCTTTCTGTCTTCATCACCACAAGGACCGGACATCACCGGACTCTAAACGGATATTCAATAAACTCAAGTAACCATCATTAATTTATTACTTTAAGTAACTGCTACTGACCTGATTCTTTCAAAGAATTCCTACCCTGGGAAGTTATAAATAAATGTAACGAATATAATTAGAGTTAAAAGTTATAAATAACGAATATGTTAACAAAAACTCTCTGGAATTAATGAACGCACCAATAATTAGTATTTGAATTGTTGTATTATATGATTTATGTATGTATGTCTTTTTCAGCGGATATTTAAACTAGAACTTGTTTATTGGAAATTTGTATGTATTTACAGGTGCAACGACGTTTTTATATGTCTGATTATAATTTATTAGGAATGAATAATAAATTAGTTATTTAAGTTGATTTTACACATGCGTTCATTATTACAGATAACCCACATGTTAAATTAATCTTTGAAAACATAAAGTAAATTTTCTAAGAGTTTCTTTTTGCTCAGTGATTTAATTGAATTCACAATATTAATTGTTAACTGATATCAATGTAAATGCGGCAAACACAATTAAATAATTAATTGCCACAAATTAAATTACATTTACATAATTTCATTGTATGTATTAATGGCGCCCAACCGCACGGCATGATACGTAGTAATAAAAGTAATTGATACGTACAAGTTTGGCAAAGATCAGGCAGTAGTAGAAGTAGACAAAGTAGCATTATATAATAAGAAATAAAAATAAGTATTAGTGTCATAAGTCAGTTTGAATGATTACGCATAGGAAGGCAAAAATGGCAAGCAATTCCGATAGCGTAGAGTTCGACGTTAATAACCAGTTAGGTATGGTAAATACGGAAGATAACACCACGCCTAGCGACCCAAATAGCGCTGTAGAGAGTCCAGAGGATAGGGCGTGAGGACAAACGTCAAAACCAGAAGACGTGAGTCTACAAATGTTGATGGAGTTCATCCGACAACAGAGCGAGAAACAAGAAGAAAGTAGCAAAAAACAAGAAGAAAGTAACAGATTAATTAGTGAAAAGCTCGACCAGCATAAGGAAGAGATAAAACGACAGTCAGCGGAACAGCTTACGCAGATACGGTCCGAGATATGAGAATACCAGCAGGCCTGGGAAGGAAAGATCAACGAATTACAAAAGAAAGAAGATGATATAGTAAGAGAGTTGAGAGAAGATGCGAACAAGAAATACGAAGAGATACAGGAAGCACGAGAAACCGATCGTCAAGAATGGATGGTGGCGATCCACAATACCCAGACAACTGTTAAAAAGATCCATAATAAATTTGATGCTCACGTCAAAGACGCCAATAAGAAGCATGAAGAGTTAAAGGCCGAAATACATGATACCATACGGCAGAAACAACAAGAACAAGGCGAAACAAACAATAACATGATGCAGAAATTGGAAGAAGTCGACGGGAGACAGCGTTCAACGGAACAGAAGTTGGACGAAACCACAAAAGAAAAGACGACGCGAATAGAAGAATTGAAATGCCATTTAACAAAAGTAAAGGAGAACCAGCAGAGACTACAGAGACAATTAATGGAAGGTGAGTGTGGCACGATGAACCGAATTAATGGACCTAACCACAACGACCTCAAATATAACGGTACTGACAGATTCCCCATGGAATTTCTAAGGAGCTCTCCGAGGTACAGGAACTATACTACCCCACTGATAATATTAAGTGGATAGGTAGACATTTAGAGTTAGACGCCGGAATTTGGTGAAGAGTTATACGAAGCCAAATATCCAATTTTGAAGAGTTTAAAGAAGCGTTCTCGCAAAAATACTGGGGACAAGAACGGCAAGACAGCATACGAGATCATCTGGAATAAGGGAGATTTGATTGGCGTGGTCCAATTAATGCGATCCAATATATAGAGCGCATATTATTGGAGAGTAGACAATTATCACCTACTCTGACAGATAGACAGTTGATCCGGAAAATCGCGCGTCATTTTAGGCGTGAGATCCAGCTCGCTGTTATCACGAGAGGAATTACAAAAATTCCAAACTTTGAGTCTTTAATTATAGAATATACACAAATTCATCCAAGAAATAACAGGGAATCGAGTTATGTGACGACGAACGAGGGGAGAAGTTCATACAAGGAAAGTGAAAGTGTTACAAACAAAGCGACTGGAGCGCAGAAGAAGGCTTGGGGTGATAGACCACCCGTAAACACACAACAGCACCGCTCTGGGGAGAGGCGTTCTGTGAACACAATAGAGTTTGTCAATAAGGGTGCTTCGACTTCGAGCAATACACTCAAAACGGCTCGCCAAGAAGAAAAAAAAAATTCATTTGTACAATAAAGGAGATAGCCAACAATACGGATGGTTATCAAACTAACGTAATACTACCTGACTTAAGAAACGAATTGTTATGCGATGATGACGAGGAGATTGTCCAACGAATAATAAAATGTCCACAAATAACTATACAATTTAACAATAATATTACGGTACAAGCCCTGCTTGACACGGGATCCGTTATTAACGGATTATCGGAATCTTGGTTTAATCAAAATAAACAAAACATAGCACCTTATGAAATTTTACCGATGACCAATACTTTAATAATTAGCGCGGTAGGCAATAAATCAAAATTAATAAGGAAGCAGATATTATGTGATATTTATATCGAAGGGATTAAGAATGAATGTGTGTTTCTCATTATACCAGACCTGATAAAACTATGTATTTTAGGAATTAGTTTTCTCCAGGAAGCAGGATGTCTCATTGACATGGGAAAAAGGGTCCTCGAATTAAAAGGAAAGGCTGACGAAGCAGCGTGCACTGTGCCAATTATGCATATGGAGGTGGTGGACATAGAAGAAGACGAAGATATCATGCGAAACATCGATAAGAAGGTGGAGAGTATTGACTGCGGAAATAAAAGGATATTGATGAGGTTAAGAGAGATTCTCGTAAGGAATAAAATTTTATTCAGGGAGTGCCCCGGAAGGATCGAAGGATACGTTCACGAGTTCCAAGTCACCGACCGGACACCGTACTTCCAGAGAAGATGGCCTGTCCCATTAGCATATAAAGGGAAGGTGGATGATGAGATTAGACGAATGTTACGGTATGGGGTCATTGAGCGATGCAACAGCGCCTATATCAACCCACTCGTTACTGTTATTAAGAAAGATGGAAGAGTACGATTATGTCTGGATGCGAGGAAGGTGAACAGCGTGACGATTCCGGATTATGAGGGAGCCTCACCGATAAACGATATTTTGGCTAGATGTTGTGAAATGAAGTATTTATCCACCGTAGACTTAACAAGTAGTTTCTGGCAAGTACCACTGAAGCCAGAGTGCCGGAATTTCACCGCTTTTATGTATGAAGGCAAATGTTATCGCTTCACAGTTACGCCGTTTGGACTGAGTACCAGTTCTGCTGCACTAACCAGCGGGTTGGACACAGTATTGGAGGACGGAGTTAAGAAAAACACCATCATTTATGTAGATGATTGCTTATGTTATTCCGGAGATCTAGAAACACATTTATCACATTTGGATTTATTGTTGACTAACTTAAGAAGAGCGAATTTGACCATTAATTTAGATAAGTCGCAATTTTTTAGGCACGAAATTCCATACCTTGGATATCGTCTAACTACGCAAGGAATACAGGCAACGGATGAGAATATTGACGCAATTATGAAGTTTCCAACACCTCGTAACCAAAAGTAACTAAAGGGTTTCTTGGGCTTAACAAATTTTTATAACCGCTTTACGGATAAATACGCCGAAACCACCAGACCGTTACTTGAATTATTACGAAAAGGACATAGATTCACATGGACACCGGAAGTAAACAAATGTTTCCAACAAGTTAAAGAGCTATTTGTAGAAACAGTTATCTTGAAGTTTCCCCGAATAAACCAACGATACTACATGCAGTGCGACGCCAGCAACTTTGCATATGGCGGGCAGCTATATCAACTGGACGAGGAAGGAAAAATCGGAGTTATAGCATTTACTAGCAAAACATTCAAGGGTGCAGAAAGAAATTACTACACCACTGAAAAGGAGCTCTTGAGTATTGTGAGATGTCTCGAAAAATTCCGTATATATATATATATATATATATATATATAATCACGTTTATCCATCATTAGCTAAACATGCAAGTTCTGACCAGAGAAGTTCATCTTTTTGAGACCCCATATATAAAAGTTACGAGTAAGCTTAGACATTTTATTCTTACATATTCGTAATCAGCATAGAAAACCGTAAAAATATATATCCGTTTCAAGATAGTTTGTTGAAAAAAGTTGAATAATAATTACCCTGTTAACATAATCGTTACAAACGACTCACACGTGTAAAAAAATGCATTACTATTTTATCACGGATATCGGTTTAGCTTTTAGTGATGAAAAATATGCACAGTGTTGCCACAAAATGTATATAAAGTCACGAAGGTCACAACGTTGCCAAGTCTACTGAACGTAAGCAATTCCTGCAATATTAGCAAGTGGTGTGTCTCGGCTGTTTATACAATTACTGCTTCCAGTCGCCTACGTTTAATTCCTGTATACGATCTTAGTTATTTTTAATTTCAGTACCGTAGTAAAAATAATCTTTGAAAGACGTAATCAACTATTTTTCAACGCTGTTATTAAAACGTGGGTTAATCATTCAATGACAGAAAACATATAAGGTATAAAATGTTGTGATCACTTTATTCACACGTTCTTTTCTTGACACGTAAATAACTATATACTAAATAAAGATATAATAAGTATATCTTCATTGTACATTAGTATAATATGTAGTTAGGAGTACAGTGTACAAATGCAAATGCTAAACCAATAGAAACGTCTAAAAAAACACGTTCTTCTTCCGTGTATCTTCTGTAATTGTTAATTATATTAATTGAGATTTTGGCTACTTATAGAGATTTAATTACTGAACACAATGCAGTTTTCAGAATTGCTGTATATTTATTGGTTTTGAAGTTATCGCAGGTTGAACTGCAAAAATGGATCGACTAAAATTTACTCATCCGCCGCGTGTTTCACTGACGAAAGTAGAGCGAGATAGTTGCTATTATACCCTCTCTGTCTAGCGTACGGCGCAGCGCACAGTGTCCCTTTCAATACAGTATATTTAATGTATCTTTTAAATGTCAATAAATTTCAATGTAGGTAATGTAGAATGTAGAAAATGTAGATAAAGAAAATGATTATGATATTGATTATAATTATAATAATTGGAAGCTTGTTTCAAATATATTATACTACATAGAAATGTTTATACACGCACTCATGCGCGCACGCGTGTGCACGTACGCGCACCCACCCACGCAGGCATATTATATATATATATAAAATTTGTGATGTTTTCAATTTGTTTCTTCTGCAAGTAGTATAATTTCGTATATTCTTTTTAACACCTGACGCACGTTTCACTGAAAAATATCAGTATCATCTGAGGTTTCTAAGTAAATTAATAACAATCGAAATAATTCTATTAATATAAAATTAACGAATAATAAAAAATTCCGACTTAATTTTACATCTTGTGCCATTTTGTCAATGTTATATGTGGACAGACTTGCTTACTTTTCTATTAAATGTAGAAATAGATTTTACCATTATTTTTTGCCGCAAACCATTTAATCTTGTTGTTTAATCCTTTTTCTATATGAATAGCTCATTACAATTATTGTTAATATTTCGTGTAAACAGCAGACAGATGCTAAGTAGGACATTGTCTCAGGTAAGATTGCATGGTAAATCAAGACTCGCGCGTATTTCTTCCACCAGTCGGACGTCACGCGGCAAAAACAGCTGATCGCTAGGTTAGCGCGGGAAGCCGGAATGGCCCCCCCCCTGTGTTGTGTCTATTCAGCGCTAACACCACAAGATTTCTCATTCCCGTCAACATGAGTACCTACTCAAGGTCAAATAACATTCTTAATGTTGTAATGACAGACGTGTACGTTTACAAAACACTGTTTTGGCTGACACATATATACACATCTACGTCTGAACTCGCAACCTCTTATTTATCAGCTGGCCGGTTTTACGTTTCCACCAAACGTGTTCCAGAAAATCATATTAAAATAATATGAATATTTTATAGTAAAAACATAATAAAAATAATAATAATATACAATTTAAAAAGTTAATACACTACCTCTTGCTTATCCTAAGTTTTGTGCCGTATCACTTTTCCAAGGATTCATAAAATTGTTATCTCGAATGATACATGGATCTTGTAGAGCTCGTAATCCTAATGTTCCTTGCATGATTGATGGAATATGTACACATAATAACCGAGCAACATTTTACGTTAAACTATTGAAAATAACAATGGTTTTCCAAAGTACCGGAGACGAGATGGCGGAATTGTTGAACTAAAAGGAATACCGTATATCATTTGATAATCGTGATTCGTTCAATACAATCGCTTCCTAATTCTACAGTACAATGCTCACATCAATATTGAAAACCGATAAATACATGTATAAATAGGCTTACCATACGTCCCGGTTTGACCGGGATTGTCCCGGTTTGACGACCTGATCCCGGGGTCCCGGCCAGTTTGTCAATTGTCCCGGTTTGAAAATTGACGAGAGTAGTTTCCGTCCGGGCGAAGACGTTGTGCAAGCTAAGCTCCCGATTTTTGGTTAAATCAATAGAAAAGAGAGTTTGAAAGATTAAAAGTAATTTTTCATGAATGGAAAATTCAAAAGCTGCAGTAGTCACTTTGCACGAGTATACACATTCAAATGACTTAGGGAGCACAAAAATCCTAATGTGTGCTACACTTGCTTTCCTTCGAAAAGATGTAGAATGTGGCTGGTAGTATATCCATGGTCAAGTTCCAGAGGAAGAGAAACGCGATTAATTCTTTAATTGTTTCGTAGAACAATAGCTAGACAATGATTAGTGCCACAGGAGTTACGGAACTGCTACTTCCGACGTCATACAATGAATAATACCGTACAAGCACGCATCAGAAACTAAACAGCCACGTTGGAAGACCACATCCAAGAATAAAAAACATTATCAAATGTTTATAATCTGAGGCAGAGAAATGTATTCAGAACACGATGTAACGATGGAGTGAAATTTTTAAGCTATGAAAAGGACGAAAAAGTATACTGAATTGGATAAACTAAAAGATATGAAAAAGATTCTGAAGTTGGGATGTTTCTCAAGATCACGTCGTCCGTTCTACAAGTTGACTAATAAAAATAAATAAAAAATAACCTTCCTTTTTAATTTAGAGAGAGAGAGAGAGAGAGTGAGGGAGCGGCTATGCAAGTGTGTGTGTGTGTGAGTTTTATAAAAATTGTAACTTGGTAAACGTAGTTGGTAACAAAAAATACATTTAACGAATTATAAAAACATAAACACAATACAGGGTGGATGTACATACATCGTTGTTTGTGTGTTCGCAAGTGGGAGGTACTCTCACGTATCAAAAATTAATTACGTGTCTTATCTACTTGAGTGTTCGCAAGTGAAACGAGTTGCAAGTGCCACTGTTCGTAAGTGGGAGCACACCATCGTCGGCCGGATACGAAAAGCAGATTAATTTACCTGGTTTCTTCGAGACAAAAGCATCAACATGAATCAAAAAATTTAACTTGCAACCATTATTTTAGTAAAACGTAGATGATTGTGGGTATCATAGCTTAGGCTTTTAGAGCATAGGCTTGTACATTTATCTAGGATTTACATTGATGATAGAAGTTCAAATGCGAGTTCCTGGTCCCTAAAAACATGGGTATCTCAGCTGGGAGAGTGAACTCCAAGACAAAATACTGATCCTTCAAATGTGTGCGTGTCGGGTAGGTATAGGCCTACTCTGGGCTCCTTAAAAAAGCTACTGCTAAAATAACAGTGATTTGTTCTAATTTTGTTTGCTACATAATAAGGTGACGCCGTATAACATTAAAATTTGGGTTTGGCAAAGATTATCAGAATTGGCACATTCAACAATTAAAAGTTTTGTACGAATGAGCAGAAAATAATGGTATTTAAAAGGAACTATAAAGACATATCTTATGGTCATAAACAAACCGTAGAAGAAATTACTATTGTAATCAGTATAGTCATATTTGGACAGGTGTAGAAAAATATGGAGAAGCCTGTACAGGTGTGTCGGTGCTGATGGGAACACACATAAAAACGTTTGTATGAGATTAAACGTATGTATCCAAGATAAATACCGTTTTATCTACAACAGGTGGCTTCGAAATATGAATTTGGGGATTTCCCTTTTATTTAGGGGGAATTGTTATAAGGTAAATACAGTACAACCTGTCACATCCGGACCTGTGATATCCGGAACCTCCCATATCCGGACGTATCTCCAAACTAATTTTTGCAATTTTGGTTAGCGAAATGGTTAGGGATGTAAAGATACTACTCTTGATGTTTTGGCTGATCACCCCTTTTTCTTCACTACACTTACGTCATTCTGCGATATGGTTCACTATTTTTGAATATTTAAGTTTTTACAATTGAAATACTTTATTTTGTCTGGGGCAGCGGCGTTAGGTCGACTCACTTTGGCTTCATGGCTTCCAAAAAACGTGTGCATTGAAGAAGCAGCCGAATCACAAACTTTTTCAAAAACGGACGTAGGCGTACTGTAAGTAAAACTTTTTAACCAATTTTACTTTTTGTATTTTAAAGAGTACAGTGTACAAATGCAAATGCTAAACCAATAGAAACGTCTAAAAAAACACGTTCTTCTTCTGTGTATCTTCTGTAATTGTTAATTATATTAATTGAGATTTTGGCTACTTATAGAGATTTAATTACTGAATACAATGCAGTTTTCAGAATTGCTGTATATTTATTGGTTTTGAAGTTATCGCAGGTTGAACTGCAAAAATTAATCGACTAAAATTTACTCATCCGCCGCGTGTTTCACTGACGAAAGTAGAGCGAGATAGTTGCTATTATACCCTCTCTGTCTAGCGTACGGCGCAGCGCACAGTCTCCCTTTATGTACATAAATATGTAGGAAAAATAAGGAAAATATGTAGCTAAATATGTAATATTTAAGAAATATGTAGTATTAAAATACTTTCACATCAACAATATAATTTACATTTTACGAGAACATAACAGTGCCCTCTTTGAAAGGTTTTGAAAATAATAGGTGCTTCATTTTAAACTTTTTAAAATCACTTTCAAAACATGCAAATATATTTTGAGCAAAGTCAATGTAATCCATAAAATACTAATCAAGTTCGGGGCTGACACTAATCACCAGTTAGATTACCACTTCTGTTACAGAAAATAAGTTAACCCTCAGAATACACAGTATCTGAAAGTTCAACTCTTTTTTGAAGAGTTTACAATAAGACAGCATGCATAAGAAATGAATTACTTTTCAATTGTTTATTGTACTTTAGAAAATTTATGAAAACATATTTTAGAAAACAGTATTAAAAAAGAAACCTTGATATTATAAAATTAACAACAACAAAGTATTTTACCTATGGATTTCTGTAGTATAGGACATGAGTATAAAGTAAAAAATTGAGAATTATTAACTATTTAACAAAGTATTTTACTAGGAGAGTTGAAATTACTATAAAATTAAAGGTAGATTTTTGACTTGAAAATCTATATTGTATATATATATATATATAAAACTCTACTATAACTCTGCATAAGAATAAAGTGTCCATGTAAGTGTTTTTTTCCACTGTTTAGTTGCACAATTAATTATTAAATACTTTTCTATATTGTCTGTTGACATGGACTGTCTTCGGTCTGAGAGTATGTTTTTATATATAGAAAAGGATCTCTCGACATCACATGTCGTCACCGGCGCATGTTTATATAGAGGAATCGTACTTGGAAGAATATTCTCAATCGATTCTACAGTTTCGTCGTTACATATGCGATAAATGGTATGTAAAGTTGAGTAACCAGGGTTTCTATTCAGCACAGCATTTAATTTAGTAGAAACTTTGTCACCGACTTCACCCTGCACAGCATTTAACTTGTTAACTGCTTCTTCAACTATTCCTATGGCCTCTTGGAGAGTCAGACCTGCAGTCTCCAGTTTCTTGATACAACTGAAATTCGTTTTGATGTACGAAACTGAACATATCACCTTAGAGTTGTTGAATGCAGACAAGGATTCGCTCGCTGACACTGCAGAATCGGGAGATAATGTTTCCACCACATACTTCACAGCTTCAAAGTTGTCACTGTAGAAATTTACGGCTTCGATCCAGGTTCCCCATCTTGTAATTACGGGTTCTGGAGGCAGAGGTGTGTCAGGTAGCCTTTGTTTGTAGCACTGGATACGGTAAGGAGCTTTCAAGAACACCTTTTTTGTTGCTGATATTAATGTATTTACTTCGGGGAAAAGGTCTCTGACAGTTTCAGCTACTCGATGCAATCCATGAGCCAGGCATGTAACATGTAGTAGGTTGGGGTAAAACACATTTAGAGAATTACCTGCTTTTAACATGTATGCTGCTGCATCTGTATACAACAGCAGTACCTTCTCTTCTTTAACACCATTTGGCCATAACAAACTTGGCAAAATACAGCTTTATCGTCAGTTGTAAAAGCACTGTCAATCTGTACCCATGATTTTAACTTAGATGACAAAGATGATGCGGTCGGTGCCATGATAAAACAAGGATATTTGTATTTAAAACTCTTAAGAACTTGCGTTGAACAATACCGCACAATATATTATTTAAGACGTCTTTTGTCCAACAACGAGAATCCGCCAAGGCAAGAAACAAGCAAGCGCAGAAGTGTAGGCGAAAGACAAAACACTGACTTGACAATAACTTCAACACACCACACTGCACGCCAGATTGTTATTTACGTGTAGGCTTACACTCCGAGAGCGTCGATAATACTGGCGTCAAAAATCACATTGTGCCCTACAATAGCATAGAGTTATATAGATATTTGTTTGTTTAGGTAGATGGAATCCGTTGCGAGAATTGCAAGATCTGCGAAGAGTATTTATTTACCGCGGACAGCACGTTCTTTCCCCACCGAGCCCGCTGAACGTGCGAACAAAACGTAAATGAGTGGGGCCGCGCATACCATTCTCATCTAACATCCCGTGCAAAATGCCTTACTTGTCGCTTGAGCTCGTAAAAAATTTTACTTCTTGAAAGTAGAATCTATGTGTGCAATTGCAACAGATGCAATATTTTGCCTTTTCTTGTAATAAATTTAATTGGACCTGATTCTGATTAATTGCACATTTGCGCATCTGAGTAATGTTGTTATAGGCCTAACTATTTTTTGCCATTTCAATTTTCAAATTGAAGTAAAGTATAGTAAAATATGTAGAAATATGTAAGATGGAGTGAAATATGTAATATGAACAAAATATGTAAAAATATGTAAAATTAAACTCGCGGATAAGACACCTATTGGTATGATTCGCCGATATCTGGCTTTTCCGTGTAAATGTGCACTCAGCATTCAAATATGTAATTACATAAAAATCCGGGCCTTAATCATCACCTACACCTGCATAAATATGAATGTAGGGGCTACTCATTACAGTATTCACTTCCCCTTCCTTTGTATTTTGATTTGACAGCATTACAGGATGTTTACACTACCTTGTAAGCACGTATGTTTCCCCTTCTGTTTTGTCCAATATACAGTAGATTTGATAGAAATTTTAAATGAAGAAGGAAACTGCTACTTGGTAAATTAATATGTATTGTGCTTTTAAAAGGAAAAGAGAGATAGCTACCGTTTTTCTAATTCTATCAGTAGGATAGAAAACAGATATAATATAAAATGTATGAGACCCCATTAATATTAAGTATTTATCTCTAAATCACCAGTCGATTGTCTCAAAATAATGCGAAAAATTGCGAAAGAAACTACCGTGTAGTTATTTTTATCTCGCAAGGGTGTGTACGATGAACTATAGAAAAGAAACTTGTAGATAAATGTTTTTAAACAATGCCGTTTGGTTACTAATCCCCGACCTTATAATTTTTTTATATACTTGCTTTTGTATAGAAAAGTCTTATGAAGTGAAAAGAAATTAGTAAAAGAGAATGGAAAATTCCAGGGTGAGGAAGAATATTTAACGTTACGAATTATAAAACGAAGGAGATATTACAGCTGCAATAAAGAGCAGGCAACGAATTATATCAAGGGCTCAAGAGAGAAGTAACGCAACGGAAGGCTGATTGGAATTCCTCAACTTAAATGTGAAGCAGGTATTGTATAATATTAATACTACCTGTAACTACCGCAGACCTTCCTTTGTCATAAACCGTCTCCTCACCATTCCCGATGGACCTCCTCCCAGAAACCCCCGCCAACGGAGAAATAGAAATAATTAAGTCTCTTCGTCATACTTACTACACCTGGCTTCCTTCTTGATAACTTAACATCTTAAATTTTCCTATCTACCTATCCGGTCTTTATCCCTCTCCTTTGTGCCTCCCCGCCTTACCTTGACGCCTCTCTGACACCTCCCTCCAGCTTTGACGTCCTGCGTTACTCGACCTCGTCTTGGGTGTCGTTTGATTTATACTTTTATTATGGCTCTACCATCACCCATTTGGCTCTGCACACTACGTAAACACACAAATACAGATCCATACACTACACTCTATCCTGAATGCCTCCACCTACTTCGCCACCGGTCCGCGCTGCGCTGGCGTGCGACTCCTCTAAATCTCCAATCGGCGGAAGGGTGCTTGCCCCAGATCAGCCTGAGTCTTATCCTCTGAGACAAGTCTCAGACAACGCAAAAAAAGGTATAATATTATAGCGTACTGTCTACTATGACTGTGAGACGCGAATATGACAGCAGATATGCAAGAATTTAGGAGGCTACAGAAGAATAAAGGAACGGTCCAACTTCGGATATTATGGCTTAAGTAATATTAGAAAGGATTATTACAATTTATTTTATACACCACACAATATATGTGATAATTTTAATTTTTTATTTATCTATAAATTTTGAAACGAATTAAGACCTGTATTAACATCAACCGTTGTGTATATAATTCTTTTCACTCAGACTTTTCACAAAGTTTAGTGATATATTAAAACCATGTGTAAGATAATCAATTTTTGTGAAACCTATAATATACCCATTAAATAGTGTAGACTAGACAAGTATGATAGTAGCTTAATACAGTCTTTTTTCCGGGATGAAAGGGAAATTATAATATTGTGCGCTTAAGAATGAAACTTTTTTTGTTACTAGACCAACGTTTATGAAAATCTATTTGGCTTCATTTCTCAGATTGTAATAAAATTGGAATCAATTATAGCCTATATCAAATTAAAAATTTTTGCCAAAATTATTTGTTACTAACCAAGTTTACTTTATTTTCTTAACCGATGGATTTTTGCATATCAAATTCCGTTTATTAGACATCGATTTTTCAATATAAAATTGGTCTCTAGATTACTGATTTGCGTTAATGCGTCCAAGAAAAATAGTAGTTTGATAAACCTTATTACTAAGTTTTAATGTTTGTTTACATACGGCGTTTTCAAGAAACTGTAACAGTGTTAGAATAAATAGGCCTACTTAAAAATTTGATTACATACCTGCACATAGTTTCGTATACAGAAGCAGTGTAAAAAGTATTTTGTAAAGCTTTCTTACAAAATTATAACATAACTGAAGCCCAAATGATGTTTAAGATTTTGCACGTTAAGTCATATGAAGTTTACTTAAGAACCTGTTACGTTCAGACTTCCTGAGATACAGTTATTGAGAAGAACAAGAGTAACAGAAAGAAAGAGAGAGAGAGTGAGAGAGAGGTCAAAGTACATGATGTTTACTACAGTTGGCTACTTATAAGGAACTTGAAAATAATTAAACTTATTGTAATGTAGAAAGTTAACGAAACATGAACCAAAAGCGAGGATTATGTGCAGCAGACTCAAGAGTTTTATTAACAGGATCCAAACAGCCTTTGGTGAAACGATTATTACGTTAAATAATTTATTCGCAATTAAGAAGTGGTACATTTTGAAGAAAGGAAAAAACCGAGGATGAGGAACTTATAAGTTGCTATTAAAATATGTAACTTACCTTTTGGATACCTAATTATTTTACAAGCAAGTTACAGAAACTATAAAAAAAAATGAATTCTTAATATATAAGCCTTCACGTATTATTTCAAAAAAATTAGATTACTGCTCACTGTGATATACGAAAAGCAAAAATATAATTAATGTAACATTACAACTCTTCAACTCTGTAAGATATAAACTCTTCTGCTTCTGCAGGTTGTTATTTATATTATTGGTACTTGTAGAAATTTTTATTAATCAGAATGGTGAATAAATTTCCAACGGATGGGAGTCAACTTGAAACATGTTGCTTCGGTACTACTGTATACCAATAACTGCATAACTATATTCTTACAAATGATATTCGGTATGAATGAGAATAATTAAAAATTCGTAATTCTCTCTCCCCCGTCTCTCTTCTCCCCCTCACTCTTTCTCTGTCAATTTTCCCCATCTACCTCACTAATAGGGGCAAACCTCACTACTACCTTTAATTAAACATGACTACCTCACTATTAATTTCCTTTTATTTTCATTAAGTTAGCACGGAAGGTCCTTCTGCGACTGCACCCAAAGCGCGCCTCTTTAAGTGCTTGTTGAAATGTTACACTGCTACAAACAGATTACTCAAGTTTGAATGTGTAGTCTGTACCAACACAATGAATGATTAAACAAACAGGCACAAACAAACAGTGAAGGATTGTGTGTAACACTGAAATTGTTGACAAGAAAAAGAAGAAACTGTACGAGTTGGCGCGCGTGCGTGTGCGCGCGCAAGAGAGAGAGAGTGAGTGAGTGAGTGAGTGAGAGGACTGAAAGAGAGAACATGGGCAGAGGTAAAAAAAATCTGTCGCATTAAATTCACGCCAACAACATTCTTAATGTCGTAATGACACAACAGTCTTTGTTTACAAAAATTATTACGATTGTCACGACACAAATATACAGATCTAATGTGTGTTGGCAGGCTGACGCGTTCGTACTACCAATTCATTCGAAGGCTGTATTCACTCCTGTCTGTATTAAAATAATACAAATGTTGTTTTATAGTAATAATATAATAATAATAATAACAACTATCACGATTTGTAGGCTTAAGCATTCATAACATAAACAGTTTTCTAACGTCACTCCACTCAAAAGACTTCTACGAACTTTTTTTAACCTATTGATTTTACTCCATTTTTAATAATTCACCAATCCCTTCAGTTTATAACTTACTGCTTACATGTCGGAGTCATGTGATAGTATGAAACTTTTATTGAGCAGAATTCAGTATGACGGATATTCGTGGCATACCTACGGAGATGTGAAAGTAACGTAGTTATACTTCGATTGCAGCTTGGATTCACTAAAGTCTGTTGCCTTCTGTACGAGCGGGTAAATTCTATGCAGGAATGGGAAAATTATTATGTAAAAAAAAGCGGTGATCATTAAAGACAGAAGCACTGAGTGTAGGAGATCAGACCGTTGTAGGTCAAGTACTAGTAAAACCTGGAAAAGCTTATCGTTCACTACTACATATTAAGTAGGTTTAATGAAAATTATGTAAATGGAACGGATGTAATTTCGAACTGTTAATTTCCTTCAAGTGTGTACTAAAGTAAAGAATGTTACAATTTATAAGTTGGTAATTACACCAGGTAATGCTAACAACCAGTAGCCTACTGATTCGAATGTGTGTGTGAAGAGGGCTTTTGAGTCGATAATAACGCTATTACCTACTTGACACAGAAATTCCCGTGTCACCTGCATTTTGTATTATGCAAACGTTCGGAGGATGTAAATTTTTCAACAACATTGTTGGAGTGCCAACCTTTAGAATGAACCGTTGTGGCGGAATTCAAGATTGATTTAAAGAATTCAAAAATTCTTGGAGATAGTACACTATATTTTCAATATTAAATACGGTGTTAATAGATTCTTCGGACTTTTTATTATCCCCAGAAAATTTTTCCAAACTTGTATCATTATTTTCCTTCACAGATTCGAATCTTTGGGAATAACCACTTGTAATTTTTATCAAGTAAACACTTGACGTTTTGCACAGAATTTAGCAATTAATACAGTGTTGTACTATTTACTATGTCCCAGTTTTTCGTCAATTTCTGTGAAGCTATCGTCATTAGGAACACTACCGTCACCGAGGTGCAGTAAGTTTGTAGAAAAATCACCATCTCCTCCTCCTCCTAAATGGGCTCTCATATTGCTTTGCAAATTTAGTCTGAATAGCATTCCACATCGCCGAGGACTTTAAACACACTGAGACAATATCAGCGCGGGTTCCTCTTGCAGTTACCGGTAATCTCTAGCGAGAATCCTCTGAAATAACAAATGTTACGCTACCCACTAATTTGTTACAATTTCTTAAGTCTTGGAGAGTTTGATTGACCGTTTCTATACAGTCCACAAATCGCCTTCGTTTTACCGTTCATGATTAGTTTCCGTTTTGATCGCTCCTTCTTTTGTCATGCCTCCTCTTCAATACGAATTGCTTTTTTAATAGGAGTCAGTGAGAATACTTGACTTTTTCTTCTTGGCGCATTTCTATTTTATTTTTGCAGTCGCTTTCGGGTAAGGGCGAATTTATTCTGGTGTCAATTGTGATAAGGTATTAGCAGATGTCTCGTTTATTTCCGACGTGGGAGGTCCGGCTACTGTGGTCTCTTGACAATCTTTTGTTGGTGTTAATCTTCCTTCATAATTACTTTTGTCTCCTATCTCTCTGTCAATTACAGGTGAACACAGAAACTCTTCGATACTGAATATATTTTCATTTAATGGCCAAATTCCAGTTGAACTAAAACCTGCTGTCAGTTAGATGGTGTAGCTGCCTTTGAAAGAGCATCTTTTGCTAGCCCAGGTATGTCATGGTTTTACCTGGGTTTATTGTCATCCAGCTCTCAGCGGCTGCACCGAAACAGGCCATATAAACACTTGTCTAATGGCTGAAGTCAGATTGTAACGGGTATGAGGTATAAACTGTTTCATAAATAGTAAAAAAAGAGAGGCTGTAATTTATCTTGATGGATGTGCTACTCCAATACAACCTGCTGGTCCATAAATAATCAAAGTGATATCTACATAACACTCTGTGGATATAACGATAAGTGGTGGTTTCCAGCTGCCATCTATGAAAATACCACTGGTTTCACCCTTTTCCAAAGGGGTAACCCTGCTGACTTGTTTATTTCCCTTCAAACTGACAACTTTGTTAGGACAGTGCACTGTCGTTATGCTGCCTGGTTTCCTTCACATTCCAAATATTGTGACAGTAAAAATGAAGGCGACTTATCACAGAATTCCAATATTGAAGAAAGTTTTATGTTATGTTTATTAAAACTAAATGCTATTGCAAAACTTGTTGCTTCAGCCTCTCTAAAAGACAACCTTGAATGTCGCTGCATGAAGCCAGTAAAACAATCTTTTACCGGCCCAGTTCACCAGAAAATCGACATTATTTGCAAACACGTATTCGGAGGCTAACATACGAATATTCTTAGGGTACAAACCATAATAACTAACAGAATAGTGCAGATCATAACACAGAAATCTGATTTTTCTTTTTGTTCTTTCCTAAATACAAGTTGTGGAAAACGCCGAGTCTTTGTAGGGTTTGTGAGCTACATCGCCCCAGAAAGTTTTTCACTTGTACGTTTGAACCAAATATGAAAAAAAGAAAACAGAACAAAATGTTTTACTTACATTGTACCAACATACCACTTTCCTTCTGGTGAAATTGAAGGTACACCTTTAATTTTAAAATTAGTGGCTGAAGTGTAGTGCTGCTGGCCACTCTACCTTTAGTGCGTGTGTCGAACACTCACTTTAGGCAACCTATTCTACCTCCTAAATTTCCTAGGCGGCATAAAAAGGAGCCATTATTACTATTATCATTTTAAAAATTTTAGTTTTTTAGGATTTAATAAACACGTAATCTTCATTATAGGATCACGAGTAACTGACACATAATTAATTCTGAGATCTGTTAGGTTATGAATTAATTTTCTTTTAAAAGTTATAGAGAAACATAACTTGCCCTCATGTTGCCACATTGCTTTTGTATTAGTATGAATCAATTGTACACTTACCATGGATCCAACAAAGTACGTAGCTGTAAACACCCATAGCAAATTAGTGACAAAAAGGTTGCTTTACACGTTCTAAAATACAAAAGGGAACAAAGACTCATTTTACTGTACACTGCTATAATCAGACTGGAGGAGCATGTACTACAAGCTATAACAAAAACGTTATACAGTTGCAGAGGTGCTGCGACTAAGGGACACTTGAAGAAGTACAAAGTATCAACTTATGTCTCTCTGCTCTCCCCTATATGGTAATACTGTCTTATAACGACTGTTAAACAAATCAAATGTATTGTATACCTTTATATGTGTATTTATACACAATATATCATAAACGTTTTTTGTGGCAAAAATACCTTTATATGTGTATTTATACACAATATATCATAAACGTTTTTTGTGACAAAAATATCTGTCAAATTTTTGTATGTTGTAATGGTACATATAACACTACCAACACCAGCGTACCACAAATAAGTTGAAAGCCACTACAATTAAGAATACCTACAAGGTCAAGCATACGATCATGGATAAAAAAGGAAATATCATAAGCCAAAACCAAGTGAATTAAAATGAAGAAGGAATTACCAGTAAATGTGCAACTAAAGAAGATAAAGCAAGACTAACGACGAGACGACATACATAATTACCCAATACATCAAACAGTGAGAAGGAAACCCATTAAAGACAAAATCAAGAAGAAACCTATTAACCGTGAGAAGGAAACCAGTGAAAACGCCATGAAGAAACTTATTAAGAGGGAGGAAGGAAATCGGTGAAGAGAAGAAGAAAATATCCAGATCAAACACAAAAAAGGGAGATAACATGAATTATAATGAACTAACATATGGCAATAAAAGAATTATTATAAAAGAAGAAAGAATAAATGGAATAAACAACATGATTTAAACCCCTAAGCTGCAAAACAAATTGACACTTGACCAAAACTTATTAAGTGAATACCTTCCTTGACAATGTAATACAAACAATAATCAATAAGAATGAATTATTGAACATAAAAAGTAAGAAAGAGAATGAATAATAATAAGTTCTTAGCTAAATTATGTGTAGACATGAAAAGCGGGCTATGTCCAAAACACCAATGACCAATTGTAAAGTGGAATTGATATTAGAAATAACCACTAATTACCAATAGTAAAGACTGTAAAAGATAAACAAAATGTAATCTAATAATAACCAATAGATATACCAGTACTACATAAAGTCAAATAAATCAAATGTAATACAGAAACACAAAACCGACAATAATCCATTGTTGTATATTATAACTATATGCTTGCCATAGAATGGATGCATGATGAACAAAATTATCTTGTAAACTTATCATAAAAGAGTAGGAACTAAACCAACAACATTGAATGAGGCAGAATACTATTCGAATAAGTAAATTCAAGGATTATAGCCACCCAAATACTAATAATAACAATAATAATAAATAAACCATGTTGACAGCTAGATGCAAGTAATCTTGGTTACTTTAAACCAAAGCAATTTTCAGTATAAATGCAGAATGAACTACTGCACAATAATAACAGTGCTATCAAAACAATGATAAGAGATATTCAAGCAATAACGAGAATAATTTGATAGGATTACAACCCATATAAAAAGGTAACTTCCTAAAGTATAGTAAACTCACTTAACAAACTATAGTTAAGGTAATAAAACCACAAGATGAAGAAAAAGGACACTATCAGAAGTGACAATGACCAATGCAGTATGCATAGGCCATAATAAAATGTTATTAACTATTAATGTTATAATAATATTAAGTATCATGTACATGTTGTGTTATGTAAGTGTCTATACAGGAAAGTACAGAGCAACTCACCGCAGCTAATAATAGAAGAGTCAACGCAACTTCTTCAGAATCGAACTCGTGAAATGGAACAAAAAATATTCTAAACTATTTAAACAAAATTAATAAACGATGTCAAAGAGTAAGTAAACCGATTTATTCATATCGGATTCAATAATAGATTGAATTGGGTAGAATAAATCAATAAACCAAAAATTAATAATAAAAACCAAAACGTTAAGAATAATAATAAAACAGACAATCTCGTCGTGCTAAAATGTTCATACACACTTTTTAAGAGAAAATTACTTAAAACTTCGAATCTAACAAGAAAAATATTGTGTCGAGTATTCATAATGCAAACCCTTAGATATCAAATATGAAATGAAAATATAAAATACCAAGTAAAATGTATATTCTATAGCCGGCAGAATAAGGGAAGGACAAATAAAATAGAGGCAGGATATCAAGAGAATGAAAAACATGGGACTACCTAAACAAGTAATAAGATACAGACCTCAGGGAAGACGAGATATAGGTAGGGCAAGGAAAAGAGATGCCTTCAGTGAAGGCAAAACAGGCTGTAATCCTATACCTTGACATGGAGAAGATTCCTAATACTTAATAGCACACTTAAGAACAAAATATTGGTATGGAGAATCATACACGACTTCCATGTTCTAAGATTTATATTTAAAATCATTTTCGAAATGAAATATTTCCATTGAAACTACTTCTTTCTACTTACTGCTTCAGCCACTTACTGTGGGCACTAACGTATACCACCTCACGTTATCGCACTTGATTTTCACTGATGATGGAAGCCGATGGCACTGGCGAAACGTCTGGTTTTGCAGAAAACATTGGTCTACGGCCAAACAGGCCGGGAAGGAATTTTAAAAACAAACTGCTTCTTTGTTGTCAATAACGTAGTACATATATACAAAAAATTATCAGGTAAACTATTACGTTACAACAAAAAAATGTTTCAGGTAAACTACCCTTTCCCCGTAACCGATCTTCACCAAAATCAATAGGCCTTGAGTCCTCTATAACTCGGGCACATATGTAAAAAAATATCTGATTCTGTTTGAATTTACGGCAGTTATCGTTCGTCATGAAAAAATTTCTCTTGTTACAACATAAAATATTGCAGGTAAACTACCCCTTTATCTTAACCGATCTTCACAAAAAACAATAGGTCTTGAATACTCTACAATTCAGGGCTGTATGCAAAAAATTATTTGATTCTGTTTGAATTTGCGGCTCTTATCGTTTGCCATAAAAAATCTAGATAGACACACAGACACTTTTCGATAAATTACTTTTTTTCATGTTTTGAGGGTAGTATAATCAGAATCTGCAAAAATCTCTAACACGATTTTTTTTGGCATCACCATACTTCCATTTCCTTATGGAACATGAAAGTAAAATCAAAGTAAAATTCTGATGGCAACAAAAATCAAATATTCTATCAAAAATTGGGGATATACATTTTTGGTAGGTATTTGGTAGGCCTACTTGCATTGCACAAGGAATGTGTTATTTTCAATAGGTTATTGATAAAAAAAGACTTACAAGTACATTGATTTTTATTACAAAATTTATACAAAACAGTTTCAATTCTAAGGTATCAATAATTAATAATTATTAAGGATAATGAACAAATTATTTCTTCATAGAAGATACATAAAAACATTGCAAAAATAATACATATCAGACAAATATTATTACAACAAAAATACCACACAGACATTTGGGCTTTGTTACTTTATCAGTAACTATAAGATTACATTCATAAAGTACATAGAATATTTATTTACAAGAACATAATTACAAAAAGTGAAAACACCTTTGATGAAATAAACATTTTATTTATTACATCAAACATAACTAAACTCAGATGACAATATAAATGAACTAAATATAGGTTTTTCTGCGAGGGAGTGTAGGATTGATTAGGGGTTCAATTAGTTGAAATTATTAAAAAAAAAAGCATAAACTATAAATAGAAAAACTAGACTGGTATGTTTACAACAAAATGAAAACTTCAAGTTACATTTAAGAGATATTCCGTGTCAAATCAACAAGTGCTACAACCTGACCCTCTTAGATTTATTTGAAATTAAGTATGCATGTAGTATTCATAAATAGTAACACAAATCAATTTTTTCACATTTTTCTGACGAAAGGTTACTGAGTAATGGGTGCTCAAAAATGAAAAAAAAATAAAATTTTTGACTTGCGCAACAATATTGATTTGTTCACAACTTGTGTTCTAATTAAGCTAGAACAATGACATCGAGTTTATTTGAAAGCTCTTTTAAAGGGCTTTCATATGATATAAAACATAATTAGTTGAAAATATATATATTTTTTATAAACACATCATTATTGCATTTACTGAATTTTGAAAAACTGTATTTTTAAATTCTCAAAAAAATATATGTGAAAGATATTGTTTTCCTCTACATATTCTGAAAGTTTCAACTTGGGATGAGCATGGGATCACTATCAAAAGTAATTTTATGTTTACCACGATTCTGTAAAACGTCATTCAGATCGGTGAATTATTATTATTTTTATTTTCCTACCCGTGACAATTTTTCAGAATCATAGTTGGATTTATTACTTGGCCTACAAAATTGTACTTTTCTTTCATACAAATAACTGTGTTTTAAAGCTTAGCACTAGCTAAATTAATAGCTCAAAATTAATAAATTGACCTACATATCTAAAATATATATCTTAATACAGTGATCCAGGTTTTCCGTGTACAAGCAAAAAAATCTCATTTTAAAGACTATATACAAAATGGTTGGTTGGTGTGACTATCTCCCATCTGTTTAGTATTTTGTCATCGGATAATATTCAGTCAGCTGTTGTCAACTGTTGTTGAAAGTGACCTGTACATTTTCTTTTGGTGTGACATAGCCTATAAAGTGAAAAAAATGTGATTAATTCTGAAATGTTGTGTTTTGAAATTAGCTTAAAGGTACTTTTGTACAATTCTCACAACAGTGTATAAGTTTATATGCCTACAACCAGTTAATATTGTAACGAGACATATGAGCCCAAATATTTCAGTAACCCAAAATATTAACACATGTCAATAATTGAGTGAAAGAGACAAACCAAGTGTTTCTTCTAAAAGGCCAAGCATGAAACTACATGAGCTACTCATCACCAAGGATAAACTCACAACAATAAGAGTTAATAAAACTAATGGTAACTAACAAGTGAAATAACATTATAAGAAAAAGAAGATGCACCGAACAATGGTTGTACCACAGGAACCAACAACCCAATAGTTTTCGGTCAGTAAGGAACCAATGAAGACAAGGAAGAAACATACTACGAGAAAGACACCTAACAACCATGGTATAAAATATAGATTCCAAGAGCCAGTCAACTATAGAACATCTTACCCGTATATGCAATGACTGAACAACTTACAGATTGAAGAGATGGACAAGAACTGACTAACTGAGATGACCAATATTGTAACGCAACAGAAATGCTAGCACTCAAGTTACATAAAAACAAGGTTCACAGAATAATAAACAAGTCAATATTTAACCCCATGATAGAACAAAGATCTAATAATTATATTTATAATCATAGATACAGGTAAATAAGGATGCAAGGTAATATTAACAAGAATAACCGAACCTGTAAGTTATACAATAGTTGATGATATATGTTTAATGAAAAACAAACAAAAAATGAAACAATAATTTACTAATAGCAAATAATAATTTTGAGTTAAGGGGTATTATTTTGTGACAACAAATGTTATGATAAAGTTTATGTTATGTTATACCAAATATGTGTTGAGTTAATGAAAGATAATGAAACAAGATGTATTATTCAATGACTGTTGTAGAATGAAGTGTGAAGCAGCTAATTAACGTTAATAGATTTGAATTTTCTTATATGTGATCCATAGGTCAAGATAAAATTGTTATTAGATATGGAAAAAATAATTGTTTATGTAAATGTTAATAGTTAAGATTTAATTATATGTATGAATTTATGTAAAAGGGGCTATAGATGTGTACCAGTTATAAACACAGGTAGATCTGTTTACAATAAAAGGCCTAACAGCCAAAACCACTATATAACCACTCATAACATAAAGGTTAGGTACATCAATTAATAATAATTAATGAATACGATTTGAAGAGCTAGAAAAAACATTAAATTAATAATGATATATAATAAAATTTATACAAATTATGATAATACCATAATGCCATGATATCGATTAATAACATTTAATATCGAAAGTGGATTAAATATAAAAAAAGGAAAAAAACCGGCTTATATCAAAAAACCAGCAGAATATGTGTAGAAAATAATAAACCAACTATCGGTAAAGTTACATTCCGATAGGATAGCAAATTGATAAGGAATAGACAAAAAATATATGAAATAAACACTATATTCAAAACATGTGGAAGGAAGAAGTCGTGTGTTGCTAGGGACGACAGAAGAAGAGGAAGTTGTTAATTTGACAATAATTGCTTTGATGATCTGAATGTGATGAGATTAAAAAACCCAAGAATTATCTATTTAATCGGAATATTTTAAATCATCAGACACGATTATAAAACACAAAATCCTAATGACAACGTTTATGACTATCACCAGTACAGTTTAATCCAAATAACACTACAGTATGAAATCACAATAGAGAATAAATAACTGGATTATACAAGGAAGAACTTGAACTGTCCCATATCCGAAGGGAATTGATAATATATTAAACCAAATAGAAAGAATTAACAGTATTACAATTAATAATATTCACTACACCAGAAGTTATAACCTTTCAAAAACACGGAACAACACTAATTGCTTCAACCAAGAGAAGAACGTATTTGGATCCTGGCGTTGCAGAAGAAGCATCAATCGGGCTGTAAACCAATCTAGAAAGCTGTAATTCCGAAGTGGACAGGAGAAGAATTCCATTCTATTAAATCGAAGAAAGAAAATCGTACGGCATAATTGTCCAGAACAGTAAATTTATCAATCAACCGCCTACACGATTGGCTTCGTTCTAGTCTGGTAAATTATTATTATATTAATCATACTAACTACACAACACTTTAAATTTGTAAATCTTGCATTCTTATCTATGTATTTTTAATCTTCCCCACAGTTACAAGAACCTTCACACCCTGAATTAAATTAATTACAAATTAAAACACACTATATAACTAAATTTAAATAAAGTATCAGAATAATCAACAATCGATTCATACAATCTATAGCTCAAGCATATGTTAATTAGAACATATATTATTCAATGTTAAAGAAGTAAACAAATAAAGAACCTTTATATATTGGCAAAATCTTGTTATTTGGAGTATGGTTTAATGAGCTAGGAATAAAAAAGTAACTGAATAAGTATAGAATAATTGGTTAACATAAACATTGAAATAACCTATAAGTTTCGTTGAGCCGATACTACAGCGCTTATAGCGGAATTATCTGACACCAAAGAGAGAGAGTAAAAATACAAAATTAGACAGAATTCTCTTCAAGGTATAATAGGGTTGAACGGAATTATAAAATAACTCATTAATTATTTAAGTTACAGGTACACAAACACTGATAGTTTTTAGAGAGCTAAGTTAATAATTAATTACTTACATCAATACATCCCACAACTCCAAATATCTCCGAGATTTACATAATTAAAATAATTCAAAACACATTGGCATAAGTGTATGTACAAATTGACAAACACAACAGTGGGGTTTTAAGGAGAGGAAACCCATTCCTGTACAATATACAACAGATAATATTATAAATGTATAGGACAAGATATGTTATAAAAGAATGAAAGTGACTAGACTGTTAACTGAATAGAAGCTGTGAATAAAAGCATAGTAACATGTTATGCATAGCACCCATGTAACATAAAGAAGTATTAAAATTGTCTCATAATAATAACAAATATTACTCAAATAGTCAAACAATCATGTAAGATAAGAAAAGGCAATAACTAAAGAGTTATTAGTTATCATTAATAAAACCAAACTTGAGAAAATAAGGTTAAAAGAATGTAAATTTGTATCAACCTAACATACACATTGTTGGTACAAATTTCACCTAAATTCACATCTATCAGTAGGAAAAGCCTACCTAAACCAAAATGTTTTGTGCCTTAAACCAAGAAGAACTGATAAGCTTTCTACAGGTACCAATATAAGATACCCAAAATGGATTTTAAATAAGAATTTAAGTAAATAAAGTGAACCAAAACCGACCAAAAGGGGATTCACTAAGTAAAACGTGAACAAAACCACTTTATAATACCAAATAGAAGTAAAAGGTTAATGTCTATACCACAAGTAAGGTGTAATGCCACTATTGTAATAGTATAAGAATATTATAAGAAAGGACATAATGTATTATAATCGTAATTAAGAACACCTGTCATGTGACACTAGGTGTAAGTAATGTTAGTCAATGATATACACTAAGGGACAGACCAGTGTACAAAAAACACTAAACCAATTATAAAGAGACTACTATGATTAAACTATTGTAACTAAATAATAGTAGAAAGAGATAAAAGAATACCAAATAAGAATGGAAATAAGTGTACACCTCATATAGAGTAAACAGTGCAAAATAGAGGTCAGAGAGAGATAACTATATAAGAATACAGCAGTTCTATAAGGAGAAATTTACCTCCAAACTTATAAATTTTGCACAATCATCTGGCGATATAAGAGCTTCTACAACAATGGACTCTGTAACAAAGAAAGAATTTTAGCTAACAGAGAAAAATAATTATCATTGCCAGTATCAACAAAAGTGCAAATTAATAAATGAAATAATTGCAATTTTATGGGAAATAATGTTATTAAACTAATTATGTACTTTATTAAGAACTTTTGTTTTCCAGCAGCTTCCAAAACTCTTTATATAAAAAATAATATAAACAAACTTATTTAGAGCTTCTAACAATACTTATCTTAAAATTATCATATGATTATACTTTCCAAAGGAAGCCCCTGATTTGAAAGCATTGACACATAATACTACTAATTAAAAATGATTCCAACTACTATGTTACTAAATTTTCTCATTTAAAATGTAAATGGGACTGTTAATAACTTTATATTGTTGTCATTAACAAGACAAAACAATCATTAATGGCTATTTTATCACAAACTTCAAAATCTCCTATAAAGCTTGCTCAATGAAGTAGGACATTCCTGATGCAGAAAATTAACTTTGCCATAACACAAATTAAATAGGCTAACACCCAAACAAAAAAATGCTTTGAAAACAAAACATTAATGAAATATGGTATGAATTAATTGTGCTACATTCAAAGCTGATTTTTTTAATTGATTTAAAGTACCTATACAAGTCTAGTTTGTCAAGTAAAGATAATTTAGGTAAACCTAACACTACATATGAAACAAACATTAAATCAAATATGCTAATGTTACAAAATTCACAAACAGAAAAAAAAATTTTTAATTATCTATAGGCTAAATTGCTTTGATTATATTACCTTCTCCACTTCATATGTTTTCCACATCAATATCATCTGATGTCGATACTACTGATGGTGCAATAATAGTCATTTTTTCCCAGTCAATTCTGGAAAGTTCAGGAGGAACCTGAAAGATCATTACAAAACTCATACATAATTTTTCACTAAGTTAATAATTATAATAATATTAAGCTAATAATTAAGAGAATAATTTATTTTCTTAACCTAGTACAATATTTGTAGGTTAGCACTATGAATTTACAAAAAGTTAATGGATTTTGTGTAAATTTCTAAAAAAAATTAAATTTACAGCATAATCTAGTAGTTATTTTATAGTAATCTATTTTAATTTAAATGAACTCAAGTCACTATTGCTTGGTTACATCCCTGCACTGAAGATTCCTGAAAAAGATTTCTAATATAATCACACAAACTCGAAAAACAAAAACTGTTCAAATGATTAACATTGAATAATATAATCCTGATTATAACGGTATTATAACTAGCAAATACATTACGGATAATTCATCCATACTCCGTATCATTTAAATCTACTATTAAGTATAACACACCCCATAAAATTTAGAATATTAAGATACTAATTTTTTAAAATTTCATGTGATATTAGTTGAGTATCATTTAGGAGGTTAAACAATATAAATACAATTCTACACATTAAGTTACAGATTATAAATACAGATAATAAGAAATTAAATAAAAATAACACTATAGGCCTACATCAATTATCGGGTTTAAGAACCTGCTGCTGTAAGCAGTGATAATTTTAGTTTAGTGAGCTTTAATCAGACTTGCATGCAATAATAAATTTTACATAAGATAAAAGAACGATGCTTTCTTTAGTCACCAGCAAAACCTTTTCTGTCTGCAAGTTAATATTATAAAATTTAATCGAGATTAAAAAGCTTTTTAACTCAAAAATTAAAGAAGTCACAGTTCAAATTCTCTTTTCACTTTTTCTTTTACCTGACAAATGTTAGTCCTTAATTTTTAAAGCAGAGCTGTGTTAAAATAAAATTTTTTTGTCAAATAAATTACAATTTAATGGACTCGATGTTATGAAAGTAACTATGTGTACAAAATATTACAACAGTTTGCTTCCGTATTACAGTAGCCATAGGCCTATATTATAAATTTTGTTATATTAGGTGTTAAAATTAACCTTAACTTATTAAGTCATATCTTATTTAATTAATTACGTTTCTCTGAAAAATCCTGAATTTGAAAGTATATTTAGAGTAATATAGTGGGACTGAAGAATAAAATAAAATATGTTAACTAGTTAAATACGAGCAGAGTACAAATTAAATATATTATGGTAAGGCCTACCATCTTGTGTTAGGTAGGACCTCATTTTACGAATAAAATGACTTACAAATTGGATACATTACACAAATATAGGTAGGCCTATTTCATTTTTACAATTGAAAACGTACCCAGTCTAGCTAATATTTCTATAGGCTAATGGGTGTACTCAGTAGGAACTCAAGGCTTAGTACTTGTCTTCAGACATTTTATACTTCATATCAAAGCCATAGATTAAATTACTGGCAAAAATTTAGGCAGAATTTACGAACAAAATTTAGCATAAATTTCAGGCCTAATCTACCACTCAAACTTACTTGATCAGACACTTGTGTGTGTCTGAAACAATCTTGTGAAAATCGATCGCATTCCGGAAACAGAGCCCGTCTTACATCTGTAAGAAAATTAAAATTATGTAATGTTCATACATGAATCACAATAAAAGTAATAAATGGAATTTTTTTAGAGTAGACAAAATAATTGTCAGACTTACAGGAGTATCTATAATAAAGCAAAAATATTTAATTATATTGCGGTCAGTGCCCTCACATGGACTTTTTTTTAAAATCAGTTAATTAATCTTAGTTTTAAGTTAACTAGAGTTTAAGGGGTGATTTTATACACCAAATATAAGGTAACATGAACAAATTAACACTGAACTTACTACGTTCCCAGTCAAATATGAAAGTAAAGTATGAAAATATATGTAGACATGCACTATTGGTGTAAGTTCTGGAGCTAAAGATAATTCAACTGTGATACAGAACTTAGTCTATTATACTTAACACCCAGGCCTATAAACTTTTGATCTTTTTCTAAAAGTAATTAATTTTATTTCAGAGTTAGGTTAGGCTTACAGGCTAATCCGCAGTAAGTTTAGCTAAATCAGTTATATTATCATAGGCCAGACTTAATCTAAATAAAATTATTCTGTGTAAAGGTATCAGTAACTTGATATTTATACAGAATAAGCATTTAATACAGAATACATATTTCATTTAACTGGAGTCAGTTCCCTCACAGGGTCTTTTTCAAAAATGGGTTAATTAATTTTATATTTTTAGTTGATTAGAGTTAAGGGGTGCTTTTATACACTGAATATAAATAACAATTAAAACTATATGTACCTTTTTTTGCTGTACGTCTCCTAGGCCTACTTTCACAGTCATCTGAAAAGTAAAATATGACAATTGATGTAGACATGCAAGTATCTGGAGCTAGAGACAATTTACTGTGATAAAGAACTTAGCCTATTATACTTAACACCCAAGCCTACATAACACAAACAAATTTTGATTTTTTCCTAAAAGTAATTCATTTTATTTCAGAGTTAGGTTAGGCTTACAGGCTATTCCGCTGTAAGTTAATCGGCTAATGCCCTGCTAGTTTGCTAGTTTTGTTAACATAATTAATCACTAACTAACTAAGTGTGTTTGATATTTATGTAGCATAAGGTGACGCGTATATGACAGGTTTTATTAATGCAGTAAAGGAACAAATCTAATTTAAATAGTCTTTGTATTATTTTGGAATTCAATTTTTTAAAGCAAATGATAATACCTTATGCACCTTTGTAAAGGTTATTACTTATTGGGGATAAGTGAACTGAATTAAAACATCAAACAAATGATTTTTGTTTCACAATCAAAACAATACGCCTACTGTATTAAATTTATTATGGCAATTCTATTTACCCTAAAACACTACAATACAAAACTCCAGAATTTTTGTTTTTGTATAAATTGGCCCGCTAATAATGAAAAAATAAAATTGTATTAATTAAATTAGAATGCTAACTTGCTCAATTATTAAATTTTGGGCAGAACACAGTGCTATTAGGCATAGTTGGTTCTATAACAGATACGTGTTCGACAAAGTAATCTAGACATGAAACATAACCTAACGTATTTCTTTTATGAATTTTATGAAAAATGCTGAATTTGAAAGTATATTTAGAGTAATATAGCTGGACTGAAGAATTAAATAAAATTTGTAACTAGTTAAATACGAGCAGAGTTCAAATTAAATATATTATAGTAAGGCGTACCATCTTGTGTTAGGTAGGACCACATTTTACGAATAAAATGATTTACAAATTGGATACATTACACATATATAGGTAGGCTAGAGTAGACAAAATAATTGTCAGACTTACAGGAGTATCTATAATAAAGAAACTTTATTTAATTAAATTGCTTCAGTGCCTTACAGGGACTTTTTTTAAAAATTAGTTAATTACCCCTTGGGTAATTATGAAGATTCTCATCAATGCTGATATTGCGCTGATATATTTTTATTATATTCTTCTATGTTATATAAACACGAGAAAAATAATTTTAAACGGCGGTCGAACCTATTTACGGAGACAAAAAATTAAATTTTTACTCCCATAAGAACGCATGGCGTTAGCCTAGGTATATTGTATTAATTAAATTAGAATGCTAATTTGCTCCATTATTAAATTTTGGACAGAACACAGTGATATTATGTATAGTTGGGTCTATAACAACCGGTAGGCCTAGTGTACAACCCAAAGTAATCGAGACATTCATACATAACCTAACAGCTAATTTCCTACAAACAACGGACAACATACACTAAATAAATGATCATCTTACCTTTCATTATTATTCCTAGCGCCTCCAACATATTTTTACTTCGACTTGCAATCACAAACACTTCATACGAATTACAAAATTCTGTCCCACACACGTTAGAAAACTCAACGAATTACCGCACGAGACGACTAAACAGAATAAATTATGGCAGGTCCAATATTTCGTTATACCAACTAAACAGAATAAAAACACACTTTCCTCTGTAGTGTCTGTCTTTTTTACACATGTTACAAATTTTATAGAATAATTATTACGAATGCCAATATGGCCGACTAACTACCCATATTTCATTATATACATTTGTATATATCGAACAGGTTGTCTGGCTTCAGCGTACAGCAAAAATACGATGTATAAAAATTTGTATAAGTTTTTCGTACGCTGACACACCATAACTTGGGCAAAATAACTTCTTCACCTAAAGATGTACTTATACAAGTTCCTCAAATTTGTTTTAGATACCCTGGGTAAAAATTGGCGTGTGATGAAGAAATTATGCGGCGCTAAGTCTATATATATATATATTAGGGCAACCTTTAACCGTTATCACGGATAATAAGGCATTGACCTTTATGAACAAATGCCATTCAAATAATTCACGAATAACACGCTGGATTTTAAGTATCCAAGAGTACAAGTTCGATATCGTCTATTGCAAGGGCAAAGACAACATTGGTGCTGATCTTCTAAGCAGAAACCCAGGAGACGCCACGTTAGAAGAAATTAGCGATAATACGTGCGAATATTTAATTAATCACATAATGATCAAGATGGATAGAAAAGTAAGCAAAATAATTATGGATATTGGAAAATATCAACTTGAAGATACTAAACTTAGGACCATTATATATAAGATTAATGAAGAATGTTTAGATAAGGAAGTAAGTAAATTTTATAGATATGTTAATGAGAAATTATATAGACTACGTAGGAGGGAATGGAAACTGTACATACCGAACAGTGTATCCGGAGAAATAATCGCCGAAATACACAGGATGTATGGACACCCAGGATCGAAGAAATGTACAAAATTGTTACAAGAACATTTTACCATAGACGGAATGTTGAAGAAAGTGAAGAATTACGTAAGGACATGCGACATGTGTCAAAAATGCAAACACGCAGGTAACAAGGTCCTGTTTGGCGGAACTAAAGCTATTGTCCTGTTAGGTAAGGGTGACCTAGTGAGCGCCGACTACTTTGGACCGCTACTCGTCTCGTCCGCTGGGGTAAGATATTTGTTCGTTACTGTAGACAATTTCACAAAATACGTACGACTGTTTACACTTATGAGGGCAACGACCGCTGCCACGTTAAGGAGGGTACACCAGTATTGTAAAGAGTTTGGATGTCCCAAAATAATTCTCACTGACAATGGGACGCAGCTCGCATCAAAAAAATGGTTGAACGGCTTAAATGAGTTAAACATTCAACCAAGGTACACCGCAATTAGAAACCCACGTGCGAATCTGGCTTAAAGGATTAATAGACAGCTCGGAAACTTATTCAGGATCTTCGTGTGTGACCAACATACTAAGTGGTCGCGTTATGTACCTATAATTGAAAGTTGCATTAACGAGACGTACCACGAGACTATACAGGTAACACCCTATGAGGCACATCTCGGCAAAAAACCGACAAGAGTTTGGGAAAAATACCTAGACAAAGACGCACTTCAAGTTAAAGGAGCTGACCACAACCAAATATTTATAAAGATGAAAGAGAAGAGGGAAAAGCAAGCTAAGTTGTGTAATGAATCCAAAATCATTACTAAGTTCCAGATTGGTGAGAAGGTTTCAATAAGGACCTATTATCAGTCAGACGCGATCCAGAAAAGGATTGAGAAATTTTGTGAACTATACTGTGGGCCATACAAGGTACATCGAATTCTTGGGGATGCTACATACCAGCTCGTCGACTGCGATGACGAAAGCAAGATCCGAGGGAAATTCAATGTGAGACAAATGAAGAAATATTATGAGCCAGAGAACAGAAGGTGACATGAAAAAGGAGAAAGTGGAAGAACATATCTTAATAAGTTAGCTGTGGGAGATAAGTCATCTACGTTAGGGTGAATGACGCGCTTATCTCATTCAAGCTGGCTTAATTAAAAGAAAATATGTAATCTATATGCCAATTGTAACTTAAGAACCTACTTAGTTATTAGATCACTGATAATATGTTAGATAATAAGTGTGAGTTAATATTTTGATTGACATTCTTTATGAATTATTATAGTGAATACAAAGAACATTTTAGTTACGACTACTTGTTCGTATAGCAATAAATTATTGAGACAAAGTGAAAAAAAGGGACACTTAAAAGTAAATAAGTGATATTGAATTAATAAACTATATTGCAAATAAATCTTGTTAAAGTGAATGTACATCATTGATAGGTTACGAATTTGAATTGATGTTAGAACGAAGCAAATAACTCGTTATCAAAAATTATTATGTGTATGTATATAGATGATCAAACAATATGAATATAAATAAAACTAACGTAACGGATATGTTGATCATTAATCTAATTATAATAAAAATTTTAAGAACAAATTATTGGTAGGATTATTTATACTGCATAAGATGTATATTGTAGGAGATTTTCTTTAATTCTATGTAAAGCGTTACATTATTCTATTGATTTGTTTGATATTATATTGCGTGAATAGTATTCTAGAAGGTAAAGGAAATATTTGGTTAATTAATGTACATATCACTCATTGAATTTATGATTTGTTTTGTGATTAGATACGTAACCAATATGTAAATACGATGATGTTAAATGCGTTCAACCATTCCAGGTAGTTAGCAATAAATTCGTAGATGTAATTAAAACTAAAAGGGGGTACACCAATTGTAATACAAGTCATGAAAAGTAGGTTAACATGTTGTATCCCTCCCTGAGGAAGATGAACATGGTGAGGCGACGTACAGGGCGCAGAATTTGGATTTGAATTGTTCCCTAAGGTCACCTTATCAATTCAAAATTGAGGACGCTGTAACGAGCAAAAATTTAAAAATTTCAAATTTTCTCCTCGACGGAGTGTGTTCACACGAAGTTGTGTCAACGACTTCTAGTCGACGCAATAAATAAAACATAATGTGAAGATGTCAGAGCAGCGTCGCTAACAAGACAATAGGAAGACGTTAAGTTCTACTCAACTATAGAAATTGGATGTACGAGATGACAGGGGAAGTTTAGTTAAAAATTATTACCCACAACAGCCGAGACAAAGCAGGCGAGGACACTCACACGTGTACTGGGAATTAAGGCATACGTTCAGTCAGGTTACGTCAGATACGAGGTACTGCAGAAAAGGGAAACAAGATGTTTACAAAGGAGCGTACGTACAGCACTTTCAGAAACAATGAGTGAAGTGGAGAATGGACAGGACTCCAACTAAGCTACACAGCTGGAGGTAACGTCTAAGTGTCAGACGCAGTTTACGAGTAGAGAGTTAGGGTGACTTCACCAGCTAACATATGTCCAGAATTATTAATAGTTACAAAAAAGAGGTGTAAGAGAGAACAATACTTCGGAAGGACCGGAGAACAGATGAAGGCAACTTAGAAAAACACTGCGTATACCTCACATAAAAGAGTGATCGACAGGCGTATAATAGCTAGAAATTCTGCGAAATAGGTCAACGTTCGAACAGGACAAATCTGGGGATGTCTGGCAACCTATCAGAATACAACACTTGCGAAGAACACTGGTGGAGAGGACAGTTTCTATAGCAACCAAAAGCAAAAGGCGTATCAGAAGATAGATACCGAAAAGCCCTAGTGTAGTGGGACAAAGTATTCCGAGAAAACTATGAGCTGACCTATCACGAGTAAGAAAAGGCGTGGACAGCGCAGAAGACAAAATTTGAGTAGGGAAAAACTGATAAAACTATGTGTCTAACACGGGGACCACCCCAGTGTATCTCTAGCCAGTATATTTCAATTTTCAAGCTAGTATATCTAAATCTTACGGCCAGTAAATATCAGTAAATTTCAGTTTCATGTAAATTAACAGACTTAGTGAAATCGTCATGTCATAATATTCAGACTTAGTGATTTTCTAATAGTGGAATTCAAAGTGCGATTTAACGGACTCATGTCGTAATCAATCAAAGTGAACAATATAATCTCGACACGTACAAATCTCATTACTTGTGTATTGTACAAAATAGACGAACTTACAATTAGTCAGTGCTACTAAATTACATTAAACATAATAGAACATGAAACATTTGAACGAACTTATCTAACCACATATACATTGATAGAAGGTGAAATAAGTGGCGAACGGACATAAACATAAATGTTGCAAATGAACATACAACACTCATTTTAGAATGAATTATTCAAACTAACACTAAATCCATTACTTATTTACACAACTCTACTTCGGCGCGAGTGATCGTGGGTGTGTACAAGTGTTTGTGCTATCGACGGCAGTCAACAAGATGTGTCTTTCTGTCTTCATCACCACAAGGACCGGACATCACCGGACTCTAAACGGATATTCTATAAACTCAAGTAACCATCATTAATTTATTACTTTAAGTAACTGCTACTGACCTGATTCTTTCAAAGAATTCCAACCCTGGGAAGTTATAAATAAATGTAACGAATATAATTATAGTGAAAAGTTATAAATAACGAATATGTTAACAAAAACTCTCTGGAATTAATGAACGCACCAATAATTAGTATTTGAATTGTTGTATTATATGATTTATGTATGTATGTCTTTTTCAGCGGATATTTAAACTAGAACTTGTTTATTGGAAATATGTATGTATTTACAGGTGCAACGACGTTTTTATATGTATGATTATAATTTATTAGGAATGAATAATAAATTAGTTATTTAAGTTGATTTTACACATGCGTTCATTATTACAGATAACCCACATGTTAAATTAATCTTTGAAAACATAAAGTAAATTTTCTAAGAGTTTCTTTTTGCTCAGTGATTTAATTGAATTCACAATATTAATTGTTAACTGATATCAATGTAAATGCGGCAAACACAATTAAATAATTAATTGCCACAAATTAAATTACATTTACATAAATTCATTGTAGTAGCTTTTAACCGACTTCAAAAAAGAGAAGGTTTTTCCGTCTCTGTTTTTTTATGTACGCTGCTTATTTGAAAATGGCTACACCTATTTTAATAATTCCTTTTTATTTGAAATTGTATTCTACGGTGGTCCCATAGTATTTAACATTGGTATTCGAACAGTACTGAGTCAGTACAAGTAGAATACTTTTATATTTACACATTTGTTTGAAAATATAATAATAGACTGGGATTACTGCGTTACTAGGGTTACGTTTATGTCATTAGGTTTTATTTTCTAATTACGACGAAAACTGTGTGGTGTTCTTCAATACACACAAAACGCATACAGCACGATGTACCTTTGGATGTTGCTCTATGACCCTTTAACCCTCTAGCATGTGACTCAAGCAACCAAAAGTATATTTTATATCTCTCTGTTCTGTATATGCGATAGCTACTGAAAACGAATTAGCAGTAAAACTCCCATATTTGTGAATTTTGAAAAAACGGTCAAACCATTTTTCTAATTTCGGAAACCTTCGTTACTTCGATTTTCATTCATATGACCATCAATAAATATATCAAAACGTACATTTAATGTTATCAACAATTATTAAAATATAACCGTGACTGAAGGTCCGTCATCGCTAAACAGTCCCTATTTTGCTCTTGAGTATTAGGATTTGTTCGCAATGATATGCACTCTCTGTAATACCTATCACTTACTGTAACTATGTAATCTTTGTCGCTTATAGTCCAAGTATTTGGATTTAATAAGAAAAAGGCTAAACAACTAACTGCTGTTAAGCCAGTATACTGTTTTCCACGTGAATCGATGTTGAACTGTTCATCACCTCGATGAAATGAATCACATAAATACAACATGTTATCGTTTATAGTTACATATTTATTTAACTCATCAATGAATGCTTTGATATTTCTTTGTCGGATCTCTTGAGTCTGCATTTGTGTGTCATCTCTGTATTCCACACTGTATATCACCAGTACTATCTCAGAAATATTTTACTTCAATACATTGGCAAAGTTGGGTCTAGCTTCAAGACATAAATTGTTATGCTTTAATAATGTTATGCTTTAATAACCACTGAAGTCCAGTTCTTAGTCGTTCAATATTTAGTTTGAATTTTCTGTGCTGCTGCAGATTTTTGCGACTTTTTATAATTACTAATCGTGTATTACACAATGTAATGGCAGTTGTTCAGCAGCTTCTACGATGAATTGAGCAAATAAAACTAATTGCCCTTTACACCAATTTTGGGCTGAATCTATTTTGTACTTTCATAATTTTTAAAAATGGAATTATTCTTACCAACTTTCGTTGCTTTATATGGGATAAATTCTTCAATTCCAATTCTGGCGGTACAGGCATGACTTCCATTGAGAAGGAAGTTTATGTTTCTTTATATTTTTGTTAGAGCAATTAATGCATACCACTGCTTTATACAATTCAACTAAATCATTGGTTAGAAGATCAGTACGGGAGGAGGTTTCAAGTGTACGACGCTGCCTTGGGTATAATAATTTTCTACACACAGCACATCGAACATCAGCGATTATTTAGGCCTACTGATGACATCAAATTATCTTCACTAAAACAATTATGTCGTCACTAATTTTTATGCATGTTTTCTAAGCGTTGTATTCTTTTCTACTCTATTTCGTTTTGTCTTACTTTACAGCTACGTTCCCGTACTGCCGTCAACTTTTTAATTCGTTCATGAAGAAGCTCATCATCCAGACGTTGGTAAATGAAATGAAGGTGATGCTGGCACTACTGATCTTACTCATGATCCAAACGATCAGAATCAAGCTCAGTCATGCTCACGCTGATCACTTCAATCGTCCGCAAAGTTTTACGGATATAATTGAGCCAGTATCAGCTTTTTCGGCAAGCCACTCTTGAGATAATCTAGAAAGCATAAAATATTTAATTTACGTCAACCTAGCTTTTCGAACAGCAGAGGTCTCTTGAGAACGTGATTTAGCATTACGCTGATCGGTTTTTAGTAGACGAATTGTTTCTGTTTGTCAGATTACTTGGCCCGATATTTTCTCATACGTGCTGCATGTTTCGTTAGTCTGCGCGTAATTTTAAATATTTGTTTTAAAAATAATAAAAATTTTACTACTGATAAAACAATTTAACAAATAATGGAACAAATTATCAAATTAATACTGAAACAGAAAAAATACAAAATAAAAAATAAAATTAAATCAACTTTAAAAATAATGCGAGTATTTTAACACACTGAAATTATTTTATAATAGGTTCTGAAAAGTGAAAAATAATGTTTACAATAAATGCTATGCAATAAGGAATGATGAAATTTCGTAAAAAACTCTGTACAGCAACATATTATAAATTCATGTACTTAGTATAGCGGTCTGGCGTAATGGCTAGCGTGTTGTGCTGCTACGCTGTCGGCGCGGGTTCGATTCCCGCCGGGCCATCTGATTTAGATACGACCGTCCCCCATCGCAAGGCGATGACAATCCAGCGAGAGATATCCTGCCTAGTATAAACCCTCCCCAACTATGCCGTTCGGATCCGGCGTTAAACTACATTTCCCATATTCCTGCGAGAGACTCAGTAACACAAGCACAACGGGTATGTGCGTGGCGGCTACAAACCAGTCGAAAGACTGAAGAACCCAATAGTATATTATGCTATGTGGCTGAAGAAACAAGCTTTCACATAACTTTATCCCAGTACGCTTTTTGAAATCGGTGTCATGTCACTTTTTTAACCTTACTAACTCATCAAACGTAACACCAAATAATGTTTTACGAAATTAAATATCGGTATGGAGAACCATACATGACTTCCATATTCTAAGATTTATATTTAAAATCATTTTCGAAATGAAATATTACCATAGAAACTACTTCTTTCTACTTACTGCTTCAGCCTTAACCACAGTACTGTGGTCACTAACGTATACCACCTCACGTTATCGCACTCGATTTTCACTGATGATGGAAGTCGATGGCATTGCCGAAACGTCTGGTTTTGTAGAAAACATTGGACTACGGCCAAATATCCCGGGAAGGATTTTAACAAAAACTACTTCTTTGTTGCCGATAACGTTGTACACATATATATAAAAAATATGCATACAATTAATGGCTTGTATAAGTTAATGATTGATCTCCATTAAGTAGTGCTCAAGTTTCCAAAGTTTTAATATTATTATGTCCGTAATTAAAACATCAGAGCAGGTTTAGTGTGTATGAGGGTACACCGTGGACAAAAATTTTCAACATTTCCTATTGAGCGTTGCTTAGAGTAAAGCTGCGAATCTACAGTGTACGTTTCACAGAACAAACACGCGGAAAAGAAGGAGCTCTCCGAAGTCACTCATGGACCCTCAGCATCTTGCAGAGGGTTCATTCCCTAAAGACGAAAAGTCTGTCTATGAGTCGTTCCTCTGTAAACACGTGCAGTTACACTGCCCAGCGATCCACAGGAAGGAAATCGCTATCCACGCTGGACACTTTTTCGGCTTGCACGCGTTATGTTGGTATGGGTTTCGGCACTTTCCATTTAAAAAGCGTGCAAATGTAAGAAAATAAACATGAATGAGGCCAGAAATAACGCGAATTGTGTGTGTGTGTGTGTGTGTGTGTGTGTGTGTGTGTGTGTGTGTGTGTGTGTGTGTGTGTGTGTGTGTGTGTGTGTGTGTGTGTCTTCCCTGCCTTTTTATTGCGGTAGTCATAATAATAAAATGGAAACGTAAACATTACATAACTGAGATATGCTTGCCTGCCACGAACGATATATTTTCTTTCATACATGATTTACATTAAAATGAAAAAATTATAATTTTATTGCCTGGCAACAAAATTATTTTATTTTTAACAATTACCATTGTTTGAAAAAGTTTAAATGAATTTTCAAGTACTTTACTGTTGTTCAAACGTAAAAGGTTGCTGGTAAACTACCCCTTCCCCTTAACCGACCTTCACCAAAATCAAGAGACCTTGAGTTCTCTGCAATTCAGGGAAGTATGCAAAAAATTATTTGATTCTGTTTGAATATGCGGCAGTTATCGTTCGTCATAGAAAAATTTACCCTTGTTAAAACATAAAACGTTGTAGCTAAACTACCCCTTTCCATTAACCGATCTTCACCAAAACAACAGGTCTTGACAACTCTACAAGTCAGGGCTGTATGCAAATAATCTTTTGATTCTGTTTGAATTTGCGGCTGTTATTGTTTGCCATAGAAAATAACCTTGTTAAAACATAAAACGTTGCTGGTAAACTACCCCTTTCCCTTCACCGATCTTCACCAAAAACAATAGATATTGAGAACTCTACAATTCAGGGCTGTATGCGAAACATTATTTGATTCTGTTTGAATTTGCGGCTGTTATCGTTTGCCAAAAAAAAATTACCCTTGATAAAAAAAACCGTTGCAGGAAACTACCCGTTTCCCTCAACCGATCTTCACCAAAAACAATAAGTCGTGAGTACTCTACAAATCAGGGCTTACGCAAAAATTATTTGATTCTGTTTGAATTTGCGGCAGTTATCGTTTGCCATAGAAAAAAAATCTACATGCAGACACACACACAGACACTTTTCGAAAAACGACTTTTACTTCCATGTTCCTTAAAGAAATGGAAGTATGGTGATGGCAAAAAAAATCGTGTTCGAGATTATTGCAGATTCTGATTGTACTACACTCAAAACATGAAAAAAAGTCGTTTTTCGAAAAGTGTCTGTGTGTGTGTCTGTCTGTGTGTGTGTCTGTCTGTGTGTCTGTCTGTCTGTCTATGTGTCTATAGATTTTTTTTTTATGGCAAACGATAACAGCCGCAAATTCAAACAGAATCAAATAATGTTTTGCATACAGCCCTGATTTGTAGAGTACTCACGACCTATTGTTTTTGGTGAAGATCGGTTGAGGGAAAGGGGTAGTTTACTGGCAACGGTTTTTTTTTTCAAGGGTAATTTTGTTTGTTTGGCAAACGATAACAGCCGCAAATTCAAACCGAATCAAATAATGTTTCGCATACAGCCCTGAGTTGTAGGGTTCTCAAGATCTGTTGATTTTGGTAAAGATCGGTTAAGGGAAAGGGGTAGTTTACCAGCAACGTTTTATGTTTTAACAAGGGTATTTTCTATGGCCAACGATAACAGCCGCAAATTCAAACAGAATCAAATGATGTTTTGCATACAGCCCTGTATTGTAGAGTTCTCAATACCTATTGGTGTTGGTGAAGATCGGTTAAGGGAAAGGGGTAGTTTACCAGCAACGTTTTATGTTTTAAAAGGGTATTTCCTATGGCAAACGATAAGAGCCGCAAATTCAAACAGAATCAAATACGTTTTTGCATACAGCCCTGATTTGTTGAGTACTAAAGACCTGTCGTTTTTGGTGAAGATCGGTTACGGGATAGGGGTAGTTTACCAGCCAGGTTTTTTGTTTTATCAAGGGTATTTTATATGGCAAACGATAACAGCCGCAAATTCAAACAGAATCATATAATATTTTGCATACAGCACTGAAATGCAGAGTTCTCAAGACCTGTTGGTTTTGGTAAAGATCGGTTAAGGGAAAGGGGTAGTTTACCGGCAACGTTTTATGTTTTAATAAGGGTATTTTTCCTATGACGAACGATAACTGCCGTAAATTCAAAGAGAATCAAATAATTGTTTGCATACAGACCAGAATTGTGGAGTACCCAATACTTATCGCTTTTGGTGAAGTTCGGTTAAGGGAAAGGGGTAGTTTACCTGCAACGGTTTTTTATAAAGTGTAATTTTTTTCTATGGTAAACGATAACAGCCGCAAATACAAACAGAATCAAATGATGTTTTGCATACAGCTCTGTATTGCAGAGTTGTCAATACCTATTGGTGTTGGTGAAGATCGGTTAAGGGAATGGGGTAGTTTACCAACAACATTTTATGTTTTAACAAGGGTAAATTTTTTTGTCGAATGATAACTGCCATACATTAAAACAGAATCAACTACTCTTCTGCATACCTTTTTGAATTATACAGAACTCAAGGACTGTTGATTTTGTTGAAGATCGGTTAAGGGAAAGGTGTAGTTTACCAGCAACGTTTTATGTTTTAACAAGGGTATTTTTTCTATGACGAACGATAACTGCCGTAAATTCAAAGAGAATCAGATAATTGTTTGCATACAGGCCTGAATTGTAAAGTACCCAAGACCTATCGCTTTTGGTGAAGATCGGTTAAGGGAGAGGGGTAGTTTACCTGCTACGGTTTTTTATCAAGGGTAATTTTTTTCTATGGTAAACGATAACAGCCGCAAATTCAAACAGAATCAAATGATGTTTTGCATACAGCTCTGTGTTGTAGAGTTCTCAATACCTATTGGTGTTGGTGAAGATCGGTTAAGGGAATGGGGTAGTTTACCAACAACATTTTATGTTTTAACAAGGGTAAATTTTATATGACGAATGATAACTGCCGTACATTAAAACAGAATCAACTACTCTTCTGCATACCTTTTTGAATTATACAGAACTCAAGGACTGTATATTTTGTTGAAGATCGGTTAAGGGAAAGGGGTAGTTTACCAGCAACGTTTTATGTTTTAACAAGGGTATTTTTTCTATGACGAACGATAACTGCCGTAAATTCAAAGAGAATCAAATAATTGTTTGCATACAGGCCTGAATTGTAAAGTACCCAAGACCTATCGCTTTTGGTAAAGATCGGTGAAGGGAAAGGGATAGTTTACCTGCAACGGTTTTTTATCAAGGGTAATTTTTTTCTATGGTAAACGATAACAGCCGCAAATTCAAACAGAATCAAATGATGTTTTGCATACAGCTCTGTGTTGTAGAGTTCTCAATACCTATTGGTGTTGGTGAAGATCGGTTAAGGGAATGGGGTAGTTTACCAGCAACATTTTATGTTTTAGCAAGGGTAATTTTTTATATGACGAACGATAACTGCCGTAAATTCAAACAGAATCAACTAGGTTTTTGCATACCTTTTTGAACAAAAGAGAACTCAAGGTCTGTTGATTTTGTTGAAGATGAGTTAAGGGAAGGGGTAGTTTATCAGCAACGTCTTATGTTTTAAAAAGGGTAATTTTTTATGACGAACGATAACTGCCGAAAATTCAAAGAGAATCAAATAATTTTTTGCACCCTTTCCTGAGTTGCAGAGAGCTCAATGTCTCCTGATTTTGGTGAAGATCGGTTAAGGGAAAGGGGTAGTTTACCTGCAACTTTTTATGTTGTAACAAGAGAAATGTTTCCATGATGAACGATAACTGCCGCACATTCAAACAGAATCAAATATTTTTTCGCATGCATCCCTGAAATTTAAAGGACGGAAGGTCTATTGATTTTGGAGAAGATCGGTTAAGAGAAAGGGGTAGTTTACCTGAAACATTTTATGAATTAACAAGAGTAAAATACTTAATTTTTATAAATAAAGTATCCTGATAAGAAGCTCATAGTAATCCACTGTAGAAACGTAGATGAAATATCTATAAATGAAGAGGTTAGGTGAACGGGTTGGGGGTAATTTTTTATTATTAAAAATTATAGTTGAAGATGGAGGGGAGAATATTTTATATGTGTACTACGTTATCGGCAACAAACAAGTAGTTTTTTGTTAAAATTGCTTCCCGGGCTCTTTAGCCGTAGTCCAATGTTTTCTGCAAAACCAGACTTTTCGGCAGTGCCATCGACTGCCATCATCGGTGAAAATCGAGTGCGAAAACTTGAGGTGGTATACGTTAGTGACCACAGTAGTGTGGTTAATGCTGAAGCAATAAGTAGAAAGATGTAGTTTCTATGGAAATATTTCATTTCGAATATGATTTGAAATATAAATCTTAGAACATGGAAGTCATGTATGGATCTCCATACCGATATTTTTTCATGTTTTGAGTGTAGTACAATCAGAATCTGCAATAATCTCGAACACGATTTTTTTTGCCATCACCATACTTCCATTTCCTTAAGGAATATGGAAGTAAAAGCCAAGTAATAGTTATGTTAGAAACCGTTATGAGTCGTATAGAGGGTGAACAGTTTTTACCGAGAAGGTTGTCTGCGGACCAGCAATAGAATAGTGACCGGTAGGGTACACGTATTATGAGGTGCTACAAATGTGAATTTGTCTTTACTACCTGAGTATGGTTAAGATCAATTTTATGACGATGAAATATTGTAGCATTCAGTGATAAAATGGCAACACTGCTTTTCCGTTTCATCTATTTCGTTACAAGTTGAATCAGTTTACTGCTCTAGGAGCGCGAAGTGTAAGGGAGATAGCCGGGAACCATAGTGCCGTATATCAAGTTTTCATTTTAAATTGACTTGGCACCCGCTTCAAAATGTGTATTGGGATAAAATTATGTCAAAGCTTTAGCTACGTACCATAAGATACTGAATACTAAAATTTATAATAAATGATGCTTTACAGATTTTTTACGAAATTTTATAATTTTCATATTGCAGAGCATTCAACGCAAATTTTTTTCCCTTTTTAGAGATTTTTATAAAACAATTTCATGTTTACTCGTTTCTTGTAGAAGCTTCTAAAACCTCCCCCTATGGCGCTACAGCCCAAGTCGGGCCCTGACCTCCACCAATCTCCGCCTCCAATCCACTCTATCCACAGCAACCCTCCTCCAGTTTCTTATCCCCATGTCCCTCGCGTCCTCTGCAACGCCATCATCCCACCTCTTCCTCGGTCTCCTCTCGGTCTCGTTCCCTCCCATGTACCCAAGAAGCTTCTGAAACGATATTCTAAAATATGGTCATAGGTGATTACAGATTGATCTAACCTGCTGCCGTGACAGTGTGTTCATTCTAGTACAACTCAACTTTGATAGATAAGATTAATTAACGACAGATAGGGGTATGAAACTTTACAGAAAATGCATTTTTGTTGCTATGGAAGACGATCGAGTTTTTTGAATTCCGCTCGATTAGTCTGAGTATACGTGGGTTACAATATGTGAAGAATCAACAGTATTCTCTGGACGTATCTGCGGTTATAGCAGCAATGCGGAAGACTGACACACCGTTGTAACGGCCCATTGTAAAAATGTGATGTGTTATCGGCTTTTCGTGTTTTCCCGAATCAGTTGTTTAATACTGAAGGGCGTAGTGATACAAGAAAATCAAATATTTCTGGTTGTTTAGGAATGCATTATTGGTTTTATCCTGCACCGCGCTTTTATTTAATGTAAAATTTTAAAACAAAGCATGTCATTGTAATAACTGTGTGTAAATAATTATGTTTGAGAAATTTTAAGTGTAAGTTTATTTTTTTTTTAATTAATGTTTACGTTTCTTCAGATAAATTTTTATTAATAATGAAATACGGAAGAAAACTGGAGGTAAGTTTTTAAATAAATACCTCATGGTTTTAAATAACAACTGGGAAAGATTATAATTTTGGGAAGATATGTTTTGTAGTAATTAGAAGTTCCGGAGTCAGCATTCAAAAATATTCTCTTTACTGGAAGTAGGCTTCTAAAAAACCTTTAAACTTTCTAATAAATGCTGGATACGAAATTAGTCTTTATATGTTCTAGTGGAGGCATAATGTAAAAATATCTTTTAAGTGTAAGCTGTACAAAAATGTGTTTACGTGATTAGTTTTTAATTAGTTTTTTAATTAGTTAGCGTTTGTATTAGTGTAGCTTGTAGTTAGTATTTCAATTTAGTTTGTTTAGTTAATGTTGAATATCTGTACTAGTTTTTGCAGGTTTTTAATTATAATTTTACTTGTTAAAGAATTTCAACAAGTTGCCTGAAATTTGGTTCTGAAACAAGTTAATACAAGTGGTTATCCATGGCAGGCTCTAGTGTCAGGCCGGAATCTAGAAATGTGGAGAATAAATGATATCGCCAACATATAACTATATTTTCTGGATACTATGTTTGTGTACTGATTACTTCTGACAGAATCATTAATACAGCACACAACAGCAGGTCATTAGTCTGCTACCGCCGCGCCTTGAAGTTAACGGTGCTGTTAACCTTTTTCCATGTGACATGTACTTGAAACGACAACGTACCTTAATTAACTTTACCACACGTAACAAAACGATCTTAAGTAACAACAACACTAACAATAAACATAATATTTATATCAGACACTGTTGGAATCCACTTTAAAGAATGTTAATTGATTTACTGCTAGCTTTGACGGTAACAAATTTTCGTGGTCAGTATTTGTAGTATATAAGTAATTACAGCCATAACACTCAGTATTCGTTTAACAGTTGAAAGTAATGTTCAGATAGAGTATGTTATTGTTGAAGACGAAAAACGTTAGTAACGTTACCACGAAGCCATTGACTTTGTGTAATAGAATTAAACACTGCAAGAGTGGGCGAGACGGGACGCCTGTCAACAACACTCTAAAGTTTAGTTTTCAGAAATTGTATACAATACGACAACAATAAGCGAAGCTAACAAACTCGAAAATCCTGAGCCTTCTTTCAAGCAAATAAACTTTAATTCTGCTGCTAGGCCTAATTACCCATATGATAACAATAGATGAACAATAAATTGATGTGGTTACAATTTGTTCTTTATCAAAAAATGTAAAAGGTGGAAAACGATAATAATTAATTCCTGTAAGCCATAAATAAAATTCAGATTTTCTTAGAATTAATTGGTGTTAATATCATCACTTCTATTCATTTCAAGAATAAATCAGTAACATTGTTATTGTGCTGTTCATATCAGTAACCTTGAAATTTGAAAATTGTTCTTTATATTTTCATATCACAATTTTAGCAGCTCTTTATGAATTTCTGTTACACAATTTTCTTAAAAAATACATAAGATTACATAATTAAATTAAATATTATATGACGATTGAAGTATACAGTGATATCTGACATACAACCTTCGTTCCGCAAATTTAAATACGGTATCTTTATGCTACTAAACATACCAAACGTTTCTGTTAATTATTACATTATTATTGTTTATAATAAAATTAAGTTAAATAGACTATTTCTTTACTCTATTAAAACTTTTGAGAGTATCGTTTTCGGATGCAGATACAAAATCGGCCTATTTTCTCAACCGTAAAAACGATTCTCTTCCATTAGTAATTGTAATTGTTAAAATAATTTACTTGTGCGGTAGGAAATCAATACTAACTTGTGAACGGCACTTTGGAAATAGGCAATAATCTTAATACAGGTAACAAAAAAAATCATTTCAATAAACATCCTTTTTTAAGTATGAATCTAAACTGTAAGAGCGAGCGCTATGTCAATCTTATGTGTGTACTATAAAATATGTGTGTACAGAAAATTCCATGTTCCGTGAGAAATTTTATGAATCGTTACTCAACACTAAGATTACTCTAAAAGTACACACAACGTAGGTTGGTCAGGTAATGAATAGTTTATGTGAAAAATAACAAACTAATTATTCAGTCTCTGCTGACCTGAATATAAATTACAATACATTTTTATCTCTTAAAATATCTGCCCGTAAACATTCGACTATCTTAGCCCTACATACATCCGAAATGCTTTTGACTCCGTCTGGCATAATGGCATCCGATTGAAGATACTCGGATGTCATTTCCTCCCTACCATCCTAAAATGGCTTTCCCAGTTCTTGGATGGACGCACAGCACAAGTCCGAGTCCTCCAGCTTCTCTCGGCACCATTCTAACTTAATGCTGGTGTCCCTCCAGGGCTCCGCCAGTAGCCGGTACTCTACATTTTATTCACCAAAAACACCCTTCCCCCCAGTTATTGGCCTATCCTTCAGCGGGTCTTGCCCAATATGCCGATGATACGCCGGCGTACTGGGTGTCCGCTGGAGTTCACTGGCTAGCCCTATCAAGACTACAGTTGGTCTTAAAACCCTTCATAGACTACTGCAACACTTGGACAGTCTTCGTAAAAGCGGACAAAACCCAAACTTGTGTTTTCAACTATACGGGACTTAACAAGATCACTTCTACAAATCTTCAGTCCGCGTTGGCCCTTCTAATGTAATCCCGAAGCGCGTGTGCAAATCTAGGCGTCACGCTTGATTCCAAGCTTACCTGGGGATCTCATATCAAAAGAACCTCCGAACTAGCCTGCCAACGAACCCCATCTCTTAGAGTTCTCAGCAGCAACGATCGTTGCTCCAGCGGATTACTCAGCCGTATCTACACAGCCCCAACCTGTATTCGTCCGATCATGACTTACGCCCATCCCATCCTTCTAACTGCCGATCCCGCCCGCCTCAATCCCTACACAATCTCTGAACGGCGAGCACTTTGACTAATCTCTCGTACACCTCCCCGAACCAAAACCAGCAATAAGGCTCTGTGTGCCCTCAACAAACTCTTCCCCAACCTAAACTCCTTCCTATACAAGCTTAACTGGAAATATTTCCAAACAGCAAAGCAACGCGTTTGCTTCCAACCCATACCTACCTCCATCAACAGAACTACCCGGAACTCCCGCAGAGCTTCCTTCCTCATACACTGCGTCATTACTATTGCCGATGGACCTCCTCCCAGATACCCTCGCCGACAGACAAATAGAAATATCTAAATCCCATCTAAAAACATACTCCACCTGGCATCTTTCTTGACCACATAACTCCTCAAATTTCTCTATCTACCCACCCTGTCTTTAGCTCTCTCCTTTGTGTCCCCCGCCTTACCTTGACGCCTAACTGACGCCTTCAGCTTTGGAGTCCTGCGGTACACAACTCTGTCTTGGTTGTCCTTATGTAAAATTTGTATGGCACTTCCATCAGCGTCTTCCATCACCTATTTAGCTCTGCACACTATATTAACATACATATACACATCCACGCACTAACTACTCTTTCTCCTGAGTGCCTCCACTTTCTCCGCCTCCGGCCCGCACTGGCGTGCGACTACTCACATTATTCCATTCGGCGGAAGGGGGCTTGCCTCAGTCAGTCTTTCCAGTTCTTCGGGAGAAGTCTCAAACAACTCAAAATAAAACTCTTAAATACATCAAATCTTTTTTTAAAAGTTCTTTTGTCTCGTTTGTTTATTAAGCTGTATTAAAATTTATAAAACAATTAAGTCCACTTCCCTTTTTATGAAAAATATAATCGCGGAGATGTTGATGATCCAGTCAGGATACTGATGTGGGTCGTTCAATCTAGCTGTAACCAGATTGCTTCAATCTGAATACTGGTGTGAGTTCTTTCTGGTGTTCGGCGTTCAGGGTCGTACTCGGGTTAATTTTATAAATAACTTTTAACAATGATGGGTTTGCGAGGATCGGTCAGAAAAGTATAAAACAAATTTTAAATTATTTGTGTTATAATTTTTTCACCAATCCTCGCAAACCTTTCATCGTTAAAATTCGTTAATTGACGGTTACTACGAAATTAAAGATCTATAAGTAACGGTTAATTAATTTTAACCGCTATTGTTTGTTTTACTGCAACTTGTTTATTGGGTTTACACATAAATCCAGCCGACTTGAAATGTCGTTAATACTACCTACAAGCGGAAATCTACTTTCCCGAATTAGCACTTATTTTTTTTTTAATTTACGATTGAGCAGTAGCTATCGAAATGTTTTACGTATATTCGTAACGACTAGGAGACCAAACGTCTGAACTAGTACAACACGTCCACATGTATCCGAGTTCACATAGAGATTAACCGTTCAACAAGAAATTATAATTCAAATGAAAATTTACCCTGATTACCGTACGCTGATTAGCTAATTCGTAACCCTTCCCTGCTTCTATGGCCAAGATAAATGCATTAGATTGTTTGAAAGCAATTCACGGCCTGTCAAAAAGCAGAATAATTTTACTTAATATTTAATGGGCCATAAAACTTTCTTTGTTAAAAAACTCATATATTCGGTTCTTTAATTTACTAACAGTTACTGACGTTTGATACACGTTTTCATTAGGCGCATTTTGGTACAGGTTTCATATCAAATTTCTACATGGAACAAAAGTTATTCAATTTAATATGCTTTTAATTATTATCCCGTAAAATATTTAAATAGTCTCGCACACGCCTACGCTTATTTTTGCACCACTTCACAACACTAACAGTGTTTTCTATTATCTACAAATACTTAAAACTAACAATCTGAACATGTCTCTTATCGATTAACATACAATGTCCAAACCTGCAGTCTTTTCTTACATAAATTTTCATTGTTAACATATTATCATATTCTATGAGTCACAGTAATATTATATATGCATCTTCTACTCCTTGAAATATGTAATATAAATCCATTAATATCTTTATAAAATGAACAATAAAAAAAGCTAAAAGTGACAAGCTAAACCAAAGTGACACTCATTGACAAAATCATAGTACCGTGTTTTTGATGTGGCATCAACCTTAATGTAATAACCTCTATGTATACTGTTCCAGGATAACCCCTATGTTGTTTTGCGAAAACGTCTTGATGTACCTAACCTTTAGACTATAACCTAATCCGAACATGAAAGCCTTATCTGTATAAAAAAATGTATAGACAGAAAAACACGCATGCGAGCGCACGCTCGCGCGTACACACACACACACACACACACAGATATAATTATAACAAGGCTTGTTTTACCGTAATGTAAGAGTGTCAACCACGGTACATTGGCGTTAACTACATTAATTGTAAATTTAAATACACACCACAAAGTCGCATTGCAAAACGTGTTCGCTCACGTGTTGTCTATACTCTATTAAGTGCAGTAATACTGTATAAGCGATTTAATTTATTACAAATGCTATTAGCACTTATAGAAAACGGCTTTGCAGTACTTTTTTTAAAAGTTAACATTGTTTAAATTCACAATGAACAAACTTTTCCTTATATTTCTAAATTTCAAAAATAAAATTGAATGGCGAAGTTTTATTAAAAATTGTATGTAACCACTAAATTCAGAGATGTTATTCAGTGTTCACACAAAATGTTACTTAATGGACGTAGTTAGACTTGTTTTTATCTGTAGGAAACGGGCTATATCACAATTCCGCTCTACTTTACATTAGAGAAAACATGACACATTGAGTACTAATGCCGAATTATTTCCGCTATAAGTCGTCCCATTGGGAAACGGAAAGCCAGAGATACAAGAAAGTTGTTAGTTATCTTCCAGCCACTCTATTAATGTTGTCAGCCTGTAGAAGTGAAAAAACCAGCATTAATACCCATTACTTATATGACGGTAACATAAATATAAATTTCTATAAATATCTAGTTAAATGAAGAAAATTACCTGCAAGAACCACGACTACATTCACCTCAAAAGAGTGTGATTAAGAAAATTAAGGTGTAAATAATGCGTTGAAATGTATTTTATTCCATTTTTACTATTACTATATTATTAAACTATTTGTATTCTCAGTTCGCATAATGAAACGAGCACATTATGATATTTCAATTTGACGTTTGGCATAAACATTTTCATCTTGGCAAAGTTTTCCACTTGAAATAAGAAAAACTTCTTTAAGATACCTACTGGATTTAAGTATAATATTTTTGGTAGTACAAGAGGGGCGATTAAAATTCAGAGAGAATAAAAATAAAAATATATGGCATAGAATGTTGTTGAAAATGTTGAATACTAAAATGAAAAAAAACAAGTACAAAGTGTAGATATCTAAAAATGCGGTGGGTATTAAAAGAAATTATGGAAGAGAATACTAACGAAAAAGCTTGTCGCAAACAATTATGTCAAAAGTTATATTTATTTTATTTTTTTAAGAAATTTTGTATGTTTGCCTTAATTATAGTAGAACCTCTATTATCCGTCATCTGTTTAACCGTCAACTTCTATTAACCGTCGGGCCCTGAAGAAATCCTTTAAAAGGCTGGAGTAAGTTTTGGACTCTCGCAAAAGAAGATGAAGCTGCCACTGAAAAAGAATTGGAATGTACCAAGCTGATAACAAAAATGTTTAACTCTGTATCTTCTGATAGTGAACCAGTATCGCTAGAAGAAGTGAATAAATAATTTGGCATGGACTAACACAACGGAAATTTCGAAATTTTTAATTAAGATGACATGTTGCAAAACGTGTTAACCGAAGATGAATGCTACACTGAAGGAGAAAATTCTCGAGGAATCATCAAACACAATTTAGCCACAGTAAACCAGAATCTATGATTTCTAAGTGCACTAAATGGTTTAAACAGCAAGAGGAGGCAGACCTCCTCCTCAACTGCTGCTTCTTCTAAAAATCCGCAACCACGTATAATAGTTACAGGTATGCGCACAGTACCCAATTTTACTCATACTCCTATAGACCTACATCATGTTAGCTTAATGTAATTTTATTTTATCTGTGTTTGTACTCGTATTTCAATGCCTACGGACATTTTTGTTATGAATGTAAATTTTGGATTTCGTTCTAACCCCACGTTCTTTTATTCTACATTTCAAATCAATAATTAAAGCCTGCATGTTCAATTTATATTGTAATCTGCTAACGAATATTGGTCGATATTCACTGCAATTGGGGGAAAAGTTATGTTTCTATTATCCGACTCATCCGTCTCTATTAACCGTTTCTATTATGTGCCACTCATTCGTCAGTGACGGTCCCGACACAGATGGACAATTGAGGTTTCACTGTAATTTGGTGCCTAAGTAACACAACTAATTATTTTATTTTTTATCCGGTTGAACTATGTCATCAAAATATCTCATTATAATTGTTAAAACCGGAAATATAATTATTGTATAGTGGCGGTGTGTTTTGGGGTTCTAGGGTGCTAACTGCCCGTTTATTTTTGTTTAAAATTGCAATAACTTTTAGTTTAGTATTTTATTATTATAGATTTATTTATTTCAATTCAATCTAGCATTGAATCCAACGTAAATAAATGCGATTAATGCACTGGAGATTAGTTAGCGAAGTAGTTTTCAACTTCGGTTAATTTATTTTATACGATTATTCTCCCGTCGACTAGATGAAATGGTGATGTACGTTCCTCACTGAAAGCATAAATATTTTTGCATGAACAATCACTTACTTGTGATGAGTCTTGTTGATCTTGCAGGGTCGATGTAGGAATCTAATCTGTAGATTGACTTACCGTATTTAAATTCGCCGCTGCTTGTCGAGCTGACCAGTGAGAGTCGTTCACCTGTTTTCAAATTTAGTCTTTTGAAATAAACTAACTGACTCCGTTTGTTTGTGTAAAATAATATTTTTATTCAGTTTAATATGCTCCTTTTAAATGATCTGAAGTATCATTTATTATTTCAATTCAAAATAAGTAACATGAGTAGTTGGTTTTATAAAATTTGTCTCAGTGTGGTAGAACTGATGTACAATATCAGTGTATCTAAATGCTTTTTGGTTAAAATAATTTAATTCATGTGTGTCTGTGTGGGTTCTTTTAGCTGACAGAATACCAAAGTTTTGAATAGAACTCTTACTCTACCGTTATTAGGCAGTTTGAGGATGATTACAATTCAATCATCACTTAATAATTAACATTCAAAATAATAACCATGTCTGCTCTGGACATTTCAGGTTAACAAAATTATTAAACTCAATCGACAATAAGTGGTTTAAAGAACGTTGGTTAACGTTAAAATAATTCCTGATAAAACATTTAAAAAGTGAACAATAATATAATATGTTGAAACAGTGTTATTGAATGAAACATCTGATTCATTGTTTGACTCTACATAAAGGTAATTGCATGGTTGTAAGTAATTATGTAGCTTGACAACCTTGGTTCTTATTCATAGTAAACATAAACATTTAAATAGTTATAGTAGTAGACTCTTCCTAAATTACAAGACATAAATAACATTAAAATTTTCCATTAACTTTCGTTAATTGTTCATCCAGTTGACAATTCTCAGTCATTGAGCAATGCTGGTTGGTTTGATTTAATAAATGACAACTGTCATTAGGTGTGGTTATGTCACACTAAGTCTTCATACATAATAATTGATTGAACGTTTGAAAAATTCTTAAAATTGAATATTCAAAATAATCTGAAGATTGTCATTATTACTGTTGATTAAATAATATTGTGAATACACCTTAACCTAGGTTCTTTATTTACGAACATTATTTGAATATGTTTCGATTATATCGTTTCTCAAATTCTTAATTAATAATGTAAAAATCACTGTACTCCCTTTTTATCAATAATTTAAATCCCGGAATTGCTCTGGATTATAAACTGAGCAATCCTTGTTACGCACTGTTACACTTAATACCTTCGATACTAAAGTATTTATTTTATCACAAATTGAGGTTAGGTTGCTCTGTTTACAACGGTGACGTGGACAAATCATATGAATAGCTGTTTCTTTGCGCTGAATAGTAGCCGTCTGTCTCCCTCCGAAGTTGATTACAAAGTGTCGGGAACACGCATCTCATTCTGCCGTTCCGTCTTGTGATCGTTGAAAATTTTGTTAATTTCTTGGATCTGATTGGTTGACGATCTTTAATTTGATGCACATACTCCCTCCGCGAATTATTTTAATTGTTGTTTTTGGCGTGGGGTGGCTGGTGTCGAGATTATAAATATTTGCTCGATTTGACCCAAATATCTTACAATTGTAATAACTTTTTTATTATGGCTTAGATTTGAAATCTAAGCGTATCATTGTATTGGTAACACTCGGCTCTTTATTTTGAGTCCACTCATGGTGTGCTTTGGTCCATTATTAAGTGAGTTCATGTTTGAGATTTTCACAATTCACTGTTCACTATTATTTATATTTATTTTTAGATTAAAACTATTTAATGGCACTCATACCCACTTGTGAGCATGTCTTCCAAGTTCTCTTACACTTCTTACTTACTGGTAACTTAAATCTAATGACAAAATATATTACTTGAGTTAACATTGCCTTAGCCTATGTCCCTATACTTGTATTTACATATTATTAATAATAGAAAGTATTTGTGTACCTTCTGTATGACCCCAGTTGTAAACAATAAGTGGTTTCAACAACCGTGAGTCTCTGTTAGTTGGAATATATGGTTATTCTTTGTCATTTCTGTTATTAAAGTGACCTCTATTTTGCACTATGAGGTGTACACTAATTTTCACTCTTATTTGGTATCCTTTGGTCTTTTTCTACTATCATTTAGTTAGAATAGTTTAAGCATAATAGTATCTTTATAATTGGTCTTGTGTTTTTAAGACACTAGTCTGTCCCTAAGCGTATAGCATTGAGTAACAGTAATTACACCTGGTGTCACATGACAGGTGTTCTTAATTACTCTTATAATACATTATGTCCCTGCTTATAATACTCTTATACTATTACAATAGTGGTATTATACCTTACTTGTGGTATAGACATTAGCCTTTTATTTCTATTTGGTATTATAATGTGGTTTTGTTCAGGTTTTACATAGTGAATCCCATTTTGGTTGGTTTTGGTTCAATTTATTTACTTAAATTCTTATTTAAAATTCATTTTTGGTATCTTATATTGGTATGTGTAGAAAGCTTATTATTTCTACTTGGTTTAAGGTACAAAACATTTCAGTTTGGGTAGGTTTTCCCTACTGATAAATATGAATTCAGGTGAACAGTACCTGTCTCTTAGGTTATGTTGCTTCATTATTTGTACCAACAATGTGTGTGTTAGGTTGATACAAATTTACATTTTTTTAACCTTATTTTCTCAAGTCTGGTTTTATTAATGATAACTGGTAACTCCTTTGTTATTTCCTTTTCTTATCTTACACGATTGTTTGATTATTTGACTAATATTTGTTATTATTATGAGACAAGTTTAATACTCCTTTATACTACATGGATGCTGTGCATAACATGTTATTATACTTTTATTTACAGCTTCTTTTCAATTAACAGTATTGTTACTTTCATTCTTTTTATAACATATCTTGTCCTATTCATTTATAATATTATCAGTTGTATATTGGTCATCTCAGTTAGTCAGTTCTTGTCCATCTCTTCAATCTGTAAGTTGATTAGTTATTGCATATACGGGTAACATGTTGATCTATAGTTGACTGGCTCTTGGAATCTATATTTTATGCCATGGTTGTTACGTGTCTTTTTCGTAGTATGTTTCTTCCTTGCCTTCATTGGTTCCTTACTGACAGAAAACTATTGGCTTGTTGGTTCCTGTGATACAATCATTGTTTGTTGCATCTTCTTTTCTTATAAAGTTATTTCACTTGTTAGTTACCATTAGTTTTATTAACTCTTATTGTTGTGAGTTTATCCTTCTTGATGAGTTGTTCATGTAGTTTTATTCTTGGCATTTTGGATTAATCACTTGTTTTGTCTCTTTGACTCAATTATTGATATGTGTTAATATTTTGGGTTACTGAAATATTGGGCTCATATGTCTTGTTACATTATTAAAATAAAAACAATATAGTTACTCATTATCTCCCATATTTTGAATTGTAAGTTGAAGAAAAATAAGTATTTATTACATTGTGAGAGTACAATATCAGACAATAATTCTGAAAGAAGTTGAATAGGCCTATATGTTAGGTCAATATGAAGTAGAAGTTATTCTTTTAGGCGGCTATTGGAAGTTCATCTTGCCGACAATTGCTACTTTTTACATTTAACTGAATTACAGTATTTCTGAACTCCTTTTACCTGAGGCACCTTTTTTTTTTTTTTAAATTATTGGCATCAAAAATTATTTTGATATGTACTTATACACAGTATTCATAACAGGGTATTTAAACTAATCAAAATTTAAAATTTTGATGAGAATATTGTAACGAAATTATAAATTCTCTCGTTAAAGCCCCAAGTTGCGGTGCTAATTTGCAACGAGCTATAATCTCTGAGTGTCTCCCGTGAAAGCCTCGCGTTGGGATCGCCAATCTGTAATGAGATATATAATCTCTGGTATATTAATTAATCAATGTCCTCCGTTGGTTTGCTTCAATTTATAACGAAATAAAATTTTCGTTACTGCTGTTGTAATAATCATAGAGTTAAACTCAACCGTTCTAACGTTCAAATTTGAATTCCCTGCCAAACAGGTATTACCAACCCTTCTTGGTCATCAACAATTTTTAATGTTTATTATATCCTTAAATTTTTAGTGACCGTCAATCAGTGAATGTTTTAGTGGATGGTTAGTGAGGATCGGTCAATAATACAACTTTAGTTATTTTGCGTCGATGTTTCGACAATATTTATTGTCATCTTCAGGACCTGTGTATGAAATACAATAGAAATATCAAACATAACGAAACAATTAAATATTTGGGTGAACGTGTTGGTGATGTGAGTGTGTGCGTGCGTATGTATGTATCATTTTTTATGTGAAGACTTGTGATAGTTTGTTTACAATGTTTTAGTGGATGGTTAGTGAGGATCGGTCAATAATACAACTTTAGTTATTTTGCGTCGACGTTTCGACAATATTTATTGTCATCTTCAGGACCTGTGTATGAAATACAATAGAAATGTCAAACATAACGAAACAATTAAATATTTGGGTGAACAAACTATCATAAGTCTTCACATAAAAAATAATACATACATACGCACGCACACACTCACATCACCAACACGTTCACCCAAATATTTAATTGTTCCGTTATGTTTGATATTTCTATTGTATTTCATACACAGGTCCTGAAGATGACAATAAATATTGTCGAAACGTCGACGCAAAATAACTAAAGTTGTATTATTGACCGATCCTCACTAACCATCCACTAAAACATTCAATGTTTATTATGTTAGAAATGAAATACAAATTATAGTAAAGATTATAAAAAAAACCAAACATACAAGGAGAAGTTCAACAATGTTTTTATTATCAATTCTTATGTTCCTTAATATATTACAAATCCTTCCAAATTATGTAACGAAATCTGTGCCGGCATGTTTAATTATTCGCGGTTGGCTATTCTGTTTCCAATATGGGATTCTCTTGTTTCCTTTTTATAAATATTTCAGGTAGTGAATGTCTTGAGGCTACAGAAAATGTCATTGAATATACTAATAAAAGTACAAAATTTTACAATCAACACACAAATATTATATAAGTTGTGAAATAATTACAATCATAGTTATAACCTATATTTATTAAAAATGTGTTTGTAGGTTAACTGATTTTAACTAATATTTAATCTTAAAGTTTCTTCACATAAGTAATTACTATAACAGTGAGATTACTTTTCAGTTCTAAGTGTTCATTAAATAAAAGGAAGTTCAAATGTTTGATCAATGAGTGATAACTAGTACTAACAGTGTAGTTCACTTATTATCTTTTCGTGTTACTGTTACAGTTTTATTTAAGGTATACTTAGCAATTCTCTTTATTTTCAGTCCGGATAGGATTACTTTGGGTACTGCTCGTTTTCCTTTGGTCAATTAGATACTCCTATCTTCTTTTGGTATTTAAAATTTTCAATGTGGTTACAATTTATTGTTCATCATTCTGGTCCAGTATTCAATCAATCATTTATACATTAGATATTTTTTCTTCTCTCCAATGGTCTGCAGTTTTTCTAATCTGTACTCCTCAGAAATTAATAGTGGATTAATGAATTTATTATTATGGTATTTAATCAATGTGGTTATTATTTATTGTTCGTCATTCTGATCCAGTATTCCATCAATCATTTATACATTAGATATTTTTTCTTCTCCCCGATGGTCTGCAGTTTTTCAATCTGTACTCGTCAAAAGTTAATAGTAGACTAATTATTTTATTTACTAGGGAGCTTGGTTGCTAAGGTTCGAACACTCATTCTCATTGGTTGACAATTTGGGAACATTGTTAAACATGGCTATTGTTCTTCTATACAAAATTACTAAAAATCTTTTAAATTAACATAATTTCCTTATACTAACTGTAATACTAAATATAATCACATCATTGTATTGCTGTTCCCTTACACATTAATTTTATATCCAACATGACTATTTTTCTTCAAATAATAACCAATCCATACATTTAACATTTGGTTTTCTTTTGTAAATTAACTCTTAACTAATTATTTTATATCTATTTTTGTTTTCCATACTCTTACTGTTAAACCTAACAGGATTACATGCATTATTTCATTAATCGTTATTGTTTTTGTATTAAATTTTACAATTTTCTTGTTCCCAAATATAGGCCTAATGCCTAGAATAAATAATTCTCTTTATCTTCATTCATTACAACTGATTATGTTAATATTGTTAATGTTAAGTGTTTTAAACATAATTACCATAATACAATTAACTTTTACTTGCGACTATCGACATTTGTATTTAATTATTTAATTCAAATCTCAAACGTGAAGTTTAATTTAACAATGCCACCTTCTAAATAAGCGTACCTTATTTAGGTATATGTTATATACACATTAACATTTTTTTTTGCATGTTACTGGAATATTTGTAACTTGAATGTTTCGAAATATGTTTTGCTCTGCAATAGAATGTTATATCATCGTCAAGGACTCAATGCGTTCACTAGACAATTAAAACTGAAATTGCCACTTTAATTATGCTGCTGAAATGTACAGAACATCCAGCTCAACTAGACGAGATACTGAAAATACAACCGCATAATTAATTCACTCCTACGAATGGCTAATAACAATCCAGATGAAGAAGTAGCAAATCTGATGCTCGTATTTCAGCGAGACAGTTTCTGACGATGACAAACAGGAACGGAACACGCCAGATAAAGTAGACAGGAGTACTAATAGAAATACACACCATAAGTAGGAATGAATATACAAAACACACCACACATATATAAAGCACGCCACACAGATAAAACAGTACGTAGGCCTACATTTCTTCTCAAATAACCCACAAGTAGGCTAAACAAAATATTCTGCTCCAATAGCTTGAGATCATTAGGTGCCGTACTTACTGAAGACTGAACAAGATAAAAAATTAAATCAAAAACTTTAATTTACCAGTTTTATTCGTCCTGTGACTTTACATTGTACAACTCGTTTCGAGGCAAATCTCTTATTACCAGGAGGAATAACTCCGAAGATTTCGTCAAAACATTAAAAAAGCAACATGAAGCATAGTTCAAATCACATACATAAAACACTTAAACAGTATAAACACGTGGATTGTGAGTAGAATTGATCAGGCAGAAATTAATACAACACCACACGGAGACAGAAAACACATCAGTCGGCATTACAAACTAAATGGAACGGAAGATTAGAGAAATATTCATAATTAAAAACGGCTATGCTCTTCAAAATTCAACAGATTTAGATAACGTGAAAAATTTCATATCATCAATACATTAGCCGCCAAACCAATTGATCGGACCAGAACATCACTTTGCATGATATAAGTGGCAGACATGGCAAAAGTAAGAAGAGGTATATCAATACTTTGAAAGAGTACAATACAGTAAATACCTTAAACTATAAACTCCAATACATGAGATGACGGAAAACTACAAGAGCACGCGCGCGCGCACACACACACACACACACACATACACACACGAGTTAACCTCATGCATACATACCAGTTGAGTATTTGCTAAGTTCAATATACAGTTTTCCAAAATTTTATAGCTAAGTCAAAATATTTGTAACATTACAGCATTCATTAGCCCCTATAATTAAAACTTCATATTCATATACAGCAGTAACATGTTATGCTTATCCTGTTCAAAACTAGGATGAGACAATGAGCGAGAAAAGGAAATCGTTGTGTGTATTGTTTTAGCGCCCTCTAATTATTACGCCACTTGAAAACCTGAACCGATGACAACAAAGTAAGAGAAAAGTCTATAAAATGCACACTGTATTAACAGAATGTTAACTCTAGATAATATGGTATACTTTAAATGAATTTAATACAAAAACTAAGACGGAAACTTTTAAAAATTAATAAAAGCATCATATATCAGATTTAAACTTTTAAAATTTAAATTATCCTTACGCGGAATGTATTTGTTACTTTTCTAAATTTCTTAACTTGTAGTCTAACGCTCGTAGTTGAAGTCGTCTTTTTGTAAGATTAAAATAAAAAATAATCTTTCACAGCAAATATTAATTTTTTCAGGTCGCGAATCAAATAAAGTATATTTTCTACTGGTTAAGATAAACTAATACATTAAACAAGTGAACTGTACAGATTGAGTCGTACTTAGTTGTCATTGCACACCTAATGTTCTATGTTTAGGCCTATGGGTTTCTAAACCCACGTCTACAACGCTGTCTGTTCCCGCTTCTCTCTTGTTGTATTTTGTTTGGAGCAAGTCATTTATTTGAAACCTAACTTAAACCTTAACTAACGTAACAGTTAAAGCATCAGTACTTTTCTGAAATTGTTGAAAACAAATTTCTTTTGATTTTAACACTTAATTTGAAGCAGCAAATGACATCTACATAGTCAAGGAAACCACAACTTGAAAAGAATTTTTTAATAAATAATTGTAATTTTTTACAAAGCTACTTACATTGTAGTTAGTCTGTAGTAAGTAGCCTGTAGTAGTAGTAAGTTAGCCTGTACATAATCCTACCCATGCAATGTCATAAAAAACTAAACATAAAAGAAATGATTACATTATTAATGGTTGACTATTCAGTGCTGTCCTTTACACAAGTCAATTCCATATAAAAATATTTCAAGCATACAGTTACATCAATTATGTGGAATGAATGCAGTAAAGTATTGATCGACTCTTTTACGTTCAACCCATTTCTATGAAAGTGATAGGATAGAAATGAGCTTTCAGCATCAGCAGTAGCCTTTATTAAACTATATTAATATGTACCCTATAATATTTACCAATCTACTGGTCAGAGTTCAATAAAAAATTTTCAATCTTTCTTCGGAAGTCAAATGTTAATTTCTTATGTAGTGAGTGCTAATAAATGTCATAATATTGTAATAAAACTGATTACCGGGGTGTTACAACTCCGTTTTATTCATGTATTTACTTTTATTTTTGAAGTTTAAAGTTTATGTTTTATAAGAAAATGTGATTTAATTGTTTAATTAAATTCAATTAATGTTTAATTGATTCCATTAATTAAACGGTGAGTGTCTCTTGATGTGGCTTAAAGAAAATATTTAGTGTTGATAATTTAGTTCAATTTGTTTTTTCTTCGAAGCTCGTTCAGGTGTGACGCTCTTCTGTCGACTAGGTAATTCGGTGAAGTTGGCTCTCACTGAAAATACATTTAGTTATATTTACTTACTTGCAGTTGGTCTGGCTGACTTCGTAGTGTTGATGAGATAATCTAATTTTAGATGTAATTATCACAATTCAAATCGCCGCTGTCTGTCTTGCCATCCAATGAGAGACGTTCACCTAAAACTTGATTAGTTTCTATATAGGCCCATATATTTAATGTTACATATAATTCAAATAACAATCTTGATCGTCTATTAGTTCAGAGCAAATAACAGGCACACTTTTAATAACCGCATTAAATAAACACACTTATAAACAAGTCAGCGCGCTTTAAAACTCAACTGTTTGCACCAGAGTTAGAAGTGAGACATGCCTCAATGCTCCGTGTGAGAAGCGCGGGACAACCCCTCCACGCACTTAGCAACCACGCCAGCACTTTGCATACATCCGATGTAAAGCTGTATACAAAAAACGATGAGGCAAGTTCACGTTGCCTCATTTGCTTTAAACGAACTATGTCGACTGTCACGCGTCACTGTCTAGCGGTCGTCCAGTAAAGCACGTAGTTTCGGCTTAGTAAATTCGACAATCACAGTAACAATGTATAATATTTACGTTAAGTAGTTCGAACGTATTTATAGTTTTTATTCTACAGAATTTTTTAGGGTAGGCTCAATAGCCTCTACGTAACTGTGCCACCGAACATAACTAAGAAAAGGTAAGTGACTTTATACTTCTTTAGATTATGTTTTATTTCTTACGAAGGTAGTACTGTACATTACTGAACACGCCTCTGTGCTGTATTACTCCGCTTTGCTTACATAGGACTGCCTTCTAAACTCTAAAAGAGGTTCCCTTCTTCTTGTCAAAGGATAAGTGTAATAACTTGAAGAGCACTCCGGAGACTGGTAGAAATTATGCTTGATATAGGAACCGACTGTATTAAAAAGAAACACTTTCAAATGGTGAATTTTAATATAATTTGGGATTCCATAATCAAATGAAAAGCAAGGCATACCGATTGTATTTGAGAAAATCGTCGCCAGTTGTGGGTGAATAGTTTTATGGAGACTCGGCTACTAACAATTCCACATCCAAACCCACAAAGGTTATTTGATCCTTGTCTCCGCGGACGGGAGCTCTTGCGGTTCAATCGCGGGCGACGGGTTTCCATCTGGGACCCGAGTTGTTTTTGAAAGCGGAGTAGTGAGAATTAACAATGCTTAGTACTGAAGGTCGTCCCATGTTTAATTTTCAGTATTAGCTCTTGTGGGAGTTGTTACGCTCTCTCTCACTTACTTGTTTTCCCTTCACATATCTCCTTTTCTGTCTTTGTAATGTTGCTATTCGTACTAAATTTAAAGTATACATTTTAAAGAGTTTTTTAAGCTGATGCTCTATATGCTATGGTGCAGATTTATGTATAAATTATTCGTCTGTAACACAATTGTTTTCTTCATGAAAAAATATTTTATACATTTTTGTTCACTAATAAAAGCTGGAAGAACGTTTCACGAATCAGTGACTGCTGCCCTGTATAAGATTTATGGAGGTAATTTTTACCAATTTTCATTTAGAATAAATGTTCTTTGTTATGAACAAATTTTAACAACCACAGCACAATAAATAAACTTTTTATAGCTTTTTTTCATTGTAATTAATGAATGCCGTCAGTGGGTACGTATTAAAATTGTTTGTCTGATAGAAAATTTTATTTCTTGAGACAGACATGTAGTATATGCGTGAAAGTTGTAGTAAACAATATAAAGTTATTTTAATACAAATTCAAATGTTACAGGCCTACATTAGATGGTTTGGACCATATGTACAATAATACTACATTTTTGCAGGGGAGGGATTGACGGTTGGATGTAGGGAAGTCGTGTTTATTGCCGTCAGATAGGCTGAAGCTATACACGGCAGCGTTGTCAACTCGAACTTGTTGTTTATTCTTTCTTATTTGTGCATACTAAATTAAACAGCAGTGCGTTTACGTTTGCTTGATGTGGTGAAAATTTAACAGTTCTAAAATTTACAATGTTATCATATTTCAGTGCGTGTTGTATGATTTTGTGACGTTTTTTAAATTTAGTGTTTATTAGTCTGACATTTAGAAGTAATTTTGTGGCAAAACTTCAATAGTGCATTAAGTGATTGTGATATTCAATATTATCCGATATTATGCGATACTCAATATGTCTGACGGCATTACGAGTGCTTCAGCTAATATGCAAGTCAAGAATGAAGAAAGTATATAATAGACAAGCAAGACAACTTATCTGTGCAGGGAGTGAATATTTTAAAAAAGAAAATGCAAACGGGGAGTCCTTAATTTTTATGAATACAGTTTTAGAGCATACAGCTTCTGCATGCAAGGTAGAGGAAAACCTGGTAGTACGTACAGGAAAAGAGAAAGACGATCTTCTTAGTGATTTTAGTGATACAGAGCCCACGTTTCAAACCTCTAACAAAAAAGAAATATAGACAAAAGTTAGACTCTTTCCAAGAAAATGCAATTCGACAGCTCATTTATAGCTACTATTGTAGAAAAGAGCACACAACAATAAATAAGCTTCATAAGGCGCTGGCAGTAGCTTATCTTTTTACCGATAGTCAATCGTCTCTTAAAAAATCATGCAAAATATCGGTTCTAAATTTACAAACATTTCGGGGAGAAAAGTTGTAATGGATGCCGAAAGTGTAGTTCTAGATTTCTAAGAGAATTTCAAACTAAATCTATTAAAAATATAATCTGGTTAGACGAAACATCGGTTAATATAGGTAACAGTTTACTAAAAGGTTGGACAGATAATACTGGGCAAGGAACAATGAAAGTACCTTTAGGAAGGGGGAGTAGATATATTATTGTATATGGTGGGACATCCAAAGGTTTCTTACCTAACTGTTTTCATGCCTTCAAAATCAAAGGAAACGAGTGACTCCAACAAAGAAATGAACTCTGAAAACTTTATCAAGTGGTTTACAGACTCGTTATTAAAAAATCTCAACTTTTTTAATGGATAACGCCCTTTATCACTCGGTTATATATGACAAAGCACCGAGATTGGCGACCCGTAAAGAAGACATTATTCACTGGCTTTGCCAACATAAAATTTGTACCACTACCAGAGCAGAGCTGTTGGAGCTGGTATTAAGTTGTAACCCCCGATTTATGGAATATGGAATTGACAAAGTAGCGGAAGAACGTGGCCATAAAGTAGTAACATTACGACGTATCACTGTCATTGTAAAGATATTGAGTTAATTTGGGCACAAGTAAAGGGATATGTAGCAAGAAATAATGAGACTTTTGCAGATACAGAAGTAAAAAAAATTGATACGTGAAGGTATGACGAATGTTACTGCAAACGACTGGGGAAAAGCAGTCATCCACACAAAGAATGTGATAGAATGTGATTGATGAAGAATGGATCAACGAAGGAATATTATTAGCCGGTGTGGAACAACTGGTAATAAATTTGGGTACAGAATCTGGTAGCGACATAAGTGCCGTAAAACCTTTAGATTAACGGCACAGGCGGAAAACTACAGACAGGTAATAATAATTTTAGTTTAATTTTGGTTTTGTGGTTAGAGTAAGCAAAGCTAATACTGACTCATATTTTGATGTCTTAATAAAGTTTTTAATATCGTTAATTTTTTTACTTATAGATATTTATGCACTAATTTGATGATTGCAATTTATCACATTTTTCGTTAAATCCAAAAATCAAAGACACTAAGCATCTGAAGTTAATTGTATACCATTTAAGTAAGTAATAAAACTTCCATTGTACACCGGACGCTTCTGAAGAATAAAAGTATTGTTGCCATTTTATTTCGTGTTAAGTGTTACTGCCGCCACCAGTAAAGTGTTAGTAACAGTTGCTCATGATGTTGTTTTTCCTATTCTGTTCCAGCGATTACAATTAGCAGTAATCCGTTTTTACATTTATATATTTGCTTCTTGTTAATTTATTGATTGTCAACTTTTGTTTCATATTTCTACAGAGTAGTGTAATAAGTATAAGGTGCATTAATTGGTTTATATGTTGCATATACGCATATACTACATGTCTGTCTCAAGAAATAAAATTTTCTGTCAGACAAACAATTTTAATACGTACCCACTGACGGCATTAATTAATTACAATGAAAAAAAGCTATAAAAATTTTATTTATTGTGCTGTGGTTGTTAAAATTTGTTCATAACAAAGAACATTTATTCTAAATAAAAATTGGTAAAAATTACCTCCATAACAAAAATTAAAATAAAAATTGATATAAATAATGCAATTACTCCTCCTAATTTATTAGGAATAGATCGTAGAATTGCATATGCAAATAAAAAGTATCATTCTGGTTGAATATGTTTTGGGGTAACTAATGGGTTTGCTGGAGTAAAATTATCAGGGTCGCTTAATTTATATGGTTCAAGTATAATATAACAAAACAAAATAACTAAAATTAATAAAAATCCTAGTATATCTTTAATGGAAAAATAAGGATGGAATGGAATTTTATCATTATTTGAATTAATCCCAAGTGGATTATTTGACCCTATGACATGCAAGAAAATAAGGTGCACAATTGTTAATGCTAAAACAACAAATGGTATAATAAAATGAAAAGAATAAAATCGAGTTAATGTTGCATTATCTACAGCAAACCCTCCCCAAATTCAATTCACTAAGGCCGTTCCAAGATATGGAATTGCTGAGAAAAAATTTGTGATAACTGTTGCTCCTCAAAATAATATTTGACCCCATCGAAGAACGTAACCCAGGAAAGCAGTAGCCATTAAAATTAATAAAATGACCACTCCTACAGCTCAAGTTTCAAAATTTTTATATGAACCATAATATAATCCTCGTCCAACATGTAAATAAACACAGATAAAAAATAATGAATCTCCATTTGCGTGTGAAATTCGTAACATCCATCCATGATTAATATCACGACAAATGTGTCTTAATCTGTTAAATGCACTTGCTACATTTGCATTATAGTGTATTGACAAAAATAATCCAGTTAAAATTTGAATAACTAAACATATTCCCAATAACGATCCATAATTTCATCAATATGATAAATTCGTAGCCGCCGGTAAATCAATTAGTGAATTATTTATTATTTTAATTAATGGGTGTGTACGTCGAGTGATGCTTAGCATTTGTTAAAATTTTCTTCGTAAAGGAGACAATTTAATTCTGACAATATTCACAACAACAATCAATGTAAATAGAAGATAGATAACTAACATGATAGTTATTATTCCTGACGGAAATATGTATAATTTTTTAATTATAAATCTATCAAATAAATTATTTATTTCCAATAATTTATTAACGCTATCTATCTTAAGTCTAATAATATTTATAGTTATAATCAAAATTCAAATAATCGTGTTTGATATTAATAATTTTATTGAAAAGTAAAATTTTTCATTTGAGGCAATTCTTGATATATACATAAATAAAATTAGCATTCCTCCAATAAAAACAAGAAATAAGATATAAGAAAAAATAGGAATTTATGTAAAATATACAAATAATTCTAGCAAGCATTGTTTGTATTAATAAAATAGATCCCCTTGATAGTGGATGCTTCATAAAAATAAAATTTATTGATAATAGAATTGTAATTGATATTATAACCTTCATACAGAAGATAATTTAATAAAAATGTAAGCTTTGGGTGCTTAAAATGATTTTTTACTCTCTTCTGAAGTTTTAAAATTATTAATTTATCTTAGATTTACAAGATCTAAATTTTGTTTAAACTATTAAAACAAATGAATCTATCACTACCTTTATTATATTTAATTATATTTATATCGGGCATTATCTCATTATGCTTAAATCGAAAACACATCATAATGAGTTTATTAAGATTAGAGTTAATAATTTTAAGATTATTTTGTATATTTTCTGCATTTCTATCAATTGAATTAAATGATATATACATATTAATAGTTTTGTTAACATTTAGTGTTTGTGAGGGAGTTGTAGGATTGTCAAGATTGATCAATCTGATTCGATCACATGGTAATGATCAGTTTTTATCAATATCTTTAAAAACATGTTAAAATTAATTTTATTTTCATTATTTTTAACCCCTTTATTATTTAACATATGATAATTAAGAAATATGTTAATTCTTTTAATACTATTTATCATCTTATTCTTCAGAAAAGATTTAATTATACTAAGATATAACATATATATAGATAATATTTCATACGGGTTAATTATTCTTACAATTTGAATTACTTTCTTAATAATTAATTCTAGTCCTTTATATAAATATAATAATATGAATTTATTTTTATTTATATTGTTATCATTAATAACATTATTAGTTTTATCATTTTGTTCATACAACATTATGATATTTTATATCTTTTTTGAGACTAGTTTATATTGGATCATTACTAAAAATAAACTTAATACATATATTTTCTTAATTTTATTAATTATAAGATTAATAATACTAATTTTATCAATAAATATAATTATTTTTGATTATGCAATTATAATAGAATGAATAATTATTACAGTCAATTCATTTAATATTTATATAACATTAATTTTTGATTTTATATCAACTTTATTTCTTTCAACCGTTATATTTATTTCATCAATAGTTATATTATATAGAGGTGTATATATAATAAGTGATAAATATATTAATCGATTTATCTATATTATTATAATATTTGTGATGTCAATAATATTATTAATTATTAGACCTAATATGGTAAGTATTCTCATTGTATGAGATGGATTAGGGTTAGTGTCATATTGTTTAGTTGTTTATTATCAAAATTTAAATTCTAGAAATGCTGGAATATTAACGGCATTAATAAATCGTATTGGAGACGTTATAATCCTTTTATTAATCGCATGAATAATAAATTTGGATCTTGAAATTTTATATCTTTTATTAATAAAATAATAATGAGTCCAATAATTATACTAATTATTATTGCAGGATTCACAAAAAGAGCTCAAATTCCATTTTCTTCATGACTTCCAGCAGCTATGGCTGCTCCAACTCCAGTATCGGCCCTTGATGAGTGTTGATGAGTGACATCAACATTAGTTACTGCAGGAGTATATCTAATTATTCGATTCAGAAATTTAATTATATCATTTAATTTAATTCAAATATTTTTAATGCTATCAGTACTAACAATAATTATATCAGGGCTAGCTGCCAATTTTTAATTTGACTTAAAAAAAACTATTGCATTATCAACTTTAAGACAATTAGGAATTATAATATCAATTTTAATATTTGGCTATCCAATATTATCTTTTTTTCATCTTATTATTCATGCTCTATTTAAGGCATCACTTTTTTTATGTGCTGGGGTATTGATTCATAGATTAATAAATAATCAAGATATTCGTATAATGGGCTGTATAAGTTATAATATACCAATAACTAGAACATTCATAAATATTGCTAACTTATCATTATGTGGAATACCCTTTATGAGAGGGTTTTATTCAAAAGATTTGATTATAGAAATAATATGCTCCAGAAATATTAACTTATTAATTTTATTAGTAATGTATATTGGAATTGGAATAACATCTTTTTATTCTGCCCGATTAACATATTTTTCAATAAATATAAATTTTAGTTATTATAATTTTAGTTCACAAAACGAATTATTTAATAATATATTAAAGAGAATTATGATTTTATCTATTTATTCAATTTTATCAAGGTCTATATTTAGATGAATAATGTTTAATAATCCTACAAGAATTATTCTTCCCATTGAAGGAAAGATAATAGCAATGGCTCTGTCTTTTCTAGGATTATTAATTGGATATGAAATATCTATGTTTTCATCTACAGTAAAGAAATTTACAAGAGAGTTTATAAGTTCCATATGATTTTTAAAACAACTATCAACCTTTCATACTCAATTTCTTATTTTAAAAAATTCATTTATATTTCAAAAATCAATTGATTTAGGATGGGGAGAAAAAATTGGACCTCAAGGTATGATTGAATTAATAAAATTAATCATAATATTTAATATTAATATAAGAAAAAATAATTTCAAAATTCAAATAATAACATTCAAATTCAAATTTATTGCTTGATTTTCAATTATTATATATTTAAATAGCTTAAGCATTAGAGCATAATATTGAAGATATTAAGATAATAAATATTTTTAAATATTTATAAGGTTTTCCCTCTCTTTTCAATGAAAATGAAATGTTTTATAAACTTTATAAATAAGGAAAAAACGGAGTTTAACCGCTTTAAAAGCTAGTTAGCAGCTGCTTTTTTTCCTATTTCCTTTTAATTGGAAATTATATGTTCAATAACTTTATTAACAATAAAGTGCCTTATTTTTGGCTTCAATTAATAAACAAAGGAATAAAGATTCTTTTTATAGGTCGAAACTAAATGTATTTATTACTTCATTGTTTTTAAGAATGGCTAATATGAGCACCTATTGATTGCAATTCAATAATTATGTTTAAATACATCCCTATTAAATTCAATTTAACATACTATTTTTTCATTCATGATAATATTAAAAATAATAAAAATAACAATATCACTAAGTAAATTTCAATAATATTAATAGTTGTTATTACAATAACCATGGGCATAATAATTACTAATTCAACATCAAAAATAAGGAAAATAACTGCAATTATAAAAAAATGTCTTGAAAAAGGAATTCGAGATGACTCAAAAGGATCAAATCCACACTCAAATGGAGATGACTTTTCACGATCAATAAGTGATTTAGTTGACACGAAATATAAAAAAGTTATTAAAGTAAATAAAATTAATAATATCATAATACAGTAAACTACAACATTAAAAATTATTCTATTTAAATATTAATCCTTTTAATTGGAAGTTAAATATACTTATATACTAACAGAATATTTATCTACCTCATCAGTAAACCGATACATATAAAAATAGTCAAACAATATCGACAAAATGTCAATACCAACCAGCTGCTTCAAAACCAAAATGATGGGTTCTAGAAAAATGAAATTTCAATTGACGCAATAAACAGATTATAATGAACGTTCTTCCAATAATAACATGGATTCCATGAAATCCTGTTGATACAAAAAATGTTGATCCATACACAGAATCTGAAATACAAAACGATGATTCAAAATATTCATATACTTGAAGAATAGTAAAATATATTCCCAATATTAGAGTTAACAGAATACCATAAACAGATTCATCATGTTTACTTTCTATTATGGAATGATGAGCTCACGTAATTGTTACCCCAGAACACAATAAAATTATGGTATTTAATAAAGGGATTTGTATTGGATTAAAGGGCATAATCCCAGTAGGAGGTCAATTTATTCCAATTTCTATAACAGGTCTTAATCTTCTGTGAAAAAATCCCCAAAAGAAAGAAATAAAAAAGAAAATCTCTGACACGATAAATAAAATCATTCCTAATTTTAAACCTCTCACTACAACTATTGTGTGAAGTCCTATAAACGTTCCTTCTCGCGAAATATCACGTCATCATTGAATTATAGTTAAAATCAAAATTAAAAATCCAAAAAATAATAAAATAAAATTTTGTATATGAAATATTATTACTATACCAGAAACAAAAGTTAGAGCCCCAATTGAACCCGTTAAGGGTCATGGTCTACAATCAACTAAATGATATGGATGATTATTCATTAAGATACTTCTCTATAATACAGAGTTCTTAGAACTGTAAAAACATAAGATTGAATCACACAAACTGCTGATTCAAATAATATTAATAATATCTGAATTAAAATAATTAGATTTATATAAATTTCTAAATTAGTTGATCTGTTTCCTAATAATGTTATTAATAAATGGCCAGCAATTATATTTGCTGTTAAACGGACAGCCAAAGACCCCGGTCGAATTAAATTTCTGACAGTTTCAATACATACTATAAAAGGTATTAAAATTATTGGAGTTCCTATTGGAACTAAATGACAAAACATATGATTTGTATTGTTCAAAAATCCAAATAAAATAAAAGTCAACCAAAGAGGAAGAGCTAAACTAAGGGAAAATACTAAATGTCTTGATCTAGTGAAAATATATGGAAACAATCCGAGAAAATTATTGAATAGAATGAAAATAAATAAAGAACAAAATAATAACGATCTACCAAAAGATCCTGAACTTATTAATAAATTTAATTCAAAACTTATTGTATTTAAAACTTTATTAATAGAAATTATATAACGACTAGGGATATATCAAAACCCTATAGGTATAAATAATAATAAAATTAATGAGCTTAATCAATTTAATGAAAATAATCCTGTTGATGGATCAAAAGTTGAAAATAAATTTGTTATCATGATCAGTTATATAAATTATTAAAATTATCAGTTAAATTTATCCTTGGAATTTTCATAAAAGAAAAATAAATAAAAGTTATAATTAAAATAACAATTAACAAAAAAAAGAAAAACAGAAAACATCAATTTATTGTAGATATTTGTGGAATAGAAAAATACTATTCTTAGTTTTTTGAATCTGACAGATTGATGTTTTATAATAAACTAACTTTTCGTCATTAAAAGTAATCGTTAGTTACTATAAATTGGTTTAAGAGACCATCACTTACTTTCAGTCACTTAATGAATAGTTCATTAATCAATTAATAAAACAATTTATACCAACTCTTTCAATAAGAATAGGCATAAATCTATGATTTGCTCCACAAATTTCAGAACATTGACCAAATGACATACCAGGTTGATTAATAAATATTCTTGCTTGATTTAATCGACCAGGCACGGCATCTACTTTAATTCTCATAGATGGCATAGCTCATGAATGAATAACATCAAATGATGAAATCAATAATCGAATTTGAGTACTAAAAGGTAAAATCTTTCGATTATCTACTTCTAATAAACGGAACTCTCTAATTGATATTTCATTCTGAGATTTTATATAAGAATCAAACTCAATATTTAAAAAATCTGAATATTCGTATGATCAATATCATTGATGACCAATAATTTTTAAAGTTATTTAAGGTTTATTAATTTCATCCAATAAGTATAATAATCGTAAGGATGGGAATGCAATAAAAATTAAAGTTAAAGCTGGAAGAAGTGTTCAAAAAAATTCAATTAATTGCCCCTCTAATAAAAGTCGATTAACAATATTATTAAATATAATAACTGTTATTATATAAGTAACAATTGAAGTAATAATAATTAAAATAGTTAAAGTAAGATCATGAAAAAATATTAATTGTTCCATTAATGGTGATGTAGCATCTTGCATATTAATATAAGATCAATTAGAAATTTCTAACAAAAATTATTTTATATATGAATCTTAAATTCATCGCACTTCATCTGCCATATTAGAATTGAACTAATAATGGAATCTCACTATATGAGTGCTCAGACGGAGGAGTTTATGTAACCATTCAATGGAGGAATTTATATTAGTTGAATATAAAATCAATCGATGTGAAATAAATCTTTCTCAAATAATAAACAATAAAAATAAAATTCCAATAAATGAAATTCTTCTTCCAATAGAAGATATAATATTTCATGATATAAATGCATCAGGATAATCTGAATACCGACGTGGCATACCTCTCAATCCTAAAAAATGTTGGGGAAAAAAGGTTAAATTTACCCCAATAAATATAATCAGAAAATGAATTTTTAATCAATTAGAATTTAAAGATAATCCAGTAAATAAAGGATATCAATGAATAAATCTTCCTAAAATTGCAAACACTGCACCTATTGATAACACGTAATGAAAATGGGCCACAACATAATATGTATCATGTAATACAATATCAATTGATGAATTAGCTAAAATCACTCCAGTCAATCCACCAATAGTAAAAAGAAAAACAAACCCTACTGCTCATAAAATTGAAGGTCTTATCTTGATTTTAACTCCTCTCAAAGTTGCTAATCATCTAAAAACTTTAATTCCAGTAGGAACAGCAATAATTATTGTAGCAGAAGTAAAATAAGCTCGTGTATCAACATCCATACCAACTGTAAATATATGATGTGCTCAAACAACAAATCCTAAAATACCAATTGATATTATAGCATAAATTATTCCTAGTGACCCAAAAGATTCAATTTTTCCTCTCTCCTGAGTAATAATGTGAGAAATTAGTCCAAATCCAGGCAAAATTAAAATATATACTTTAGGGTGCCCAAAAAATCAAAATAAATGTTGATATAAAATTGGATCTCCTCCACCTGAAGGATCAAAAAAAGAAGTATTTAAATTCCGATCAGTTAATAACATTGTAATTGCACCAGCCAAAACTGGTAATGGAAGCAATAATAAAAAGGCAGTAATTAATACCGCTCATACAAATAAAGGTAACCGATCCATATATATTCCCGCTGATCGTATATTAAAAATTGTTCTAATAAAATTAACTGCACCTAAGATTGAACTAGCTCCGGCCAGATGTAAAGAAAAAATAGTTAAATCAACACAAGATCCTGAGTGTGCAATGCCTCTTGACAATGGGGGATAGACTGTCCAACCAGTACCTGCACCTCTATCAACTATTCTACCAATTAATAATAATGTTAATGAAGGTGGTAATAATCAAAAACTTATATTATTTATTCGAGGAAAAGCCATGTCAGGAGCACCAATTATTAAAGGAACCAATCAATTCCCAAATCCTCCAATCATAACTGGCATTACTATAAAAAATATCGGTATGGAGAACCATACATGACTTCCATATTCTAAGATTTATATTTAAAATCATTTTCGAAATGAAATATTACCATAGAAACTACTTCTTTCTACTTACTGCTTCAGCCTTAACCACAGTACTGTGGTCACTAACGTATACCACCTCACGTTATCGCTCACGATTTTCACTGATGATGGAAGGCGATGGCATTGCCGAAATGTCTCGTTTTGTAGAAAACATTGGACTACGGCCAAATATCACGGGAAGGAATTTTAACAAACTACTTCTTTGTTGCCGATAACGTTGTACACATATATATCAGTGGCGAAGTTACATGGAGGCAATTGAGGCAATGCCTACCCTAAAAAATTCTGTAGAATAAAAATTATAAATACGTATGAACTACATAACGTAAAGATTATACATTGTTACTGCGACTGTCAAATTTATTAAACCGAAACGTGCTTTATTGAGCGACCGCTAGATGGTGACAGGTGAGATTCGGCATAGTTCGTTTAAAGCGAATGAGGCAACCTGAACTTGCCTCAGCATTTTTTGTATACATCGTATGTAAGCAATGTAGTGCTGCGATAGGGAAGTGTAGGGAGGGGGGATTGTCCCGCGCTGTACACATAGAGCGTTGAGACATGCCTCACTTCTGTGGTCCAAACAGTTAAGTTAAAGCGCCTGTGTTGTTTCTAAGTGTTTATTTTATGCGGTTATTAAAAGTGTCACTGTTATTCCGCTGAACTAACAGATGATCAAGATTGTTATTTGAATTATTTGTAACATTAAACATATATATAGAAACTAATCAAGTTTAAAAATTTGAAGTTCAATCAGTTGTATTATTGTGTATGACTAATACAAGGATTGTTCAATAGAAACACGTATAGAGCCGTAAAGCATTTTTTATTCAACGATTTTAAAAGAAGTCTCCAATAACATTAAGACATGAGTTCCACTGTTGCGCTAACCTGTAGATTCCCTGCTAGTAAAATTCTTACGGCTGTTTGTGGAACCATTCGGTTACAGCAAACTCTACCTCAGCGTCCGATTTGAACCACCGTCCTTTTAGTGATACCTTAAAAAAAATTTAAGATTTTTGCCTACCCATTCATTAACTACTAGCTTCGCCAGTAAGCAAATTGATGTCCATTTTTTCGGCTTGCACGCGTTATGTTGGTGTGGGTTTCGGCACTTTCCATTTAAAAAGCGTGCAAATGTAAGAAAATAAACATGAGTGAGGCCAGAAATAACGTGAATTGTGTGTGTGTGTGTGTGTGTGTGTGTGTGTGTCTTACCTGCCTTTTTATTGCTGTATTAAATGAAAAATATTATATTACATTAAAATGAAAAAATTATAATTTTATTGCCTGGCAACAAAATTATTTTATTTTTAACAATTACCATTGTTTCAAAAAGTTTAAATAAATTTTTAAGTACTTTACTCTTGTTAAAACGTAAAAGGTTGCAGGTAAACTACCCCTTCCCCTTAACCGATCTTCACCAAAATCGAAAGTCCTTGAGACCTCTACAATTCATGGACGTATGCAAAATATTATTTGATTCTGTTTGAATTTGCGGCTTTATCGTTTGCCATAGAAAATACGCTTGATAAAAAAACGTTGCAGGTAAACTACCCCTTCCCCTTAACCGATCTTTACCAAGAACAAAAGGTATTGAGTACTCTACAAATCAGGGCTGTATGCAAAACATTATTTGATTCTGTTTGAATTTGCGGCTGTTATCGTTTGCCATAGGAAATACCCTTGTTAAAAAAATGTTGCCGGTAAACTACCCCTTTCCCTCAACCGATCTTCACCAAAAACAATAGGTCTTTAGAACTCTATAATTCAGGGCTGTATACGAAACATTATTTAATTCTGTTTGAATTTGCGGCTGTTATCGTTTGCCAAAAAAAAAAAAATGTCCCTTGATAAAAAAAAAACCGTTGCAGGTAAACTACCCCTTTCCCTCAACCGATCTTTACCAAAAACAATAGGTCGCGAGTACTCTACAAATGAGGGCTGTATGCAAAAAATTATTTGATTCTGTTTGAATTTGCGGCAGTTATCGTTTGCCATAGAAGAAAATCTACAGACACACAGACACACAGACACACAGACAGACACACACACACACACTTTTCGGAAAACGACTTTTTTTCATGTTTTGAGTGTAGTAGAATCAGAATCTGCAATAATCTCGAACACGATTTTTTTTGCCATCACCATACTTCCATTCCTTAAGGAATATGGAAGTAAAAATTATAACGAAAGCATGAGCAGTAACAATCACATTATAAATTTGATCATCTCCAATAAAAATCCAGGAATGCCTAATTCAACACGAATAAGAACTCTTAAAGTTGTACCCACTATCCCCGATCAAATCCCAAAAATGAAATATAATGTTCCAATGTCTTTATGATTAGTTGAGAAAAATCACTTATTCATAACTAAACATTGATTTATTCCCAATTGAGATGACTGAATTAGGTAATAAACTGTAAATTTATTTATGGATATTTTTCCTCTCAATAATCTAATCTTTCTTCTTCCATATTTTTTTATTTTTTATTCTTTCTTCAGTCTTATATTTAATAATAATATTAAATTGCAAATTTAAAGGTGATTAAAATAAATCTAAGGCTTACAAGAAATTATATTTTTAACTTTGAAGGATAATAGTTTTATTAACTTAAAACCTTATTAATTCATAATATTAAATAAGGTTACAACTATAAATCCAATCAATAAAGAATTCACTATAAATAATGTATTATTTAACCTAAAAGTTGACAACTTTAAAGATACATTGTTTATTATCAGCCCTGTCATTACAACTCGTAAATAATAAAGTAACACTAATAAAGCAGTTATTACTAAAATTAAACATAAAAAATACATTTTATTAGCTAAAAGACAATAAATTATCATAAATTTTGGGAAAAATCCTAAAAATGGTGGTAATCCACCTATTGACATAAAAACAATCATTAACATTAACGATTTAACCCTATTGTTAAACAAAATAAAAATTTTTTATTTAAATAATTCATATTATTTATTCAAAACAGATAGCAAGTCAAAAATAAAGAGAGGGAATCAATTAAAAAATATACCAGCCATATATAATTTATTAATATAACCCCTCTAAAAATTCAACTTAAATTGTAAATTGATGAATATGCTAAAATTTTTCGAATTGATGAATAACACAGCCCTCCCAATGAGCCCCAAATACATGATAAAACAATAAATAAAATCAATCTTATATCCAGATAACTCAATAAAATAATGGGAATAATCCTCTGAACGGTTATAATTAAAAAAGACACTAATCAAGATAACCCATCAAGTACTGAAACATATCAATAATGGAATGGAGGAGATCCAATTTTAATTATTAAACTTACTATAATAAAATATTTTACCTGAAATAATATTCCTAAAATAACAACAAACAGGAATAACAATCTTGAACCCATTCTTTGAATAACAAAATATTTAATTATTGACTCAGATGAGTAAACTCTCATTTTATTCATTATAAAAGGCAAAAATGATACCATATTTATTTCGACTCCCATTCAACAACCCAGCCAATTGTTTGAACAAATCGACAATATAATACCAAAAAACAAGAATGCCACAAATACTATATAAGAGGAATTTTTTTTAATTAAAAAGAGGATAATTTTCCATAAATGAGGTATGAACCCATTAGCTTAATTTTAGCTTATCTTTTATATGTTGTAGTTTATGAAAAATATTAATTTTTGATATTAAAAGACAGTTTAATTCTGTCAACATAATAAGAGTATAATATTACATAATTTATTCTATCAAAATAATCCTTTTTGCTCAGGCACCTTATTTTTTATTTTCTACATTTTATTTTATGTATAACTTATAATATCTGGTATACCTTTTATCATACAATAGACTTTCAGCTAATACTTAAATTCGCAACCTTATAAACTCTTTCCCCCATCTTTTTACATTTTTATTTATTGATTAAAATAAATTTACGGAATTGAATAACAAGTGACAATCGAATATTCAGCTAAAATACAATAATTACATCAATTATTGTACAACCACATTTTGCAAATCTGGACTATAAAATATATAATTACAGTATGATTATAGTTAAATTAAAAATATTAATGTTAATATTACTATATTACCACATTTATATATTCATATATAACATATATATATATATATATATATAATAGTATGTTTTTCTTTTTTTTTATAGGTATCAAAAAAAGAAAAACATACTATTATTATTATAAATATTTATATATAAATATATATTAATATATTATTTATATATATATAATATATTAATATATATTTATATATAAATATTTATAATAATAATAGTATGTTTTTCTTTTATTATCGCGACTGAATATACTAATCTTCTTCCACACATTATAAAAAACGTATTTAAAAAACTAAACATTAATGTATTTTTTTAAAACCAGGAATAACTTGCGGAATTTCTTCAGACATAATAAACATTCAGAACTTGAAAATAACTCGGGTGTGTATAAAATTGTGTGCGATGATTGTGACATGTTTTACATTGGCCAGACAAGGAAAAAATTTAAAGATAGATTTCGTGAACACATACCGAAGGGCAGCATTAGATATACTACCTCCAACTTCGCGTTACATTTGATTAATAATAACCACAGATACACTAGTTGCGCCAAAAAATTGTAACCATTACATATTTGCAACAAAGGGCGAATTATGAGCGCTTTAGAAGAATTCGAAATCTACACAGCATCGAGAACACAAAAAAACCTAGTACTCAACGATCAATTGTCGTTTAACTCGAACAGCTTGTACGATACTGCGTTACAACATGTTTATCAGATTATAGACGAATGAGAAATCAACAGTTGCGATTATGAACCCGAACAGTGCGCACTGATTCTTCGCGCGGTACGTTATTAATGTAGTGTGTTTTTAATTATGTTAGTAAAAGTTTTTATTTACGTTGACAAGTTCTTCATGTGAGAACGAAAAGTTTTTAAACCTGAAGATGGGAACATGTTTCCCGAAACATGTCGTGTATGACATATAACGAAGTCGTAAGATGGAAAGGAAATAAGGTAAAACTATAAGTTTTATTATTTGATTATGTTTGAATTTACGGCAGTTATCGTTCGTCATAGAAAAAATTACCCTTGTTATCACATAAAACGTTGCAGGTAAACTACACCTTTCTTTAACCGATCTTCACCAAAATCAACAAGCCTTCAGTCTTTTACGATTGTGGAACGTACACAAAAAAATATTTGATTCAGTTTGAATGTGCGGCAGTTATCGTTCGTCATACAAAAAATTACCGTTGTTAAAACATAAAATTTTGAAGGTAATCTACCCCTTTCCCTTCACTGATCTTCACCAAAATCAAGACATTGAGTTGTCTATAGCTCAGGAAGGTATGCAAAACATTATTTGATTCTGATTGAATTTACGGCAGTTATCATTCATCATAGAAAAATTACCCATGTTAAAACATCAAACGTTGCAGGTAAACTACCCCTTTCCCTAACCCGATCTTCAACAAAAACAATATGACTTGAGAACTCTACAATTAAGGGCTGTATGCAAAACATTATTTGATTCTGTTTGAATTTGCGGCTGTTATCGTTTGCCATAGGAAATACCCTTGTTAAAACAAAAAACATTGCTGGTAAACTACCCCTTTCCATTAACCAATCTTCACCAAAATCAACAGACCTCCAGTCTTTTATAATTGAGGAACGTATGCAAAAAATATTTGATTCTGTTTGAATGTGCAGCAGTTATCATTCGTCATACGAAAAATTACCGTTGTTAAAACATAAAATATTGCTGGTAAACTACCCCTTTCCCTTAACCGATCTCCACTAAAATCAACTAACTTTGAGCACTCTACATATCAGGAATGTTTGCAAGACATTATTCGATTCTTATTGAATTTACGGCAGTTATCATTTGTCATGGAACAATTTCTCTTGTTCAACATAAAATGTTGCAGGTAAACTACCCCTTTACCTTAACCGATCTTCACCAAAATCAACAAGCCTTGAGTTCTCTACAACTTACAGACTTATGCAAAAACGTACTTGATTATGTTTGAATTTACGGCAGTTATCGTTCGTCATAGAAAAAAATTAACCTTGTTATCACATAAAACGTTGCACTTAAACTACCCCTTTCTTTAAACTGATCTTCACCAAAATCAATAGGTCTTGAGTCCTCTACAATTCAGGGATGCATGCAAAACATTATTTGATTCTGTTTGAATGTGCGGCAGTTATCGTTCGTCATAGAAACAGTTACTCTTGTTAAAACATAAAAGGTGGCAGGTATACTACCCCTTTCCCTTTACCGATCTTCACCAAAAACAACACACTTTGAGTACTCTACAGTTCAGGATAGTGTGCAAAACGTTGTTCGATTCTGATTGAATTTACGGCAGTTATCATTAGTCATGAAAACATTTCTCTTGTTACAATATAAAACGTTGCCGGTAAACTACCCCTTTCCCTTAACCGATCTTCACCAAAAACAATAAGTCTTGAGCACTCTAGAAATCAGGGCTGTATGCAAAAAATTATTTGAGTCTGTTTGAATTTGCGACTGTTATCGTTTGCCATAGAAAAAATCCACACACACACACACAACACACACACACTTTTAGAAAAATTACTTTTTTTCATGTTTTGAATGTAGTACAATCAGAATCTACAATAATCTCGAACACGATTTTTTTTGCCATCACCATACTTCCATTTCCTTAAGTACCTCCATGCCTAAATATAGGTATGGAGAACAATACATGACTTCCATGTTCTAAGATTTATATTTAAAATCATATTCGAAATGAAATATTTCCTTAGATACTACTTAACTATGGAATGTTTGAATTTGCGGCTGTTATCGTTTGCCATAGAAAAAATTACCCTTGATTAAAAAGAAACACCAATCCCAAAAACAAATACTTTTTACAGAAGGGAGAAATTCTTTGGTTACTACTGTAGCCAATTATGTCAGACGTTTACTGATCAAAAACCCCCTACTTCTGTTTTTATGTGGGAACATCTTAATGGTGTCTCAGAAATCATCTGGGACATTCAAATATATATATGACTGCAATACCACCTTATATTTCAAAGATGGATTCTCTTCTTCTAACTTATTTATTTCGAAGGTGTTACTCATCAGTTCTGTAACAGTTTTAGAAGACTCACATCTGCTAGTGATATTGTTAATTAACCTGTTGCAACGTACGTTCCTTGCCTTTTAAACTTTTATAATTACACGATGGTGTCCCACGCCGCCACGTTGTGTTAAATACGCAGGTTTTACAAGGTTTTTCCTTTTACACCTTTTTTAACAAATTAATATTTTTGTGTAAACTACCAGAATTATAACATTTTCTAGTAAATATAAACATTTTATAATAAATAAATGAACACTAGAATGATGGTTATTCATTTCAGAAGATGGTCACAGAAGATTACTAAATTTGTAATAACTATTTACCGTGTAAAATACGTTTAGACAAATATGGAAATTAAATGTTTAGTGTGGACATTTGTTTAAAATAAATTTTATGAAATATAGACAGTAAGATAAATAGTAAAGTCTCTTACTAGAAAGTATGAACACTAATCATGTCTCTCTGTTCGCACACAAATATATGAATACATATGTGCTTAAGTGTCTGAGTTCACGTGCACTTGTATGTCTCAGCGACAACGTAGACTCAAAATATTACTCTCATCTTACTAAAGGTGCAATCTGATTGGGGCACAGAGATAGTGTGAGGCAGTGCCGCACCATTGCATATTATTACATCAAATGCTTCCGACTTTAGTCCTTTTGGCCGAGATAGCTAAACTGCCTACCATCCCCACACACGCGCACTTGGTCTCTCCAGCAGAAACAATTCATTATTCGCTTCATTACCGCTATAATCAATGTTAATCTAATTGTTGATGGCTCTAATCATCCTGTATGAAATTAAAATAAATTCCTACACAGAGATCCTGTAATAATGCAAGAATATCTTCTTAGATATAACATTTTATAATACTGTGTGAATATTGCCTTGTTACTCTCATTTATGTTTGTTAGAGGGAACGGAAGACTGCAGTCAGCAGGGCAAATTGATGACGTTAAAATATGGCACTCCACCGATACTCGGATTGTGGTTAAAATAATGTACTGTAAGGAAAGTTCCGCTAAAAGGAAAACGACACAATAGAAGTTGAAAGCTTTAGAGCAGCGCCGCTCGGAAGTTAACAATCTTTTTAACTTGATAGTTTCCACGTTATCAGTCGTGTTCCATCAGTTCAGCTTCGATAAATTCAAGACAAAAAATGTACTCTTCCTAAAATTAAAATTACACTACCACAAGTCTGTAGTTTGTCGTTTAAAAACAGAGCTACACAATGTAAAAGCAAAAAAAGAATCGATTGCTGAATTTAAAGATATAACTACTCAGTCTATATCTTAGTGTATTAATGAAGCAATGATATCTTTAATTTTACTTTTTTTAATGCGCAGCCAATAAACAAATATAAATCACATAAAAACTCCAGGCTTCGGTACCTTTTCTTGTTGTAGTAATAGCAACTGAAATGTAAATATCGATTTAATATTATGTTAATGAAATTGTTGTGTGAATGTAACAGTTTACGTTCAAGATATTTTAAGTCGACGGCGAGTTGTTCAGGCGACAATCGCATTATGTCTCTGTTTTGCAGTATAAAGGCCTACATAACTTTACATTTAACTAAAACATATTCTGATTAAATTACTACATTTCGGCACCATTTGATCCTACGTAAGTAAATAAAAATCTATGTTCCAAAGAAACACGACACACGTAGACAATACGTGTGTCTTTTGCATAAACATCATCAACAAACATCATAGATAATTTACATTACAATAAATATTTACAAATGTATCTACGACAGAGTACAGATTAAAAAATAAGAACATACAGAATACAATGTTTATATTATTATTGACAGCATGAAACCTACTCCTCATGTGTATCCAATAATACTAAACTATAACATTAATCTTTTCTACGTAATTCGTCGAGTTTCCTGCAGGTCTCCCATGTAATATCTTCAAATAATAACACTGCAAGTAGGTCTGTTTTCACCTGACGCTTATTTTCACCCAATATAGTTGTAAGCGAAACATTCAATTACAAATCAAACAAACCTGTGAAGATACAGAATAATTTCTGTGAAACGTGCGTCAGGTGAAAATAAACCTATTTGCAGTGTATATATTTTAAGATATTAAACTATAACAGTAATAATAGTAGTAATAATAATAATATTCATCATCATCATATTAAAACGTCTAATACACAGTTGTTACAGTCTACAGTTATATTAGGAGCAACAGCTCAACTGTTCGTACTAGAGCTTACATGATAACAGTTTTCGCGGTTATAAATAAAGGGAAATACGGTAGTGTATGGCATTCTCGAATTTTCCAACCACATACTTGTTCGGCTATTAACGCTGACACGGCACATTGGGAAAAAACCTATCGATCAAAAGCTTTTTTATTTTTTAGGGAAGTTGCGACAGCATAATTTTTACCAGATCCAAAATGTCTAACATCAACGCAGTCAAAAAAAATTATATGTTTACTACTAACATGGTAGTACAAATGAAAATTAATATGAAACCGTAAGACTTAAACCAATCAGCTGTATGTACTAAACCAATCGCCTGTGCTTCTTTTCGGAAAGCCTTATACTCTACAAAATTGCTATTGGAAATTACTTTCTACGTCATAACTCCTCTAATCTAATACTCTACTGTTTCAACCGTCACGTCGTTTTTGCACAAGTAAACTAGCAGTTTCTTGACTGTAATTCGGAAAAATGAAAAGATTTTATTGCTGGATTTAAATAGAAAATAACGTACTTTTGCAAGAACTACATGTTATTTAAAACCATTTTGCGAAACATTCTTAAATTAAAGTGCAACTGAGTAATAAAAGTGGATTTTTCAAAACATCTTCAGAAAGACTCGTTGTAAAACGTCTGTTAATAATACAAATTTAGAATTAAAATTATTCTTAATAACATGTGATTAGGAATTACACCTTTCATCTGGAAAAACAGTTAATCAAGGTAAAATATTTAAAAATCAACGCTTCACATATTTGTTCAAACCTTATACTTCATGTTGGTTTATGTAAAAGCTTTGAGACGCAAAAAATTTATAAAATGCATTTATAAAATTAAGTGGGAATAATCCTGAATTTTTCATTTTTTCCTGAGAAAAATAGGAAGTCCAAGCTGGTATCACATCACCCCTTACTCCTACTTATGGCCACTGGGACAAAGTCTTGTAGGAGACATTGAAGAGAGCAAATCTACGATAGGAATGTAGTGATATCCACTACATATGGCATACATGCCATATTCTCAGTCCACTGTGGCAGGTATCTGACAGTCAAACAGGTTGTTGGGTTCGTAGCGGTCAGCAATAGCAGTAGGAATTGTCAAAGTATCCCTTCCATCTCTATGCGGTCTCGCGATTGTTCAGATCCTGGCAATACTGTCCTTCATGAGATTCTGTCGGGTCTGGTCCCCTTTCTTGAAAGAACTGACCTTTCTCTGGACTTGTTTCTAAAGAAAACTTTCTGTTTTCAACAATGCTGTTCATAATAAATTTTCTTCTATCTTTTCTTAATAGTCTTCCGTGTTGCTCTCCGGGCCTCCTTTGAGCGATCGACAGTTAATATCAAAATTCTAGGATTTACTGACACAATCTCTAAAACATAAGCAACCATGGCCTGACTTACGCAAAAGCGCGTGCCGAGAGTACGTCTCCTCTCACATATTTCGTAGAAATAATCGTGTTCTGAATCTATTTTGAGCTCATATCCCCCAACGGACTTAATGTAGCGCGACTGGATGTAATTTGTACATTTCAACTTCTCTGACTCAACTAGTTGCAGCACCCCCTGCATACAGGCTACAAATATTCTATGTACCAAATATTAACCCAAATGGCAAACCAATTTGTTAGATCTTGTCGCATTTAAGCAATTAGTATCTTTCTTTCAATGTTTCTTCTTTGCAATGTTTTTAGCTATTGCAAATTTTACAGTGAGCCGTAGCCGGCCTTTCGCTCAACCTGCGGTGTTACTTTTACAGATCACTGACATTTCTGTCGAGGGGGTGCTCCCCTAGCCTTCGAAGTTCTCTCTTCTCCTACAAGCCAGTAGGCTCCTTATAGAGTTCGTTGAATTGAAGATAAGTTTCTTCCGCTTTGTCTGCCACTGGGACGCAAGGTCCTTTTCCGCCTTCCAATTTGTTGATTGGAAGTAATTTCTCCTGCAAACCTTAAAGGGTGGCCCTCACAGGGTGTTACCAACCGGGCTAGCTGGACTATAGTTTTTTAAAAATATTTTACTCCTCTATCACTCACTATTAATTTTGTCCTGGTTTGTTACAGGGAGAGCCTGGATCCCCATATACCTGGCTATATTTTGTTCTACTACTGTTGACGGTGGAAGACATCTTTCAAGGGCGCCTGTTAAGTTAGCCAGGCTCAGATGATGTCACAGTCACTTTGCTGCATCAGTCAAGCGTAAGAAAATCCTGCTTCCCAAACGCCACACAAATTTTCTATAGATGTCACATTTATTACGATCCTCTCTTTCCAAGATCGATACTTTGGCTGCCGTCATTTTATACTTTACCCCCCGTTATAACAATGTAATATACTGAGAAATAGTTTAAGGCTATACAGTAATTAAATTTCAATACAATTTGCAGGTACGCGTTTGTAATGGATGCAGGAAAATCAATGCAACGTCATTTTTTTTTAATCACGACTTTATACTACGACCGACATGACCAGAGCGTATGTATGTCGGTTTGTTTATATCATTTGCCGGGTTGCTGCTACCATGGTAACAACAATCCGATATAGTTTCCTTCAGTCGTCTAGTAAACTGCGTTAGTGCTCAATAAACGAGGATTCACTTTTTTTATAAGTACTGTGAAGAAAGATTTAGGTTTTGAAATCGTTACATTTTAGCCAAGTAAATTTCTAAGATTACTTATTTCCAAGAAATCTGATTCCAATTCCGAGTAATTATTTTTAAATTAATGCTGCAAGTTTATAAACTTATAAAATACTGTATAAAATAACGTTACTATTTCATTTCCTTTATAATAACGTTTTGAAAAATAAACTAAATTGTAAGAGGTATGAGTTTTTATTTTACGTTACTATATATATATTCAAACAATTTTTGCTACAGTCTATTTCTTGATGCATGCACAAATGCAAGTAATGCGGGGTGGTCCAAGGGCCACAGCTTGCCGGGAGTTATGTTGGACTCCCATTAGAATTGATTGGTTTGTGCGCGAGGTTGCTAAGAAAAATGAATTTTAATAAACGGTGTTTTGTAACACAATTGGTTGGCCGCCCCGCCTTACTTTGGAGTTTTGAAGAATTGTTTCTGAATTGTACAATAAAAGTGAGAACATTTTATTTTTTGTGGGTGTTAATCTAACATTATATTTGGTCGCCTTACTTCGAGTTGCGTATTGTTTGTAATTCCGCAAATAAAGCAAATAACCGGAATTAAAACCATAAATTGCAACTTACGTTACGACTAAAGATAACACGTACACCTATTACAGACTAACATTTCAGGCAAGTGTTAACATTACGATCACTTAGTTAATTGTAGTTGTAATCACGTGTTTCGGTTGCTAATATATTGAAACCGTTATTTTTTATGTACTTTTGATGTTATAGTTTTAAGTCGTTAAATTTAATTGTTAAAAATGCTCATTCGTCACAAAAGTATTTATTACGTTACAAAATGTATTAAAATCTAAAACAATTTTTTCCTTACCTTGCATTTCAAAATGTTCGACATTTTCACGGACAATCTCGGAGTGTGCAATGCTATCAATTGTCCGTGATAGCATCAATTCATGCACTTATTCACATACTGTGTAGTTACAAAAATTGAAAATTAGTGTGTTCACATATAATAGCCACGGACCGATTACAACTTTAGTTTTTCTGCAGTAATGTTTCAACCTACTGTATCACATTTATTTGCGTTTCTTTGGCAGGGCCAATTATGCTAACTTACTACAGCTATGGTGTATTTTAATTTTCAAGGTTTCCAATCAAACCGAAGGTTTTCATTAATATTCATTAACGTTTCTCAGCTTATTAAACGCAAACTAACTGTTGCCGTTGCGTCCCACTTGCGGACAATGAATACTTATTTATCTGTCTGTTGTGCTTTTCTGTCAAGTTTAAAACGAAGTAAATTAATTTGTCTCTCGTTCATTGTAAATGTAATTGTTAATTGATAAAAATACCAAAAGAAGAAACGTTATAAAATCAAACTAATATTCCCACTACTCTTTCATTTACTAAACCATTACTACCGCCACCACCGCGATTTCTACAGTTTATGCACGTTTTTGAAACGTAGGCTCTTTTTTATATCAAATACTGTTCCTACTGATGTAAAGCATTAAAGGTACATTATTACCCTGACAATAATTATTACTAGGCTATTAACAGTTGGGACAGTAGTCTTGTCTGCTGAGTTATGATCGTTTTTATCTAATTGATAAAAAGTTAATAAGTATGAGGGTTAGTATACATTAGTAGAGTTATTAGTACTAGAAGTAAGACAACAGTATTAACTCTTAGTCAGATAATACCATAAATTGGATTCATATGTTAATGGATATAATTAAATTTTGTATGTGCCATGAAGGATAACAAGTATGACTGTCACTGGTTTCCAGCTTTTGCATAATAATGTCGAAAGTAGAAAGTTTACCAAAGTGCGGCCCCTCTTCTTAAACATGACCTCCCGGCACATTTTTCAATGACTTACAACCGACTTGTGGTAACAGGCTTGTTATTTTGTGACGGAAAATGTTCAACTCAGATTGCCGGGATAAACTATGGGTAAGATGCGAACACTGCACTGCTTGGGCGCTTCCAGAGTGTTCAGAGGCAGCCAAACCGAATTTCATTTGCGATTATTGGCAAAAAATATTTTTGTTACGGTTCTAAAAAAATAATATGTTGAATAAATTATGTAATATTATAATCTAAGAGTTTTTAAATGTATATAATATTTCATAATGATAATTGTATTATAAATGAACACAGATAAAGAACAAATATAAGTGTAAACTACCCACACAAATCGTTTTCAAAATCGGTTAACGAAAATAATCGTTTCGTGAAACGTATATTCTTTTAATAAACTCCTCGTTAACCGGTGGAAGGCAACATGATAATAAATAGTCGTCTACCACGTATAACTTTTAGTTTTATATTAATAACTCTTCCAATAGTACAATTTATACGAAGTTGTTGGAATATTCGATAAACGTCTTAGTTTCCAAATTATAACTTTTGTAAATTCAAAATAATAATTGTGCTCAAAGTAGCGACGGAAACTTTGGCACAAATAAAACTCAGGAGAAAATCAGAGGAGTAGTGTCTGTAATTAAACGTTCACTTGATATGATGTTGGATTCACTACACAGTCTGGCTACCAAGACATGTTAATATATTTGAATGTACTGTGAAACATTGCGTATGAGATACAACACGTTATTGCCGATAAAACATTGATTCGTTATTTGCTTTATAACAAGGTGAATGTATGATAACAGAACGCAGGAATCAATAATGTTCTAAATATTTCGTTTCTTTTCCTGCTCGTTCTGTTATTAGTCTTGTAATTCATTTTTAGAACCGCCTACAAGCAAGTGTTTTCTCCACTCACGCCACTAATTGCTTACTTCACCACATCCATTGCTTCTCACTTCCTGTACATATTACATCTCGTTACTTTGCAACTCTAATAAGACCTACGCTTAATCTGCCCACATTTGTTGACCTACCACTGTCGTCATAACTTAAGATTCGACTCGTGGTTTCATTTCAAGTAGTCCATCTCATAAATACTTCATTACTGCCATTCGAACTTCCCTTCAGAATTCCTTTATACAATTTATTTTTCACATTTTAGGTTTTTTGTGTTTTTGAGCTTCGTCTCATTAACTGCCTTTGCATTGTTTTGTTTCTCCGTCTGCATTAAAGAGGTTACATATCGCTTATATCTGCGATAATATTTGTTTGTTGAAAGAATCTGTCATTTTTACTGCTACTCTGAAGTAGTGAGGGAGGGGGGATACTAGGCCTTCATGACGTCATGAGGTCCCAGTACCTCCCCTACATCTGGGGGGGATTCAAGGCCGTCTATCTCTGACGTCATCGTGACGTCACTGGCCCAGGTTGATTTGTGTAGCTACGGCCGCCGTCCGCGGTTCGCCGTTCGCCGTTCGCCGTTGACGTCGTCGTTGACGTCGTCATCGTAGCTGGGCGGCGGCCTGGTCGCCGTCCGGCGGCAGCCAGGTCACCGCCCGGTCACCGCCTGGACGTAGATTGGTCGGTGTATCATCCATGTTGTCGGGGCGGTTTATCGTCGATACGAAGAGCCTGAGTGACGTGTATTGCATTGTTGTCAACTTGTGAACTGTATTAAATTTGAACGCCGTTCGCCGTTCGCCGTCCGGCGGCGGCCTGGCGGGGGCCTGGTCGTGGCTTGATGGCCGCCAGGAGTGGTCGTCGTCCATGTTGTCGGCGGCGGGTCGGGCATGTTGGAAAAAACGGTGATTTTGTCGGGTTATGTAAGGATTGTGGTGGTTACGGTTCGGCCACGTTGCCGCCTCGTGCATGTGTTATAGTGTATGGGTATGTATATGTAAGGGGTTTTTCCGGAAGTGCGGTTATGTTGGACAAGCGTCGTCGGCGTTGGCAACTTGTGCTGGTTTATCGACGTTGTCAACTCGTGCGTGTGTTATAGTGTATGGGTTTGTATATGTACGCCGCCGCCGTCGGATATCGTCGATGTCGTGTATTGCATTGTTCCCAACTGTGTGTCTGTGTGTTAAGTAAATATATATATACAGATTGTAAAAATACGTTCGCACCAACATGTTGGTCTAGGGTTTGCTATGTCCAGCCCCTACATTTGTTGTTGTAAGAAACATACAACATGATATGCAGTGCATAATTGAATGACAATTCACTTATATAAAACTGTGATTTTCACATGTGGAGTTATTTTTTTTTTTACAACAGAATGCTGACAGACCATCCTTATAATCATGCAATTATTGTTTAATAAAATTGATTTTTTAAATTAGTTCTATGTAACACGTTCTAGCTTGTATATTGAGTTATGAATATGTATATAAGTTATGTTCGAAGGAATTTTGAAATTAAAAACAATAAAAATATTAAAGCAATACTGTTTAATTACAAATAATTAAAATACATAATATGTAAACGTGTACAGTAGTGAAAATTTCAAAATGTAAACATGTGCAATATGACAATTGTATACGAAATACAACTAATTAAAACTAATTACAAGTGCACTATGACATGACAAATATGTACAAAAAATGAAATAAACACACACAGTAGTGACAATTAAAAAAATACAATTGTATACAATTATATCAAATGAATTATGTGTAAGCACATTATATTATAACATTATGTAAACGCATACACAATTGTGTAGAATTACAATAAAATCAAATGAAATATGTGTAAATCACATTATAATATATAAGTTAAAATATATTTTTTATAATTAAATGAAATACAACTAAATACATGTTAATATATATATATATATATATATATATATATATATATGTAATCGTACGCGACAAATGAAGATGTCCATTCGGTCCTACTGTACAATTCCTACTATGTAAGCTCTATCCTTTTCTCCACGATAAATTAGTTGCAGCGAACACGGTACTAAATTTTTTAATTCCTCATCTTCGAAAACGCCAGCGTATCTCTTTGGTAGATATACACGATATTTTAGTTTAGGGTCTCTGTAATCTTGGAGAGTGACGAGTACAGCTTACCCGTACTTTGCGTCTATATTCTGCATTTTTTCTATTGGATATTTTACGTCGATTATCAATTCTTTATATTTTTATACTCAATTGCGCTAATAGTTGCAAACTTTTCAGTGAATGATACCATTTTAAAATAAAGAATTTATAATTTCTCGCGCGTGTCTCAACGAATGAACGAATAACGCTCGTGCACAGCGAATAAATAGGGAGGTAGTTGTGAAGGTGGAAAATCCGGAGAGGGGGAACCACTCAACGCACATTAAGCGTTTATTTTTAACCGTGTGAACAGGATACGAGCTGATTTCTCACGGTTCGAAGGGTAGGTGGGGAAGAGGGGAGTCGGTTATTTTTTTATACGTCTAGACAGCACTCGTGCTTGTTCGAACATGCCGTCGACGCTAATTTATTTTTAGACAGGTGATGTATTTAACTGTGTGAACAGGATACGACTTGATTTCTCACGGTTCGATGGGTAGGTGGGGAAGAGGGGTGTCGGTTATTTTTGTACAACTAGACAGCACATGTGCGTGTTTGAACATGTCGTCGACGCTAATTTATTTTTAGACAGATGATGTAATCGATTGAAAGGCGACGACTGTTACTTTAAGGAAGCGCTAAACAATAATGTTTTCAATTAGTAATTTATCAGAAACATACTGATTATTCTAAAATCTGATACAACCCACTCGCGTAAAGCGTGTACTCTAGTATTTGTACATATTTCCGGAAATTAGCGGTGCACGAGACAGGCTGTTCCATGTATTGATTGTAATTGTTCGAGTTTGGACAACCGAAATCTTCTAAATTTATAATCTTAAAATGCACGACACGCTTCTGTAGAAATATTTTTTTGCAGTCCTTTTACGATTTGTTAACGACGACAATGGATAGGCTGTGTCAAAACTACTGATTACTGATGCAGTCCGTTTACGGATCGGTTGTTTGGTATTATTTCCGAACTATGCCGAATTACGCTTACGCGACGCGCGAACCGAATAACACTGGTACGTTGAACATTCTCTGCTTCCTCCACATCCATCTCGGACTCGCGAATTCTATAATGCCCATACGCTAGCGTTCTCTGACCGTCTTCCAGGATATATCGCTTATCGTCGTACGGCGATAGTGAGAGTTTGACGATCTTGCGCGTGTACAGTTGGTGATTTTCACTGCGGATAATCTGCGCTGACGTATATGTTTGGTGGTTACTTGATTCTGCCGACGAAAGCAAACACCGTTTGTAATCAGCGTGCTTTAAACGGTTTTGTATTGCCACCCGCGGTACCCCTTTTGCTACACGCTTCTCATTTTTATCCCCGTCGTCCTGTAACACTAACAGTGAGTACGATTTTGCGCGCAACCCGACGAATTCTACAATAGGTTTTGCATGCGTCTCGTCCTTAAAAGTACCCAACCGTTTTTTATTTAGCACACTATAACACGGATGCGTCACGGGATATTCTGATGTATCGAAAAGATGAAGGTTTTCCTTAATGTCTGCGTAAACGTCATCAGTCCGTATATCATACAACAAAGAGTCCGTATCTGTCATACACAATCGAACACGAGATCCATATTTCGCGATTCTGTTTTCTGTATTAAGACTGCATCGTCAGCATACAATAAAATATCCAAACTCATGTTTTGGTTAAGTCAAATTCCTGAGGCACTAACCCGTCTACATGATTGGATGACGTCGTCAATAGATATATTAAAACCCGTAAGCGAAATACTACATCCATGCCTTACTCCTTGATTTACCAAAATTTCTTCAGTCTTTGTCTTCTCAGTATTAACTATTACTTTAGAGTTACAATTAGGCTTCTGATCAAATTTATCAAATGTTGTGGGTAGCCGCGACATTCCTGTACACTCGATAGAGAGCTTTCTCAAAATCAATAAATGCAACATGGGTCAGGACGTTAAATTATCTCATTATCTCAAAAATCTGTTGCAAGATCTATTGTTGAACGTCCTGTCCTAAATATATTTTGCTCTTCCCTATCAAAGCTTCAGTTATTATCTTAAGCCGCTTATTTAAAATCCTAGAATATATATTTTATACCCAACATTAAGGAGACTTATCCCTCTATAATTAATTTTAACATTCACTTACTCTAAACATATCAACAGTAATTTCTTCCTGATTCCTAATCCTATTAACATTTGGTAATAGCAAATTTTTCTTCTGGAACAAGTCCTGTTAGTCTGTTACTCTGCTACGCCCATCCCTACTGCTACCCCAATAAAGAGTAAATTGGTTCACTTCCTCTGTGCTATCTTTCACAACATTAATATTTAAAATCCAAAGAAATTAAAAGAACTCCCTTGGGGTTAAAACTTGTTATGACTTTAGTTTTGCTTTGGTCAATTCTGAAGCCAAATTTCCTCTTGTACTACTTTTACCGTACTATTCAATACATTTTGTTAGCCTTGTTGCTTTCTGCAAGGAGAACAGTATTCTCAGTAAACCTTGCTGCTTAATATTTTGACTGTAGGTTTGTAATGCATTTTGCATGTCTTCATAATTATTATTTTTCATATTAACCCACTTAATAATTTGTTTACGTTATGTACAAATTTTAAAATAACGCTCTACTCATGTTTTCTACAAAAGGATGTTCTATAATGCCTAAAATATTTTTAATAATATACACAAACATAATTAGCTAAAATTATTTGAACTTTCATCATTTTAATTCTGTGCTTATTTTGAAACACATTTAATTTCCGAGATATTTTTCAGTACATTGAGTAAGTTAACCTCAAAGCTCTACAAAATTAAAAAATGGTATCATTCACTGAAAAGTTTGCAACTATTAGCGCAATTGAGTATAAAAAAAATAAAGAATTGATAATCGACGTAAAATATCCAATAGAAAAAATGCAGAATATAGACGCAAAGTACGGGTAAGCTGTACTCGTCACTCTCCAAGATTACAGAGACCCTAAACTAAAATATCGTGTATATCTACCAAAGAGATACGCTGGCGTTTTTGAAGATGAGGAATTAAAAAATTTAGTACCGTGTTCGCTGCAACTAATTTATCGTGGAGAAAAGGATAGAGCTTACATAGTAGGAATTGTACAGTAGGACCGAATGGACATCTTCATTTGTCGCGTACGATTACATATATATATATATATATATATATATATATATATATTAACATGTATTTAGTTGTATTTCATTTAATTATAAAAAATATATTTTAACTTATATATTATAATGTGATTTACACATATTTCATTTGATTTTATTGTAATTCTACACAATTGTGTATGCGTTTACATAATGTTATAATATAATGTGCTTACACATAATTCATTTGATATAATTGTATACAATTGTATTTTTTTAATTGTCACTACTGTGTGTGTTTATTTCATTTTTTGTACATATTTGTCATGTCATAGTGCACTTGTAATTAGTTTTACTTAGTTGTATTTCGTATACAATTGTCATATTGCACATGTTTACATTTTGAAATTTTCACTACTGTACACGTTTACATATTATGTATTTTAATTATTTGTAATTAAACAGTATTGCTTTAATATTTTTATTGTTTTTAATTTCAAAATTCCTTCGAACATAACTTATATACATATTCATAACTCAATATACAAGCTAGAACGTGTTACATAGAACTAATTTAAAAAATCAATTTTATTAAACAATAATTGCATGATTATAAGGATGGTCTGTCAGCATTCTGTTGTAAAAAAAAAAATAACTCCACATGTGAAAATCACAGTTTTATATAAGTGAATTGTCATTCAATTATGCACTGCATATCATGTTGTATGTTTCTTACAACAACAAATGTAGGGGCTGGACATAGCAAACCCTAGACCAACATGTTGGTGCGAACGTATTTTTACAATCTGTATATATATATATTTACTTAACACACAGACACACAGTTGGGAACAATGCAATACACGACATCGACGATATCCGACGGCGGCGGCGTACATATACAAACCCATACACTATAACACACGCACGAGTTGACAACGTCGATAAACCAGCACAAGTTGCCAACGCCGACGACGCTTGTCCAACATAACCGCACTTCCGGAAAAACCCCTTACATATACATACCCATACACTATAACACATGCACGAGGCGGCAACGTGGCCGAACCTTAACCACCACAATCCTTACATAACCCGACAAAATCACCGTTTTTTCCAACATGCCCGACCCGCCGCCGACAACATGGACGACGACCACTCCTGGCGGCCATCAAGCCACGACCAGGCCCCCGCCAGGCCGCCGCCGGACGGCGAACGGCGAACGGCGTTCAAATTTAATACAGTTCACAAGTTGACAACAATGCAATACACGTCACTCAGGCTCTTCGTATCGACGATAAACCGCCCCGACAACATGGATGATACACCGACCAATCTACGTCCAGGCGGTGACCGGGCGGTGACCTGGCTGCCGCCGGACGGCGACCAGGCCGCCGCCCAGCTACGATGACGACGTCAACGACGACGTCAACGGCGAACGGCGAACGGCGAACCGCGGACGGCGGCCGTAGCTACACAAATCAACCTGGGCCAGTGACGTCACGACGACGTCAGAGATAGACGGCCTTGAATCCCCCCCAGATGTAGGGGAGGTACTGGGACCTCATGACGTCATGAAGGCCTAGTATCCCCCCTCCCTCACTACTCTCTGAGATTACGTTGGGCGCAGAACTTCAACGGCAATGCCATCCGTTCTGCTTGTTGACTGAAACGCCTTTATACCACAGAATCACGCGTTACTCTGTTGTTTCAATAATCCACACTATTAACTTTGATGAATCTGCTGTATATGACAGCCGTTGTATGAGCCAATTATAATAAACAATGAATTCGCGCGCGCACACATAATATAACATTTTCATGTCATCATCATCATCATGAACAGCAGCAGCAGTGCGTTCTGCCTACTTTTGATCGAATGTCTGCTCAGTCACGACTCAGTAATTTAATTCCTGAACGCTTCTTGTTCAGTGAAGCACAGTGCTGAATAATATCAGTATTCCACCAGAAAATGACCATCGCCATGTCGTCTTTATTGAAGCTGTCGTCATGGCGCCCGTTTCTTGACCTTCAATCTGGTAATCTCTGGAACCATCTGCCATCCTTCTGTTAGATAAACGTTCTGTCTACCTACACGTAATTTTCTCAATTCTCCAATAATGCCGTCTGTTCCCTCTGCTTGAGTAACATCTTAGTTATTGCTTTCCCGTATCTCCTATTTGTTTGTAGCACAGTCTTTTCCATGCTTCTTTGTGTAATCGGCATCTTTTTATGATTCTTTTGTTCATCGTCCATGATCCAAACCCACAAGCCACTACACCTTGCTGTGGTTCTGGTTATGACATGTAAAACAGAGAAAAAACATAGAAAAACCCCTGTTATTTCCCTGGTATGTTCAATTTCCGTCGTATATCATACCAATACATATTAATAAAACATTTTCCAGCATCATTATATCCTCAGCGTAAATGTTCCGTAGTATAATATTCCTTATTCGTCTCTAAGCTTACATTTACGTATAAGCTTTGTTAATATAAACGTTTCATTTTTCTCCACTAACGTCAACACAATTCGTTTAGCGTGTATATGTTCTGGACAATTCCACTAATCTGAGTAGATTAATTGTTTATTTTCATTGCTCACAGAAGGTAAGTAGAAATGTTTTCGTATCGATACGGTGAATTTGGTTTGATTAAAGTGAAGGCTTTGTTTGTTGTTAAAACACTGTACCACAAGTTTAGCTTCGGGCACTACTATCTCCATACTCACGGTTATCGAACTTCTGAGGCTTCCCGTTTTATTCACCGCCTTTAGGCAGATTGGTGTAGAAAGAATACTAATTAAGTAATACTCGTTCAATTAAGCGCGTTCAGCATTTTTGGCAGCATAAGATTTCTGCTTTCTCCTTTCGACGAGTTACATAGTTTAAAATACAGTTATTAGAAAAAAATAAAAACAGTTCATTCTACAAGATTAAAAATGAAAAATTACAGTTTTACTTATAACTCTTGCTGTATGTTACGAGAACAAAAAAGCAGTCGATAACGTCATTTTCGGTTTATAAGCTTACGCCGTCGTCATACCAATTACGCAACTTTCACAAGTCGATTTAAAGTCTACTTAAATTTGTTTGGTAATAATAAACGTATGTAAGGTATTTATCGTTACATGCTGTGCTATCGAACGAAAATGGAGGCTACTGATTTTGCCACAATTAGTTAACTTAACAGCGCCTTGTCAAGCGTAGTAGCAGGACCAAGTAATGAGTAGTTTTGTGTGGGCTAGATATGCCGAGTAACAGGGTCAGTTTTCAAACGTTTCAAATGATATTTATAACGGATATATGTCAACATTAAATTTTCTACACACCCCTAAAAGCTATCAGACTTAATGGTAGCCTATGTAGTGACATCGTTACTTCGTAGTTGTTTTTACATCAGCCGCTAGTCATTCTGTGACGCAGTACCCTCAATAATTAAACGGGGAAACGTCCGGTGTAAACAGAATACACATCACAATAATCGATAAATGAATAGTTAGTTTCTCGTTTATACTAAAGATTTAATACACTGTACACAAAACACTAGCCTGTTAGTGTTTGAAACAAATTATTCACATTATTTTATAAATTGCAGTTTTTATATTATTAGAACCTTATGAAGTTTCCTCAGTATTCTTGGTTACAATAATCAAATGTTCATATAACTGATGCCACATATGGCTAATATGCCTAGTACGGAAAGGTTTCTTGCTTTTTCGAAATGCGTAACGATTTATTTAAATAGGTTCGCACGTCTTTGTATCTTTCGTGTATGTATACAGACATTTGTTAATTTCAGTGCTTTATATCTGAATATATTTCCTTATGTCGATTTTATCGGACAGGGCACTTGCTATCATTTGTCTTTTGATTGGGAAATAGCTCCAACCATAATCAGACACAGTATAACTTTACGTTTACAGTTAAAGATATAAATCCGTTAACTTTATCTCTTGTGATAAATAGTCAAAAGAAACGTACACGGAATACATGGGGAATATTGCATTTACATTCGTGTAGATGAAAATTAAAAATATCAGTAAAATACTTACCGACTTATTCCTTGCTGACAGAGTGACAAACGCAAGGGCAACGGTCTCTTCAAACACTGAGCAGATGTTTTGGTAACTGAAATGTAACTGTACGCAAGTGTCCACTGTGATAAAGTAGTCTATTGTTAATACATCACTGATATGTTCCTAAATACGTGTTACTTTAATTACTACAGTGTTTGGAATCATGTGCTTTCTTAATTATTAATTTAAAATATTCGCTCATGAGAGGTGTAGGCCTATCAATTTGTTACCTGCCTTAAGGCAATATTGACAGACAGCTGTATATTTATACATTTTGCGTTTTACATTGGGATTCCAAGAAATCAAATCTAACTTACCTACACGTGTAATACACGAACGCGTGTTACTGCGTGTAGGTGTTTAATTAGTATACGCACTGTCACCGAATTATTCGTATCATCCCGAATAATGTATCCAGTAAATTAAACTTCAGAAAGTCCTACCGAAGTTTACACATAAATCTTATGTAACATAAAAGCTAGTATTTTATTTTACTGAATTTTATATACAAAATAGATTAAAACGAATATATTGTTTTACTTTATATATAATTAAAGTAAATTCTAATTTTAATTCTTTCAGCATTTAGGAAATAGCGCAAATCGTATTTAAATTGATGTCTCTACTCTAAAAAGGCATAGTGATTAGCACGTGATTTTTAATTGTTTACTTATTTTAGATATTAAATATTTCCATCTTAGTCATTTTCATATAAAACAGAATACTATTTATTAATATTAAAAATCCATTTAAATGCGTTATGTTTTTTATTGTTTTAATGACAATGTATCCTCAGTCATAATATTATTGACGTTTCTTCACAGATTTAACCAACCAAGGAATTATAATTGTCATGAAAGACATGAATGACTAGCCGACATAATTCATGATCAGCATCAGCACTCTATCGATATGGGATTAAACTCAACATAATTTGTGCAGCAGTTTGGACACTAAAACTGACCACAACAACCACTCTTTCAGATTAGAGGCAGAGGACAGTTCAGTTAATTTTTGAAAGTTAAAGTTTTATTCTATCTTTGTATTTTTTAAGTTTTATGACATTTATCCTAACAAATTAAATTACATTTTAATAATATTTCAAATAATAAATTTAGCATTCTAAAAATAATGTCGGCAGATGTATTTTTACAATTTCTTTTAGTTATTTTTCAGTTAATGCAATATAAATTTTAAATAAGGTTGATTTTAATTAAGTATGTTCTCATTTAATACAAGTAAGTACGCTATTGCAATAAATATTATGATTTACAAAAAATAATTATTGTAAAGTAGTAAAATAAAATAACAATCCTTCTACATAGTTGTTCTAATTAGAGTTCTATTAATTATTTAATTTATTAGAAATGTATTTTAATTTTAATGAAACAAAGGATGCTGTAGGTATTCAGGTATAAAAAAGACGTAACAACATTCGTTATTTGGCGGATTTTCAGCATCTTAGTTGACGCCTACAATTTTAAAAGAATATCCTATACAAATTATTTACGTTGTCGTAGAAGTTCACTGTAATCCCACACATTTCATAAAACCAACACCAAATGTGGCTCCATTTACAATGCTTGCAACTAGTAGGGCCTACTTGGTGATCAAGTCAACTCAGGTATACCATAACTTTTCCTAGTACCACAACATCTGTTACAGTTCGTAAAAGTTTGCTGCACCACAACATAAGTGGACACTGCGTCGCGGCATCGCGCTTTAGATTTACTTTTGTTTACTGATGCCTTTTATAGTCGGTTTCTGTTGATTCTGTGTGCTTTGTTTCTCCAATTAGTCCGGTCACAGGACGCCTACCACTGATAGTGTAGCAACAGTCTGCTTCATAACTGCCACATCTCGCACATTTATCTATTCCTTTATCTACTTTTCCGATTGCTGTGGAATTTTATTTCCGATGGTATTCAACATTCTAGAACCACGTTCTTAGCCTCTTAAAAATTGTTATAATAAGGAATTTTGAATTTGGGGTAATTTTACGGAGCCTATTGGAATTTTTATGAAAATACGTATTATTTTAATATTTTTTAATTTTGTAGAGCTTTGAGGTTAACTTACTCAATGTACTGAAAAATATCTCGGAAATTAAATGTGTTTCAAAATAAGCACAGTATTAAAATGATGAAAGTTCAAATAATTTTAGCTAATTTTGTTTGTGTATATTATTAAAAATATTTTAGACATTATAGAACATCCTTTTGTAGAAAACATGAGTAGAGCGTTATTTTAAAATTTGTACATAACGTAAACAAATTATTAAGTGGGTTAATATGAAAAATAATAATTATGAAGACATGCAAAATGCATTACAAACCTACAGTCAAAATATTAAGCAGCAAGGTTTACTGAGAATACCGTTCTCCTTGCAGAAAGCAACAAGGCTAACAAAATGTATTGAATAGTACGGTAAAAGTAGTACAAGAGGAAATTTGGCTTCAGAATTGACCAAAGCAAAACTAAAGTCATAACAAGTTTTAACCCCAAGGGAGTTCTTTTAATTTCTTTGGATTTTAAATATAATGTTGTGAAAGATAGCACAGAGGAATGAACCAATTTACTGTTTATTGGGGTAGCAGTAGGGACGGGCGTAGCAGAGTAACAGACTAACAGGACTTGTTCCAGAAGAAAAATTTGCTATTACCAAATGTTAATAGGATTAGGAATCAGGAAGAAATTACTGTTGATATGTTTAGAGTAAGTGAATGTTAAAATTAATTATAGAGGGATAAGTCTCCTTAATGTTGGGTATAAAATATATATTCTAGGATTTTAAATAAGCGGCTTAAGATAATAACTGAAGCTTTGATAGGGAAGAGCAAAATATATTTAGGACAGGACGTTCAACAATAGATCTTGCAACAGATTTTTGAGATAATGAGATAATTTAACGTCCTGACCCATGTTGCATTTATTGATTTTGAGAAAGCTCTCTATCGAGTGTACAGGAATGTCGCGGCTACCCACAACATTTGATAAATTTGATCAGAAGCCTAATTGTAACTCTAAAGTAATAGTTAATACTGAGAAGACAAAGACTGAAGAAATTTTGGTAAATCAAGGAGTAAGGCATGGATGTAGTATTTCGCTTACGGGTTTTAATATATCTATTGACGACGTCATCCAATCATGTAGACGGGTTAGTGCCTCAGGAATTTGACTTAACCAAAACATGAGTTTGGATATTTTATTGTATGCTGACGATGCAGTCTTAATACAGAAAACAGAGGATGAGTTGCAGTATTCTTTACATCGTTTAAACAATGTAATTTTCAAATATCTAAACAGGAAACAAAAATCATGACTTTTTGGTGAAAGTTTCCAGTCAGATCAAAAGTTGTTCTTGAGGGAACAGTTTTGGAATACGTCTCTGACTTCAATTACCTGGTTGCACTATCAGTATTGGGAATGAGACAGGCCGAGATATCACTACAGAAATATCAAGGTTTCAGATGATGCGTGGCGTCATACATAAAATGTTGAGGACAATGACAAGAAAAGAAACAAGGCTTAAATTTTATGAAAGAGTGGCAGTGCCTGTTTTACTATAGCCTATGGATCTGAAACATGGGTTCCTAAAAAGAAGATTAAAATCCAGATTCAAACTTCGGAAATGAAGTTTCTGAGAAGAACAAAAGGCTGCACGAGACATGATCGTTTGCGCAATGAGGATATTAGAGAAGAGCTACAGACAAATAATAAGATCCAGACATATCGCAGGGAATGGTTACAGCATCTGGACACTATGGAGGATGGACGACTACCTAAGGTTGCGATTCAATATAGACCCTTTGGTACAAGAGATGTAGGAAGACCGAGAGTGAGATGGAGAAATACTCTGTGAAGACGGAACAGTCAAGGTGCATACTCCGTTAGGTGAAGAAGAAGAAGAAGTTGTTTAGCTTCAGGCGCAGTACAGCTGCCAAACTTGGACATCAGAGGAAACTGACAGACAAACAAGAGAAACATTTAAAATGTGGTTTTACATAAGAATGTAAAAATAAATAGGCCTACGTAAATAGAATAACGTACCCATGAGCGGGTTCTGAAAATAATGGGAGAAAGAAAAGAAGGCGGTGAACGTGGTGACACAAGACAGGTTGGTAAGATACAAGTTGAGACACTATGATCAATGACTTTGGTGGTGGAGGGCGCAGTGAAGGGAAAAATCTGACGGAGAAGACAGAGGTTGGAGTAACCGAGGCAGATTTTGAGGCTTGAGAAGTTGTATGTATTTAAAAATGAAGAGACCGGCTCAGAATAGGAAGAGCTGGAGGACATGAAGCGTGACTGATGACAGGAAGAGAAGTAGTAAGTTACTGAATAGATGAAAAATTGTAAATAACTGATTAAATCATAAGACGGGTAAATAAAGTTACATTAGTTTAAGTCACTTAAACAGAACTTAAAATATGAGGATTATGTTATTAAAAACAAATTTTATGAGTATAAAACTCGTGTCACAAAAAATTCAAAAATTAGACTGTGTATAAAGTAAATGGATTCAAAATTAACTCAAATAAACTGATAGTGTTATAAAATTATGTAATTAAAGTTCGAGAATGTACCTCATTTGATGTAAAGTGATTAATAATACTTACATTTTTAAATGTAGATAAAGCGGAATCGAGAAAAATTGGAATCGAGATTGAACTATGATATAGATACATGAGAATCTCAACAATCAAATATTATAGCCACAATTTTTTTTCAAGCATAGGAAAAATTATTACAAATATACATACGAAAACTAAACTCTTAAAAAATTTGGTAATTTTTTAATAACTTGACTTTCACAAAAATCATCTTAACTCTATTAGCTTTATTGTTTTATACGATTTTTATTTGGCTATGATGTAAATGGTTGTATTATTGAAAACAATTTGATACTAAAATTAATATTAACCACTATCCAAATTAAAATTTGGAGACTATATAACAACTTTTTCCAGTTAATAAGCTAAACAGTGTTTGTATTTGTATAATTAGACTAATAAATGGTAAGAATTAAAGAAGCGTAATAATCCAATATTGTTGAGACGTAAAGGGACGTTGGGCTATTAAATAAGTAGTGTAACCCCTCTTTTTTATTTGTGTTTTATAAAATAATTTTTTTTTTTTTTTACAGAGAGGATACTAGATATTTATGACTAGGCTGAAGGCCTAGAAGAAGCACAAAGTGTGCTGGGTCCAGTGAGACGGGACTTGCAATTAAAACTCTCTATTAACAAACAAGATAACAACTTTTATTAAACTTCATAGTTTTCATAATTCACATCATATACATTCATGTTACTTATAATTCCTCCCCTTTTTCATTCATTTTTAATTCATATTTTTGTATATTTTTGTATTTAAATCATATTCACAATTTTATATTAATCTTTCTTAAACGTTTATCATAATCCCAAGAGTGACCATCATTGATCTCATAGCCTATGTGTAATACTTTTTTTTTACTACCACAAATCCCCATATACTTCAAATATCATTTCGTCACATAACACCTGACATAAAGATAACACATAATTTAAAACACATACATATACATCACAGATACAAATAGAAATACAGAAGCCTAGTGAACAGCGAGTATGTTCTTATCACAAACATTTTATAATTTTAAAAGGCCTGTAACCGCCTGGCTAATTTTATAAAAAAAAATTTATAAACCTGAAGGAAAACTGGATTGCCCATAATATCAAGAAAATACAATTACAAATTTAAAGTGTCAGTACAGCCTGTATAGTTTTATAAAAAGTACATTTGTAAATTTAAAGAAAATTGTATTGCCCCATAATAGCAAAAATACAATTACCAAGTTAGAGTGTCAGTACAGCCTGTATAGTTTTATAGAAATTGTTAATTTATAATTTTAAAGACAATTTGAATTGACCCGGCCGCTGACATGTGCCAGAGACTGACCGACATAATGTAACATGTCCGGGCGCTTGCATAGATCTGCACCAAGAGGTGACTACCCCAGGTTAATATGTGTGAACCGGCCTAATGCAAATAAAAAAACTCCCAACCCTTCTATGACATAAGAAAATGATAATGTGCCAAAAAAAAAACGATTGTAATAGATACCAGACCAGCCTGTTACAAACTGCACCCACCTACATAACTAAAATACCGATCCCCCATAAACTTCTACAACCCCATTCAGAATCACCGTAAAAAAGTAAAGCATAAAATTAATGACCGCCGGACACATGCCAGCGAGCAGGCCTACAATTGTTTTCGAGACTACGTATATTATCAAACCACTGTTACGAAAATTTGCGTCCAAGTCATGTCCAGTTGGACAGGAGCACAATCAAAACGGCATTAAGATGTAGAAAGTCATAGTGAGTCACGATGAAGTATAACTTAAGTTTTTATGGATAGTTAAATGCACAAAACGCGGTGTTTCCTGTAGAGGCCTAGTGAAAGTAAAATTTTTTTAAATATCACCTCATTTGTTCCAGGTGGTTAGAGTGGCATGCTTTACAGTTGATTATCTTCCGGTAGCCGAGGAACTAGAGTCTAAAGGTGTTCAGGTCATGGTGAAGCTGGAATTACGCCATGCTGGAGTCAAGTTTCCGACTACATCGGGAACCCTAAGCATTCATAATAATTAATTGACTGACCACTAAACCATAAAACACACATACCACCCCAAACCAATTCCACTATGTTCACAATAAATACCTTTAACATTTTCTCTTTTTGCTTTAATTATTAGATCACACATAAGGCCTCAATGCTTCCTATTTGATATAATTTATAATGCACCCTTACATACGTATGAAAAGTTAACATTCTCAGACAGGCATCAAGCTTATAACAGCACGTGCTCACTCAGACAATTCAGTAAAGTTCCCCAGTTCCACAAAATTACATAATAATTTTTTCCTTTTACACCCCTTTTCACATGTACAATTGGTATTTACAAAATACAAGGTATAGGCTGTTTTATTGTTTAAATAAATTAAATATATGACACTGAACATACATTTAGATTTACGACCACGAGGCATGCTTCAAACTTTTATCCGTTCACATCCACGCCAATTATTATTTAAATCAGAACCTTTTACAATCAATGAATAATAAATATATTTATTTCACTTACCGAAGGTCTGGGCGGGTTTAGCTAGCCATGATAGGATAGAATATACAACAATTAAAGAAACTCGGCTCTGCTGGAAGAACAGCTGATCCGCTTAGAAGAAAACTGGCGACTGAACAAGCTTGCAATCCGCGTGCTTGATCCGAGACGCCTATTTCCCGGGTTAGCCACCAGATGTCGCAGGCATGCCGTAACATACACCACACGGTAACGCAGTACGGCGCTCAATGATAACTTCGTCCTTATATTAATAATGTTATTTTTATATAAAAGCCCGGTTTTCAAACCGCGGCACAGTAGAGCAGTATTCACTTACTTAAGAAAGTAAATTGATTTAAGTAAAGTACGTAAATTCTAATATTCAGAACAAACATATCTAATTAACTTGAAGTAGTGTTACGAAATTAATTAAGTTACTTACATACTAAAATTTAAGTAAGTACATTTAACTGACACTTTAACAAAAAATTAGCAACGAGTTAAAGATTTGGAAGAGGTCAAAGTTTTATTTACATAAGTGTACATACATCAGTGCGGTGACGTGCGCTTCCTTAGTGAAAGTACGTTACTTCTCCCAGTGAGAGTTATAACTTGGTATAGGTTAATACTGAGCGAAATTAATGTGAACTGTCAACGGCGGTATTAATCAGTGTAGCACAGTCATTGTATACACAAATCGCCGTGCTCAGTCGCAACCACAGAAACTCAGTCACAAGTACTGTATATGAACCGTACACTCTGATATTTCATAGGTAATAAACCACTGTTTTAACTGTAGCGTTATCTCACCATAAATGCGCGTGTGTTGTGTTGTGTACGCGTCCGAGGGTAAACAAGAAATTAACACTACAACATGCGAAACAAATTTTATGATTAACAAAAGTTGTGAGTGCCAACAACTTGTTTCTACTTGCGTGTAATGTAAACTACTTAGTGGTAAATCTTGCTTGATACAGGATACAGAAGGAAGGCATATACCGTATTTTATAAACGAACGGTGCTTATAGAACTTGGGACAGACAGTTTCAGCCTCGTTGGTCATTTTGCCTTCACTGTTACACCATACACTGGGCACAGAACACATTATCGTTGTGACCGCTTTGGGTTATGTTAAGCTTATAAGCTATAAAGTAAGCGTATATTTAAAACATGGCATGTTTCTTGAGTTATTGTGAATTTCAAGTACGCAGTTAGCAAGCGAGTGAACAGAAACGTATACCGAAAATAATATGGATGCTTTACTTTATAATCACCTTTACAAATACAGGTAGGTAGGCTACAGGTATTTACGTATTACCATAACGAATGCTACAAAGATTCGGGCCACTGTCAGGTCAGATTGCAGTCTAAGTTCGGTTACACCGACATGATTTCTCTCTAATGTAGCGAAACATACACACAAATTGTATACAGGAACGATAGACAAGTCTCTCTTATCACTGCAGTAAGAGTGGCAGCTTTTATTAACTTTTGCCTTCTGTTATCCTCACTACAATGTGGCGGTTTAATGTATTTGACACGGATCCTCAGTTCCATTGTCAGTGTGGTTTCTGTATGTTTTCGACAGGTATTATTGTTACTAGTAGCCCCGGGTGCTTTATTTGGTCTCAGAAACGTACACCTTCACATCTTGATGTTCTGTTAACGGTTACTCACAATGTTCCTCTTCTCTCTCAAAGGGAATGCTAGTCGTAACCGTTTCGGTTCAGGTTTAGGTGGCGTGTTGTACAGTTTAGTCTAACGGAAACTATAACAAAATCAATCTGTTACCACTTGAAAGTTATCGTAACGACCCTGTATATTATAAGTCTGCAGTGTTCTTTGAGCGATTTGCTGGACTGGACTGAAGTCTGTGTAGGCGTATGTGTTTTTAAACACTGGCAAAATGTAGTGTCTGTAGGGTTCGTAAGTCACTGAAATTGGAAGTCACATTATTACAAGAAATTACTTCAAGTTCTACGGATCTTAAAAGCGTTGTTTATTATTACGGATAAACGCTACCCAACGTCTAGGTAAATATGTTAATGAGATTACATCATTAAGCGTTGATCTATAAAGTATATATCTATGCTTTAGGTATATATGAAGTATATATGATTTAGGTACCGACAAAGAGAGAAATTTTTTTGTAACAGTAAAGTATCGTTGATAAGAGTTTTAGTTATAAGAAGTAAAATATGCATTTGAATAAAGTATTATGTTATGATGTAATGATTGTTTATATAATTACACATATATTGGGACCGGAAATTTGATGCACAGTACGATAACTTACACTTATGTTTAAAAGCCACAAACAATTGTGGGTTTCACTGTCGCTGTCTGAAATGTAATGATTTTAGAAGTGCGTCGTCTATTATTTTCATTTTAAGTTACCCCTAAAATTAACCTCAGTTAAAATTACATTATAAATTGTTACTTCGCCAAAATGTTTTTTCGTAGAAATCCTACCTTATTCATAGACCTGACCTTCCTTATACCTTATATAAAAAAGGTCATCATGGGATTTTCCTGAGTGAAGCTCCTGCGTCTGTCACTGAAGAATGATTTGAACAGTGAAAATGTTCTTTCAACGTCGCATGATGTCACAGGCGCATGTGGAAGCAACACAGTTCTTCTTCAGTGAATTCCTCTTCAGTATCCATTTGTTCACCGGGAAGCTCTTTAGAAATTCGACAGTCTTTTGTAACCAGGATTTTTTAGTAACACTTGACTGAGCTTACCAACACCGTGAGTTTTCGAAGATAATGCTACTGAAATTTCCCCTACCTACCAGAAAAGTAAATGTTGCAAGGAATTATTTCGAGCTTCCAACTGTGTTATAATACCTTGTAATTTGGAGAAGCTGTTATGGATGTATTGTATCTTGTCTTGAATGCCGTTTTCAGGAAAACATTCCTGGGCTTTACCTATGCTTGCTGGATCTTCTGTATTTAAGGAATAAAAAATGTTTTCATTTTACTCAAATGCTCCGTGGAATACGGCACAGTCTGTAAGAACAAACCACTTCGAGTTAAAACTGACTCTGAAAGTAAACACAAAGTTGGAAGCAGTTTAAAATGTTTTAAATTTTAATCGATGACCTTACGAACACTTTCTTCTCGCTGGAGACAAGAAGATCCACGTATTTATACTGGCATGTAACAATTTCAGCGACACGATGTAAACCGTGAGCAAGGCACGTCAGGTGAACTAATTTACGGTAAAGAACTTTTAATCCAGCTGCCGCTTTAACAATATACGTAGGAGCATCACTGAGAAATAACACTGCATTGTCAGACCGTACCCCTTCTGACCACAAGAAAGTTAACGAGTTATTGAAACATTTTGCAATAGTAGAATGTCTTACTCAGTCAAGTACATGTGTATATTGAAACGTGTCGCGGGTATTAGCGAATGTCAAAGTACCTTTTTGCGATCGTCACTTATGAATTATATTTACTAATTACGATTAACTTCTAAAACTTCCGGGCTGAAAGGCCGTGGTCGATTGCTTAAAATACTGCTAAACGTTTCGGCCGCACCACCGGTGGCCATCTACAGTAGCGAAAGAAATGTGTTCGAATAGATGATACGCCGAACACGTCTCCCAATGAACTGGGAACAAGCAACAGTGAGTTACGGCTACGATGCCTCTATTTATAACATTTTGGCCGCTTCAGGTGTATCGCGCGGACCAATGAGAAGCCAGCTCGTCATACTCGATTCTGATTGGCCATGGAAAATAAACCATGCCAGACACTATTTAAGGAGATGCTTTCACGTCGCTATGAACCGCCGAGGTGAAAGCATCTCCTTAAATAGTGTCTGGCATGGTTTATTTTCCATGGCCAATCAGAATCGAGTATGACGATCTGGCTTCTCATTGTCCGCGCGATACACCTGAAGCGGCCAAAATGTTATAAATAGAGGCATCGTAGCCGTAACTCACTGTTGCTTGTTCCCAGTTCATTGGGAGACGTGTTCGGCGTATCATCTATTCGAACACATTTCTTTCGCTACTGAAGATGGCCACCGGTGGTGCGGCCGAAACGTTTAGCAGTATTTTAAGAAATCGACCACGGCCTTTCAGCCCGGTAGTTTTAGAAGTTAATCGTAATGACACCGGCCGTGAAAGCCTACGTATGAAGATTATATTTACTAATGTTCAAAGCAATCGGATTTGATGTTTACCAAACAAAACAGAAATCGAGTGTGTGTGATTTGGTAGAGATTAAGGAAGTTGTTTAATCTTAGTTAGAAAAGAGAGTAAGAACAATTTTGTTACACCCAGATTATACAATTTCTTATTTTTAAAATTCGCTGTTCATAAGATCAGCAGATTTTGACATCAACCTCAAAATGTTAGGTTAACTAAACACCACGGTTCGGTAATACTCCCCGGTGGATAGTCCTCTTCTTGGCTTACTGAAAATCTACAACAACTACCCTCTACAATAAAGAATACACGTTTGATTATTTAACATAAAATATTCAGAGTATTTATTTGTATAATACACTGATTTCCTCTTCTTCCAGTATACAAATATTGTAATCGATCTTTTCCAGTCAATAATACATTGGATCGATTTAGTTAGGTAAACATTTGAATTATCATAAAATATATTGTTTATGATTTTATAATTTTATCCTTGATTAGACATTAAACAACATATAATTCATTTTTATTAATTTCCCCAGGGTTAAGGGTAAGTTCTTTGTGTTATGAGATGGTCAGAAATGAATAATTATTTACTACGCTTTACAAAATAAAAATAATAAATTTCGAATTTTTGGTTTATTTCGTAGTATGTTGTTCCGGATTTGTCCGCAAGAGTGCAGATTATTTCTTTATTATACACATGGAATCATTTACTAAATATTGGAACTCACAACGATTTGATATGAGGTTTTCTTGGTTAATAATTATTAAAAACGTTTATATTACCTCTTTCCTCGAAGTTTTTACTTGAATGGAGCTGTTTCTAGTGTTGTAGTTCTAGTTGTTTTGTAATTTCGTTGAATGTCCATAAGATGCAATCTCGCAAAAATCTCGAAGTGCTGTTTAACTAAGCCAGATCTGGTAATTGGTTATTTCACTTTTTGATCGGGTAAAGCACGTTATAGTTGATATCTGAAGGAGTTTGAACATAAGGTGGATACTGTGAGTTAATTTTTATTCCATTTTGGCACTGTTTCCAAAAGTTTTAAATGGTTTTAATACAATTTTGGTGACATTACTTTTTCTCAACCGAACGGTTTCCAATCGTTTTTAACAATTAATTCATATGTTGTTATACCGTTACTCTTAGTAACCGATAATTTTTATATCATTTTTTATTGGTGCCTCTATTTACTTTTGAGTATATAGGCTGTTTTAATTATTATAAATTTATTTCTTATTTATAGAAAAATAATTCTTTTTAACTTTGGTTTATTATCCAATTTGATTTATATAAGGTTTTTCCGTTTATTTTATTATAACCTTAGATATAGGTCTTTAATATTATTACTTCCTTTAATTGAATTTATATATTATTTATTAATTTCTTATAGTATCCTTACACTGCACTATTTTCTTCTGCCACTTTCCTCATACAGTATTATTTTATTTTTTATTATCATCTTATATTTAAATCTTTTATTTTTAACCCTGCGTTATCTTATATTCAAACATAATTATTCTATTAAATATAAAATTAAACCTAGGTACTAAATTTTAGTTGCCTACACAATACAAATCATACAATAATTAAACAAAATACATAACTGGTTAGTAGCAACACAGTCTACTATTATAATCAATTGTTTCTACATCTACAGCACAAGTCTGTAAGATGCTCCCTTCAAAGTCACTTATTTACTCACTGGGTACACTATAACTCACTTGTTACACTTTATATCAATTAAATATAGTTTATAATGTTTGGTGATATAAAGTAATTTAGAGCTAGGTATATTATACCCATTTCTGACCTTTATGGTAGGATAATTAAGTTATCATTTTTGGGACTGGGTTATGTAACGTTACAATATTAAGAATAAATTATCTCCTGCCCGCTTTCATAGCACCAACTACAACACTACACACGTACTGTCCTGATGTATCTCTGGTTTCGTCTACAGAAATTCATTTTTTTGTGTGCTTCAGTATATCCCGAATATTACAAATTACGTTTTCTATGCCGCAGAAAACACTGTGCCACATAGTGCCTGCGCAATGTAGATTCATCCAGCATCCTTTTGTTTGTGTATTTTTCTAAAAACCCAGAAACTCCACACATTATTCAATTCTCACAACGGAGTGTCGGATTTCACTAATGCTAAAGACAAGTTTTGGGAAAATGTATCATTTGAACTCGATTGTTCACCTATATTGCTTGTAATCAGTTGCTGATTCAACTTAAATTTATTCTTAACCCTGTCTTTATATCGTGTTGTATTAATATGCTGCACAACGTCATATTTTTAACATTGAAAATGCTTATAAGGTCGTGTCGCACATTTGAAAACGACCGCTGGTGCGTGATCGAAAATGGGAACCGGTGAGTTTCCATAGGAACTACTTCTTTGTTGTCAATAACGTAGTACACATATAAAACTTCGCTTATGAATGCGATTACATTTAACTTATATTCTGTACATTGGTAAATGAAGGATGAATTCATTGATTGGTGAATGAACATAAATATTGTAGCATCAGCAAATCATACAGTACCAAAAGCTCCAATTGATAGATCAAAATATGCAGGGAACTGAATCAGATCAACCCAAAATAACTAGTAAAGGGAGTACTACAACTAGGTATAGATGATAGAATGTGAACAATAAAAACAATTAATTATATAAAGTAAAAAGTTTAAACTAACTCAACCACCCATAAATAAAGAATAATTATCGCTGAAGAATAAATAGATTAAAATATAGAATTCCACCTTGTAAGAAACAAGGTGCCTGAGAGTTATAAAGTGACGGACGAGACATACCAAAAGACATGACGATACTATAGTTTTGACATAAAATAAAAGTTACCCAACAGATTAGGAGAGTGAAGTGATATTTATTATTATAATGAGATATGTAATAATGTGTAATATAAGATTAAAAGTTGTATTTTGCATCAAGACAATACCATTCATGTAACAAAAATAACAGCCAAACTGAATGTCAGAACCAAGACTGTTTTGTAATTAACATGGACTTAGAAGTATGGTAGAAACTAAATAATTATAATCATAATTATATGTAGTAAAGTGTAGAGTTAGTAAATAGACTTCTTTTTCTTTTATCTTGATCCCTTTTTTGTTGAAGTTCCACTTTATGCAACAATCTGTTGTGCATTTCGACTTTATTGAACTCCATTCTCTCCTGGAGGAAAATTTATTAACGATGTGATTTCTCTTGGTGGTGGTTTATCAAACATTACCTGATAAGGGCTGGTTCCGATAGTGTCATGGTATGACCAATTAAGGAAAGTCTCTGCTGGTTCAATGAACTGGCTCCATTTTTTATGTTCTTGGTGACAGTATGTACGTAGAATTCTACCAACTTCCGTTAATACGCGTACGGCAGGATTACTACTAGGGTGGTATACTGATGTTTTGTATGTCCTTATTTGCCATTTCCTCAATTCTTCTTTCCACCTTTTACCTCGAAATTGCGTTCCATGATCAGTTATTATGGTTTCCGGTTTTCCAACCTCAGGTAAGTATTTTTGAATGATTACTTCTAAAATTTTCTTCGTAGTGGCTCTACTGATAGCGTAGAGTTTTGTATATTTGGTATAATGATCAAATATAATAATTATATATTTAAATTTATGTCTCCCTCCACTTCTGGGAAAAGGTCCACATATATCTAAGAATGTCTTTTCAAGTTTACTGTTAGATTTTATTGTAATTATGGCTCCCGTTCTCTTCTCGTTATTTATTTTTACTAGCTGGCATATGTTGCAGTTTTTTACTATTAATCTTACTCTCTTATTCATGGCTTTTACATAACAGTGTTCAGATAAAGCTTTAATAACTTTGAGTGGTCCCATGTGACCATATCTTTCATGGTAGTCCTTTATCAGGGCTACTTCTGTTGCTTCTGGCAAATACATTTTCCACACATGATCCTTAATGGTTGGACGGATAAAAAGGATTTCTTCATAAACACAGAAAAATTTCGTTATTATAGGATCACTTTGTAATATCCGGTCCTTAATTTTTGTTAATTTAGTGTCCATTTGCTGATCTGTTTTTATTTTATTAATTATATCTTGTAACTCCTTTTTCATTTTGATAATGTAATATATCTTTCCAATACTCTCTGGTTCTACTTCACAAGTTCCTTTTTCTAGGTTAATCCGTGACAATCGGTCTGCTATTACATTCTTCTTACCCGGGATATATTCCCAGTCTAAATTATACTCTTGAAGTATTAATACCCATCTGGTGAGTCTGCCGTGGTTAAGTTTACAATTTTTTAAAATGAAATTGATCTATGATCGGTTCTTATGGTTACTGGGTATCCCAATATAAATGTTCGAAATTTTATACATGAGAACACAACACTCAGCAGTTCTTTTTCAGTTACTGTATAATTCCTCTCACAACTACACAGTACTCTGCTTGCAAAACTGATGACCCCATGATTTCCTTCCTCATCTTCCTGATATAGCTCACTTCCAAGGCTAATGTTGGAATCATCACAATTTATGAAAAAACGTTTATTAAATTTAGGGTGGTGTAACATGATGCTGTCCAGAAATTTATTTTTTATTATCTTAAAATTATTATCTTCACTTTCTTCCCATTTCCACTTGTTTTTCTTCGAAAGTAAATATTGGAATTTGGCTGTTACTTCTGAATAATTCTGTTGAAATTTCCTATAATAGTTGCAGATCCCCAGAAAGGATTGTAGTTGTTTTAAGTTTTTTGGTTTAGGAAAATCTTGGATATCCTTTACCTTCTCAGGAGATGGTTTAATTCCAGTAGCGGACAGAATGAATCCTAAAAATGGTAATTCATGTGTGATAAATTTAGATTTATCCAGTTTCAAAGTTATATTATATTGTAATAGTTTATTTAATACAGTTTCCACTCGATTACAATGCTCCTCCCATGTACAAGACGTAATTAATATGTCATCAACATATATTGTAGTAAAATCTAAAATTTCCTTACCCAAAATTTGATCCATGCACTGGATAAACACGGCCACAGAATTTACCAATCCGAAAGGCAAACGTTTAAAATGATAATTTCGTCCTTCGAATATGAAAGCAACATATTGTCTGCTGTTAGGGTGCAACTCTATTTGCCAATATCCACAGACTGCATCCCAAGTACTCATGTACTTACATCCATAGAATTTTTTCATTATTTCTTCAATCTCACCTGGAGACGTGCGATCGTTAATGAGCATTTTATTCAACTCCCGAGCATCAAGGCATAGTCTTACTTGACCATCTTTCTTCGGTATAGCTACCAATGGGCTAGTATACGGAGAACTACTTCTTCCAATATCATTCTTTGAATTTCTTTTCTTGCTGCCTCTATCAAAGCTTGAGCAATGGGGTATGACCGTTTATTAAAATTTACATTTTCTTAGAACTTTAGTTCACACAGGAAGTTTTTTGCTTTTCCTGGTGACTCTGAGAATACTGATTTATATTTATTATAAATTTTATAAGCTGTTGTTTTTGTTCTATATTAATTATTTCCTGGGCCTGCCTATTTTAAAACTCGATGATCTCTTCTATCTTCTCTTGCCAAATCTTTGATTCTGTTACTTCTGTATTTTTACCTAGGGTTAATCTATTATCCTCCCTAATAAAAAATGAGCTCGGACACTGAGGGGCACTTTGGCTACCAATTATCTCAGCCGCTAGCTCACCTTCTTCTGTGCTCAGGGTTACTATACCCCTGGCCAGATTTATAACTGCAGTGTGTCGCCGTAGCATATCACACCCTATTAACACCCTAAAAGGTAGCCCTTTAGCTACTAAAAATCCCATAGGTATTCCTATCCCACTAGTAGTAACATTCAAAGACACTTGTTTTCTGATTGTTTTGTTTTGCTTCCCGGTGGCGCCAATAATTGTTAAATTATTAATTGGTAAAGTAGGTATTCTCTCAGTAGTTAGTTCAGTAATCCGGTCCAGTTCTAATTGATCAATAATTGAAACATTTGCTCCTGTATCAATCATGGCCTCTGCTAACACTCCATTTAATTTTATTTGTATATAGACTATATCATTGTTTGGTGATGACTCTTTAATTGCTCTTTCTTCCATTAACTCCGCCTGTATATTTTTTAAATAATGAGTTCTGATAATTGTTATTGATCTGTTTAATTTATTATTATGATTAGGTCTGTGGTAAATTCTGTGCCCGGTTGTTGCTAGCAGTGACGGGCATCACATCTTCTCACTGCTGGTACCCGTTTCCCCGATTTCCATCATTATTATTATTTGGTTCAACATTTTCATTATGTTGAATATCGTTTACTGGTCTTCTTTCTTCATCACTATCTCTGAATCTAGGTTGTTCTTCACTCCTACTTCTTTGTGGACCTTCTTCTCTGTGATAAGAATCATTTCTGTAATTTCGATTGTTATAATTTTGCCATCTTCCTCGATACCTGTTATTAAAATAATTGTTATTAGCACGTACATAATTTATTCTAGGTCGATTATCTCTAGGTGGTTCATTTTTCCGCTCCTCGGTATTACCTGATCTCCATCTACTCCTCCTGTAATAAGATTCTTGCTCATAATTCTCTAGTAGCGTTTCCATGCCTCCAATAGTTTTTATTTGTCCACTTAACCGTGCACTTATAATCTTTTCCTCGAAGTGATACGCAATCTTGGTCACCAAACACTCTTCAGGGACCTTTGGGTCTAAATATTTTGCCACACACACCTTCCCCAAAAAATAAGCAGTAGGTGTTTGTCCTATATTGCGGTCATACCTACCATGACAGATATCGTCTCTAATAATGTTTTGCACTGACTCCGACCAGTACTTAAGTTTGAACATTGTTTTGAAACTCCCATAATCACACACCTCGTTCCTGATTACAGTCCACCAGTTATCGTTAATGTTTTTGAAAGATTCGTCTAATATACCTTTGATCATGTTCCATCGGTTCTCCTTTGACCTATTCAAAATTTCATTTACCCTCCCAAAAAATTCGAGTGGGTTTCTGCGATAATCCCGAAAGTTTACACTTTCTCTACTATCTTGGATAGCATGTTGAGTGTTGCATGTAGATCTGGAACCTATTCTATCTACATCCCCTTGTAAGTTTGTTTGTATTTGTTGCAAATTATCTAATTTCTCTACTTGGCTATGGAACTGATTCTTGACATTCTCTACCGTTTCGTGAAAATCCGTGAATTTACAGTTTAGACTGCTTTTTATACTATCTAACTGGTCATTGTTTTCTTGGCGTATGGCCATTATACGAACTTGATTACTTTGTTCCTCCCGGTCCATTCGGGCATCTATTCCTGTTTTGATTTGTTTCATCTTCTCTTCAGTTTTATCTAATCTTTGATTGGTTTCTATTAATTTCTTCTCTGCCTCTTCCTTATATTCATCTACTCCGTGGCTGAGCGTATTACTGACCAGTTCAATTTTACTCTCAAGATTTTCCCTCAACTGCTTATTGAAATTCTCCATCTTACCCTCAATTTGTTTTAAATTTTCATTATTCTCTTCAAATTTTGCATTCATCTCTTCTCTTTGTCCTTCAACAGTTTCTTTCAATTCATGGTATTGTTCATTCATGGTTTGTCTGATATTTCCATGAATGGTCTCTATTTTTTCGTTTATTTGTTTGACTAAACTTTCCTCAATGCTATCTATTTTCTCATTAGTTTGTCTGTTTTGTTCCTCCTGTTTCCTAAAATTCTCCTTATTTTCCTCATTGGTTTGCTTCAAGTTTTCCTCCCGTTTCTTAAAATGTTCCTTATTTTTCTCATTGGTTGGCTTCGAGTTTTCCTCCTGTTTCTTAAAATTTTCATCTATTTTATCAAATTTCTCGGCTATAAATCTCATCATGTCATGCCAATTTGGTCTCTCCTGGCTTCCGCTTTGTCTGATTGGTCCCCTTGGGCATCCTCTTCAACTATTTCCTTTTCCGTGTTCATAATTGCTTCAGTTTCTTCTTTATCACCCATCGGTTGTTCCATTTCACTGTCTGTAAATATTTCTATCTCTCGTTCCTGTCCACCTTCTTCCTTCTATTTTTCTTCTGCCCTCTTTTTCGATCTGGCTCTGGTATTATGCAATTCTTGTTTTCTCATAACTGCCGACGATAATTAGGTTTTTGGTTATATTATTTTGTTAAATATCTCAAAATTCTTTTCTAATTACAGCCCTTTTACGTTGAGCGCCATTTTGTAACGTGTCGCGGGTATTAGCGAATGTCAAAGTACCTTTTTGCGATCGTCACTTATGAATTATATTTACTAATGTTCAAAGCAATCGGATTTGATGTTTACCAAACAAAACAGAAATCGAGTGTGTGTGATTTGGTAGAGATTGAGGAAGTTGTTTAATCTTAGTTAGAAGAGAGAGTAAGAACAATTTTGTTACACCCATATTATACAATTTCTTATTTTTAAAATTCGCTGTTCACAAGATCAGCAGATTTTGACATCAACCTCAAAATGTTAGGTTAACTAAACACCACGGTTCGGTAATACTCCCCGGTGGATAGTCCTCTTCTTGGCTTACTGAAAATCTACAACAACTACCCTCTACAATAAAGAATACACGTTTGATTATTTAACATAAAATATTCAGAGTATTTATTTGTATAATACACTGATTTCCTCTCCTTCCAGTATACAAATATTGTAATCGATCTTTTCCAGTCAATAATACATTGGATCGATTTAGTTAGGTAAACATTTGAATTATCATAAAATATATTTTTTTATGATTTTATAATTTTATCCTTGATTAGACATTAAACAACATATAATTCATTTTTATTAATTTCCCCAGGGTTAAGGGTAAGTTCTTTGTGTTATGAGATGGTCAGAAATGAATAATTATTTACTACGCTTTACAAAATAAAAATAATAAATTTCGAATTTTTGGTTTATTTCGTAGTATGTAGTTCCGGATTTGTCCGCAATAGTGCACATTATTTCTTTATTATACACATGGAATCATTTACTAAATATTGGAACTCACAACGATTTGATATGAGGTTTTCTTGGTTAATAATTATTAAAAACTTTTATATTACCTCTTTCCTCGAAGTTTTTACTTGAATGGAGCTGTTTCTAGTGTTGTAGTTTTAGTTGTTTTGTAATTTCGTTGAATGTCCATAAGATACAATCTCGCAAAAATCTCGATGTGCTGTTTAACTAAGCCAGCTCTGGTAATTGGTTATTTCACTTTTTTATCGTGTAAAGCACGTTATAGTTGATATCTGAAGGAGTTTGAACATAAGGTGGATACTGTGAGTTAATTTTTATTCCATTTTGGCACTGTTTCCAAAAGTTTTAAATGGTTTTAATACAATTTTGGTGACATTACTTTTTCTCAACCGAACGGTTTCCAATCGTTTTTAACAATTAATTCATATGTTGTTATACCGTTACTCTTAGTAACCGATAATTTTTATATCATTTTTTATTGGTGCCTCTATTTACTTTTGAGTATATAGGCTGTTTTAATTATTATAAATTTATTTCTTATTTATAGAAAAATAATTCTTTTTAACTTTGGTTTATTATCCAATTTGATTTATATAAGGTTTTTCCGTTTATTTTATTATAACCTTAGATATAGGTCTTTAATATTATTACTTCCTTTAATTGAATTTATATATTATTTATTAATTTCTTATAGTATCCTTACACTGCACTATTTTCTTCTGCCACTTTCCTCATACAGTAATATTTTATTTTTTATTATCATCTTATATTTAAATCTTTTATTTTTAACCCTGCGTTATCTTATATTCAAACATAATTATTCTATTAAATATAAAATTAAACCTAGGTACTAAATTTTAGTTGCCTACACAATACAAATCATACAATAATTAAACAAAATACATAACTGGTTAGTAGCAACACAGTCTACTATTATAATCAATTGTTTCTACATCTACAGCACAAGTCTGTAAGATGCTCCCTTCAAAGTCACTTATTTACTCACTGGGTACACTATAACTCACTTGTTACACTTTATATCAATTAAATATAGTTTATAATGTTTGGTGATATAAAGTAATTTAGAGCTAGGTATATTATACCCATTTCTGACCTTTATGGTAGGATAATTAAGTTATCATTTTTGGGACTGGGTTATGTAACGTTACAATATTAAGAATAAATTATCTCCTGCCCCCTTTCATAGCACCAACTACAACACTACACACGTACTGTCCTGATGTATCTCTGGTTTCATCTACAGAAATTCATTTTTTTGTGTGCTTCAGTATATCCCGAATATTACAAATTACGTTTTCTATGCCGCAGAAAACACTGTGGCACATAGTGCCTGCGCAATGTAGATTCATCCAGCATCCTTTTGTTTGTGTATTTTTCTAAAAACCCAGAAACTCCACACATTATTCAATTCTCACAACGGAGTGTCGGATTTCACTAATGCTAAAGACAAGTTTTGGGAAAATGTATCATTTGAACTCGATTGTTCACCTACATTGCTTGTAATCAGTTGCTGATTCAACTTAAATTTATTCTTAACCCTGTCTTTATGTCGTGTTGTATTAATATGCTGCACAACGTCATATTTTTAACATTGAAAATGCTTATAAGGTCGTGTCGCACATTTGAAAACGACCGCTGGTGCGTGATCGAAAATGGGAACCGGTGAGTTTCCATAGGAACTACTTCTTTGTTGTCAATAACGTAGTATACATATAAAACTTCGCTTATGAATGCGATTACATTTAACTTATATTCTGTACATTGGTAAATGAAGGATGAATTCATTGATTGGTAAATGAACATAAATATTGTAGCATCGCTAAATCATACAGTACCAAAAGCTCCAATTGATAGATCAAAATATGCAGGGAACTGAATCAGATCAACCCAAAATAACTAGTAAAGGGAGTACTACAACTAGGTATAGATGATAGAATGTGAACAATAAAAACAATTAATTATATAAAGTAAAAGTTTTAAACTAACTCAACCACCCATAAATAAAGAATAATTATCGCTGAAGAATGAATAGATTAAAATATAGAATTCCACCTTGTAAGAAACAAGGTGCCTGAGAGTTATAAAGTGACGGACGAGACATACCAAAAGACATGACGATACTATAGTTTTGACATAAAATAAAAGTTACCCAACAGATTAGGAGAGTGAAGTGATATTTATTATTATAATGAGATATGTAATAATGTGTAATATAAGATTAAAAGTTGTATTTTGCATCAAGACAATACCATTCATGTAACAAAAATAACAGCCAAACTGAATGTCAGAACCAAGACTGTTTTGTAATTAACATGTACGTAGAAGTATGGTAGAAACTAAATAATTATAATCATAATTATATGCAGTAAAGTGTAGAGTTAGTAAATGGTAATATGAAATCCGAATAAATGATAAAGACAAAATAATGTGAACAAAATATTGCAAGTATAAGTGAATATGGTAACCTAACCTAATAAAATGTGAAATCAAACTTTATAGTTAAAATAAGTAGTAAATATACTATAAATCTAGTGTCTATAATATATAAATGGAACTAGAAAACAAACAGACCATTCTAAAGCAATGATTATGTCACAAGGATATTACAAGTATTGTATTATTGTATAATAATATTGTGAAATCTGATAGGGAGTATGGACTAATCTTGTACATTCAAGAACAACAGAAATATCTACAAGAAGATAATATAAATACTATTAGTATAACATATGATAAATCAGCTGACTATTGGTCAGTAAAATAAATAATAAATTATCTATCACTGATGATGGACAATTAATAATATCTTTAATGAGAAGGACTTGTTGAACCGAGATTCATGTTTCATTAGTAGATGAAACAGGAAAACAATTATGTCAAACTAATACTAGCAAATTTAAAATGTCTAAAGAAATAATATATGTAATTATGCTTAAGATATGAGTAGTATAAGATGTTTATAATATAGTAATAAGAGTAATTAACCAGCTGCCTAATTGTAGAAGAACTCTACTTCTATTATTGAAAATATACAAGGAAGAAGGCATGTCTTGAACCATAATATGTTAACCAAAAGTGTATGTTGTTAATTAGTATTAAGAATCAATTGTTATAACACCTTAGAATTTAGTAATTGTATTATAAGAAGCTAAACTAATTCATGGAACAATAGGCATTATAGAGCCTAGAGACAAATTCTGTGTTTTATTAAAACATTTGATGTTTATAATTCTAAATAATAACATTAGAATACTTTGTATTAGTTGAAGACAATATGTATAATAACCGAATTTCAATTATGTATCAAAAGGACATATTTTAAACAAAAATATTGAATTAGGCCATAAGTTAAAAATATTAGCTTTGTTATTATTAGAAGGAATTATGCCTTGTGAGGATTCAATTTGTTCAGAAAAAGGAATGCACTGTGATAGTAACATTATATTTTTAATCATAAGTAGCATAAGGAAGATAGTTCAATTGTAAAATATTTTTATAAATTTTGATCAAAGGTTGGCGTCAGTTTGATAGCCGCGTTCCCAAAACGCAACGCTTAAAACAGAATTAAAGCGTTTTCTTAACCGCGGGGGTGATGATTTAATAAAGGAATTCTTCGCATTCCAACCTATCAAAACTCTTATATCGATAATCCCCCCCAAAAGGCCCAAGCGAGAACGGCAAAAGTAACGCTCACACTAGGTCAGTTGGTCATCAGTTTTCGTGCAGTACAGGACACCAGCTCCGCGACAAGATACTTTACCTGTAATCTCGACCCCATATACATTTAATCTTGTCATCAAAGTCGATTTTAATCTCTAGTGCGGTTCCGTAAAGTAAACAAAGCGTTCTAACCTAACAACGCGAAATGACTCAACCGCGAGCAACGAGTGTTGTGAAGTGTTGTGACTATTAAAGAAATGAAAGTAAATTAATGGTTAACAGTGAATATTAAAATGTACATAAGGAAATGAGGAAAGTATAGTGACTATTATAATATACATAATCGAATTATCATCCTATACTATAATTTAATAATAACCTATTGAACATATTTGTACTATGTCTTAAACTACAAATCAAAAAAATACTATTAATATTGTAACCTTTCATTTGTTAAACGTAATTCATTTGTAGTTTGAGGTTAAAATTGTATAAGCTAATAGTTGTAGGCTAACCCCTAAAGTCGACGTCAGTCATCAGTCGACGTCAGTCATCATACGAACTTTGTTATACTAGGTTAAGATATTGTTATGTTTTTATGTAATCACCCTCCTAATACGAGTTTTTATATTAGTAATAGACGTTTTCGTTACGTATTTCTGCAGTTAAAAGCACCCGAATGATATTTAAATAACTTAATTAATTTGTTCACTAAGCATGTATGAAACCGTATTGCCAACCCTGAGTAAAGAGTTTTAACAAACATAATCTGTTGTTTCAAAGTAACTACAATCACGTTATTCATTTGAAAGGGATAAAGAATAAGAATATACCATGAATAAAGAGAATTTAAGAAACTTTAATGGAGTGTGGAATTATTTTATTTGATCAACAAGATTTTATGGTTTGAGTTAATACTATGTTTACATACGAAGTCAATTGGTAGCACCCATTGCCCGTGGAACTGGTGTGTTTTGAATTAAATTTAGGTAAGTAATTAGATCAATGTTAAGAAGAAGTCAACTACAAGTAAAGCACATAGTCTAATAAATTATTCAGGTAGGATAATTAGCTTCAGCCTGAGATATTATCAATACTAACCTTCAAGTCAAGATATGAACTATATGCTATTCAAGTTGAGTGTGACCCAATCAAGTTACATTTAATAAACTGATATTCATTCGAAGATTCAATTATTTCTTAACGAGCTATAACTTTATTAACCGTGATGTTACAATTAGTTCATCAAACAATTGAAGTACTTAATTATTTTAACACTATATTAATTGACGCTTACCACGGGAGGTGTTACTCAATAAGACAATATATTTAATTAAACTCATTCCATTAGTGAGGCTTTAACAACCAACTATACTCCAATTATATTACATAAAATAATTTACCTTATATATTTGGTAAACGGAAGGGATCATAATCTTGTATCATCGTACGAATAAACCATTACGTATTAGATAAATCAGAACAAGAGCAAAATCTTTCGTTATAAAATTGGTACCATCAACTTGGGCTAACGAACACAGCATAACGAAAATTTTTTTCGTTATAAAATTGGCACCAACAACTTGGGGCAAACAAACTACACAAAAGGTACACAGAAAAGTATTAAAAATAAAATAAATGCGTTATAAAATATATATTTTTTAGATTTATTGAAGCATTTTCAATTCCATTCTCTGTGCATTGCATTTGTGCAATGCCTGTAAATATTTCTTTGCTGAAACACTATTTTTACACACCAAGCAAAATAACACTTTTTCGCTCTCACTAAAAACATTACTTCCAAACGCGCTTACGTATTCAAGTAACAATGCTGATTTTGACGCTTTTGTGGGAGGCATTGTTCAACTGAACTACAGCAACGATCACATTCAGCTTATTGTAACAACGCGCGAGACAAGACTGACACACTGCAACTGGGTGAGTTAACGGCTTGAAGAATCTGGGACTCAGCAACCACGTGATAAGATACCAATCCCCGATTGGATTGATTAGTAGCAGAAGCAGCTCGGCGGGGAATCCAAAGATTTTCTTCTAATTTTAACTGCGCAATGTTATTTCACATATCTTGGGACTTTCCCGTTTTGCATTTTAGCTTTGTTTTTCTACGCATTTGACTGAAGCTACTATTTTATTAGCCGATAAAAAAAGAATCACAGATAATGACGGTTAGGAGTGAAATATGAACTTTTAGTATGACAGTTTAGACTAAAATATGCACATTTAATTCATAATCGTAAAATATGCAAGCAAAACCTTTTTCCACCGGAATAAGCATTTATCAACACCATCAAACATAGTTAAAATTGTTTGTCAGGATGTGTTTTACAGAGTATAACATTTCTGCTTATTTATAGAAGCGTTGAAAAAATAAGCATTTGCTTATAAATTCGGGTTCTAGTAATACCACTTGTTATTTATATACACGCTTATAGATAGAAGAATAAAATGATTAAACTAAAAATAAATAAATAAATAAACTAAAACTTATTAATATATTTAAAAAAATTAATTAAAAAAATGTATTTCCGTTGTAAATAATTTATACAGTAACATTTATATACTGCAATTAAACTACGTCCTCGAAGTTATTACCAAATTTAATTTTTGAGACACATCACTCTTTTCTTCGGTTGAATATCATATTTAATAATTCTAATGAAAAATACTACAATAAAAATGGGTTATTAGCGCACATTCTATAGGTAACAAAAGTCGTTGGAGTCAATTCATAAAAGAAAACAGGTGTAATTTTTAATTGGAAATCTGGAAAACTTTGCACAGGGAATTAGAAATACATTTAGCAAATTTACGAAAATGTAAAATAAAATATGTTTCAATAAATAAAAAACATAAATATCCCGAAAACAAATAAATAGATATCTTGAGGGAAACATAGCCCGAAACGTCTCAGACAAAGAATCCTTTAAGATAAGGAAACTCGAGTTAGCAAAGGCCTTGACTCTAACCCGGGGATTGTACGGAAAGAAAACTTTTCCAGAAGTGCGAAAGTCCGCCATTATAGCACTGTGATCATGTATGGAGTGGAAACAATGTGCTTTAAAAATTTGGAACCTCTTCTTAAAATTGAACGAAGAATTCTTCTGAAAATTTATGGCCCCAAGAAACCAAAGATGGGTACAGACATAGACCAAAAGAAGAGATGTACATAGATCTGGAAGATCTGGAAACGGCTTTCCGAAGGAAAAAACTGAGATTAGTTGGCTATATGGTTTGGATGGGTCAGTCCAGATTAAATAAAAAATTTTCAACTATATTTGGCTACTTTCCAGTCTGAACGGATACACCAAACAACTCAAGGAGGAAATGATGAAACTGGGTACCTCTTTAAACGACTGTGTGGATAAAAATACATACAGAAATAAAATTCAAATCTTGAGGTTCTTTGCGGTGAGAAGAAGATGAAAAGGGGTGGACAGTGGAAAGGAAGGCAGCGCAAAGTGTTCGAATGAGGGCCTTCTGGCAGGGGAAGATAAGGAAATGATATTCGCGTGGTCCACGGCTGGCCTGTTTGTGTAAAAAAATAATAAATTATGTAGACTAACGGAAATATGAAAAAGCTTAATTAGAAAGATACGTTAATTTTATAAATTAATTAGTCTAGAAAATGAGAATTGAAAATTATTAATTAATAGCCACAAATTATGAAGAAGTTGAAAACTATACGTAAGAATTTGGAAGAAAGGTGTTGAGTTCTGAATGATCAAACGTGAGGAGCAAATGGAGGAGAACTATCTGGGATGTTGTATAACAAGTTACGAATTTAACAATGGGAAACTGTTTCACATTCTACGATGATTGCAGAATGGGAAACTCCCTGTTCAAGAGTTTGCGCATGAGATTCTGTCCAGTCTTTTAAAATAAACGAGTCAGAAAGGAAATGTAGATTATATACACTTACCAAGAAAACGTAACCAAGACACGAGACAATTTAGCAGTTAGTTAAGAAAGTGTTACATTAAAAAGTCAGAGTTACATTCTGTGAAGAATATTATGCCTTAAATTTATTTACAAATGGTGGTCCGTAAATTATGATACAAACTGTGTGCAGCAGTATAAATGAAACAACGTATAATAGTTTGGCATACTTAAATTTCTATTTCGTAGTAAGTAGGAGAAGAACCGATAATCTTGCGGTTCCTTCTCTCATGCATCAACAGACTTCACCTTTTGTGGATTTAGACAACGAAACCTCTGACTTGACTAGAGAGATAAGAAGTAATTTGCTACCTGTATGGAAGACAGCCTGTAAATAAGGTAAAAGACGTCTCTGTTCAGAGTCATAGAAAAAGAACGATGAAGAGGGGTTATACGTTGCTGAATGTATACGTGAGGCAAGTGACTGTCGTTACAAGAGAGATGATTTTAGAAAAGTAGAAATAATGAATGAAGTTATGAGTACGTTTAATTAATTTGTAGATGTTTTAGCTTTGCTGGCAAAAAGTGAGTGATGAACAGGATAATCTGCTTAGTCTAAAAGGGAAATTTGTGAATTTGTTATAAAGATGAAGTCATGGAAATGATGCAGATGCTATGAATAGTCTATATAGTGATATAAAGTTGAGACGAGTAAAGATTTCAAAATCCTGGGGGAGCAGTCACTGATAGAGGAGCAATGTATATTTATAAAATCTCTATCATAGTGGAGTAGAAAACATTAGATACTCAAGAAAGTCTTTCTATGTAGACATGTAGTACCTAGCTAATAAGTCGCCGACTGGTTAACCTATGATAAGAAGGGGGAAAATCTCAATTAGAAGTGTGTGGAAAAAATTTTAAAATAGCAAACTCGGACAGATTTTAGATGCTGTAATGTATAACATTTCATAGTTCTCAACAAAACATGATTAAATTAATAATCTAGTCTGAGTTTACCTTATTTATCAATATAGTTTGAGGCAGTAATGGCGTTCATTCTTTTCTCTCTATTAGTTCTGAAGACCCCGAAGAGAAAGTAAAGATGTAGAGAAAAACAGCATCTGGGAATAGGGTAACCTTTGCTTCGAACCAAATCTTAAAAGAGTAAATTAATAGCCCATGGAACTAAAATTAACATTGTAATTCTCTAATGAGGATACAGATCATATATAGACAACTAAATCTGTACTTTAACGAGTCGACAACAGACCGATTAATTAGATACGAAAGAACATTTTTCAGGGGATTTTTTAGTCAAGATATCATATTAAAATATACGATAAGCAAAAAACAGGGACTTGTTTACTGTATACGGATAGATTATTATTAGGGTGGGTTTGGCAGTTCTGGGCCGGAAGTTATGTCATCCCCACCCACCCCTACCCATGGCGGGAAATTCCAATATAGTGGTGGTGGGGGAAGGTGGCGGTACCACTTGACGGTGGTGGGGGTATCAAGTGACGGTGGTGGGGTTGTCACGTTTCAGTAGTAAGAGTAGTCGACCATGTTGAAAAAGTAGTGGGGGGGTAGTCGGACATGATTGAAAAGTAGTAGTGGGGATGTCGCCCATGTTGGAAAAGTCGTCGGCCATGTTGGAAAAGCAGTGTGACGTGTATTGGCGGGCAATGTGGTGATTGGTTGTGTATGAATGGAGCGGGTACATTTGAATTTTGGCGGCGAAGACGGTTATGTTAAATGACATTGTATGTGTCAGTGGTAAGTATATAATGTGGAAAAAAAGGTAGTGTGTTCAGCATCGGGCGGTCGTAGTAAAAAGGTATAGTGTCTTCTGCATCTGTCGGTTCTCGTAAGAAACTCTTGATCACTTGTGCACAATGTCCCTCGTGTAAGCAGCGCATAAGTGAAAACCACATCACTTGTAAAAATTGTGTAACACACATCATGCATGGAAAATGATAGGTGAAAATAAACACTTAAGCAATTAATGTATATTGAAAATATATTGAAAATAAAAAGTTACAAATGTAAATATATTAGAAATAAACCTAATCTAAGTCACACACAAAACTATGTAAAAACCCAGTTAATACTTACAAATAAATACAAACATATATTAAAATTAAACCCAATCTAAGTCACCCATAACTATTTACAAAACAGGGATATATAAAAGATACATACATCAAAAATAAACATAGTCGAAGCCACACACTCAAATATGTACATGTCAAATCAGGATAATACACACACACAAATATTTACAATTAAGTCATAGCCGAGGGGGATTATATTATTTAAGTAAATGTATTCTGTCGTGCGCGTCCATCTGTAACAAAAAAAGAAACAGTATTAGTGACGATAGGTTGATGCAAGTAGTAGGATGGTTTAGAATAACGTTCATGACCACTGTAACATAGCTCAAAAATACATACGTCCGTAGAACGGACGAGCGAACGCATAGAAGCGGCACTGCGGACATCGTGGTTCCGCCCCTTCCGACGCCAAGGTCTTGAACCAATTTAAGATACAACGGTAATGATAAGTATAGCTACAAACCAATCCGAGGCGTCTCTCCCCCTCGGTGTATGCCTCCAGGAACACACTACAAGTGCCGTCCTGCAACATACCCTGGACGGGGCAGGCTTCTCCCCGGTCCAACACCATATCGGCAATGTCCTATGTAACATTAGTCTCATCGATGTGGGGTCACCGTGCATCCTCGGCTCGACCACATCTATAATCTCGATGAAGAGATTCGATTGCGACCTCAGTTGTGGTGGAGTGTCTTCCGGAGGGGGCGGCAAACGGGGTGGCAAACGTGGATCTCGACGCTGTTGTGGCTGCTGCGGCTGAGGGTGTAGCTGCTGCGACTCAGGGTGTAGCTGCTGCGGCTGAGTGTGTAGCTGTTGCGGCTGAGGGTGTAGCTGCTGCGGTTGAGGCTGTGGCTGCTGCGGTTGAGGCTGTGGTTGCGGCTGTTGTGGCTGTGGTCGTTGATGCGGTAGTATATCACTGTTGGCAGAAGAAAAATAAAAATAACAACAAGCACAGACCCGGAAATATAATACGTACACATAAGAAGAAGAAGACTGACATATGTAAATCGACAACGGGCAGCAATGATGACGATGTGGGCGTTAGTTCTTCATCATCATCGTACTCCATATCCTTCGTATTCAACTCCCAGGTAGATATGTTGCTGATCGTTTCGGAGTTCGACATGCCGGTGGACGTGAAAAGATTGTCACCGCTGAAAACAAAAGTTATAAGTTTAATACCTGATATAAAGGCAATAGAACAAGAGAATGTTAAAGAAAACGTACTTACCGACTCGTGCTCGCATCATCAACAGGTTGACGAGATGTACCGACAGTACTGTTATCATCGCTGAAAAAAAAGTACAAATTTATCACCTGATGTAAACGCAAGAGTACAAGAAGTTGTTAATGAAAACGTGCTTACCGACTCGTGCTTGCAGCAGCGGGCTGAGGAGATGGTATAACGTACCTACGTTATAATACCGGGAACCTGTGCTTCATTGGTTCTGGTCAATTACACAGGCTGCCATAGACTTACCCAACTTCTAATTAAACAAATATAATTTTAAGAAATGACTATACATGATCCCTAGAATTGAAGGAAAATGGACATGGGTTCCTGTTGATGTATTCACTCAGTTTTGTGTGTTATATAATGACATCTCTTTATTATTCTATAACCTTAAAGTCTCTACATAAGGTTTTCAACATAGCTGAATCTTAATTTGCAGATTACAGTTTACAACATGTATTTCAGAAGGGCCCTTTAAATAAGGAAGTTTATGTGTTTGAATTCTCCACGGATCCGGGATTTAAACTTGTTTGTAAATAATGCTCATTTACTCATATACTATCTTTCAACTTAGTCCATTTGAAGAATGGACTTTATTTAGCTTTTGCCATTTGAAGAATGGACTTTATTTAAACTTTAGAAACAGAGACGCTCCATAATTTAAGCGTTACTTTCTACTACACATATTTTTAAGCATATTACATACTACTGGTTACAATTAGTGACTACTCTTAAAAGTCTTGAAGTGTTATTTAAATTGTCTTTGGTACATTTTTATTTGAATATTACTTAATCACGGAAGACTGGCTTCCGCGTCACCTTATGGTATCCTGATGTTGATTCAGATTAGACTTCTCGGTCCTTGGGGTGTCTACTGATGGTCTGTCGTTATTGTAGTTTCCGTTGGCGTTGAGGTTCCTGAAGTGAGTTCGGTGATTCTGAGGCTGGTACTCTCTTCTCGGATGTCTGGTAGAAAACCTCGTTAGTAGTAAAACTCATGTTAATGTTTGTTCCACAGATATGCACTTTACATAATTATTGATAAGGGGTTTTCACCTTAGATACCCAGTACCTATTTTATTTTAAATACATTGTTCTCTTACAAATTAGTATGTAGAGATGTCATCGCGCACACTTATTCATTCTTTTTTCTTTTATATTACATGTTTATATAGGACTCACTATTTACCGCTACATTACGTTGCACACTGTTCTTAGTTGAACTTAAAAGAAACAAAATATTGTTTTGCTTTGTGGCATCGTTCGGATGCGACCAGTTTACTGCGTGAGCGCTCCATCACTAGTACTGTACGTTTATTTTGGGAGAGGTAAAGTAATTTCGCGGAGTTTACGCTTTACCGTAAAAATAGTTCCGCCTTTTAATCGATATTTACCGTTTTAATCTTTGACACATTTATTATCCAAAGATATCCTTTTCTTTAGAAATGATTATTGTATACAACTGTTTTTTCCTTGTTTATTTTTATTGAGTTGCACTTTTCTCATATTATTAGTTTTGTTTATAGGTTAAAATGCGTGTTGATGCCTGTTACCGCCTGTCAATGCATGGTTAATTATTTAGGGTGTTTCCTTACTTTTATACTCGCATTCTTTTCGGTTTTTTAATCTCTTTATTAAGTCTTATTTCTGCGTTATTTTAGGGATTTAAAGTTGGTTGAAAATGTGCGATTTTATTTGAATCTAAATTTTCTCCTCTTCTTTTTTTTATTTATTATATTTTTATTATTAATGAAATCGTCACATACTCCGCCGCTTAAAGAAGACACAGGGTGGTAAAAAGTGATTTCTATGGGTTGTTTGGTCAGCAATGAACTGGGAGTATGCTTGGCCTTTCTGTGTGAAATTTCTCTCACCCTTTTCTCTTTTCAATTTTTTTAAGAGGTGCATGAGTCACTCTCAACTTACTTCTTACTATTATCAAGATATACAACGCCTTACAAAATAATGCTTAGAATACATAAAATTCAAACTTCATGAAATATATTTAAAACACACAAAATTCTTCTTATTACTACTACTTAAGACTACTACCGGTTTTTTTTTTTAGTTGTGAGTTACTCTTATTATAGAATTACTCTGCTATAGAATTACTCGTTAAGTAATCATTACTTAATTATTACTTATATTAGGTGTCAGCTGACTTCTCACTTTTTTAACAGGATCTAAGGTTGATCAGGCCTCATTCCTATGTATACGATTAGGTAATTAAGTGGTGACTCAATTACTCTGTAGCAGGTATACCTTTTAATACTTTTTTATTTGCTTGCTCTCTAGCATTTCTTTTTCCGTGATAATACTTTATCTGGGAAATATGTGTTCTACGTACGTATTTTTGCGTAGTGGGTTCGTACAGGGCTACTGTTACTGGAGTTAAGTATTTGTAAATTTGGTAAGGACCACACCAACGGTATGATAGTTTGGAGGTGGTCTTATCAATTGCACTACTCGTCGGGTGTGTTCTATACATTACTAAGTCACCGACTTGTTACTTTACTACTTTATTATTATTCCGCTCGTGATATTTTCGAGATTTTCGTAAGTTCGCTCTTAAATTAGCGCGAGCTTCATTCCAGATTTTCTTTATATTTTTATCCCTAATTTCGTGGGGTAGTAACTCATGTATTTTCCACTTAGTGGATAATGGGTGGTTAGGTTTGTATTTATACAATAATTCAAAGGGTGTCGATTTATGTCCTTCATGATAGACTGAATTGAAGGCGAATTGTATCCAGGATAGGTTCTGGTCCCAAGACGTATGGTCGTTTGCATGGTAGGCTATTAAAGCAGATTTTAGGTTTCGCAAATACCTTTCAGCTATATTACTTGCGGACGATACTCAGTAGTGGTAATGTGGTCTATACCTAGTTTGAAACACATGTTCTTGAATTCCTTGGACTTAAACTGTGGTCCGTTATCTGACACTAGATGTACTGGTGTACCGAAATCTTTAAATAATCTATCCTGCAAAATCTTCACGGTGATCGATGCTAACGCTCGCCGCATGGGATACATCCAGACAAATTTGGTGAATGAGTCTACACAAATGAGTAGCATTGTATTTCCTGATTTAGAACGAGGGTAGGGGCCTGAAAATTCTAAATAAATTTTAGAGAACGGGGTAGTAGGAGTTTCCGAGAGTAACTGACTTATTTGGCTGTTTCTTGCTGGCTTGCTTAGTGCACACAAGTTACACATTTTTACGAAACCAGCTATCTCGCTGTTCACCTTTTCCCAATGATATTCTTTTCGAATGCGATGTATCGTTTTATTTATTCCCATATGAGCTTCAATGGTGCAAGAATGGTAGTATTCCATCAGCATAGGTTTAATAATATCAGGGGCAATTATTCTTAAATATTTTCCATTTGCTATTCTATAACATAATACTCTCTTACTCAATATATATTTTTCTGACTTATTTCCTTTATCTAGCTGTTCTATAATTGGCCTTAAATGCGGGTCTTGTTGTTGGTAAGGAGCCATATTCGTAAATGCAAGGGGATATTCGGTAATTAACGTATTAATAATTGGAGTTTCTCTACTCTCCTTACTTTCGGCTGTTTTAATAGGCGGCTAGAACATACGGGACAGTGTATCAGCAACTACATTTTGGGTACCTCGAATATGTTGTACTTTAAATTTGTAACAATTTAACCTTAATACCCATCTTCCAATACGACCTAGCTGTTTAGGGTGATAACCAAGATAATGCTTCATTATCCGTTTCCAACAGGAACTCTTTATGTTCTAAGAAGGGTTTGAATTTCTGAAATGCGAAAACTATAGCCAAACATTCTAATTCGTAAGCGAAGTATTTCTTTTCTTCGACAGTCAGAGTTCGTGAAGCGTAACTAATCGGTAATCTAGAGTTATCTACTTCCTCATATATTACTGCACCTAGGGCTACACTTGAACTGTCTGTCTGCACTACGAACGGTTTAGTAAAATCGGCTAATTGTAATACTGGGGGTGATACTATGCTTTCTTTTAGTTTTTCGAATGCAGCTTGGTGTTGCAGACTCCATTCAAATTTCGCTCCCTTTTTTCTTAAGGCATTCAGCGGTGCTGCTATATGGGCTAGAAGAGGGATATACTTGTGGAAGTAATTTATCGTTCCCAAAAATCGGGCTATTCCTTTCGCATCCCGCGGTGGTAAAAATTCTCTGATCGCACGGGTTCGTTCGGGGTCTATGCTTACCTTTCCGTTGGCCTTTACTATGTACCTAAAAACGAAAATTGTGTAACGGCAAAATTTACTTTACTGGGATTTACTGTTAATCCGGCTTTCTTTAATCGGGATAGTACTTCACGTAGATGTTTAATATGATGGTTCATTGATTCGCTGTAGATAACAATGTCATCTAGGTAGTGATAGACATATTTAAATTTTATATAGTGGAATAATTTCTCTAATAATCGGCTACATACAGAACTTCCTTGGGATATTCCAAAGGGTACTCTCTTAAATTGGTACAGGTTGAATGGGACGGCAAATGCGGTTAGACGTTTGGATTCTTCCGATAGCGGTATTTGATGAAATGCCTGGTTTAGATCCGTAATAGTGAAAACTTTCGCTTTCGTAAAATAATGAAAAGCACTGTGGATGTCGGGAAGTGGTATAGACTCGAATTCTATGTTTTTATTTAATTGACTGTAGTCCACAACTAGTCTATGTTTATCATGGCCTTTAGGTACTAAAAACGCAGGTGATGAATAAGGGGAAGTAGAGGGTTCGATGACTTCTTGTTCTAATAATTTATTGATTTGATTCCTCATTATTTCCATTTTTGGCGGCGATAATTTGTATGGGTGTAGACGTATCACTTTATTGTCGCTCAAATTGATCTTATACTCAATCAGGTTAGTTAATCCTAACTTCGGAGTGAGGATGGTTGCAAATTCGTTTATTAGTTTCTGTATTTTCAGTCTATCTTGACTTTCTAGATGGGTTAATTCAGACTCGTGGTGTTCTAGATGTGTAGCAGCTGTTCCGTTATTTTTACTGTTATTTGTTTCACAATCAAAACTATATTTTTGTGTACGATCGAATCCAAAATAATACTTCTTATCGTGAATGTCAAGAATTATACCTGTTTTACTGATAAAGTCAGCTCCCAATATTAAGTCGGGTCCTAATTCGTCGCATACCAACATTGGAAAATACCACGTTAGATTTTTGATTTTTATTTTAATCGTGATGCTGAGTTTTATCTTTAAATTTTGTTTGTTAGCTGTAGCGCATTTAATATTCACAGTTTGACTGCGTTTAACTAGGTTATGTTCAAATAAATTATCGGCTAGCTGTTGACTGATTAAGCTTCGAGTTGATCCGGAATCAATTAATCCGAGTGTGGATGTAACACCGAGGTCTACTTGTATATATGGTAATTGACACATACTGATTTCACATTTAGTAATAGTATTACATTTATCAATAAACTTCTTAACATAGCAGTCTAATTTTCTTTGGTTATTTTTATTGTTTAATTCGTTGACTTTTCGAGATTTACCTGTTTTCATGATGCTGCGGAAGACACAGGATTTCGGATCTCCCTGCCTCACATGTTTTTTGAATAAGGGGTTTCTGATAGTGCTGTTTCTGTTTACAGTTTCTACTGAGGTGTCCAAATTTCCCGCAGTTATAACAATTTCTTTCTGTACGAGCTGTATCACTTGTATCCTGTTGAGGTCGTGGGTCATTCGATTTACCATGGTTGTGAAAGTTTGTAGGTCTTCGAAATGGTCGTTTTTCACGCTGGGTTCTTTTATACAGTTGTTAAAAGCCCACCCAAGGATAAAGTGTACCAGCACGCAAAGGCGACTGTTTACGGAAACGCACACCCAACGACATTGTCAAGTTAACCAGCACGCAAACGGGACTCTTTACGGACATTTTATGGTTACCACGCCCGACGACAAGGTCATGGATGCACGCACCGCCGCTGAATAACACCTAACGGTCAAAATTTCTTTCTACCTTGACACACATTTCAATTCTTTTTGTACGAAATAATTTTCAACTATGAACATACACATATTACATACCCATCATATTACTATAAATGGTAATAATTTTCCATGCATGATGTATATATTTGTGTGTGTGTTACACAATTTTTACAAGTGATGTGGTTTTCATTTATGCGCTGCATACACGAGGGACATTATGCACAAGTCATCAAGAGTATCTTACGACGACCGACAGATGCAGAAGACACTACACCTTTTTACTACGACTGCCCGATGGAGAACACAATACATTTTTTTCACATTTTATACTTACCACTGACACATATATTTTCATTAAACATAACCGTCATCGTCACCAAATTTCAATTTTACCCCGATAAAAAACACACTATCATTTTTTCACAATATATAATTCTGACACATACATTGTGTTTTAACTTATACTTCTTCACCGCCTATTTTCAAATTTACCCCACCACTACATTGCCCCACCTGTACAAGTCACACAGCCTCTTCATCACAAAAATTCAATTTTAAACCCTCCTATCATACACAACCAATCACGACAATGCCCGCCAATACACGTCACACTGCTTTTCCAACATGGCCGACATCCCCACCCCTACTTTTCAATCATGGCCGACTTCCACCACCACTGTCACGTAACAATCCCACCCCATCACGTGATACCCCCACCACCGTCACGTGGTACCCCACCACCTTAACGTGGTAACCCCATCTACCCCCACCACTACTATTTTTGAATTTTCCGCCAAGGGTTGGGGTGGGATGGAGGATGACGTCACTTTCGGCCAAGAACTGTCAAACCCACCCTACTATTATTCTAGCTTCTTGCACTTTAACTCAGAGACCAAAGTAGTTTCGCCAGATAATACATAACAGGGTGTTTATGAAGACTATACAAGGGCAACACAACTTAAAAAAAAGTACAACTCAGATAACTACAACTTTAAACTATTGAGTTATTTTAGTATTTTTTTCTATTTTAATAAGAAAAGTTTATTTCAAATAACAGCGTTGGTAATTTAAGACGTTGCGTTTCCAACATAAAATTAGCTGAAAATCAAATACAACACAGAAACGTGGATACAACGTGGATACTGTCAATATACTGTCATTATTATGTTGTATATAACCCAACTCACGCCACATCCCTCTGAATTATTCACAGATGTACTCAGATCCACTTGAAAATTATTTAATATGTACACGCAGGATTTCCCATCCCTATTCAGGCTTTATTACAAACAACAAGGTTAAGAAACTGCTTGAATTTAATAAGCTTTTCAAAAAGGCTACTTAAAGAGGAGATTCATAAACTGAGCAGCAAAACTGTATTGAGAACATGCGAAATGCCACAACGTGAGCAGGTCGTAAAAAATCTAGTTACTGCTGTTAAGTCGACTTTACATTACTTTACATTCTGTGTTTAATATAGCAGAAAAAGATTACAAATTTTGTCTCATATTTATTAAAGTGGTTTGTTTTTATGTGGAAACCCTAGTTACATATAGGCCTACTTCGTTATAATATGACTTATTAAACAACTTAGTACACTGTGTTATTCATTTCCCTACTAAAATTATGTTAAACAAATTTGTTCCGCTTAATAAAATTACAGTCTATATTTGATTATTATTTGTACCTTTGATGTTTCTGTCGCAAGACGACTATAGAATAATTAATTATATCGGCATACTGTCAACATAAGATCAATTGTAAATACGAAAACTTAATTAATTGTATGAGTACATATTTACACGAATACTTTTTTCCATTAAAACATTTAATTTCAGGAATGAAATGAATATATAGTGTTTAACAATGTAAGCCGACACATTTGGTATTACATTATTAAATGACTGACTTATAAGAACGTAGTTACCAAGTTGCATGACTCCTCCAAATAATACATTGTTAATGATTTTTACAATTTAAACATCATTTGTAACCAAACCTTTCAGTTTGTTTACGTTAGACATTGTTAAAAACGGACGTTTGAAATTGTATCAGTTAAAAAGTAGTCTGATAAAGCGCACTCCAAGATAAGACGTCTTCTGTGTAGGGACAGTGTTAATAATCCCACTGCAAGAATGTTAGCAGACAGGTCATCAGTGAAATTAAGTAGTGATCTTCTTCTCATTACGTAACTAAACGTGCACAAACGTAATTAAACATTTGTTCATCAGAAGCAAACGAACATAGAGGTCTCACTCTGTTTTTAAGCATTTTTATATTGGAAGAAGTAAACAAGGCTTTAGGTTCCAAACCTACATATCTCTCAATCGAAACAACTAGGTCATAGTCAACCGCTTGCCAAGAGCCATGAGCAACACTTATAGTACATACGGTAAGACTTGGAATGCTCGCCACACTCAAATTTTGTATTCGGCATAGCTCCACTCTACGTTGCTTTTCCTGTACCATTTTGATTAACAATTAATAATATTTAAAACTCTAAATTCTAGAATGTCAATAAATTAATAGACGTTTAATGAAGAAATTTGTGTTAGTGGTTGAAATCACAATCAGAATGATCACTGTTGCACACCACTATATAAAAATTATTCCGATTAGCGCTTTCAAGCTTCACAGCTCATCGTCAGATCGGGAATAGACAGAAAATATGTGAAACCCAACCCTTTACCCCTCTCCTCCACCCTGCTCACCCACAACCAACTAAAAATTAATGACCCTTCCCCACCCCCTAAACTCTGTCTCACCATCTGTACAGTTACATACTTTTCTAGTAAATTCCTTGTGTTTCAGTGTGTGTGTGTGTGTGTGTGTGTGTGTGTGTGTGTGTGTGTGTGTGTGTGTGTGTGTGTGTGTGTGTGTGTGTGTGTGTGTGTGTGTGTGTGTGTGTGTGTGTGTGTGTGTGTGTGTGTGCATCCTTCTAAACTACCCTCTTCCTCTCCACACACGTGGGTCAGTCACACACCCTTATTTTAAAACAACCAATTAGTACTATGAAATATAATTCTTAATCTTATCTATCTGCCCTCTCTCATTTACTTCTTAATCATGTTATAAAATATTTCTTCATTATCAAATTTAATTTTAATATTAATTAAATTGTCTAACCCTTTTTCTCTTTCTTTCAATATTTCTAACTCCTCTCTAAGCTTCCTTTCAACTGTGTTATTTACTACTTTTACAATTTCGTATTCTTCCAAAGGATTAACAAACTTGTGGTTGTCTTCTATGAAATGTCTTGCATATAACGAATTGGTTGTGCTATTACCTTCTCCACGTTTGTGGTCAGACAACCTGCATACGAATTTTCGTCCTGTCTCCCCTAGGTACACTTTGTTGCAGTCTTTACATTTTAATTTATAAATTCCGCTCTTCTGTAATACTGGAATTTTTTCTATATTCTTATTCCTTATCTTATCAAATACCGTTTCACATTTTTTAATAGCTATATCTACTCCATATTTATTAAAACATTTTATAATTTTTCTAGTATGTGAACCTATGTATGTCAATGACCCTGCATAATTCTTTTGTTCTGGTTCAGTTTTAGCTTAGGTCTGACCACAAACGTGGAGAAGGTAATAGAACAACCAATTCGTTATATGCAAGACATTTAATAGAAGACAACCACAAGTTTGTTAATCCTTTGGAAGAATACGAAATTGTGAAAGTAGTAAATAACACAGTTGAAAGGAAGCTTAGAGAGGAGTTAGAAATATTGAAAGAAAGAGAAAAAGGGTTAGACAATTTAATTAATATTAAAATTAAATTTGATAATGAAGAAATATTTTATAACATGATTAAGAAGTAAATGAGAGAGGGCAGATAGATAAGATTAAGAATTATATTTCATAGTACTAATTGGTTGTTTTAAAATAAGGGTGTGTGACTGACCCACGTGTGTGGAGAGGAAGAGGGTAGTTTAAAAGGATGCACACACACACACACACACACTGAAACACAAGGAATTTACTAGAAAAATATGTAACTGTACAGATGGTGAGACAGAGTTTAGGGGGTGTGGAAGGGTCATTAATTTTTAGTTGGTTGTGGGTGAGCAGGGTGGGGGAGAGGGGTGAAGGGTTGGGTTTCACATAATTTCTGTCTATTCCCAATCTGACGATGAGCTGTGAAGCTTGAAAGCGCTAATCGGAATAATTTTTATATAGTGGTGTGCAACAGTGATCATTCTGATTGTGATTTCAACCACTAACACAAATTTCTTCATTAAACGTCTGTTAAGATGTGCAATCGACTACAGGTAATGGACAACAACAATGAGGTAATAAACGACAACAATAAGGGAAGTAAAGTTTTTAAATATCTTAAGTTAAAAGTTAAATTGAAGAGGGTTTTAAGTAAAATATGGTTTAATAAACAATGTCTGGATAATAATGTCATCCCAAAGTGCGCTCAAGTTAAAATTAAAAATAAGAACAGTGTAGCCAAAAAAGTAAAAGAACAAAGCGAGAAGTTGTGGATAAAACTGGAAATAAGGTCACTCTACGGCTTAATCAATAGATATAATAGGGAATTATATGACAGACACATAGAATTATTAAGAATATACTCATATGTAGAGTTAGAAGAAATATTATATAATTTTGGTTTGGGGTACGTAGAAAAGAAATTGGAAAATAAAAATAAAAAAATGGTAGATAAGTTAAATAAATTAATAAGAAAGAACGAAGTAAAAAAGGAACACCTCTCTAAGAATAACTATGAAAAAAGAGTAATAAACCTTACAGAGGTAAATTTCAATACGGAAGAAAAAGAAATGTTAGCGAAAGGCTTAAAATACGCACCGCCACCAGAATTAAATCAAGAAAAAACGATTATTGAATGCGAAAGCATAATACAAAAACTAGGAAATGAAAATGATAAAAAAAGAATAAGGTGGGAAGTAGGGAATGTAGTAGATAAAATATTTAAGAAAAGTTTGTATAATTCAAAGAATGACCAAAAAATCAAAGCAACTGTAACTAAACTAAAGAATAAAATAAAGAAGAATGATATTATAGTTACGAAGGCGGATAAAGGAAATACAATGGTACTAATGAGAAAGGAAGAATGCATAAATAAAACGGAAGAATTTATAAGGGAAGGACCATACGAGGAAATAAAGTATGATTATACAAGTAAGTACCAGTCAAGGATAAAACAAATGATGAAACAGATAACATTTATAGAAGAAAATAAGAAAAAGTATTTATTGGAAAGTAATCCAACAGCACCAACTTTTAAAAGTCAGGTTAAGATACATAAAGAAGGAAAACCAATTAGACCGATTGTTTCTTTTATTAATGCACCTATTTATAAATTATCAAAGGAAGTTAGCAGAATACTGAAAGAGAAATATGAATTTGGGACAAAATACAACATAGAGAATAATGTAAAATTGATAGAAAAATTAGAAAATGTTAGCATTAATGTAAATACAAAATTGATATCACTGGATGTTAAGGACATGTTTACTAATATCACAGTAAATAAAGTTATTAAGTTAATAAACGATAATAATATGGGAGAATACAGGTATAAAAAGCAGTTGATGAAAGTAATTAAAGAATGTGTAAATCAGAATTATTTTAGGTTTAATAACAAGTTTTATGTACAGAAAAAAGGTTTACCTATGGGGTCTTCATTATCCCCTATTCTTGCTGAAATATACATGAATGATTTTGAAAAGCAATTAATAACTTCCACTAAGTATAAAGACAATATAAAATTATGGTCTAGATACGTTGATGATGTATTAGTAATTTGGGAAGGAAGCATAGAAGAAGTGCATGAGTTTATAAAGGAGGTAAATAATAAGGATAAAAACTTATAATTTAAGGAAGAGATAGGAGGTAAGCAAATAAATTACTTAGATTTAAACATAGAAATTAAAGATAATGAGAAACTACAGTTTGGGATATTTAGGAAAGAGTCGTATTCTGATATAATTATACCAAGAGAGTCTTACCACCCATACAGATATAAAATGGCGGCAATCAATTCCTTTTGTTACAGAGCTCAGAAGTGTTAAAAGAGACCGAATCAAAAGATAGGGAGTTAAAAACGATAAAGGGAATTGTAAGGAATAATAATTATAGCACCAAAATAGTGGATAAAGTTATGAAAAGGGTCAACATACAAAAAGCTAAAACAGAACCAGAACAAAAGAATTATGCAGGGTCATTGACATACATAGGTTCACATACTAGAAAAATTATAAAATGTTTTAATAAATATGGAGTAGATATAGCTATTAAAAAATGTGAAACGGTATTTGATAAGATAAGGAATAAGAATATAGAAAAAATTCCAGTATTACAGAAAAGCGGAATTTATAAATTAAAATGTAAAGACTGCAACAAAGTGTACCTAGGGGAGACAGGACGAAAATTCGTATGCAGGTTGTCTGACCACAAACGTGGAGAAGGTAATAGCACAACCAATTCGTTATATGCAAGACATTTCATAGAAGACAACCACAAGTTTGTTAATCCTTTGGAAGAATACGAAATTGTAAAAGTAGTAAATAACACAGTTGAAAGGAAGCTTAGAGAGGAGTTAGAAATATTGAAAGAAAGAGAAAAAGGGTTAGACAATTTAATTAATATTAAAATTAAATTTGATAATGAAGAAATATTTTATAACATGATTAAGAAGTAAATGAGAGAGGGCAGATAGATAAGATTAAGAATTATATTTCATAGTACTAATTGGTTGTTTTAAAATAAGGGTGTGTGACTGACCCACGTGTGTGGAGAGGAAGAGGGTAGTTTAAAAGGATGCACACACACACACACACACACACACACACACACACACACACACACACTGAAACACAAGGAATTTACTAGAAAAGTATGTAACTGTACAGATGGTGAGACAGAGTTTAGGGGGTGGGGAAGGGTCATTAATTTTTAGTTGGTTGTGGGTGAGCAGGGTGGAGGAGAGGGGTGAAGGGTTGGGTTTCACATATTTTCTGTCTATTCCCGATCTGACTATGAGCTGTGAAGCTTGAAAGCTCTAATCGGAATAATTTTTATATAGTGGTGTGCAACAGTGATCATTCTGATTGTAATAAATTAATAAACATTTATAATTAATTGTTGTCAATTACACTTTTATCACTAATATCCAAGCTTTAAAACTAAAGACTAGAGTAGTCCAAATTTTTTCCTCCATAGTTAAAAAAAGTATTAATTTTAACGCGTTTTTACTTTATAATCCAAATAAACTTCCTTACATAAAAAATACTTTTTTTAAGAGGTGTGCATACGAACTACTAATCAAGTCAACTATCAAATTTATCTTTTACATCTGATGAACCGGAGAATAGAACTTAGAACGGAGTTCTAAAAATCAGTAAGAAACATATACTCCCATGAAGTGTTGAATTTAAAAATAGGTACAAGTTTATAAAGTTGAAGTTTTGTTGCTAATTAAACTGGGTTATATGGACTTACGCGAGTTATGAGATCCCGTCTTATACCAGACTGATAGATCTATTCTTTGTTTCTACGTGGTACTGAATTCACAGTATGGTGATAAACATTTGCGAGATGTGTACTGCAGTCAGTTGAGAGCAATGCGATAACATTCCAAGGAAAGTCTTCAGGTGTTTGAAGCAATCTTCGACAGACTAATTAAACTGGCCTATCCTGTAGCACCAGAAAATTTTCGGAGGTTTTTGACGCAGACATTTACTGATGATGTCAGAGATAGTGAAATTTAAGAAGAGTTACGAATGACAATACACCAGAATAGCGCTGACACCTGGTCCATGATCTATAATTATAGGCCGCCAAGTCAGCGTCTGGTTGGGCGTACCATAAATTGCGTGCACTTAAAGACCGCGACGGCACAGAAGATGAAAATGAAGAACAAGGAACAGAGACCCAACGATCGGCATCACAGTGTAAAGGAAGAAAGGGTGGAAGACCAAAGTGATATAAATTTGGAAAACCTGGACATCTACAACGAGATTATCGATCCAGAATTAAAGCATCGGGGAATCGAGCAGTAGTCCGTACACTTGGATATGAGCTGAACAAATGGAGGAACGTATTGCTTGTAGACAATACGCAATTTCTACACTTCAGAAAAACAGCGGGAGCTTTGTAGTTAACGGATTCGTTCAAGAAAGGCCGACACCCAATATGGTTGACACGGATGTCTCGGTTTCCTTTGTGCGCCCTGACGTGATGTCAAATCTCAAACTGCAGCTTGCGAACAGCTACTGCAAAGCTTGTAGAAGTGTTTGGGAATGTGGAGATACACTTACGCCTTGGTCGACTTGAATTTGAACACCAAGCGTTTGTTGCTGATATTATAGATGAAGTAATTCTTAGTGTGGACATAATAAAAGCGTGTAATTTTGTAGCCGTCTTAATAACATTTCTTGAAAATTGGGCAAGAAGAGTCAATGCTCTCCACAACAAATACATCAAACTACCCCGCCAAACTCCAAAAAAATCATCATGGTTAGAATGAAGGTACTACTAGGGGGGGCCAGAACAGTATATTTGAACCCCAGGTAGTCAGCACGCCGGGCATAATAATTACCAGACGTTTACTAAAACCTGACAAAATCGAAAATTTACGTATTAGAGTGTCGAATAGTTTGGATCAGGCTGCCATTCTACAGAGCAATACAGACCTGGGTAAAATTTCTCCTGTGGATTGGGTAGACGGAATGGCACAACGAAGACCAGTATTTCATACACTTCAAAATTAGCAGAGAACGTGAGGATCTGTTGAACTGATCTTCTGACGATCTCTCAAGTGGTGAGGTAAAAGAACCCAGCCAGTTTTCAAATGAATTTTTAAGATTCTTTTGGATTTCGAGGCCACTCATTGGGAAGAGCCTTTCTTGTGCAACATCGCATCAACACAGGGAATGCAACACCGGTACACCCACCTCCTGGAAGACCTGTGTTAACTAAGTAGGAGAAAATGTCTCGATTACTACAGGACATGTTGACAGAGAGAATAATCGAGCCTTCGTCATGTGCTTGACCTTCTCCGGTTGTTTGAAAGCTGGCTTGAACGTCTGCGAGAGTACAACTTCAAGGTACAACATGGTAATGCAGATGGCTTATCCTGAAGGTCGTGCTCGTTCTGACATTGTTCCCGAAAGGAAGAACAGAACACACACAAAATTCAAATCTTCACTATAAATTTCTTGGCAGACGGTTGGAGGACACAAGATTTCTGACAAGAACAGATGACTGATGCGGACACTGGCCGATCTATACTGCAAAAGAGAAGGGGCATCACCCCTCCTCTGGAAAGATATCTGTCATGGTTCTAAAGTGCTGAAGAGCTACTAGGCACAATGGAACTTTCTAAACATAGAGAATGGATTGCTGAACAGGGCTTGGGAAAGTGCAGATGGCAGAGACGAAGTCATGCAACTTGATTCCCAGAATAAAGTGCACTATGTTTTTAAGGAGATGCATGATGGAGCGTCTGGAGGTCGTCTTGGTGTCACTAAAACAATTGAAAAATACGGAAAGGATTATATTGCCTTCATCTTCGCCACGATGTAGAGGAATGGTGTCGGAACTGTGAAATATGTGCTACAAGCAAGGGCCCACAAACCAACAGCGGGGGGAAATGAAATAATATAATATTGGACTGGCATTCGAGAGAATTGCCAAAGATACTGCTGGACCTTTCCATGTCTCGAAAACGGTACATGGTGGTTATAGGCCTAGATGACTATTTTACTAAGTGAGAGGAAGCTTATGCAATTCAAAATCAGGAAAACTTCAAGGTACAAAGTTAACACTGTGGCAAAGGCATTGGTTCACAATTTTTTGTTGTTGTTATGGAGTACCTATGGGAATCCATACGGCTAAAAGGAGGAATTTAGAGTCAGGAGTTAAAAAAAAATTATGTTGACGAGAATCAAACCGACTGGGAACAGTTTATGTACCATTATTCCTAATAGCCTATATGTCATTAGTACACGACACAATCGGCATGACTCCAGCAAAACTGGCTTTTGGGCGGGAGATTCTTCTTCTTGGGGACTTGATGTTCCAGTCGCAGACTCAATGTTCAAAAACGGCAGAAGTATTTCCCGCAATTAGAAAATCAACTACGAGAAATGAATCGCTTGATCAGAGGGTGGCTGTAGATAGCCATTGACAAAATGGAAACAAGATATAACATTCGCAGCAACAGTGTAGGTTTCGAAGAAGGAGATCAGGTTTGGTTGTACAACACGCAGCGCCATCATGGTCGCCCTCCTAAAATTGAAACTATCTTGTAAGGCGTTTATACTGATGCAACGATAATAAACGATGTTGTTTATCGAATAAAACAAGAAGAACAGCAGGAATTCAAGGTCGTCCGCCTAGACCGCTTGGCGAATTATTACTTCAGGGACAGATTGAAAGTTCGCGACGAACAGGCTTAAGGAAGAGCCAGTGAGAAGAAAGACAATTACCAGTCACTTATCACGCGTCAACAACCTAAACTGTTCCGGACCGCACCTGTCGGCGCAGTTTGTTTAAGGCCAGACACTGGCACAGTTTCCAGCGGATTCGATTACGTCTGTAATACCCAAAACTCGACATGTCATGCGGAAAGTGACAGATTATTCTGGAATCTCTGCGAGGTACAAATATAATCATCCCGTGGCGGTCAGTTCAGTTCAGTTACAGCTAGCGATTTTACCAATACGGTTTGCAGTGATTGATACGGTTTATTGAGACGTGATTATTGTGTTAATTAGTGCAAAACTGTGATAAGGTGACATTTATTGTTGGACAAATTTAACTTGAATTATTGTGTAAGAGTGCTTTATAGATTTATAACTGCTGTTTGAGTCTCATTAAAGTTTGTAATTAGTGACTTCATTGGTGTCAGTTATTCTGTTTTCACTGTAGCCACGCCAATCCTCTGTGACAGTCGTAACAATACGTTATAGATTAAATAATTAAATTAATATGAAAAGCATCGTTCGCAAATCATGTGTAAGTGTTTGAGTTATTATGGCTTGCCAGTTTCAACTTCCTCGACTAATTACTACTTATTTCTATAAACAATAGTAGGAACAAGCATTATTTATAATTGTAACAGGATCAATAATTGAACCTATCAGAAGTGGAACTCAGGGTCCGAAGTCTTAAAAGATGGGATAAATCAAAAATAGGTTGAACAATTTCTGAGGAACGAGGATATTAGACGCGATTGCACCAGAAGATTGAAGACCACAGAAGGAGATGGTGTGAACACTTGAATCGCATGCCTGATGTCCGTCTACCGTGGCTGCCTTGGGTTATCACACTACTGGGAAGAGAGAAGTCGGTAGGCCGAGGAGGAGATGGGTTCCGTAACAGGTCTAGGGCCCTAGTCCTTGGAGTGATGATGATGGCAATTTCTACAAGAACAGCATGCTTATACTCTAACCAATAATAACGTAAGGTTTTTCTTCTCGACTTTTTTTTGAATCGTGTCTTCTTCCGTTGATTGTCTCTAGCCCACAATATGTGTTACTTGATTTTTAGTAATAACAAATGTTGTTACTTGTTATTATATTAGGTTGTTGCTAAATTCCTAAAACATTTAGAAATTTTTTAAATAATTAAATATATTTATTTAAATCAAATTTTACTGTGAAGATTGAATAAATTTAGTTTTAATAAATACAGAAATTATTTAAACAATAATACATTTAAAATTGCATGTGTTCAAAAGGATATATGTAAAGTCAAGATACTGTATAAAAGATAACAAAATTTATAGATTGTGTAGTGTGAAAACATACATTTATAAGAATGACATGTGTGAACCATCGATGTATTATACCTATAACACTGGATAGCGCGCTAGGTGGGAGTAAAAGCGCGAAAAACGGTCCGGCGGGAAAGCAGCAGCCCCCCACCGCAACAAGGCAAGAAGGCGTCACTGAGCACAAGTTTACACATTGTATGCAGCCGTGCTTCCGTGCTTTGTTAAGTAGATACTTAATTCAGTTCGGAAATTTTGTCCATGTTTGTTAACGAAACTGTTATATGATTTTGATTCTTTAATTGTATGTAATTTTGATTATTGTTACAGTTATAGTTGTAGAGAGACTATTCGATTATTTTAATAGCAGGGACCCATTTGAGCAGCACTTCAAACAGCAAATAAAGAAGATGAATTTAGAAAATGACAATAAAGTGTTACATAACTTTTTCGGCATATTTAACGACGTTAAAAATTGAAAATATTCAGGTTCTGCGGCACCCTAGGAAAACATTTTTGCCAGTGGATTTATTACAAACGCAATAAAGATTCTGTCAAACAGATTATTAAACGATTTACAATTTAAGTATATTTTGACTTACCAGTTTTCCTGCTATTTTCCTGCTTAAGATCTCGAGGGGGACATAATAACAATCCTAATGTCAAGAAGTTTCAATACAAGTTTTCTCAAGATCATTTGGACCTGTTATTTTCCTGCTTAAGATCTCGAGGGGGACATAATAACAATCCTAATGTCAAGAAGTTTCAATGGGCCTTGAGGAAACTTATGTTCAGTAATAGCGTTAAAGCCTCTGACAAAAGCAACTGTTTGAGCTTTGACCTGACATTCCAAAACTGTTATGAGTTTTTTAGAAGTTGAAGAAACAGTGGATTTAAACTCAGTCAACGTCAATGAAGAAGACGTTGGAAACATTAAATGTCTGCTGGAAAATAACAACTCTTATTATAAAGATAATATTCTTTTCTACTTGTCTGGGTTCATTGTCAGAAAAGTTAGTTCTAAGTTGAAATGTGAAGAATGTATAAGACTGCTGATAGCCGATGACAGCAACCTTCGCCCTTACACCCATTTTGTTGATTATATTTCAAGAGGAAATTTTGTCAGGGCTTCCTCAGATATAATTAGGGTAGTAAAATTTATGTACTTCCTTTTGAACAATAAACAAAACATTGAGAAAAACATTATAGATACAGAACAGATTATTATATTGGTATATTAGCGTGTACAACCTTTACTAATAACATATTGAAAGGCCATACTTCTAAGAATGATTATGGTGAAGACACTCATGAAATTAGATTAGTTATGTTAATAGGAAGTTTATTTAACAAAATTTTATGTTTTAGCATAGCTAAAGAAAAGACATCATCAGCTATGGTTTCGAAACTTGGTGTGGGTCAAAAATTAAATAAGTTCGTTTTGTTTAGCAATGTTTAGCCCAGCATTGCAATATGCTATTCATAATCAAAGATCCTGAAGTTTTATAACAAATGTAATATATTTTGATTGGAAATAGTATGATATATTGTAATTAAATGCAGATATTCTGTAAACTAAGATTTTGTTTGTAAATAATCATCAATGTAAAAAATGTAAAACTATGTAATAAACAATTACGTTTTCATTACTAAATTCTTGTTTAGTCAGTTTCCTCCTTTGTTTTATTAAAAAAAAACTATCATAAAAAGAGGTAGTTATTACACCCTAACAAACCTGTATAGTTAGCGAAAATATGTATGCATAACTTCGGTAAGTTGTTTGTTGTTCATAGATCAGCACCGATGAAAAAAATATACGAACTTCTACTATGAACAACAGAAATTAAATTTATATATTTTACATTATTTTTAAATTTGTATCAAGTGTTCCATTTAATCTGATGAATAAAAAATACAAAATTTTTATAACAAGACTTTTTATGGGACGATCAAATCGGTTAAACTAATGTTAAGATAACACTGTGAGTATACAAGCGAAGTGGCTTTTGCCTTGATGTGGTGGGGCGAGCGTCGAGTTGAGTGGACCGAATTCAGTACACGCAGACGGCAATCCAGTGTTATACATTATAAGTAAACTCTTATTAAGGGGTTGTTATTTAAAATTATTATGTTTATTTGTTTACAGTAATTGTACTAAAATAATAGTTAAATTCCGTTTAAAGCCACACGGGTTGTCTACTCTATTTGTAATAAAATGAAAACGCGTGTGTTTACAATTAACTTGAAGTAAAATAAAAGAGTGGTTGTTGTTTAAATTTAAATTCGTGGTTAAAATATTAAAAGTCTCATTAAAACAAAATTCATCTATGGGTGAAGTGTTCTTTTGAGATAACTCAATGTTGAGAATGGTTATTTCTACTTGAAGGTGACTAATGTAGTAAAGTACTTTACCATACAACATTCAAAGTTACTCACAGTGTTTACAATGGTTTAATTATACTTGTTTTTTAAAGAATTCGCTTGTATTAAATAAATATATAATGAAGTTGATTATATTTAAATGCTAGATTAACTTAAGTTAAAACATGAAGTATAGCAGTTGATTGCTTGATGATAGTTCTCGTCTGGTTGAAACTGGTAGTAGAAACTTCTTCTGATTGCAGGTAGTCTGAGTATGTCAAGTCCCGTAAAGTCTGGACAATATTATAAACAAACATATACTTTTACGTACCTGATTGTGGTTACTTGAAGTTCACTAAACTGTCAACTCAGCTTACAATCATCAACTCCCTTTGGTTGCAAGGTTATGTTACCTTGTTTGTATCTTAGTGGGCGCCACACGGATTTATTCAGGGAAAATCCCGTGTAAAACCCACACATAAAAATTACTAGATGAAAAGAAAATTTAAAATAGTTGAGTACTACTTTTTGGCAATGCTGTTCCAATATGTTAGACACAACAGAAGGTTGTTTAAGTTTATTAAAAGAAAATATTTAATTATTCAAAAAAATAAATCAAATCAGGTGATGCTGTTAATAATGGGTTTATTTGCACCCTTATAGTGAATTCAAAAAATACACATAAGGTAAACATACAAAGTTGTACAATTAAAAGTTAGTTATTTTATATGCCTCATACGGCTTGCTCAGAACATGAATTATAAATCTGGTTAAGTCCAGATACTATTTATTTTTAATATGAAAATTATTATTATGATAATTATTATTATTATTATTATTATCTCAGTTGTGAATTCTTTGAGACACGAAAGAAAACAATTATGCCTACACAATATCCAATAATACAATTGATCAACTAATTTTTAGGTTACTTTTACCAAGTAATTGAAAAAAAAACGATCTATTGAAAGATCGTGCGTTTCATCAACGCTTGCTTTTTTAATGACAATATTTATCAATTGAGAGCCCTTACAACTAACATATAGCTTACTTACTAATAACAAATTTGAATAATAAATCGAAACGTGGTGTAATCTTAAATAATGTTTTTTGTGTTTTGCGTCAGTACAGGTTATGGTAGCAAAAATACAAGTTATTGCACTCAGATCAAGATTAATAATAATTGCACTTTTACCTTCAGAGTTTTAATTATTTAATTAAAACCTTTTATCACTTAAGTAATCGGATTATAATGATTACTTGGTTTCGGCACTAATTCGCACAAGAACAGAATAATGCGATCCTCTTCTGATTAAAATGGATCGTGAATAATGACAATAAATTATTTTCTGTTTGTCATTCCCGCACAAAATTAAAATAAACTGCACTTAAACACTGTTGTTGGTTGAGGATGAACTTGAAGTAAAATTTCTTGTTGTTAAACCATTGGTTCCGATGTACAATGTAACTGACGCTAAGTGTTATTAAAAAACGTAGCGGTGACGGGCGTACGTCTGTTCTGCTTGCTAGTTAGTAAAGGTCTCTGTCAAAATTCGCTGGTTTGTCTTTATATACCCCTCTCTTGGATCGGGCTTAGGTAAAATTGTTATTTAATAACTAATTTTCTTATTGGTCCAGGCAGGTGGGACGAGGATGACGTATCACTTTTTGGCAGTTGATAACGGTTTTTCTAACTGTCAAATGTTGAGATGATTGACAGGTCGCTTCTGTCGTCATTGTTATTATTATTCGTACCCAGATTCCTGATGTACATTTTTAAAATGATGCTAACAGTTGTAACACGCTTAATACCGTCACGATTGAGTTGATATTATTATCAAATTAAAGATTGTTTTGTTTCCTTTAAATTGATATCACTCGATCTCGAATTACTTTCACTTTAACCGACATTGTTAAAAACCAACGTTCGGGTACATTATTCTTACTGTCGTCTGCTCTTTATGAGTCGCCGATGTTACACTTTTGGTTAACCTTGCTCGTATCCACATAACATTTTATTAATCAAATGTTTATGCGCGAACACCATTAATGCTGTACTGACGTTTTTGCTGAATCCTACTTGTACACCTTAATTCTATACATTGTAATAAATGATCCTACTGACTATGACATTTCGTTTCCCGTTAGTTTGTTTTAAGCTACTATTTACAATTAAAATTATGACTAAACCTATTGTTTTAATAACATTTCTTGTTATGTCAATGCATAACCATAGTTTTTGTGCATTTTAGTTTGCACTGGTGATAATCATCGATAGTCATTTTACTGACTAATGTTTGGTCTAAGTTTGCTAAGGCGTATCGTCTACATTGAAATTTGGCCTTAATAATGCCTATTGGTTCTCAATTCGGTAAATTATGGAGACATCTTATTTGTATAAGATTCTCTTATATAAATAGCTCTCTTTCTAACAAGTATATTTGATGCTGAAATACATCTTAGTTCCTACAATATCGCCATTGTTAACATTGGTTTTGGCATTCATTATCTACTGTTCATTGTCACATCTATTATCAGCCAAAATGCTGATTTTGCTTTCACAGTATTTAACTGCTCATTAGTTTATTTTTTGTTTATAAATGACATTCGGTTTACATCAACCATTTACTGAATTGACAGTTGAATTTAAATTTATTCTGTCCATCAGTTCGTTTTAGTCTCAGTCTAGTTGTAGTGTCAAACAGCTATTGGGTTACTGTTTCACATGGTACTTCTGCTTTATTCTTCTCTCTTGGTTTCTTCTCTCTTGTTTATTTCGACTATTCTATACCTATTTACATGGTTATTCTGTTTTTATGAAATCTGATAACATACACTTAGGTTAGGTGACATCTTGTGATGTTACATATACACCCTCTTTAAAATTGATCATTTGAAAAATTTATATTTTGTAAAATTATCAATTCATGTCAGTTTCTTAGTATACTTCAATAAAAAATTTTCTCTTGTATTCTCTGATTTTTTAAACATATTATTGGTGTATTACTCTAGGTTGGCTTTTTATACAATGGTACAATTCTTAATTTACTAGTATTTTCAAGCTGCTTACTCTCTAAGTCATTTAACTATAATTGATCTTGTTTCTCAAGTTAACTATTCCCTGTTTTATTCACATTCTACTTTCTCATCACATATCTTTGCATTCGTGATCATTTTGATGGTTATTATAATTTATACCTCACAGATTCTTTCATAATATTCCTTGATATAATAAAACAATATAATTCCCTAACTGTAGTAGAGGTTTTGGAATCAGGGTGGCTCACTATGGCTAACATCCTCTGCCGTTCCTCACTACATATTCTCAGATTCAGAGGCATTACTCTTCTCTGTCTGAGTAACAAATAAACATTGCACCTGGCAATAGTTGCACTATCACAACTCAAAAAAAATATCACATATCATTCATATTCAATAATATAATATATTCACTATACTATTCAAGGTATCAGAGGTTTTTATTTAGATCACATTTCTATCTTTATACTTGCTAACATACTTTCTTCCTTACAGGTAATTACTTCTTTTAGACTTGATGTTTTTTACCTATGCTTTTATCAGCTATTTAGTTACTTATGTATTAGTTAACAATTTGTTGTGGTTCATTTAAATATTTTTAAGATTATACACTTGTTTTGATGCTTATAGTACTTATGCATCTGTTTGTTCTATCTAGAGTTTACAATATATTTTTGTTTTCACCATAGTCCATTAAATTTTTCTTAACGAGTTATATTCATCCTGAATTATCAGGCTTACATTGTTTGTATACTAAATGGTTTTTTCTTTTCTTTTTTTTCTGATGTTCTCTGACATATTCTTATGATGTATAATGGTTGATAATTGACAAACATTTTTCTTTCCTTTCATTTCATTATAACAATAGTTATTCTTACAATTAACAATCTTTGTTATTTTTCTTCTCTACTCCTTCAAGTGATGGTGGTTTTCACTTATTCTGGATGATTTTATATACTATATACTATGTTGTAATTACAATTTCATTTGACAATATACTAATATCTAATTTCATAGACATTCTTGGGGTTTTCATGGTTTGATTCACAAATATTATTTTTTCTTTCCTTACATTCCATAATAATGTCCTTCTTTTTATTTTACACACTTTGTTATACTGCCTCTCTACTCCTTCAAAGGTTAGTTGGGTGAACCTTTATTCTGGACGATTTTAATTTAACATTTGAGTTTTATGAGAGGTATACAATAAACATTTTATAAACATTATGTCATATAGAATATTCATCTGGATACATATTTTTCTCTAGGTATAGTACAGTAATTGTATTTTCTTATTAAATCATTTGATTGACCTTATATAATTTTCTATCCCTTAGGGTGATAGATCTGGTAAATTTTCACCAGTAACAAATGGTTTGGATTACATCTTAAATCTACACACTTTTGTAACTTGATAAGGCAAATTGACTAGTTATAGCTAATTAGTCACCTTCAACATTTTTGGTAGTTTAACAACAAATGATTTTGTTTATAGTAGTGTTTTTTTTTTGTTTTTTTTTTTGTTTTTTTTTTTTAAATATATATATTTTATCTTTTATACCATAAACGTTTGGGTGAGGAATGTTGCTTCCTATTACATCTTATCCATCCTTAATATTAATAATTTTTTACTAGTTCATATTCATGGGGTTATTTGTGCTCTTCCACTCTATTCCTATCATGCGGTTCTTCCACTTGGCGGCTACTAGATAGTCGTTGGCTCCCCGTTTCCTTGCCTTCTTCCTCTCATCATCTTTGGTATTCCTGTGTTCGTTGTACTCTGGGCCTTGGCTATTATTGATATCTAGCCCTTCTTCTAATCTGGGTTGACCTTTGTTCTCCTGGTTGGACTCTTCCACCGCTTGGTCCCTCTCTTTCCGCATTTCCCTTATTCTTTGGGCGTACCCTTCAATAAGCTGGTCCAGTCGTTCTTGATCATTTTCCTTCTCCCTGTGAAGCCTCTTTCTTCTAGGAGTATTCGCCTTAAATACCTCATTGTTTATGACCTTCTCCGTCATAACATAGTCAATGGCATGTAACGTTGTTTTAATCGTTCCGTCATCTGGGTCATTACTTAAATGGTTTAATGATCGGTTATGCATTAAGGAATCGATTGATTTTGTTTGGTGTATTTTATTTGGTGGTATATTTAATTTAATCGGATTCTTATTTAATTTTTTACCCACGGTTTTATGGTGATTTATTTTTAATATTTTTATGAAGTCTTGCTTATACTTCTCCCCGTTGATTCGGGCTCTATGACGAATAATTGGGTTGTCCACGAAGTTAATTAATCCACTCCTAGTCATTTCTAATATTTCCTTTGTAATCCTTGTCTTCTTAGAGCGTATTATTCTTTTTATCTTTGTCTCTTTCTCTCCTGTCTTCTTAATTATCTTGTTCCTTACATTTTTAATGATAGTTCCTTTCTGCTGAATGTTCTCTTCATTCCTATGGTGTGTATCCTCAGGCACCAATGCTTTCGAGTCTTCTTTATCCTCAGTTTGGTTATCAGTGTCTTTGAATGGTATACTTAATTCTTCCATGGATTCATCATTTGATACTTCTCCTATCTCTGAGTTGTCATCGTCCTTTCCTTCTTCATTATTCTCCGGCTCTGGACTCATTTGTTCCATGTTTTTGTCTTCGGATACCTTCCGTTCTTCTCCCCACTTCCGGTTATTCATGTCATCCATTTTTTTGCTAATTTTCATTAAGGTGGTGTTCAATTCTTTTCTAATGGCTTGACAGTTATCGTCGATTTTACTGTTCAGCGCGTCCATAGACTTATGAGTATCGTCTATCCTTTTATTTAGGTCCTCCTTCAGCGATTCCACATTTTTACTGAGCGATTCCAGGTTTCTATTTAAGACCCGATGGTCCTCCCTTATCGACTCTATATTTCTATTTAACACCTCGACATTCCTTTGATTTTCTTCCCGGGATTTCTTACCATCTTCCTGTAATGCTTCCATATTTTTATTCATTGATCGACTATCTTCCTGTAATGCTTCCATATTTTTATTCATTGATCGACTATCTTCCTTAATCTGTCCGAATTGTTCCATCATCATCCTCATCATGTGATCCCATCTCGTCTCTTCGGATGGTCTGCCTGGTTGGTCGTTGACAATCATTTCCATCTCTGGTTCTACTTGAGGTGTTTCGTCGGTACTAGTCTCGATATTGTTGATTGTAATAATTCCTATCTCGTCTGTGGGTTGCTCTTCGTATGTATCTGCATCCCGTTGCATCTCTCCTACCCTACTGTCCTTATATCTTGTATCGTACTGATGGGTGTGCGGCATGTTAATTTTTTCGTGTCTACCGGGCTAATATAAAATATAAAAAATATATTTATTTAATATTTTTTAAGCCACACTAGTTGGTGCGCCAATTTATAAGTAAACTCTTATTAAGGGGTTGTTATTTAAAATTATTATGTTTATTTGTTTACAGTAATTGTACTAAAATAATAGTTAAATTCCGTTTAAAGCCACACGGGTTGTCTACTCTATTTGTAATAAAATGAAAACGCGTGTGTTTACAATTAACTTGAAGTAAAATAAAAGAGTGGTTGTTGTTTAAATTTAAATTCGTGGTTAAAATATTAAAAGTCTCATTAAAACAAAATTCATCTATGGGTGAAGTGTTCTTTTGAGATAACTCAATGTTGAGAATGGTTATTTCTACTTGAAGGTGACTAATGTAGTAAAGTACTTTACCATACAACATTCAAAGTTACTCACAGTGTTTACAATGGTTTAATTATACTTGTTTTTTAAAGAATTCGCTTGTATTAAATAAATATATAATGAAGTTGATTATATTTAAATGCTAGATTAACTTAAGTTAAAACATGAAGTATAGCAGTTGATTGCTTGATGATAGTTCTCGTCTGGTTGAAACTGGTAGTAGAAACTTCTTCTGATTGCAGGTAGTCTGAGTATGTCAAGTCCCGTAAAGTCTGGACAATATTATAAACAAACATATACTTTTACGTACCTGATTGTGGTTACTTGAAGTTCACTAAACTGTCAACTCAGCTTACAATCATCAACTCCCTTTGGTTGCAAGGTTATGTTACCTTGTTTGTATCTTAGTGGGCGCCACACGGATTTATTCAGGGAAAATCCCGTGTAAAACCCACACATAAAAATTACTAGATGAAAAGAAAATTTAAAATAGTTGAGTACTACTTTTTGGCAATGCTGTTCCAATATGTTAGACACAACAGAAGGTTGTTTAAGTTTATTAAAAGAAAATATTTAATTATTCAAAAAAATAAATCAAATCAGGTGATGCTGTTAATAATGGGTTTATTTGCACCCTTATAGTGAATTCAAAAAATACACATAAGGTAAACATACAAAGTTGTACAATTAAAAGTTAGTTATTTTATATGCCTCATACGGCTTGCTCAGAACATGAATTATAAATCTGGTTAAGTCCAGATACTATTTATTTTTAATATGAAAATTATTATTATGATAATTATTATTATTATTATTATTATCTCAGTTGTGAATTCTTTGAGACACGAAAGAAAACAATTATGCCTACACAATATCCAATAATACAATTGATCAACTAATTTTTAGGTTACTTTTACCAAGTAATTGAAAAAAAAACGATCTATTGAAAGATCGTGCGTTTCATCAACGCTTGCTTTTTTAATGACAATATTTATCAATTGAGAGCCCTTACAACTAACATATAGCTTACTTACTAATAACAAATTTGAATAATAAATCGAAACGTGGTGTAATCTTAAATAATGTTTTTTGTGTTTTGCGTCAGTACAGGTTATGGTAGCAAAAATACAAGTTATTGCACTCAGATCAAGATTAATAATAATTGCACTTTTACCTTCAGAGTTTTAATTATTTAATTAAAACCTTTTATCACTTAAGTAATCGGATTATAATGATTACTTGGTTTCGGCACTAATTCGCACAAGAACAGAATAATGCGATCCTCTTCTGATTAAAATGGATCGTGAATAATGACAATAAATTATTTTCTGTTTGTCATTCCCGCACAAAATTAAAATAAACTGCACTTAAACACTGTTGTTGGTTGAGGATGAACTTGAAGTAAAATTTCTTGTTGTTAAACCATTGGTTCCGATGTACAATGTAACTGACGCTAAGTGTTATTAAAAAACGTAGCGGTGACGGGCGTACGTCTGTTCTGCTTGCTAGTTAGTAAAGGTCTCTGTCAAAATTCGCTGGTTTGTCTTTATATACCCCTCTCTTGGATCGGGCTTAGGTAAAATTGTTATTTAATAACTAATTTTCTTATTGGTCCAGGCAGGTGGGACGAGGATGACGTATCACTTTTTGGCAGTTGATAACGGTTTTTCTAACTGTCAAATGTTGAGATGATTGACAGGTCGCTTCTGTCGTCATTGTTATTATTATTCGTACCCAGATTCCTGATGTACATTTTTAAAATGATGCTAACAGTTGTAACACGCTTAATACCGTCACGATTGAGTTGATATTATTATCAAATTAAAGATTGTTTTGTTTCCTTTAAATTGATATCACTCGATCTCGAATTACTTTCACTTTAACCGACATTGTTAAAAACCAACGTTCGGGTACATTATTCTTACTGTCGTCTGCTCTTTATGAGTCGCCGATGTTACACTTTTGGTTAACCTTGCTCGTATCCACATAACATTTTATTAATCAAATGTTTATGCGCGAACACCATTAATGCTGTACTGACGTTTTTGCTGAATCCTACTTGTACACCTTAATTCTATACATTGTAATAAATGATCCTACTGACTATGACATTTCGTTTCCCGTTAGTTTGTTTTAAGCTACTATTTACAATTAAAATTATGACTAAACCTATTGTTTTAATAACATTTCTTGTTATGTCAATGCATAACCATAGTTTTTGTGCATTTTAGTTTGCACTGGTGATAATCATCGATAGTCATTTTACTGACTAATGTTTGGTCTAAGTTTGCTAAGGCGTATCGTCTACATTGAAATTTGGCCTTAATAATGCCTATTGGTTCTCAATTCGGTAAATTATGGAGACATCTTATTTGTATAAGATTCTCTTATATAAATAGCTCTCTTTCTAACAAGTATATTTGATGCTGAAATACATCTTAGTTCCTACAATATCGCCATTGTTAACATTGGTTTTGGCATTCATTATCTACTGTTCATTGTCACATCTATTATCAGCCAAAATGCTGATTTTGCTTTCACAGTATTTAACTGCTCATTAGTTTATTTTTTGTTTATAAATGACATTCGGTTTACATCAACCATTTACTGAATTGACAGTTGAATTTAAATTTATTCTGTCCATCAGTTCGTTTTAGTCTCAGTCTAGTTGTAGTGTCAAACAGCTATTGGGTTACTGTTTCACATGGTACTTCTGCTTTATTCTTCTCTCTTGGTTTCTTCTCTCTTGTTTATTTCGACTATTCTATACCTATTTACATGGTTATTCTGTTTTTATGAAATCTGATAACATACACTTAGGTTAGGTGACATCTTGTGATGTTACAATGGTGTAAACTCACGGAACAAAGCCACAAGTTTACAAGTTCTGACGACTAACAAAATTGTAATTACCGTTAATACCGGCTGTTTCTGGCTTACATTATAATAATATCAACAACAAAGTTTGACGTCTTTATAGACGTTTAACAAGGACCGTCGGTCTATTGACCAACACAATCAAAAAGGGCGAAGAAAATGATTTTATAAAAGAACCATCTGTGTCAGAAAATTAATTCTAAACATCTTACATCCAATAAAGAGAATGGATATATTAATCTAATAAATGAAATCTTAATACATGTATAGCTGTGACACGCACACATACAAATACACACACACACACACACACACACACATATATATATATATTATACAGTATATATGTAAGTGTGTATATGTGCATATGACGAAACATGTGTATGTGGGTGTATATACATGTGTATATGTATTTGAACATATACAAACGTACAAAACGTAAAATAAATGTGTAAATTTTATGTTTATACTATATCATGTTGTATAATATATGTGCATGAGTATCACTGCATCAGTAGTAGTGAGATTACAAAGAGAAACGTAACTTTCATTTGTACACAGATACTTCGACAGTAACACGTAGCCAGGAATGGGCGAAAATGTAGTGGTACTGAGATGTAGTCACGTACAGCATGAAAGTGAAGGGTGAAATCAACTCAACGTCTATTTCCAACGTTTCACCTAACGACCCTTTCTGCATAGTCACGCAGATCATCACTAATTAGTGTGATTTAGTTTTATTATGCTCATTGCCTACCTCATAACACGTGTATATTATTGCGCATTGTTAGGATATATTTAAAGTTGATTAGGTTTCGAGTCGTTGCCAAAATAGGAATAACCATTTTTTTCGGAGTTTGTTGTAATTAAATAACACATTGCCAACTTACAATTGTAATACAACATCTGTTGCATGATCAACGCTCTCGAGTATTTCCTGAGTTGGTATTTCTCATGCGAAGTGCTGCTGGTTTAAGGAATCGGATATATGTTTTTTAAAAGAAGAAGTGGACTGTATAAATTTGAGTTGACTAGCCGTTTATTGAATAAATTACATAATAAAGCGCATGGCCCATGCAATTACGTATGGCGTACATTGCCAAGATAAATAACGATAGAAGAATGAAAATTGTATAAAGAAGTTAAGTAAATAATTAAATTTCACATCGCCGTGGCTAGCAAATAGAAAAATAGTATTGAGCGAATGAAGGCTGAGGTTTAGAACTTCTGTCGAAGCTCGCAGTTAGCGAACTGTACTTTAAGCTGATGATGTAATTGCGTGGGCTGGTTGCGCACGGGTATAATGAACACATACAAAGATTTAACATACTGGCCGCCCAAAATCAGGCGATTTTGACATAGGTTACAGTATGAAAAGTTGCTTGAAACAATGTACGTATACATTAACAAGTTACGAACCTGAAATGTGTGATAATACATAGTATAATTAATATTGGCGCATCGATAGATGACCCATTAGATAGCATAAATACAATATTGATCAATACTCATCGAATAATATATAATAATAAAATACAAATGCTAGAACGTCTGATGACACATAATAATAATAACGACAATATACCCAAATTCAATAACAATGATACATGGCAATGAATAACACATAGTAAGTAGCATTACACAATAACTAATAGAAATCCAAAAAAAATCAGTAATAATAACATGACAATAAGTGCATAATAAACAATATTACATAATAATACAATGGCAATATATACAAAAAATTCATGACAATAATAGCACAATAGAAATATACCCAAAAAATTCATGATAATAATAGCACAATAGAAATATACCCAAAAAATTCATGATAATAATAGCACAATAGAAATATACCAAAACAATTCATGATAATAATAGCACAATAGAAATATACCCAAAACATTCATGATAATAATAACACTGCACCAAACAGTACACATTAACTGACATCACACTGACGAAAAAACACTTAAAATATTTACTAATGCACATATAAAAAGCGTACATTAATTTGGTATAAATATAGTACGTGTCCTTTCTATCTTTCCTCTCTTTATTTATTTAATATGTTAATTTCTTAAATATCTGGGTTTACTAGATATAGTAATATCGTTAATTATGACTGTCAGATATTTTGTTTTCATAACAATAGTTAAACTCACCCTATCTCTACTTCATTATCTCTAATTGAGTGCACTCCCATTACCTGTTTCAAAGTTCAATTCACATTGTAATCAGCAATCATAATTAGAGCGTTTTTCTTTCCTGTAGTGTACGGTATATCGTGCAGTTCAGTTCTTTTTCGTTTATACACGCATACCGCAAGAATAGAAAGACTATTCACCGCTATTGTTATTTTACTTTGTGCTTATTTCATGTGTTTATTTTATGTGTTTAACGTTTGTTGGAATATTATTGTTAAGTTTAGGACTGCCTAGAAAATCACCAAAGTGTTGCTTACAACAGGACATTTACAACGCACAAGGACAAGGTCAGTAAACGCTTAATATTTATGTATTGTTGATTACATGAGAATAAAGCCTTTTAACTTTTTAGTTTGACAATATACAGTCCACTGCAAATAAAAAAGAACCCCACAATGACTATCTTATCTCTATATTTAGTCTAAAAGTGTTGGTGTCAATGAAACTTATGTATGTAGGGAGTTATTCAAAAATTCCGCTCAGGCCTAGTCTGCCTTGCAGAGATTTATAGAAAATTCGTGTATAATTCTCTTCTCTTTGGTATCGGATAATTCCGCAACAAGCGCTGCAGTTCCAAAACAAACGGAATTTACAGGTTAACCCACCGCGTACGGTGATTAATTATTATACACTCTGTCTGTTTAATTCTTATTCCCACTTCATTAAATAATACCCAAATAATAAGATCTCGAAATTATACAATGTTTCTTTATTAGATCAAATATTTTAACATTCAATAAAGTGGTTTTTACTTGATATACGAAAGGCTATACGTTGAGTTAATCGATTATTAATCGATACAAGATTTTATTTTAAATTTAGTTATAGTTTCTTTTTTTTATTTAATTTAGATTCAGGGTGTGAAGGTTCTTTTAACTGCAGGGAAGATTAAAAATAGATAAATAAGAATGCAAAATATTACAAAATTAAAGTGTCGTTGTGTTTAATATTATTTATATAATTGAAATTTACCGTGCGAAGTACCATATGACTGAGGAAGGCTGTTGCTGCTAATCTCGGTAGTAGTCGTTCCGTATCAAATACAGATGAGATGATGTTCTCTATTCTTGTCTTCAAAGTTGTAATAAAGTGGAATCCTTGGTCCTGGTTGATGCAGAAATACCGCTCCCTTTGTTCACCAACGGCCAAACTTGTGATTACGTGCTTCGGCAAACTCTGGATCCAATTACGTTTTTCAACTGTATGACGTAAACTGAGATGTCCAATGCTTTAATGGTTATGATATTTTCGCTTGGTTGTAGGATTAACTCTTTACAAGGTAGTTCTTTATCTGGTTTTATTATTTCATTACATTAATATCCGTTTCATGATCTGATATTGGGTAATCCACGTCATTACTTTGAATTCAATTACTTCTGATAGTTTTGTATTCTACAATTATACAATTTGGTTAAGGTTTGTTCAGCCAAAGTCCGGCAATTAATCATTCATTTATTGTGAATGTTATTAGATTAAATAATTTTGATTAATTTAATTTTTATTGACCATCTTTCTTGGTTTAATCTCTTCTCGATCATGTCATAAATTTCAATAATCAAAATCAACAACTTATACAAATTTTTGTCGTCCCTAGCAACTAATTTTTTTATTCTTATTCACTGTTTTGTTATATAGTGATAATTCCATATATTAATTTTCCATCCATCAAAATAATTCCTTATTAAACTTCCATTATTAAAATATAATCTTATTTATTGCTTGTTTACTAATTTCTATATCTTCTGCTAGTTTTTTACTCTTAGTCTGTTTCTTCTAATAATTATTATTTTTCCCGATATCAAACGTTATCAATCGATATCATTGCACTATGGCATTATCTTAATTCGTTTATATTGCGTTTGTTTATTATTTATTATTAATTATTATTGGGTTTTTTCTAACTCATTGAATTATATTCATTAATTATTATTAACTTCCTTACCTAACCTTTCTATTCTGAGTTGTTATATAGTGTTATTGGCTGTTAGGCCTTTTATTATATTTGGATCTACTTTTGAATTTAACTTGTTAACAACTATAGCCTTTTTATACAAGTTTACAAACATAATCAACCTTTAACTACGTACATGTACACAAATAATTATCTTTGTGATATCTAACAACAACTTTATCTTGACCTATGGATCACACATAAGCAAAATTGAATTTAATTAATACTAACTAACTGATTTCCATCACCTTTCTACAACAGTAAACAAATAATACATATTGCTTCATTATTTGACATTGCATCAATAAGTAAGCTTCATAAGATAACACCAACTTTAACATAATATTTATGATAACAACATAACATTATACAATTCAGAATCATTATTTTAAATTAACTTGTAACGTGTATTATTGACTCATTTTTAACTATTTTCACCGTCATTTACTTTAACACAGTCGATATTAGTTTCTTTCTTATAACTCTTATCAGTATTTTTGATTTATTTACTTCTCACTAAACATTGAGATTTCTCACTATTGTCTATAGTACATGTTTATATTTTATTACTATTACTACCTTGCATTCTTATTATTTTCATATAATGATAAATTTATTTATCTGACCCTTGTATTAATATGGGATATAGATATTTATTTCTCTATTCTATTTTTAATATTTTTATTTATGTAACGTTGAGGACCGCATTTCTGTTGCGTTACATATGCTTCCCCTCTTAAATAAGTTTAATTTACCTGAATGTTATTTAGGTCAAGTAAACTTATATCTTGTACATGCCTTTTCTTTATATCACTTTTTATGGTCAACTTGTATTCACAATTCTTTATTTAATGACACTTCATTACTCATTTTAACATTCTTGGTTATATATCATTTTTTTTAAACAGTTTTTTTTTCGATAGTTGGTTACAATATTCAATGAAACTTTAGATTAACTTCTACAATCACTACAATCACTGTATTTCTCCATTTTTCTTCTGTCAGCTATTTTCCTTCTGTTTTCTTCGTCATTCTTTTCTGAAATTTGATGTCATTCTTCGCTACGATTCTAATATTCCTTAAATATTTAATTTCCCTAACAATCCCTAATATGTCAGTTGGTACAGTTCAGAGAGGCACTTGTGGCTACATATACTCTGCTGGCCATACTTCACTTCAATGTAGTACTGCTGGAATTCATCTACAGTCAGCTATAAAATATAATAATATCATAAAAATCTTCTTAATTAATTAATAATAAACATCTTGGGAATTCTTTATCTTGTTGCGTTTTATATTTACTTATTTATATCTTTTATACTTCGTGATTCCATTTTATTTTCCTTAATCATTTTCTGATAACATTTCTTATAGTCATTATCTGTAATTAATCTTGATCTTCTTTTTTGTTGTGACAGTAAATCTAAGTATTAATTCTTCATTTGTTCTTATATTTCCAAGAATTTCTAAATCGTAATTGTTTTAATTATTGTTATTACTTAAGTTCAGTGTAATTATAGTCATTAACTCAACCCTTGTTCTTCTTATTTTATTTTATTATTTTGTCTGGTTACATTACAATGAATTATGCTATTAAACTTTTTTTTTCCGGCATGTATTTTAGATTATATTGGTTTTTATTTTATTATTTTGCATAGGTACTTCTTGATATAAAAAATTTCTTTTATCTTGGGGTTTCATTATTCCTTATTTAGAATATTTCTTTGTAGACAAATAGTAATATTTCTCATTTCCTTCTGTAATCTTGGGGTTTTATTAACTCTTCTTAATACCTTCTTCATAAACATATAGTTAGACGTACTTACTTCCTTTTGAATGTTGCGTTTACTATTTAAATAATTTTGTTCAAAAAGTTTTTTTTAGTAAGTTGTTCTTACAATTTTTTGGAATTTTGGGATTTCATTTAAATCATATTGTTTCTGAATAAATTATTATTAAGTTGTTCTTAAAATTTTTTGGAATTTTGGGATTTCATTTAAATCATATTGTTTCTGAATAAATTATTAGTAAGTTTTTCTTAAAATTTTTTGGAATTTGGGATTTTAGTCTTTTTATTTTAAATTATATTGTTTCAAAATAACTTGAGTAAGTTGTCCTTACAGTTTTTTAGAATTTTGGGGTTTCATTATTCCTTATTTAGAATATTTCTTTGTAGACAAATAGTAATATTTCTCATTTCCTTCTGTAATCTTGGGGTGTTATTAACTCTTCTTAATACCTTCTTCATAAACATATAGTTAGACGTACTTACTTCCTTTTGAATGTTGCGTTTACTATTTAAATAATTTTGTTCAAAAAGTTTTTTTTTTAGTAAGTTGTCCTTACAATTTTTTGGAATTTTGGGATTTCATTTAAATCATATTGTTTCTGAATAAATTATTAGTACGTTGTTCTAACAATTTTTTGGAATTTTGAGATTTCATTTTAAATTAGATTGTTCTGTACTAGTTATCATCATTGCAGTTATTCTGTTATCAATTATTTAATAGTATCGCTTCATCGATGATTGGTTGTATATACCCTTCTTCTTTAGTGTATTGGGATCCAATATTTCGTAAGTATTATTTCCGTTATCTTTGCTTACAGTATACGGTCCAGTGTACAATAGTAACAACTTCTTAGCGATGCCTTCCATTGTGCTGGCAATTCTCGGTTCTTCAACAGTATCTTGTCTCCCACTAGGTATCGTTCCGGCTTTGGTTGGAATTGCTGACATTTTCTTCTCGTTTTGTCGGTTCGTTCCAGTATCTTTTCATAAAATCTTACACTGTTAAACTTATATTCGTCCCCGCGAGGGAACTGGATTAATTCTGTTATCTCTTTGGGTGGTGGTCTCTGGAACATTGCTGTATACGGGGTCATTTCGATAAATTGATGGTGTGATAAGTTTATGAAATCCTCCGCAGCTGGTAGGTACTCTGCCCACTTTCTCTGTTGGTTAAAACAATACGTGCGTAGGATCCTCCCTACTTCCCTTAAGACTCGTTCTGCCGGGTTGCTGCTCGGGTGGTATACTGATGTTTTATACGTCTTGATTCCATTCTCCCGTAGAGTGTCTTTCCAACTGTTTCCCTTGAACTGCGTCCCGTGGTCAGTAATGATGGACTTCGGCGCTCCAACCTCATTGATATAATTTTGACAAATAATGTTAAAATCTTCTGTGTCGTCGCCCGGTTGATCGGGTATAGTTTCGTGAATCTGGTGTAATGGTCGAACAGGATTATAAAATATTTATACTGGTGCCTCCCTCCGCTTCGCGGGAATGGGCCGCAAATATCGACAAATACTTTCTCCAGTCTGTTTGATGATGTTATTGGCATCATTGTGCCTTCTTTCTTATGATTGTTAACTTTTACGAGCTGGCAGATGTGACAATGTTTAATCTGGTTTCGCACCTTTCTGTTGGCATCCTTGATGTACACGTGCTCCTGGAGTGCCTTGACTACTTTCAATGCCCCCATGTGACCATACCTGACGTGGTAATCCATTATGATGTCCTTTTCTATAGTTTGTGGTATAACAATTTTCCATGTGTTCATTTTGTACTGTGTCTTAATGAACAGTATTTGTTGGTGTTCGCAGTAGAATTGTGTTATGCGGTCGCCTTGTTCTCTAAGTCTGTCAAAATTTTGCACAATCTGGGGTCCTGCCTTTGCCGTTGCTCGAGTTCTGTTATGTTAGCTAGATCGGATCTATTACTGATGATATGATATAGTTTGATTATGGTTTCTTTTTCCCCCTCAAATGTCTGGTCCCTGATATTGATTCGTGATAATGTGTCTGCAATGACGTTCCCTTTTCCGGGGAGTATTCCCAATTTAGGTTGTACTCTTGTAGTGTCAGGCTCCACCTGGTCAACCTTCCATGATTCAACTTACAATTTTTTAAGAATGATATCGACTTGTGATCAGTTCTGATGGTAGTCTTGTATCCTAAAATGTATGTCCTGAACTTGTTACAGGAAAATACAACAGTCAAGAGCTCTTTCTCTGTTACATTACAGTTCTTCTCACAACTATTCAGGACTCGACTAGCGAAGCTGATCACTTGATGATTTCCTTCATCCTCCTCCTGATAAAGAACAGATCCCAAACTGACGTGACTGGCGTCACAGTTCATAAAAATTGTTTATTGAAATTGGGGTGGTGCAACATCACTGACTCCAGAAATTTAGTTTTAATTAGTTCAAGTGTGGCATCTTGCTCTTCTCCCCACGTCCACTTGTCCTTGGATGATAATTGGCGTACAAATCTTGATGTTAGTTCCGAATAATGTTCTTGGAATTTACGGTAATAATTACATATGCCGAGGAACGATTGGAGCTGCTTTCTGTTCCTTGGTTTTGGGAACTTTTGAATTGACTCGATTTTTTCTTGGGATGGTGTGATTCCCTGCTCCGACAAGTTAAACCCTAAAAATTGCACTTCACTCGCTATCAACTTTGATTTCTCCAGCTTCAATGTAATATGGTTCTCTGACAGCCTTTCTAACACTCTTTCTACTCGGTGGCAATGTTCATCCCAATTGGTCGAGGTTACCAGAATATCGTCCACATAAACTGTTGTATACTGGAGTGTTTCCTGTCCGAGGATTTGGTCCATGATTTTTACAAACACGGCTACTGAATTAACCAGTCCAAATGGCAATCGTTTAAACTGGTAATTGCGGCCTTCGAAAATGAACGCCATGTACTTGCGGCTCTCTGGATGGAGTTCGATCTGCCAATATCCACAGACGGTGTCCCACGTGCTGATGTACTTGATCCCATGAAAATTTTAAGTATTTCCTCGATTTCCCCCGGGGATGTTCGGTCATTCACTATCACTTTATTGATTTCCCTTGCGTCTAAACAAATTCTTACTTTGCCACTTTTCTTTGGAACGGCGAGGATAAGGCTGGTATAAGGGGAGTAACTGGGTTCAATGATGTCCTCGTCTATTAATCTATCAATTTCTGCCCTCACAGCTTCCTTCAGTGAGTAAGCGACCGGGTATGGTTTTTTGTTGAAGTTTATGGGTTCTCGGAATTCTATTTTGCATTGGTAGCCTCTTACCTTGCCTGGTGTATCTGAAAATACATGGCGATATCTATTGTATACTTCAATTAACTGTTCTTTTTGTACGTCAGTTATTTCACATTTAAAATTACGGATTTCGTTAATTTTGTCATGCCATAATTGTTCATCGTCCAACTCGTAAAAGATTTCATTACTTTGTGACTGTCCTCGTTGATCTAAACTTCTCTGGATATGATATGTTACTCGGGTTGGGGTCATGCTGTCGCTGCCAATTAAGTCAGCCGTCCATTTTATTTGATTGATTTTTAAAAATAATTTTGACCTGTTCATGTCAATGATGGCTGAGTATTGTTTCAGCATGACACAACCGATTAACATGTTAAATGGTAAGCCACTGGCTACTAGGAAAGTCATTGGGATGGTTGCATTGTTACTTGTTAATTCTAACCTTGCTTGCTTCCGGACCGTTCTATTTTGGCGTCCCGTCGCTCCTATCAGTACTATGTTGTTTATTGGTAATGTAAGTATGGGCTTCTTCCCTTCTTCAAGTATCTTGTTCAGTTCTATCACGTCGATTAGCGACACGTTAGCCCCAGTGTCGATCATGATTTTGGTTTGTACACTGTTGATCTCTGCCGTTATGTAAATTATTTCGTTGTTGTTTTTTTTTGGATTTCCGTCTTCTTCTTCCAACAATTCGTCCCTTAAATTTTTTAAGTAGTTACTACAAATTATTGTGATACAATTATTATTTTTAACGTGATTTTTTATGTTGTTATACCCAATAGAGTGGTTCAGTGAGGGTCCTGCTGGTGTTTTCACTGCCGTGTGGGGTTTAAAAGCGGCTCGGATTCTTCGTCTCCTCTGCCGGTTTGGTTCGTTTGATATATTTCATTTCCCGTTGACCTGGGTTCCGGCCATTGACGGTCCTCTTCGTAGTTAGCACGGCGGTAGTCCTCCTGACTCCGACTCCTGCCTCCATTAGTCCTAGTATCTCTTCTATCATTATGGTTATCCTGGTTCGAGTCGGTGTCCCTATTAAAACTCCGACGTCCTTGGTAGTATGCTCTCCCGTTATCGCTATTGTACGCCCCCACATAATTAACTCTCCTGTAATTTTGGTTTTGGTTGTTCGGGTTGCGGTTATTGTTATTATAATTCCGGTTGTTTGTGTTCTGATTCTGGTAATTCGGGTTGTACGACCGGTTATATTGGTTGTTTGGAATATTCTGTCTATTCCCGTAATTGTTTCCGTTGTTCCTTTGGTTGTTGTTGTTATTTTGCCGTTGGTATATCTCATTACCATAATTACCTGGCCTGCCATTATAGTTCGGCCGGTTATGCGTCTCATGGTTGTTATTGTTATTGTTTCTGTTGTTGTAGTCTGGGATATCCCTGCTACCGTACCGGTCGTTTCTCTGCCGACTCCTTCTATAATACACCTCACGCTCGTGCTCTTCCAATAGCGTTGACATGGCCTGTATCGTTTTTATCTGTCCACCTGATCGTGCTATTGATATCCCGTTATCATAGTGGTATGCTAGCCTGGTGACGAGGATTTCCTCCGGGATTTTTGGTTCAAGGTGTCTCGCCACGCACACTTTTCCAAGGAAGTAGGCGGTGAGTGTTGTCCCTCTGCTGGCGTCATACCTTCCATAGCTGATGCTCTCCCTTACTACATTCTGGGTGGCGTCTGACCAGTACCTGGCTTTGAATGCCATCTTAAATTCTTCGTAGCTTCGGATGTCGTGCCTGGTGGCTGTCCACCAGTTATCATAGGTTTCCTTGAAATGCTCGTCCAGGTAACGACGAATTACTGGCCACCTTTTTCACCAATTCTCATTAGTTGTTCGCCGACCCGTTCCAAGAATTCCATTGGGTTTCTCTTGTATGACTTAAAGTTGATGGTGTCCCGGTCGTCTATATGTTGTGTGTATGGAACACTGATCGGTCGGTTGTCAGCTGACCGTTGGAGGTTCTCGATTCTCTCCTGGTTACGTTGCCCTTGTTCCTGTACTTCGTTTACGACCTTATCTAGGTTTCGATGCTGGTTTCCGAAATCTGTTCGTAGTGATTCCACTTGAACCCGGTTTTCTTCTTCTATCTGGCCTATCTTGACCTCTAGTTCAGCTCTATTTCGTGTAACAGCTTCATCGGTCATTCTCAGTTTTCTATTTGTTTCAGCTATCTCCTGTTTTCTTTCGCCGTTGTTCTTACCTACCTTCTGGCTGATTGCCTCACTGACGTCCTCGATTTTCTTATTGAGAGCTTGTCTTAATACTCCATTCTGTTTATCAACAGTTTCCCTTAATTCCTTGTTAGAATGCTCAATTCTCTCATTGATTTGTATAAGGTTGTCCTCATTGATTTTCTTAAGATCTTCTTTCATTCGTTTATTGTTTTCCTCAAGTTTTTCATTCATTAGTTTGTTATCGTCCTGAATCTGTCTCAAACTCTCGTCATTCCTGTCAAACTTCTCATTCATTAGTTTGATTAAATTCTCGCTCAAAATTTCGGTTTGTTTCTTTGAGTTTTCGTTGATACTGTCTATTTTGTTTTCTAGCCTTTCTGAATTTTGGTTTATACTGTCTACTTTATTTTCTAGCTTTTCTGAATTTTGGTTTATACTGTCTATTTTATTTTCTAGCTTTTCTGAATTTTGGTTTATACTGTCTATTTTATTTTCTAGCTTTACTGAATTTTGGTTTATACTGTCTATTTTATTTTCTAGCTTTTCCGAATTTTGTTTATTATCCTCTTTAATTTGTCTTAAACTCTCATTAGTTTCCTCCTTGGTTTGCTTTGAGATTTCCTCCAGTCTCTTTGAGTTTTCCTCCTGTTTCTTAAACTGTTCCGCCATAAATTTCATCATCTCCTGCCAACTTGGTACTTCTCTGGCTCCCGCTTTATCTATTTGGTCCCCTTGGGCATCTTCTTTAACTGTTTCCCTTTCCGTGTCCATTATTACTTCAGTTTTTTTTGTATTATATATCTGCTGTTCTATTTCACTATCTATGATTACTTCTATTTCTTGTTCTTGTCCACCTTCTTCCTTCTCCGTGTCTTCTGCTCTCTTCTTTGATCTACCTCTGGTATTATGCATTTTTATTCTCCCACAATTGCCTGTTCTAGTTAAGTAATATTGATATGATTATAGTTTTACTTAACTTAAGCCCTACGCTAGTTGTGCGCCAATTTGTAATAAACGTAGTACGTGTCCTTCCTATCTTTCCTCTCTTTATTTATTTAATATGTCAATTTCTTAAATATCTGGGTTTACTAGATATAGTAATATCGTTAATTATGACTATCTTATCTCTATATTTAGTCTAAAAGTGTTGGTGTCAATGAAACTTATGTATGTAGGGAGTTATTCAAACATTCCGCTCAGGCCTAGTCTGCCTTGCAGAGATTTATAGAAAATTCGTGTATAATTCTCTTCTCTTTGGTATCGGATAATTCCGCAACAAGCGCTGCAGTTCCAAAACAAACGGAATTTACAGGTTAACCCACCGCGTACGGTGATTAATTATTATACACTCTGTCTGTTTAATTCTTATTCCCACTTCATTAAATAATACCCAAATAATAAGATCTCGAAATTATACAATGTTTCTTTATTAGATCAAATATTTTAACATTCAATAAAGTGGTTTTTACTTGATATACGAAAGGCTATACGTTGAGTTAATCGATTATTAATCGATACAAGATTTTATTTTAAATTCAGTTATAGTTTCTTTTTTTTATTTAATTTAGATTCAGGGTGTGAAGGTTCTTTTAACTGCAGGGAAGATTAAAAATACATAAATAGGAATGCAAAATATTACAAAATTAAAGTGTTGTTGAGTTTAATATTATTTATATAATTGAAATTTACCGTGGGAAGTACCATATGACTGAGGAAGGCTGTTGCTGCTAATCTCGGTAGTAGTCGTTCCGTATCAAATACAGATGAGATGATGTTCTCTATTCTTGTCTTCAAAGTTGTAATAAAGTGGAATCCTTGGTCCTGGTTGATGCAGAATTACCGCTCCCTTTGTTCACCAACGGCCAAACTTGTGATTACGTGCTTCGGCAAACTCTGGATCCAATTACGTTTTTCAACTGTATGACGTAAACTGAGATGTCCAGTGCTTTAATGGTTATGATATTTTCGCTTGGTTGTAGGATTAACTCTTTACAAGGTAGTTCTTTATCTGGTTTTATTATTTCATTACATTAATATCCGTTTCATGATCTGATATTGGGTATTCCACGTCATTACTTTGAATTCAATTACTTCTGATAGTTTTGTATTCTACAATTATACAATTTGGTTAAGGTTTGTTCAGCCAAAGTCCGGCAATTAATCATTCATTTATTGTGAATGTTATTAGATTAAATAATTTTGATTAATTTAATTTTTATTGACCATCTTTCTTGGTTTAATCTCTTCTCGATCATGTCATAAATTTCAATAATCAAAATCAACAACTTATACAAATTTTTGTCGTCCCTAGCAACTAATTTTTTTATTCTTATTCAATGTTTTGTTATATAGTGATAATTTCATATATTAATTTTTCATCCATCAAAATAATTCCTTATTAAACTTCCATTATTAAAATATAATCTTATTTATTGCTTGTTTACTAATTTCTATATATTCTGCTGGTTTTTTACTCTTAGTCTGTTTCTTCTAATGATTATCATTTTTCCCGATATCAAACGTTATCAATCGATATCATTGCACTATGGCATTATCTTAATTTGTTTATATTGCGTTTGTTTATTATTTATTATTAATTATTATTGGGTTTTTTCTTACTCATTGAATTATATTCATTAATTATTATTAACTTCTTTACCTAACCTTTCTATTCTGAGTTGTTATATAGTGTTATTGGCTGTTAGGCCTTTTATTATATTTGGATCTACTTTTGAATTTAACTTGTTAACAACTATAGCCTTTTTATACAAGTTTACAAACATAATCAACCTTTAACTACGTACATGTACACAAATAATTATCTTTGTGATATCTAACAACAACTTTATCTTGACCTATGGATCACACATAAGCAAAATTGAAATTAATTAATACTAACTAACTGATTTCCATCACCTTTCTACAACAGTAAACAAATAATACATATTGCTTCATTATTTGACATTGCATCAATAAGTAAGCTTCATAAGATAACACCAACTTTAACATAATATTTATGATAACAACATAACATTATTCAATTCAGAATCATTATTTTAAATTAACTTGTAATGTGTATTATTGACTCATTTTTAACTATTTTCACCGTCATTTACTTTAACATAGTCGATATTAGTTTCTTTCTTATAACTCTTATCAGTATTTTTGATTTATTTACTTCTCACTAAACATTGAGATTTCTCACTATTGTCTATAGTACATGTTTACTTTTTATTACTATTACTACCTTGCATTCTTATTATTTTCATATAATGATAAATTTATTTATCTGACCCTTGTATTAATATGGGATATAGATATTTATTTCTCTATTCTATTTTTAATATTTTTATTTATGTAACGTTGAGGACCGCATTTCTGTTGCGTTACAATGTATAAAATAAGTACATTTAACATTGTACTTACAGTAGTACGTAGAGCGTGTGCTCATCCGGAAATGTCCCGGGGATGAAGCACTGAAAAACAAATTAGTCTGTTGCCACGGGAAGTGGGCACAGTTTGTGGATACGCCTACGTAGGATGCCGTTTGTGGTGCGGACATCCGCTACGCATACTAATGAATCCTGACCTACATAGATTTGGGTGACAATACCACGTTTCCACTGCAGAGGCGGGGTATTGTCTTCTAAAATGAGGACGAGTTGTCCTGGAGACAAATTTTTTGAATGTTTGCGCCATTTATTTCGTTGTTGCAACTGATGCAAATAATCTCTTGACCATCTCTTCCGTATAGAGCGGGTGAATCTCTGCAGAAGCTGCCACCTCCCCAAGCGACCCATTTTTATATCCGAATAGTCGGGTTCCGGGAGCGAAGTAAGTGGAGAACCAACTAAGAAATGTGCTGGAGTCAAAGGCTCGGGATCCCCAGAGTCATTTGAAATGGCGAACAAGGGACGCGAATTCAAACATGACTCTATTTGAGTCAAAACAGTGTAATGCTCTTCAAAGTTGAGAAGCGTCCTGCCGATAACGCGCCGTAAATGAAATTTAACGCCTTTGACTCCGCTCTCCCAAAGACCACCGAAATGAGGTGCTGACGGAGGTATGAAAGACCACTTGACTCCCTGTGAACTGGCAAAGTCCTGAGTGGTTTTTTGAAATTCGTCTTGTTGAAAACGTTTGTACAAATCGTGTAATATAGTGCCAGCACGACGGAAATTTGTACCGTTGTCGGAAAATATTTGTGCAGGGATGCCCCTGCGAGCTATGAAGCGTTTTAGAGCAGCTATAAAGGCGTCTGCAGTCAAATCTGATACCAATTCAAGGTGAATTGCCTTAGTGGCCAAGCAAATGAAGAGAGAAATGTAAGCCTTTGTGAATGATTTGGACCGCTGCCCGCCATGACGTAGAAATATGGGACCGGCATAGTCGACGGCACATTGTGAAAATGGTTTAGAAGGAGTGACTCTGGAAGAAGGTAATTGTCCTATAAGTTGGCTTGAGCCAATTGCGCGAAATCGAAAACAAGTGATGCATTTGTGTATCACGGAGCGTATGTATGATTTGTCATTGATGATCCAATATCTTTGACGTAGAGAGCACTACGTTAATTGTACTCCGGCATGGAGTAGTCGAATATGCTCGTTTTCTATAATTAGCCTACTGAGATGAGACTGCGGGTGAAGTATGATCTGGTGTTTACTATTATAGTTGAGCTGAGACTGTTGAAGGCGTCCTCCCACGCGTAATATCCCCGTGTAATAAAGGGATTAAGCGAAAAAGTTTTACTAGTCTTAGGTACAGGGCGTTGTGCCTGAAGTTCTTTTATCTCGATTTTGAAATGCAATAGCTGGGATTGATGTATAAAAATCCAAAGCGTGCTGCGTAGCTCTTGTGAAGTTAAAAAGAAAGTGCTTCTGTTAGCGACGGGAGACATAGTGTTCCGAATGAATCGCAGGCAGTAAGCAAACACACGAATAAGTCTTGAAAGCGAGGAGTAATTTTCGATGTAATTAAGAGTGGATGAAGTAGTAACCAGAGCGAGTTGAACTTGTTTACGTTTTTCTTTATCCAGATATGGATTGTATCCAGATATGGATGAGTGAGATCGTCGACGTAGAAGTCGTTAGCAATGACAGAGCAGGCTAAAGGGTGTTGGATACTATTTTCTTGTGAGATTTGTTTTAAACATCTAGTGGCCAAAAATGAAGCGCTTGCAGTCCCATATGTGACTGTTCTCAAAGCATAGTGTTTAAGTTCCTTGTGGGGAGCGTCACGCCAGACAATTCTTTGCAAGTTAGAATCCCTTGGGGACACCAAGATTTGGCGATACATTTTCTCGATGTCGGCAATGAGTGCGTATCGGTGCGTTCTAAATCTGGCCACGATGGAGAAAAGATCCTACTGGACCGACCATGAGTGTGTCGTTTAAAGATAAATTATTTGATGTTTTGGCTGAGCCATCGAAAACAACGCGAAGTTTGGTGGTTGTGCTAGTGGACTTGACGATAGCATGGTGGTGTAAGTAAGTAAAAAATATTCGACTTATTGATTGACAAATCATATGAATTGAGTGGAGACATATGACCCAGGTTTAAATATTCCTGCATAAAATTACTATAGTCTTTGTACAAAGACTGGTTTTGCCTGAATTTGAGTTCAAGTGTCTGAAATCTGCGAACTGCTCCGAGGAGTGAATCGCCGAGATGCCCTATCTTACGGGGTAGTGACACAACAAACCTACCACTAGTGTTTCGAAAGGTGTTTGTGAGGAAATGATTTTCACACTCCGAGTCCTCAGCTGAGGGAGTACGGAAAGAAACGTCCTCCAACTGCCAGAAGTTCCTCAACTGTGACGAGATGGCATTATCGTCGTCACGAGCCATAAACGACGAAACCGGTTTTGTCATGTCTACGTTAAAGGGTAAATTTCCGGCGAGGATAAAACCCAATTTTGTTTCCTGTATTATCGGAAAGTGCGGACTGCGAATGAATTTAGTCGGCTCAATCAATTGCACAAAATACTATGCCCCGAGTAATACGTCGATCTCTGACGAAAAATTAAGTTGCGGGTCTGCTAAAAATATGTTTTTTGGAATGTTTAATGATGACATATTAAAAGATTCGGTAGGGAGGTTATTTGTAATTCTGGGCAGAACAGCGCAGTGTACATTCAAACCGAAATCCCTGTAGCGTGAGTTTAGGCGCACCCTTGTACTGAAATTGGCTTAGCATAGAGAATTATTTATGCCCGTGATAGGCAGTTCAGACTTGTTTAATTTTAAGCCCATACGGCGTGCGAAGCCCATGGTACAAAAGTTTGCTTGTGAACCTGAATCCAACAGGATTCTTACCGGGTGTTTGTTTCCAGCACAATCGGTTGTGGTACATACGGCGGTAGACAATAAAATTGATTTGTTGGTTTGTAGTTTTAGGGAACATTGATTATTGTTCCTGCTCGAAGAATTATTTGTTGAAGAGTGAATCATGGTGTGGTGCCTTTTCGAACATGCTCTGCACGAAAATTTGGAAGGGCAACGCGAGGTTTCATGGCCCGAGCGTGTGCAATTTAGGCAGAGCTTGTGATTTATTAAAACGTCTTTCCGTTGACTCGGATGTAAAGCCACGAATTGTGGGCATTCGGGCAGTTGATGATTGCCTCGACACAGCTGGCAAAGTCTATTGCTTGTTTGAGTGTGTATTAGTGACCCAGTGAACTCCGCGCATTTAGCCGTTTTGCGATAAGAAGTTTTATCGCCAACTTGCCTACCATATGACGAACCAGTTGGTGCGCTAACATTTTGCAACAACTGGCGCCTAGTATTTAAGAATTTAATGAAGTTATTGTAATTCGGAAGCTGTTCGTCAGTTAAACTTTCCTTCCATAATCTAGATGTGCGATCGTCAAGTTTTTGGGCAAGAAAATGCACAAAAATAATATCGAATGTGTTCACTGGTAAATTTAATGAATTCAGAGCGTTTATGTTAGCAGTAAGATCATCTATAAATTTGGAAATGCTAACCATAGAGTCCTGCTGCATGTGCTTCATGCCCAAGACATTAGCCACATAATACGCCGTAACAATCAATCTACCTGATTCTCATACCTGTCATACCTGACTCTCAACAACTCAATGGCCACCGTGTAGTTTTCGTGCGTGATTGGGAGTGATTTTATAACATTCAGCGCCTCATCCCTTAGTGATGAGTGCAAGTAGTGAAATTTTTGGATGCTGGTCAGGTCTGTTCGTTCATGAACCAACTCCACAAACATATAGTAAAAATGTTGCCAGTCAATTATGTTACCTGCCAAGCAGGGTAGTATAATTGGTTGTAATTGAATAGGAGGCGTACTGAATGTGACGACTTCGGACTGATTTAGTATTTTCTTGCTCATCTCTTCGGCATGATCTAATAAATTTTGCAACTTGCATTCTATGTTACACAAATCATCTTCCGTCTGAACTCTATCACTAACGGATGCAAAATCAGAGTCATCAGACTCAATTTGCGTTTGAATCTCGTCATATTTGGCAGATAGCTCCATCAGACGACGAAGCTTTATTTTTAGCGCATGGTGGTCATGCGTATCGTGATCAAAATTATCCGCGTAGGTGTTTATGCGCGATATAGAGGCCTTGATCGTGCCACGCTTTTTGATCAGCGCCTTCATATCAGTCATGATTGTGTATCACTTGAAGATTCGAAATGATAATAAGAAAAAATGAGTGAATGCAGAGAGATGACCAAGACCAATGCAGGTTATCTAATTTATGAAGACACGCTACAACGCGGTAACCATTGATTAACACATTTCAGACTAAGTCTATGCTGTACTAAATACTGATATAGACAGCATATACAACATAACAGTATAATCCCTATTGATATGAACACTATTTAAAATATGATTTACAATTAAATCAAAAATATGAATATAAGCTTGTTAAGTTATTTAAGTTTGTGATTGATTCACAGAAAAATTTATAAGCTTGCTGAGTTCGTAAAAAATCCAAGTTCATAGTCAAATTGAAACTGATATAAGAAAAAAGTTATTTTTTTTTTTAAATACTGCTTATTTTAGTTAAACGCCCTTGAAAGGTATACAAAATTATGTAAAATTGAAAGGATCATATGAAACATAAATTTATAGTCACTTGGTATGTGGTACTTATCGACATGTTCAAGAAGGTCTCAGAGCGTGTCGAATCCTTGGCAGTCCCATCCGGCACCCATGAAATGACGATGTAGACACTGTTGATGCCAGTCAGGTGACGTCTGAAGTGGTCAAATTCTCAATAGGCTGGATGCTTTGGATTTTTCTCAAGTGATGAATACCACGTGGTGATGGTGTTCCAATGTTGAAATAATGTTTCGAACGATCCGGTCGGCGAAGTATGACGTCCCCAAAAGTCGTGCAATGCGTGCTCCAGTTATCGTTGATAATTAAAGCAATTTAATCATGATGTCAAATGCTGATAGGGCCTGCTAATTGAACTGAATCCATGAAATAAATGCTCCGTGAAATAAATTAATTGTGAAATGAATCATCCATGAAATGAATGATCCGGCCCGGAGGACCGAATGTTGAATGATCAACGCTCTCGAGTATTTCTTGAGTTGGTATTTCTCATGCGAAGTGCTGCTGGTTTAAGAAATCGGATATATGTTTTTTAAAAGAAGAAGTGGACTGTATAAATTTGAGTTAACTAGCCGTTTATTGAACAAATTACATAATAAAGCGCATGGCCCATGCAATTACGTATGGCGTACATTGCCAAGATAAATAATGGTAGAAGAATGAAAATTGTATAAAGTTAAGTAAATAATTAAATTTCACATCGCCGCGGCTAGCAAATAGAAAAAGAGTATTGCGCGAATGAAGGCTGAGGTTTAACTAACTTCTGTCGAAGCTCGCAGTTAGCGAACTGTACTTTAAGCTGATGACCTAATTGCATGGGCTGGTTGCGCACGGGTATAATGAACACATACAAAGATTTAACAACATCGATGTACTTTATTTCAGATTCCGTTGCAAGGTATATTAAAAACGGCAATCCTTCAAATACTCAGATTCCGTTGCAAGGTATATTAAAAACGGCAATCCTTCAAATACTCGTACAGAATCAGCAAGACGTACCCAGCTACAGGGAAGTGATTCAGCCAGTGCCTTCAGCGAATGTCGCACCATCTCGCAAAGTTAAAGGCATTCCTCACGTCGAGTATCACGAGTAACACCACCCGACGAGAAAAATTATGAAGGTGTTTTGCTCTTCTGACCCCTTCAAACACCTCCAGAATAGCGTCGATCGTGGACCTTCCGCTCCAAAGTTGTACTGCCTTGGTGAAAGATCACCGGCGGCCTGTATCGCTGTCATCAGCCTAGTCCGAATGAGCCTCTCTAGCACCTTTCCCTCTCTGCCCAACGTGCACAGGGGGCGATAGAAGGAAATGAGGATTCTGGGTCACCCTATCTTTTGCTGACAAGCACAAGACGTGCAACGACTAGCAGGAAGGAAAGACCCCTCCCCTGGAAGTCAGGCATACGTTATACGTGTTAAGCATCAGGCCCGGGCTGTGCTGGAGGACTGCCATCAGAATCTCATTTGCTCATTTTTAATCCCGCCTACACTCGGCGCTTACTTAGTGTTTAAAAAGGAGACAACGGATTAAGTTCTTTTTTAGAGAAGAGGCTGATTCGCCGTCATCCCCCGGATCAAGGCCGCCTCGCTATAGATAAATGGGGAAGAGAGCCGACACTATTATTTCCATTGTAACCTATTTAGATGACTTCAGAGCACCTAGCTTTTACCCCCCCCCCCAGGATCCCTATTCATGTTTTCCCCCAATTGTTATCAGCAGTAACTCTTGCTTTGGTAGCAGCCTTTCATCCACCTTTGTAGTATCTGCTCCTTTTCGCCAGAACCTCAGCAAACTTAGCACCGTCTATTCTCTCAGTGTTCCACCTGGGCACCTTTTACTGCCACTATGACTGCCGTTTAAGTTTATCAAGGGCTTCAAAGACAACATAGTGGTGGTCAATGCTGGAGTAATCCTCGAGTACCCTTCAGTTCTGCACTAGTGGTGCTAGGACCTCTGACGGCAAAGAGATGTCAGGGATAGTTTTGGTGTCCTCATTGCATCGGAAAGTTGTAACATTCAGAAGAGAAGGCCTGTCCTGACGGCAATTTCCAAAACGAGTCTGCTCTAAGTTACCGGACCACGTTTTAGTCAAACAAATCCTCTTCTTTGCCCAAGACTTTCCACTTGTACCTTCCCCAAGTACAAAGCCCAGACAGTCGCTGCACCGAGATCAGGGTATCAGATCGGTGATTCTTTATCTCGGTACCGTTCACTTAGGAGTAGTTGATAAACTTTCGTTTTATGTGCTGACTGATAAAGGGGGGCATTGGCAATCATGCTCCTATTCATGTTGCCCTGTAGGACACAGGTCACTTAAGTCATTTTTCTTCTTCTCCAATGCACATCGAAAGACCTTACACTACCCTGTACCCTATACATAGGCCACATCTTCTGGGCACACACCTAGCTCCATGCAAAGCACGCACCGTTCTGGGACAGTGCAAGTTTTCGCCTTGTGCTCGGTGCCTCCGCATTTGTAGCACAGGTTACTCCTATCGGGCCTCCACAAATTCTACATGACCGTAGTTTTCGAGACATCTGAAGCATCTGTGGAGCACAATTCTCCTTCGTATCCTACAGGTCTTATCCCAACCGATCATAATCTTCCCTTGATTAAGAAGTTTGCCTGCTGCTTTCTCTCCAAGGTCCACAATGCCGATTTGTTTCTCCCTATGATTTTCTAGTTTTGAGCCTACTTTGGAATCTCCGAGGTTTGGTAGGCCATGCCTAAGCGCCTCCTCAACCCTTTCCTTAACGGTAAGACAATCTAGGTCTCTAATTCCAGAGTGCACAAAGGTTTAAGGGTAGAAGCGACCGTCTTCCCCCCAGGATGCATGTAATTGCCTCATAGAAGACTTTTACTTTTAGTCTTGGCGCCCAGCTCAAGCAGAACGCCGCCAGATCTGGTATGCCGTATAAACTGAATCTCAGTCTCCGAATCCACCGACTTTGCCTCCTGACGGAGTTCACCCAGGGCCTAAGCGTAAGACTGGCCTTGTACCGGTCTTATAACAAACTCCTCGGGTCTAGGTTTCGTCTGGTTCTTCTTGGTGAAGACCTTCTTTCTCATGTCGAGGACATTTGTCGGCTTAACTGAGGAAGTCTGCTACTGCTGGTCTGTTCTTTCTTCTGTTTCTGCTCTCCTCTTTGCCCTCTTGAGATAGAAGATGCGAGGCGGGACTCTTCATCCCTTATCCTCTTCTCCTCCGTCTGGTCTGGTGGAATTGAAACGATTCTCTTGCTCCTAGTAACATGGATAGACTGCAGTGAAGGAAATTGTGTGGCAGCACTTACAGGTCGAGCCTGTTTGAAATCTCGATCCCTGTTCACCCCTTTCCAAAGTCGCTGAAGGGCAATCTTCCAATGATATCCAACGAATCTTCAAGTTGGACAATGCCGTTCTCAACATCAGTACTGATGTTTTCCTGAGGCACGTTGTCCCCTTCATCTTTTCGATCATATTTTTCATTTTGTCAAGCTTTTCTTCCACCCTATGTCTGGCCATTTCTATATCTCTATCCTCTTGCAAAATGAAGGGCGTTACAGAGACAGACCTTGCAAGCAAACTATGGAGACTCCTGTGGCAGGCAGGAAATTTTGGATTTCTGTGGCCATCACAGGCTCAGAACTAGATTTATGACCTGAGAAATCTAGAGCTCCTCCTATACTCCTGCTGCCGCTAGGGCATTAGAGACGCTACCAGAAGTGGTCATACCACTCTCAGAAGGTGGTGTACTCTGAAGATTACTGCTCTTTCGGAAGGGGCCTCAACTCCCCTCCAATTTTAGTTTCATGTGGTTTTGTTCTTTGCACAACTTACTTGGTGCATTTTGTTTATTGGAACCAAGTGATACACTCCCAAGGCATTGCGGTTGCAGGCTGGCGATGTCCCGAGACACGCTCGCTCATACGATGGTTCTGGGGATCCGATTTCCCTGCACCGTAAGATTTTGTCTATTTCTGCTTTTAAGTAATTCCGTGACGGATTTTTTATACGAGGTTATTTATACGGATGTTTTTTCTACACCAGCCGCCAAAGCATCAAGAAAAACGATTGAAAATAAAGCAGCGTCGGCGTCAGAAAAATAGGAGTTGGTCAAAAGAGACCAACAGCAGAGAGGAACTTCGCCAAGGGAAGATGAAACAGAGCGACAGTCCAAAGGCAATTCACAAGCCCACACTCACAAGCAGGAGGCTCTGGGGAAAGTCCTTGATGTAGTAGTTAGTATCACAAAATACGCGCGCGCGAGTACACTTATAAGTTTCTTATAATTCTGATGGCCTGCGACTTTATCCAGTCTGGAAACTGAATCTAAAATTATCGCGCGTGTGTGTGTTTGTTTGTGCGCGTGTGCGTGCGTGCGTGCGTGCGTGCGTGCGTGCGTGCGTAAACTGTACTGTACTTATTGTAATCTATTATATTATATACAGTATATGTATATTACAATGTTTATAATTATATTTGTTTAAAATGTAACAATTTCAAATGGTAGAAGCTTGTTCACAGTAGGTACTTACAAAAAAGTTAATCCTCATTTCTAAAGTAGTTTACTAGATGACTGAAATTAACTATATAGGACTGTTGCTTTCACGGTAGCAGCAAGCCAGTAAATAATATAAATAAAAATTCACATGCATATCTCATGTCCATAGTCTTGTTATATAAAAACGTCATTTACGAAAGTTAAACTTTAATGCATTTGTTGGTATTGCAACCATTCATAACCCACACATACAAATTGTAGTGAAATTCAGTTATTATATAGCAAAGAACCTGTGTTTTTTTGTGTCTGACACGTTGCCAAATGAAAGTACGTTATATTGCATTATGTTTTAAGAATTACTGAAATCTTTTGGTTAATGTAATACTTCAAATTTAAAAATTTGGGGATGTAAAGAAGTTGAAATATTCCTGTCTTTGCTACATAATTTCACAAAAGTAAATAATACAGTGTATAAACAAATTCTGCAGATTTCCCCTGCACTTACAGTTGTTACAATGGTTACAATATACATACAATTACTGGCAATGGTCCTGTCAATATGAGTTTCAGGTTAATATGTTCTAAGCGATTGTTTGCAATTTAATGACAATTTAGTGTGTAATACTGTAGTTTTGTTTTAAAATGTGATTATTTCACACTCTTCACTACCTTTCTAGTTAATTGGTTAGAATTCTGGATTGGTGAGAAAGAAGTATAAGCTACCTTTCCCTCAATAATTATACAACACAAAAAACAGGAAACAGAAGATAGTTGAAGTAAATCTGCGTAAGTAAACCTTGACTGGCTGAGGCAGAACACTAAACAGGTTGTAGGCTACGACACTCGAACTACGGAAATACGAATTCGATATTTGAAGGTATTTTGAATCCCAGCTTATTACATTTTTATAACACGGACTAAAGAATAACATGGCGGTTAGCAAAACTAACGATATTCAAAAGAAAAGATCGTAATAATCATGAAAATAGTAATAAACATCATGATAGGTCTAATAATAATAATATAATATAATGTAATAATAATGACAACCGTAATAAACATATTTTGTATTTATAAGGTGTTTTGGAAGCAGCGTTTTGATACGCTACACTGGTGCAGACGTTTTGACATCCTTTGAGAACAACTGTGCACAGTTTCCTTGGATAAAGATTGAATTGACTGACAGCGGATGAAACATTTATCATTTATCTTGTGGCGGATCGTTTGAAAACACTGAGGATTTAATTAGAAAACAAGCGTTGCCTTTATTGACTTCGAGAAACGTTTTAATATTGTCAGCAGAGAGAAATTACTGGCACATAACATACAAAGAGACATAATAACGGCTATAATGAGACTTTATGAGAGCGCAACCGTAAATTATGTTGTTGTTTTCCGCATAGTTTAACCCATCCCACACCAACCAATTAACAAACTTAGACATCTTCTGTTTTTGTGTTCGTGCGTACATGCGCCCGTCTGTGAGTGTGTTTATACCGTTACCACTACTGTAAATACTCCGATCCTAAAATCAAAATTGACGCTAGAAACAGCGAACCGCAGGTTTTATTAATAATTTTAACCTAATAAAGTTTAATACTACAATCCTAGACAAACAGGTATAATAATCATGCATTACGATTATCATTATGAACAATAATCCACTAAATTCATGACGTTTTCTAAATAGCAGCTCCACACAAACATTCGCTTCGCACAGCTAACCCAATATTGGAAATTAGTGGTGAGAGTGTCATTCAGAAGAACATGTAATAAACGCTTGTGCTGGTCTGTGATTCGGTCAGATCTATTGGCAGGGTCACACCTAAAGGGGAGGCAAGAAGGGCATGTGCCCCAGGCGCCGGATGGGGAGGGCACCAGAAACACAAATATTAACTCTATACTGAATGTTTACCGGCATTTATAATAACCTAGAAGATATTAGTGACAAGTTAAACTGTATGTATTGGAGATAAAATAGGCCTACACAAAATGGGCGTGAAAAATTTAAATACTGACGCTCACATTTTACCAGAGATCGAAGATTACATACATGAGGACGAATTCCTTAAAAAAGTAGAAAGTTAGAAACACCACGTCTTAGCAGTTGGCGGGAACAAGAAAATTGATCCTACAGCAACAATTTTTAGCCAAATTTGCGCCTACAACACAGACTTGAAGAAGAATATCCCAACTTAACTAAGTATTCCTGTAACCGTTGCACCATAAGGCGAAAGAAGTTTTAATAAATAGAAAATTACTAAAAATTACTTAAGACGCGAAGTGGGGCAAGATAAACTTTCAGATTGAGTACTGTTTCAGTTGAACACAGATCGTCTATTTGTTAAGATTACATTTTCAAAATTTTTGCTGATGAATCTTTGAAAGATTTGTATGATTAGCGTATTAAATTCGTTTTCATATTATTATACGGTTTATGTAGCCAACGTTGAAGATTATATATTATACAGAATGTCCTTTAATATAATTATGTAATTAGTAGACTAATATATAATATTGCAAGATATTGTGTATTTTGTTTTGTCAGTCGTTTCCTAAACCTAAAGGTCTGTCACAAAATTCATTAATATTAAAAGTTTAAAAACTGTAAATTGAAAGTTTGTAAGCCAATCATGACTCTAATGTTTCTCCAACTTGAGCTATTAAAATTAAAAATTAATTTTATTAATTTGGTCTATTATAGATTAATAAAACTGATAATACCTTCATTAACAGTCTGGGTAATTCCCCTCCGGTGCGGAATCCATTCTTGCCCCGAGTGACACAGAGCCTAGTTGCAAACCTTGCCACTGGTGACGCACCGAATCAGTCTCTGTGTAGCTAGACCACTGGTGTCGCGTGGTCTTTAAATCTCATTATGCATAGAACGCTTTCTCTGCTCTGTTAGTTGATCCGAGAAAGTACTTTTCATAAATACTTTGCGTCGACGTAACAATATATAATATAGTGGAAAAGTAGAAACTTCAAATTAGCTAACCAATAGAAACTGTTCTATGCAAAAGATATGACAATTTCTGCGAATGTGAATCTAACGGCTGCATACGTTATGTGAGGAATATTAACTATAAATTTCCTAACAGAAAACAAAATCACTGTTTTCGGGGGAAACCTATAATCAGAAGGTCCCTTGTCATTATAAAATTTGTATCATTAACAAATCAAGTAAAAAGAGTAGAATACGTGGTGTAAAAAACAGTAGATTGAGACTGTAGGATTAAGTTATACGTATATCCGCCCACACACATACTTAAAGTCATTTAAAGTGAATGTTTCCGATGATTAAGCAAACATCACACACCTGTGGTGATGTCTTTGCATGGTGAAGGAGTTTAGGTATGTTGGATTTAGATAGTAAAGGGGACACTATTATTATTCATAATATACAGAAAAAAATAATTTTAACTAACTGGTTGACCAATTTGACCAGTCAACTTTCATTATTTCAGTCTTAATACTTTGCGTGCATTCCGTAATTGCACCTTTTATCATTTCCCATTTTTTCATCACTTTCCAGATGTCCATCAGTCCCAATCAGTTTCTCTCACAACGTTTTCCTGTGTCTGACTTATTGAGCTCTTCACGTTTGACCTGTGTCTTCTGTTTCGCTTGTCCCCTTATTATCGTTTCATTCTATTATCTTTTCATTACCTTATTTATCTTGTCCCCATTCTACATCTAAATTTGTCATCTACCAGGAAGTACCTAGAGTACTACATCAACTTTAATATCCAATATATAGGTTGCTCCACTTTTTCTAACAGCACAGGTTCAATCTGGTCGCAGGTTGAACTATACGGGGAGACCCATGTAGCTTTATGGATTTTATAGTGGGCAAAGGGTATATAACTGACAATCACGTTCTGGGGTGCTAATCTCTGTTCTGGGTTGCTAATCTCTTTCCCATTTCCGCTAAACTCATCAATTATTGGATTCAGATTATACGAATCGGTTTTTTGTTAGTTTGGAATTACTTAGTAGTATAGTCAGCTTTGACTAATGGGACCCCTTTGTTGTTCCTGTAAAAGACGCTAGGGCTTCATAGACAATAGTCGGGCGTGTTGTGTGTGTGTGTGTGTGTGTGTGTGTGTGTGTGTGTGTGTGTGTGTGTGTGTGTGTGTGTGTGTGTGTGTGTGTGTGTGTGTGTGTGTGTGTGTGTGTCTCTGTTTTGTGCATAATTAGGTACTAATTTATACTCTGTTTTCCTCATTAGTTAGACCTTATTAGAACGGGTGTAAGTTGTTTGAAATCCACCAAAAAGATATTCTCCGTAATAAATCTGTACTTACATTAAATCTACAACGTAATAAATACTAAATTAGTATAAGATGATTGGACGTGAACATCATTTACAAAGGCCTCATGTGCGAAGTTGGGTGGAATTTGTTAGTAGTAGGCCTAATTACGATAAGTTTACTCGAGACATTACGACATAGCTAACTACACACTTTAATTATATTATGTTTTCAAAAATTGTGTTTCCTGCTTAAATGAGCAGTCATCTCCACGTTTATCATCATACAAGCAGTCGTCGTCTTTTTAACACTGAATAACTTAGAAAGTTAAATTCGTTTTAATAAACGATTAACAAAATAAATAATAATAAAAATTCTTAGCTGCATGTTAATGAAAATTCCTGTATATCTCCCTGTAATCTACTAACATAAAGTACATTAACTGGTAATGGCCTTGAGTGAAACGATAGTTAACACAAGTATACAACGGAATGTTACGTCGCCGCACACTGCCCTGTCGTTACGCCGGATACACGAATTCCGTAGCTGCGGAGCTTTGACATGACATGTGATTGATATTAGGTACTGCGATAGCTGTTAGTCCTGTTAATAAACATTGCTTTTTATTTCATATAATACTATCCGAATGTTTACATGTAAATAAACTTTCTGTAAACAAATGAATATCAGCAATCTATAATAGAATTTTTCCGATTAAAAATTCAGGTGAACGTGATAAAAATATTCATTACATCGAGATAAAAAAAAATTGAAATAATTTTACATAGCCGTTAGCAATAACGTAGCTTCCATGTGTCGACTGACAACAAGATGGATATAGTTTTAATCTCCCTACGTGTCATGTGTCACGTATGCATACACAATCATTTATAATTTAAAAAATTTTCCTCTGAAACCAAATAACATAATTTTTTTTTATTGTATGAAACAGCAACTTGTATATTCAGTTGCAATATGGAAAACGTTTGTTGTTGGCATGTACGATTCCATTAGCTTTGCTCGTGAAGTCATCTGAACGAATAGTTTACCTCGTTTTTTAGAGCAATTCAGTTGAAAAATAACATATGCCTATCTGCCCATCTGTACGACAGTTGTTACTAATTTTTATATTTTGATACAAGTAGTCATACGTAAATAATATGAGGTAATTGTACTAAAATACCTCATATTAACCGTTTAGTCTTCCAAATTTTATAAGCTAATAAATATTTTAATAATTTACATCAAATTACGCATTACAATAATAACTGTACAATAATTATTTATTAAGACATAATTTGTTCCATTAAATAATTTTAACATTTTATCTAAGGTTGTTTTGCTGCGATGAATGGAGAATTGTTGATTTTTATTTACCCTTTTTGTTTCATAATGAAGCTTGTATGTTTATGTATTCATTGCGACATAAGTCGTTCTTAAGATAATTTTAAGAAAGACGCCATTGACCTTTCTTATACCACATCCCTGCAGATGCAAAAAAATTAACTTTGTATATAGAAAATTTATACAGTAACATGATAGTATAGATAAGGTAATTTAGTTTCTTTACTTTATGCTAAAAAACAATTATTCTTTAAAAATACACCTTAAAAAATAAGTTTATTTATACTCAAAACAAAGCCTTAATTCAACGGAACTTATATGGTCTTAAAGATGATGCTGAAAACAATAAAATAAATAATTAAAATCAATCAACAATGAGAGTGGATACATGAAGTCAACTCACAAACACGACACAGAAAAGAAACAAAAGTATAAGAAAAAGGAATGAAATGAATAAGTATTCTTTAACGAACATCCAGTAACCGCTATTGACTAACATTTATAATAATTAAATACTCATTGTTTTTGTGATGTCACTTGAGCTAATTAAAGCACTCTAATGTTACCCAAGTAAGTGACAAACTGGTTGCCTTTCACTGCCATTGTAGAAGACACCGCGAAAGTACTCAACGACGTAATAGGCGGTAAGGTGTCAGAACTGCTTACCTAGTTTTTCTACAACATTCACAATGGGCAACTTACAACCTTACAACGTTCTGAAACCTGCTTGTTTGTAAACTTAAATAAGTCCTAGAAACCTGCTTGTTATGTGATGTATTTGATAACGTTAAAAACTGTATAAAAAAAGAAAGAAACAGATTTTAATTTTCTACATTTTCTTATACCACCGCACATTGAAAATCAGCACACACATACCTACTGACATGGAGTTCTATACACATGCTGGCTCTGGTCTTTAAACCCTCACGAGTGAGCCAGTCTCCCCCTCTCTCTCTCTCTCTCTCACACACACACACACACACACACACACACACACACACACACACACACACACACACACACACACGCGACCTAACATGTCCCCCCCATCTTGAAGGATTTTATTTCAACCATATTCTAAATAATACATACAAAAAATATAATAAGTAAACATGAGGAAATATAAGAAATACAAATTACAACATAAGACAGTTTTTTTGTCATTGGTCTCTTTTAGAAATAAACATAGTCTTGCAACTGGTCGTTTGAAGATTCCTCATGATGTCTTAACAGTTGCCACTCGCACCATTCCGTCACTACCTGGGTGAAGTTGTACAATGCGTGCTAGTTCCCACTTGAATGGAGGAAGGTTGTCTCCTCGTAGTAGGACGACGTCACCGATGTTGAGATTCTTATGTGAACTTTCCCATTTGTTTCGATGTTGAAGACTGTTGAGATACTCGCTTGACAAACGGGTCCAAAAATGCTGCAATCTTTGTTGAAGAAGCTGCCACCTCGAGAGACGATTGACTGGAACTATCTGCAAGGCTGATTCTACAGAAGCTGGAAGAACATCTATTAAAAAGTGGCCACGTGTGAGAGCGGAAAGAAGATAATGGGATAATTGGTCGGGAATTGAGACAGGCTTCAATTTGGGTTAGAAATGTGTACATCTCTTTGTATGTAAATACTCCATCCCTTGTAAATTGTTAAATGAAATTTTAAAGAATTCACTGCTGCCTCCCATAAACCCCCAATGTGTGGAGCACGGGGAGAAATGAATTTCCACGCTATTCCATTTTGTGTTAAAAATTTATTAAATGCTTCTTGATGATGTGCAGAGAAAAATAACTTTCTCAGTTCATTAAGTTCATTGCGGGCACATACAAACGTTGTTGGATTGTCTGAATAGATTTTCAGGTTTTCCCCGTCTTGTCATAAACCTTTTCAGAGCTGCTATAAAAGTTTCTGTTGATAAATTATCCACGAGTTCTATATGAACAGCCTTAGTGGCTAAGCACAAAAAAAAATTGAGATGTAAGTTTTAGAAGTTTTCTGCGACAACTTGTCCGCAGTAATCCACTCCATAATTTGTAGAATACGATGGTTTTGGATTAGTTCTGAAGCATACTACACACTGATGTACAATTTTCCTTGCCAACTTACGACCATTTAATGGCCAAAACGTTTTCCTTACACACGCTAGTAAGAGCTGCAGATCTGGGTGGAGCTGTCTCTTATGCTCATGTTCCAATATTAAGTAGGTCAATTGATGTTTGTGATGGAGTAAGATTGGATTTTTTGATTATAATGTATGTTCGCATGACGTAATCGCCCACCTACACGGATGAGACCCTGTTCATCCAAAAATGCATGTAGTAATTCAACGCACTCTTGTTCTTCACTTCACCGTATTGAATTAAATTGGTTATATTTTGCTGAAAACATTTACCTTGGGCAAGTTCCACTATCCTGGTTAATGAAGAAGCTAACTCTTGAATGGTCAATGTTCCACTGGTTCTCTGATCACTGGATTTCATACAGTTGTTCACAAATCTCAGACAGTAAGCTATCACTCTCTGCAGTTTACTAAATGATAAAAATCTACTCCACAATCGCTGATTATTTGCTACAATCACTATAAACTTTTCCTTGCGTTTCTCTAACCGTGTTGTGGATGGCTTACATATTGACCATTTGCTACGTTCTTCACATAGCCATGGTGGACCACCCCACCACTAAGTACTGTTGAGCATCTGCTTTGGCGATAAACCATGTAAAATATGATCTGCTGGATTGTCATGTGATTTTACACGTTTCCACACATATTCGCTGGTTGACTTATGAATTCTTCCTACCTGATTTCTGCGAATGTTTTTCTCTGTGCTGATGAAGAATCCGACCAGCACTTGGGACTTGAGAATTATGATTTGTATGACTTGGGAACTGTATAATTTGTATGAACTACAGCACTGTGCTGTTTTTGTTCTACTGAAGACTTTTGTATGCTCCCTACCTGAGAAGCCGCAAATTAACTGTTGAATCCGATCACAAGACACACATCTTGAAGCGACACTTTAATGAAATGGCAACTTTATTGAGAAGTTTAGAGAGTAATACTGCTGCATATAATTCAAGTCGCGGTAAGCTCACCTACTTCATTGGAGCCACTCTTGATTTAGAACGCAACAGTTGTGTACGGGGTTGGTTATCCCCATCTGTGTATCGAATGTAGATACACGCTCCGGACTCTGATTCTTAAACATCACAAAACCCATGTATTTGAACATCAGAAGGTAGTACACTTGTTCATCTGTAGCGTCAAAGTGTACAGTTTGGTGCCCGAGTTGTGCATATTCTGTCATAAATTGTATGTACTTTTCCTTCTTGCAGGGATCACTTTGCAATCGGTTTTTAAGCATATGATAACGTTGGAGTGCTGCTGCCTTAGAATCATCAAGCTTATCACATTTCTCATTTATTGGAAGCTTTACTACAGCCGACCTGTTGGATCTCTGGTGAAGGTTCCTCGAAAATGTTTTCAATCTCAAACTGTGTCTTCTTCACAGGTTCCGAACACTCTTTAATTTGCCGCTGAAGCTGTTTTTCTAGATTTTCTTCTATACTAATATTGCACGTAATTTGCGAACTGTGACTTTTCTGGAATTTCCCTGTTACTACCCAACCAAGGAGAGTATTCTAAATAACAAGTGTTTCACCTGGAGTCATTATATTCCCATAGCACAATATATTGAAAAAGATACCTGCACCTATAAGTAGATTAATGTCATCTGACTCGTGGAATTTTGGATCGGTCATGGTGAGATTATCTGGGATGTTTACCTTGAACAAATCAATAGGATCTGATGGTAACTGCTGAGTAATTTTTGACAGAATGACAAAATTTTCTGTTGTTTCTGTTATTGAGTAGTTAGTGCATTTTGATTTTAGACTGCAATGAATTACCTGGGCCCCTCTAGTTGATACATAGGAGTGGGCTGGGCCACAGTAAGGAGTGGTCTATTCCACTTATTTTTCATTATATCTGCGTTCTATTTAAACTCAGTGTCTGCGCCATTTTTCCTGTTATAAAATTTAATTGAGATTTGGAGTCCAATAGTGCACGACAATAGTGAGGTGATCCTTGATTGTCAAGTAGAACTACTTCTGCTGTGGATAGTAGTATTCTTGTATTGTTTCTTTGAGTGGCTTGGGAAGGTGATACAACTGTATGATTTGTATGATCTACAGCCCTGTGCTGCTTTTGTTCTCCTGAAGACTTTTGTATGGTACCTCCCTATGAATGATGTAAAAGTGTGTTATGCTTTTTACCACACAGTGTAGTAGCCTTGTACTGTATTGATTTATGGTTAGTTGTTTTGAGACAATTACAGCATAGTCCCAAACGCTTTCACAGCCATATGACGATCAGATGTACACATTTTTTTGAAAGTATCACAAAGAAACAAAGAATGAGTTTTATCACATAAGTTACATTTTGACACAAAATATTTATTAGTGTATGATACATGCTTTGTTGCAGGAATATATTTTAGTTTGTTGACGTTTGTTCTCTGGTTTGTTTTGACGTGACAATGTGTGTTTGTTTGGTTCTAAGTTTCTTCCACTTATTTTTACTTCCATGATCCTTAAGGAAATGGAAATATGGTGATGTTAGTATAGGTGAGACTATAGGTGATCCTATAGATTTAGTAGTGTAAGTCAGAACAACTTGTACACGAAGAAATGTGAATAAAATATTCAACACTTTGACCACTGAGGCGTGTGTGTGTGTGTGTGTGGGCGCACGCGCGTCTGTGGAGGAGTGTGTCAGCATAGATCCGTTAATCATATCCAGTCCATCTAAAGTAAACAGGGGGCAGGGAAATGTTCATTTGTTGTATCGTACAATGGGCTTATGAATTCAACTACAGCGGGTCTATAAATGAGTAAAGGTATACTATGCATATAAAATGCCATTTTTAATCGAAAATAATAATCGTCCAGAAATTTAATAAAATATTTTAGTATAATCAAATTATTCATAATAAACACAAACCTATATTTATTTTCATATATTGGTTTTTATTTATACCCGACGCTGAGAGGCACAGGGATCAGATAAAAAAGAAGATATTTAGTTTATTGTTTATTGGTTTTCTTTAAAACCATATCTACTGTCACGGAACGCAGCAAGAGAATGCAACAATAGACCTTAATATAGGGATGTCATACTTTTATATACTCGCATAAAATACGCATATATTTCACGATGTGGGAATAGGTTAAGGAGGTGCAGAGAAATTTTTCGCAATACCATACCACACCACAAAGCATGTGTAACTAAACATCAAACAAAATGCAAGCAGCGGTAACACTCCAGAACCCATATTCTGTCCTATCAATTAAAATAGATTTTGATGTGTATTTTTCTACGAAACGTCCAAATTTAACTTATAGGTCTACTTTCAATAATACCTACCTTTATAAAATTGCAGTAATGTTTTTGAGAGTTAAAATTTAGATTATAGTTAATTTTCTTATATACTATTGTTCTATCATTAAACAAAAATAATGTACGTTTATTTAATATCAAATAAACTATTATAAACTCTTCAGAATAGTGCTGCCCTCGTGGAGTGAATAGTGAGACCCTCGTGGAGCTAATACAGACTTCCGCCGTGTTGAGTTTGTCAGTAATGGCTTGTGTTGTTTACATGAGAGACACCAGCTTAAAGGAGGAGTATTGTGTTATAGTAACAACGTTTATAAAATTCTGATAAGTTAGTACTTGTAAACGAATGTAAGTATACGTTTAAAAATGTTTAGAATGTGCCTAAATAGCTCTAATAAATTTTGTTACATTTTTACTGAGAAACGTTGAAGTCACAAAAACTTAACCTCACCCTTGTTGCAAAAAAAGCCTTTTTGTTATGTTTGTAACATTCCTTGTTGTAAAAACAGAGGTTATATTTTTGTGTCTTCAATGTATTCCGGCAAAAATATAACAAAATTTATTACAGCTCTTTCCACACCTTCTAAACATTTTAAAACGTATATTGACTTATTTACACAAATTAAAATATCATGTGCTTGTTTGTCCATAAATTTCTTACATTTCTGTATTGCTCCCAAAGTGAACAATGTGTCTGTATGGAAACTCATAAAATTGGACTGACACTCCACCTTCTGCACAATACATTACCGTATCTCCTCCTTGTCCTAGAATTTCTCTACCTCTGATTGTTTAGTAAATTATCAATCTGAATCTCGTTATGTCCATGCTTCCTGTTATTTGTACAGACTCAGTTCGTTATATCCTATTCAAAATTTATACATGTTGGGTTAGCATATTTTAATGACATCAACCGTCGCACATAATGGGCTCCTTAGGCAGTTACAAGTTCCTTTGAAACCTTATTGCGTGTTGTTGTACGTCTTTTGGATGCACTTTTAATTGCACCTATTCCGTATCATCTATTTTTCCTTTATTAGGCTTTTTTTAAATTAATGAACCTCCTTTCTTTAGTCAATCAAAAGTTAATACAGGTAACAAAAGCAACACACAAAGAGGTAGCAACAACGTGGTACAAGGATTGTACTCCTTCTTCAATGGTTTAAATGTAATTATATTGTGTAAAATGTAAATGAGTTCTCATATTTTCAAGTTTGCTACTATAACAACAAATCAGTCTTTTATTTTGTTCGTGAACGTTTTTATGTTATTGAGATTACATTTCAAAATAAATTAAAATAAATTGAAGTTTTTGAAATTACATACACTTAACTTATAATGCATTCAAAGCCTTTGTAAGCAAAAACAAGGAATTTAACAAATTGTATAGATTTTAAAGCATTGTAATCAGTTGACGTTTTTAATAAAATGGATGTAGCCTATATACTTCCACAAACATTTTTAAAGTAAAAATAAAGAAACCGCTTAAACTTATAAATTTTCTACAGTTATGATTTTTAATTAGTTACGCGTTTATTGTAAACGCTATAATACCACAACAATGAAGCGTGTACATGGTTTATTTATTTATTAATAAAACAAGAAGAGCAATACTCACTGTGCACTATATAACCAAGATCAAGCAGTAGAATTTAATTATTCTACTTAGTTCTGTAAACAAATGAAAATACGTAGGCCAACGTATTTTATTTTTTTATATAGAATTACAATAATATTGTAATGTAGCCTAATAATATTGCAGTAGTGTATAATATCTTCAAATAAGTAGGTTTATTTTCACCTGACGCCCGTTTCACGAAATTATTCTGTATCTTCAGAGGTTTGTTTGAACTGTAATTGAATGTTTCGCTCACAGTTGTAAACGATTGTAAGCGAAACATTCAATTACAATTCAAGCAAATCTCTGAAGATACAGGATAATTTCTATGAAACTGGCGTCAGGTGAAAATAAACCTACTTGTAGTATATTTATTTGAAGATATTACATGGGAGACCTGCAGAAAACTCAATGAGTTACTTACAAAGGAATAATAGTGTATAATCACAAATTTTCAAAATTCCGATAACACTAAAACTTTAACGGCCATCTCAGAGGTCCATTAGTGCAGAGGTACAAACAGAAGCAGGGAAGGTTTTTCTACCATATATAAACAGAGTGACAGACCTGATAGGAAAGTGACTGCGAAGACATGGCGTAAATAACAACGAGGCGCATCCATCAACATAACATCATTACTGAACAATCTACGTGTTTATCGAAGTTCCGGTGGATTCCAGCTGTAATGTGTGTGTGTGCGTACATTGCGTACATATTGCTGCTACTCTGTGAATTACGCATCAACTATCGGCTCAATACCAGACTATACCGGTCCGCACGTGTTTTGTTCAAGGCCACAATGAATTACGTTCTAGTGTTTTCTAATAGACGCTGTATAAATACAAATTCTCTTCTATTGTAGAATTTAATAAGTTTAAGTTAAATTTTATTTGTTTGCTTACGTTGTAAAATGAAAAGTCTGTACCGGTAGTGAAAAAGACTGACGACGAATTGTTGATGGTTCTCTCGCAGACGTCCGTGGATGTTCGTAGATCGTCGCAGATTCTGATTCGGCTAAAACAAACACAAGTTATTTACTTACGGCGTATGAAGTTCTTGTCGATTGACCAATTCTTAAATAACTGAATCGGTAACTCGATCCTCATAGGTCAGTGTTACACGGTGCCACCTGTGAAAGTATTGCTGAAACTCTAGCTCGAGACTGTACTGTCTGTGTAATAAAAAGTCGTCAACTCTTTGTTTTTCTGTTATGAATTTTAATTTTATTAACAAATCTTGATAATATTTGCAAATCGTTACTTTAGAATTTAACACAGGCTGTTTGCCTAGTCAGTCATTGACTTTAATTTCTATTTTGCTCTTAATCTCAGGGTATAGAAAATTATTTAAGTTATTTAACATAAAATTTACAATGTACTTCTTGAACCTTGGTTCATAATGTTTACAATTCTTCAGTGGTTCCTTTGAGCCTGCAAGATACAAAAACAAGAAAAAATGTCTGCGCTACTGTTTAACATAAGTAGACGGAGTTAATTATTATAAACAATAAGTATATTAAATGGTTTCATAAATTATTTAATATGGAATAAATAATATGGAATTATGGAATAAATATCATCGACTATGTTCAACCTTACATTTGCTTTACGCATAACGAATTAATCTTTAGAACAAAAATGATCTGGAATGGTTTCAAAATTATTAACCTATAGTCGTAACATTGACTATTATCAACATTGAGTTGCCTCTAGGCATACTGACTCAAATATTTAATAACAAAAGAACATCGAAAACTTATATTATTATTAACATGGTTATTAAATTGACTACTGTCAATATTAGAACAATTTCAGGCATACTGAATTGCAATAAATTATTAACTATTCCAAAATATCAGGTATCAGCTTAATCTAAATATAAAAAAAGTTACATCAGTATTTAAATAATAAATTCACTTAATTTTTGTCAATTATTATTATATCCATTGTATATAGCACTCTAGTTATTCAAAACATTATGATTTGTTACTTAATCAGCGTTCATCACAATATTAATTGGTTGTTTATGTCTGATACCAATTGAATTCAAAAGTTCATATAAACTCTCTTTTCGAGATTTTATTATTCATTGTTTAGTTCGACTTGGTTCGATATTTGTAATATCGGTAATAAATTTATTATTTATTTCTATAAAAATAATTATATCAGGTTTATCAATGTTCATGAATAACTGTTAGTCATTTTGTTTATTCACTATGAACCTCGTTAATATATTCTGGTTGGTTCCATGTTTCAAAAAAATGACAATCTTAAAATCTCTATTTTTTCATTAATTAAGCATTAATAATCAATTAACACTATACTTCCTGTTAATACACTTTAATTGCAACTTTATTATGCACTGTGCAATTGCATTTCGCTATAATACAAGCGTTTTATTTAATTACACGACACTAAAAATTTCGGGGTTAGGATGCCCCCTTCTGTTTACGTTTATAACCGCACAGCTGATATCTTGAAAACGACTGCATTCGCCCACAGAAATTTGCCGTCGTCTCGCGTCGCTAGTCTGAGGTAAAATAATCAAATTATTGTTCTTCTTCGCTGTTCCTATATCGGGAGCACATACCCCCGGTCGATTTTGATCGATTCCATTGGTTAAAAAGGCTGACATCCTATCCAGCGAGGTCACCTCCCTCGCGAATTAATTAATTTTACAGAAAATTGTTAACGGTTTTGGGTTGGAGAGTATCGTTTTTTGCCTTCTTGTTTTTCCCAAAATAAATCGAATTCCTTTAAAATCGGTTTAACGTCCTTGTTATAGGAGTAATGCTTAATGTAATCACATTATGTTATTACAATTAATCTTTTCTTTAAAATGAGTCCTCACAAGACGTATGTGAGTTTAATAATAAGAAAGTTAATTCCTTACTTATGACTATTACATATTTCTTATAGTTTTACATGATTAATTACTAAAATTGACCAAATGATGATTACATTCCATCATATGGTCCCTTTGAAGTTCATATATGATAAAATTTAGTACAATGATTGTCTAAAATTAACAAAATTACTATATTTGACCCATGCTTTCTATGGCCTAGAGTATGGTCAGTTTGATTTACTTTATTTATTGACATATCTTGTTCTGTCCACTTTTTTACAGTAATACAGATATTCTAAGATGTCCATTACAACTTCTGGACAGCTTAGGTTTCATTAGAATACAATTATTTACTTGTTTTTAGTCTCATTTATTGTTCATAGTCTTAGTATGCCATTAACCATTTTTATGTGGTTCTTTTCGGTCTAAATTGTCTTTACAGTTTAAAGATTGTTTTACAATGGTTGTTCTCTTATAATTACATGTGATATTGATAATAATTCACTAATGCTTCTTGCATCTAGTGTGGTCAGACAGTTACCTCAATTTTCCTTAATTCTGGTTAAATTAGCTTTTCATTATAATCATTGTATACTATAATAGTGGTAATACTATATTGCACATCTATGTCATTGTTCTTTACTGGTTTACAATATTATAGAAATTCTGAATGTGTTTAATGTGTACATCTTTCTGTCCAATTTCAGTCTGTGTATTTGCATTAAACACCACACATACCACTTTTAATAAAACAATTGTATCACTAGATTCGTCTTTATAATGTCTACTTTCATTATTTTATAACTTACACTAGTTTACATCGTTTTGGTCTTAATTTATGCAAATTACAAGCTGATTTGCAACCGAGTTAAGGTTACCTGGGACCCCTTTTGTCAGACAACAATGGTCTATGTTTTAGCTTTCTGTTTCAATGTTTTACAGGTTGTTATTTGACACTTTTACTCTTGTTAATTATTATTTATTATTTCTTTATGATTTCTATCTGTCTACAGGTGATTACTAGGTTCTCTTTTTGTTAATTTACTTGGATTTGCCTGTATTAAAAGCATGCATGGTATACTGTTCTTACTAATATAATTAATTAATTCTTATCATCCACTATTTTCTTTCATTGTTTTGATTTGTTTATTTAATCATATTCTTTTATTAGAATAAAGAGTTTTTGTCGTGGTTTGTCTCTGGTAATAGTTTGTCTCGGTCTGTGTCTCTTGGGTGTTTCTTATTCCTGTAGGATCCTTGTTTGATTATTTCATTCTCTATTAATACATATCCTTAGCACATTATCTGACATATTTTGTTAATTCTTCTGTGTTTGTTACCGTGCTTGTGTTTGTTACCGTGCTTGTGTTTATTTATATTCTCTATAGTCTCTTGTTAATACTGAATGTCATTATACTTTAGTTATATCCTCTCACTTACCATATCTATTGGGTCATTTGGTTAATCACATTATTGTGTTGTCTTCTATATTTTCTTCTTTATCACTATTTATTATCCTTCGTTTGCTGAGTTAGTTATATTATTTGTTTTACTTAGTTCTTGAAACTTATATAATACTTGGTACACAGTTATTTATTTATCATTCCTTTCTTAGGTGTTGTGGTGTTAGTTTATGAGTGTTTCATTCTTTATTTTGGTTGTTACATTTATGGTGAAGATATGTACTGTTACAACGCCTATAGCGAATATTGTGGAACCTCAACGGGGTATAAATACAAGTACTCAGCGACGCTCACTTTTCAGTTTGTGTTGCGAATTATTGGAGTCCGGTTTGTAGTATTGTGGCGAAGTGTTATTTGTTTTATAATTGTGCGGGACGATTGTAATACAATTATTGTGTTTAGATTAGTAGACATTTTTATTTCGTGTGAACATTTTTTAATTGATTTGTTGTAAGAGACTGTCTTGTTAATTACAAACCGTTTAATTGAGATAATTAAAAATGGTGATTAGTGACTTAATTGGTGTCTTGTGTTTTGTTTTCCACTGTACTATACGACGATTAGTAGACCGTCGTAACAATATGAAATCAACTAAGGATGGAAGAGACCCATCTGCTTCGGGTGGAGTATACAGTATCTCGTGTTCGTGCGGACGAGTGTACATCGCCATAACGAATACCAATGCGACGACGGGCATCTCTGAACACATGCGGAGCTGTCAACAGTGGCAGTCGGAAAAGTCAGCGCTTGCAGAGCACCTTCTGGCCAGTGACGAGCACATGATGATGTTTGAGAAGACGAAGATCGTATCCTCTACGTTGCACTAATATACGCCGCTGCACCGGGAACAGATCGAGATACACAAACACAATAACAGCCTCGACAGAAGGAAGCGGGCTTGAGGCTGAATAATGCCCGGTATCCGGCACTGAGAAGTTTTAGGGCCGCTACATACGATGTTAGCACAAGCGAGCAACGGGTATGACCAAGATTTCGGCCAATCAGATACCATCTCGGACGCAGACGGCTATATAGATTCGACGGTTTGGAGAGTCGCCAGTCGCTGGAGGAGCAGAAGAGAAGACCCAGAGACGACTGCCGCAGCTGCAGTCAAAACGTATGGGTTTATTACAAGAGGACTACTGCCAACAGCCCGGAAAATAATTATACTGAAATTTTACTTTAGTTATAAATGTTTAATTCCGTGTTGTAAATGTAGACAGAACAATGAAAACTTATTAATAATAATATCACTAAGTTATAATAACCTATATGTCTCTAGATAATAATCATAAACAGCGCAATAATAAGGAAGCACTAACAGTAATTACCTGTACGTGAACTACTTATAGACACTTGACGTAAATACTGTACCACCAATTAAAACAGCGAACGAAGGAAGGGCTGACAGCAGCAGAAGCACTTATAGCATTTTGAAACTATGTGCAAACAGATAATAGATAACATAACGCCATGATAATCAGCGAGCATTGGTGAAAGTGTGTAGTAGGAGGAAAATTCGTAGGCAGCGTTAGTACATGTAACTACCATCTAGCATTATATCGACAATACTGTTATCGCAAAGCATTGCTACAGGAGTGTATGGAAGGGAGAGTCAGTACTGTCGGCATCACCACATGGCTAAATTCCGCGGCAATAAATGAAAGAAACATTTTATTTATTACTAGTGTTGTATTGACTTTATGTGTATTAGGTAATGACTTGTGGCACTTCTCTGACAATAAAGGGGCTGCAAATGTAATCAAATTACTTTCTACGAGACAAAGATATCAACAACAAAATCTCATACGAAGCTTTTTGAGCAGGATAAACTGTTGTTCTTACCTGTGATACAGGTATCAGCTAGTTATAGGCTACTCTAATAGAATCCTCTCTATCAGACTATACACAGGCAATATTCGAATTCCATTATCTCTTAGTGTAAAATACGTAGGTCTTCGCCTCGACACATTGCGAACTAGTAGCTCGCAATACCATGTGGGGATACTTGGCAAAGACTCATCAACGAAAGCTACTGTCTCTCCTGGACCGAGGTTAGCGCTGGACATTCAAACTTCATTACCTGACTGCCAACCTGACTATCCGAAACACCCTAGGCGTCTGATCCCTGAACGCCACTATACAGACACTTTACATGAAGTTCTACCACCGCTGTGCCCGTTTTCAGGACACCTCCCTAATTAGCGCCCTCGGTCGTCAGCCAAATGTGATAGGTGAATCTTGGATCCGGCCTCGACGAACACTGAGTCTGAATAAGACTGCGTCTAATTGTAATCCCATGGCTGGTAGCAGACCACATCTAAGAATCCCTCATGCATCGTTGACCCCGTGGCGGGAGCACTTTTAAAGCTCAGGACACGGCGTAATAGCGGGCGACGGGCTTGCTCATTGCTTGCACAGTCCCTGAAATCGTCGTCTATAGTTTGTTTTTAAAGTAGAATGGGATTGGCGTGATACAGCGATGGAGGCTCAGCATGGCTTCGTCATGTGCTTTTATTTTAACGCGAATAACTTATATCTGATGGTAGTTAACTTCGTAAACAGGGGGGCGATACTCAGCAAAAAATCTTGACCCTATCGAACGACCGTACGTGGTGTCGCATGGCGAAGTCAAGCACGTAAATTTGTTGGTAAACAAATACCTTACAAGAGAGAGGGACAACAATGGGCCACGTTTGCCTCAACAACAGTTCTTGAGCGGACATCTGTGGCATTAAAGTATGCAGGAAAACAGTTACAAAAATCTGCAGCAAGAAAAGGAAACAATTTAAAAAAGAGAAAGTATAAAATTAGAAACACCAAATTAAAAAACGTTGTACAAAAATTGACACGTTATAAGCTGATGCAATTCACCTGGATATTTACGATTATTTCCGCCAGAAAGAACACACCCAAAACGTCTGGTCTCGTTGAAAGCTGCTGACATATTCCAAGGCAGTATGTCTCCGTTTCTGGTAACTTGGAAAGAGTGCTTTACATACAAAAAGATAGGTGAACGTAAACTGTTATTAGACAGAGACAATATTACTCTTTGGAGTTCCAGGTTTTTAAGGGAAATAAGGAAAGAAAAATCCGACGAAATCGTGTGGCTTCATGAAACCTGGATTATTGCTAGCCACACCATGATAAATGGGTGGACAGATGATACGAAAGAAGGGACTATGGCAGTACTGGTAGGAAAGGAAGGCAGAATTATCCTGCTTTAGGCAACTGGATTATACTGGCCACTGCAAAGGTTTTATACCTAATTGCCTTCTTCTGTTTACTTCCAAAAACAAAAAACAAAGGTGTATCATGAAGAAATGAACCACATGTGCTGTAACTGGTTGAAAGGTTTTTAGGTCTGATTACCTTCACGAATCTTTTTATGTGTAAGTAATATCATCTTAATACATAATCACTATATATAAGCACTATATTAATCAATACTGTTCTTTTTTTGCAGAAACGATATCTACTATAATAATACTGTATAAAATAGTACACGAATATTTCCTTTTCAAAGCGTAAATTAATTACAAGATGGTTTCTCTTTGAGTTTGACTTCTACGATTCAATGTAGAAAGATACTGAAGTTAACGATATCTGTAAATGTAAGAAAAGATAAAAAGTTTTTTGTTTAAGTAAGATCTAATTAATTAAATTAACAATAACAACAATAAAATAATTAAATAATATTGTTTTAGATTTACAACTTTTTTAATACCATACTAGCATTGATTTCGTATGGTGTGTTGTCATGACTATAGCATTCAGCGCGCGGCCCGCAGAAAATTAGGCATAATGGTCAGAAACCACTCTCACTTGTAAATAAGTTGTCCTAAAAATATAAAATCCCAATTCAACATAATATATGGACTTTTCACTACAACCTTCTTGCTGAAAGTTTTTAACTGGCCAAAAAATATAAAACTACCTCCCTTACTATATACTGTGTGTTTGATTTTTGTATAATTAAAAATACTTTCTTGTTTTAATAGGAATAAATAATCATAAATTTATTTCAATCTGCCTAAGATTTATACTGGAGTATTCCCTAACTTTTCCTATTTAAAACTGTATACGCTTTAGGGCTATATACATTTTACGTTAGATATAGACCTATAATTTTAATAAACTTACGAGAACAGCGAAGGCTAGTTCTGGATTCCTAACAGAAGTCAAATTGAACGTTTGCTATAGACATGAGGCACGACTCAAACTGTGAACAATGTTCCTGAACTCAATCCCATTTCAGTTTAATTGAAACTACTGGATAAAATAGAAACGCTTCTTAAACTACCAAACCTGGTAGTAAACTATGCATCCGATATTGCCCATCAGCAGATATCGTGGGCACACACTCTGGCTAATGATTCCACATAAATGTGTGTGTGTGTGTGTGTGTGTGTGTGTGTATGTGTGTGATAACGTTTACACATTGTGCACGATAAATAGGTATAAACAATTTTCCTTTTCGATCCCTTCATGATATTTCCAACAAGTTCTAAAATAAACAAGAGTATTAGAATTCTTTTTAAATTTACTAAATTTTATTGTCACATATATTATTCCATTAGAACACACTTTTGTTTTTAATAAATCGTCCTCGCTTAACCTGAAACCTAGCTATCTGTGTTTCTTGAAGTTTTTATTTATGTAATCATACACACGTATAGATTAAACAATTGCATTAAATCGTCACTAAGCCGTAAAACTTATTAGTACTGCAAAACCCACTTCTCTTAACACGTATTACAGTGACCAAATTCGGTTATTACAAATTGTAATACTAGCAGGCAGAGGTAATTTACGGCATAATTTAGAACAAAATCGACCCATGAAAGTTACGGTATACGAACTGAATTTTCATTACCAATGTTAAATGATCAGAAACCAAGTGAATTAATTTCCCATGGGATTGTAGTTTACAGTGTTTTTGTTGGTCCTACATTAAAATATCTCAAGACAGTTGTATATGTGACGTGAATGAATGTACCAGTTTCAACAAAATGGAATCGATCCGTAATGTTTACACAGACTGAAACAAATCGTGAAAAGTTAATAGAAAGTTATGTCTAAACAACGTTTGTGGAGGAGCTATAGTACTTCAAATGCTGCAACGTGAATCGGAAATATTTTGCATTGGTATCGTAATTTATTGTCAGCGTAATGTTAAACACACCAATATGTACCCAAGAATATTACTGACTAGGAACATGAGGGTTTACGGTTTAGCTGGCCTCACGGGAACGTTATTTGCCATACGAGAATTTCTGGAATAGCCGGATGTTGCTATTACAGATTTAATCAATGACGGCTAACGTCTGGTTTTCAAACTGTAACACACAAAGTCCATTACTACTAGCGCTTGAACAAAATATTATTTCCTGGAATTATATCTTGCATCGTATGATACAACGCAACGCTTTCATCTAAGACTATGCTGGTATTGGTTTGTTCTGTAGCTAACTTCGCATATGATCGCCGCTGCTTTTGCAACAATCACTCGTTAAACAGTTACTCAAGTTGAATTCAGTGGTACTTAAACAGGTCAGTGGAATTCATCTAGATTTTGTAAGATTTGAATCTAAATTGTCTCGGTTGTATTTATGTGTAATTTGCATTAACAGAAAAACCATCTTTATTTTTCTCTTGTTTTTTAATACATTTTCTTTATGTCATAGTTTTCTACCTGAATTCCGTTGCCTATTTTGATGTGAAGGAGTGTCACGACCTTGAAAATTAAATTTTCTTTATTGTTTATTGCATTATGCGTTTTTCTTCGAGACAGAAATTATTTATTTTTCTTCAACCAACATGCTAACCGAAGTCATCTAAGCCTGTCACACAGTTTACAATGTAACCTGGTTATTAGGAATTTCATCTTCTGCATTTTTTTTTTATTTCGTTCTGCCGACACTCTTCTTACATAAATTCTTCCTGTAGCGGCTTTTGTTCTGCGTTTGTTAAATTCTTGTTACACTGTTATACATTTCCTTGTTTTTAATTTTTCTATAAAGTTTTAAAATCACCTACTTTCCAAGTGTAAATTTGATAACTGTCTTGTTCTGTTTCGATGGTTCGTCCGAATGTCATAAACTGGGTAATAAAGTAAACAACGAAAATGACACTCACAATAAAATTATAAAGATTAAAATACCTAAACGCAAACAAAATAAACCTATACAAACTAGAATAACATTAGAAATATTAGTAAAATATGCAAGTTCATTGAGTTAATTGCACACAATATTATAAAACCATTTCATCAGTTTAGGGGAAGATGTTTTGAAAAATATAAAGACATGATTAAACCATGATAAATAATGGTTTTAAATTTGTTTAAATTTCGTGCAAAGTAGCGATTAGCGATGACAGTTCTGCAATTGTTAGATACGTGTTTGCAGAACTGTGTGTAAATGTTAATCCTTCGTAAGTCTACGTTTATTTGACAAATACCATACGGGCTGTCTTTATTCTCTATTAGTCTATTCCTCTCACTATCTCGCTGCTTTCTAAATTCCCTGTGTTTACAATACGAGAGGAGAAGAACAGCACAATATGTACCTGTCAGGAGACATATTACACCACTACGCTAATTTGTTCAACCTGCTGTGCGCCTTACCACACCGAGCACGAGGGCTTTGGATAGACAAATAAACCCATTTTTAATACTAATTAATATATGCGATTGAGGAAAAAATTCACTTTTGAAGTTGGCTAACCTTCTTAAGTAGCCTCACGCTCCAGAAGCGTATATTGTCCAGACACTATAACACATCGGGGTCTACAACAGTAGCGCGACTTTTTTTGTTCACGTAACTCATCTAAAGTATTTATAATAATGACTACAGACAAAGAAAAGTCATGAACCGATATGTGTCCAGGTGCTTACTATTGACCAAGTATAAGTTAATCAATTGTTAAGGTGTTTTACTGCGGCAGAATTCCTGTGATCAAACTAGGCTAGTATTCACAATAATGAACAATACAGTCGACGACGGTTATAAAAAAGTTAGATCGCTATTTCTATTATTGCATTGAATTAACGATGATCTGATCAAAGTTATTTATAAGCTACATATATTTGTCCTTTGTGTGCAGCTCTCTGTAACCTCGGTTGCAGCTCTGCGTTAATAAAATCTAGTTGTATGTGTCGCACCTTTTGCCGCATTTATTAAATACGAACAGTTTACTACGGATACAAGCATGTGTCTCAAATAGTGCTTAGATAAAAGCGATAAACGATATCTTTATAAGAAATTTTGAAGCTAGACACCGCACCTCGGGTCGTTAACATAAAGGTTAAGTTAGTCAAATGTAGGAATTTCTTACTTCAATTCACATTTCAAACATACAGTAGAATTTCCTTTTTTCGTACAAAAGCTGTATCTCTCTAGCATAATCCACTAGGTTGAGTTTTGCACCATTCGTCAAAAGTAACCAATTTGTCAACTTATTTAAGCAGTTGATTATTCATCATAATCTTCTTCTTCTACTTCTTCTCCTCCTCCTCCATCGGCGCAACAGACGCATGAAGATGCACTTGGCCTGCTCAATCACTGTCGTTCGTTTATATCGGGCCTGAGAAAGCGAGATGTCTATCCTAAGCTGCTAGAAAGCACTCATGACACTGTCCTTCCACCACTCCTAGACCTCCATCAAGGCCACGTTCCACCAGAGAACCTTCGTATACAGTCCTGCTGTCTTCCATTCTAATGATATGACCTAACTACTTCAATCCTAATGAAAGAGGTAACGCTAAAGGGGGATTTAGACGACGCTTGTACATGTCACTTGTACAAGGCACTTTTTTACTAACCGGCGTGGGGTTATTTACACGAGGGTTGTTACAAGTGACTTCTAGAAGCCACTTGTACTCGCGTTTCTTCAGTTGTTCTTTATTAACCTGTGAATCATATCTGAAATGATGAGCTCTGAATTGTCTGAAGTAGATGAGACGATTGACGACGTTATTGATGAAGTGATTGTGGTGTTAAGTGATGAACTCAAAGAAATGTTAATCAAGAAAAGGATGATATGGGTTAGAGATTGGATAGCACGAAGAGACGAGTATGGGGCATCACAAACTGTGATTCGTGAGATAGCTGTGGAAGATCATTTAGAATTCAAAAAACAGTTACGAATGACTGTTGAAAAGTTTGAGCAATTGTTACAATTGTGTTTACCTCTAATTTCCAAAAGAAATACAACAGTGAGGAACTGCATACCGGCAAGAACAAAGCTGGAAGCGACACTTCTGTACATGACAGGTGTCAATTTTTCGTCTCTCTGTTTGCTATTTCGGCTTCCTATAAGTACTATTTCATGTTTCTTACCAGACGTTCTACAAGCAATTATCACCGTGCTGTCAGAATACATATTGGTAAGTGGTATTTTTCGCTATTATAACCTAATAAATATGTAACAATTTTTTTTGGCACAGGTCATTATCACTAAATAAAAAGACAAAATAACAATTAAAAAAGAGAGAAAAATTATAATTAGTTTTTCAATTTACATATTACATTTTCTTTTTACATGAAAATATCAATGTTTGCAAAATCAAAGTTCTCACAGTGATGTATATGTAAGTTCATTTTCTGTGAATATAAATTAATTTTGTCGATCCTCTTCTTCTGAATCCATACCAGAAAGCATTGGGGAATTGCAGGTGCTTGAGGTAGATGTTGAAGGAACGGGCAACCAGTCAAGTCTTTCTTGTGTTATTAGCGACTGAAATTTTTCCTGCAGTTTAAGGAAACTTCTTATAGGTAGTTGTCTCAGCTGCGATGCAATGTGACTGGCAAATATTTCATACTCATCTGGTTTATTTTGGCTAGTACTGTGCTTATTCGCATTACCGCGAGTTCCACACAACTTTTGTAGCTTGTTGAACGTCATCTCAACCCTAGCAATTTTGCTGTAACATCGTTTTTTAGGAACTGGACAATTTTTCTCGGTACCTGCAATATTTGGATTTTTCTCACCTTCTTCCTCCTCATTCAAAACAGATTTCTCGGTTTCAGCAAGTTCAGTATTGACTTGTGTTTCTTCTGTTGGTCGTTTTCCACTACTTTCTTTGTTTTGCGAGATTTCTTTGTTTTGCTTTCCGTGCGAGGGATTGCCGTTTTCAAGTGTCTACAACAAATGAAAAAGTTAAAAAGTATTTAGTTACAACAGTGCGAGTAGATAGGAATTTAATAATTGTGTATCTGTGTGTGTGTGAGTAATGTTTTATTTGATTTGTGTATTATCTCCTTCATCTTTTTTGTTACAGGTCCCAAATACAGAAGAGCAGTGGAAGGAAATTCAAAGATTGTTTGAAGTAAAGTGGAACTTCCCCCAATGTTGTGGAGCCATAGACGGGAAGCACATACAAATAAAACGTCCCCCAAACAGTGTATCCGACTTTTACAACTATAAGGGTACATACAGTGTAATTCTATTGGCATTAGTTGATTATGACTACAAGTTTTTATACATCGATGTAGGCACGAATGGCAGGGCAAATGATGGTTCAGTTTTTAAGGTATCAACTTTAAACGCGGCAATGCCAGAGAACTTATTGAACTTCCCAAAACACTTCTTGATCGTCGGTGATGATGCTTTCCCTTTGCGAGAAAATTTACTCAAACCATTCAGTAGAAAGAACTTGACACGCGAGGAACGTATTTTTAACTACCGATTGTCACTTGCACGCAGGGTGTCAGAAAATGCATTCGGTATTCTAGCATCAAGGTTTCGAATTTTTGGAAAACCTATTGAAGTGCAGTTGGCTACGGTAGACCTTGTTGTTAAGTGTGCGTGTACAATTCATAACTGGCTGCGAATTACGTCAACCACCAACTACTGCCCGAAGGGGTGCTTCGACTGTGAGGGCACTGACTCAGGGGTCGTTATTCCTGGTACTTGGCGGAGTGAAAGTACAGAGTTACCATCCATAGGAAAACCTCGTACTGGTAGAAAGAACACAAAAGAGGCATCAGAAAGAAGAAATCGTTTTATGAATCACTTTGTAGGAGCAGGTTCTGTTCCATGGCAGGTACAGGCAGTTGGACTCGAAGAATGAAAAAATTATGGGCTTACAGTTATAATAGATGTTAAATACAATTTAAAAGTTATGTTTTGTACCTTTGTCTTTTGTTTTTCATCTAACAGTTACGTTATTTAACAGTTATGTTTGTTAAATAAAATTACCTTTGAGTATATGATAAATTGAATTTTTGTATCATAATATCATAAGCCTATATACTTGGAAATAAAATGTACTTACTAGGTTTGAAGAAGACGATCTGGAAAGAACCACTTCTCGTAAGAATGAATCGGCAGTCTTAAACCATACTAATTTCGGTTCATAGAGGTCATCTGTTCCTGAACCGGATTTTTGTTTAGACGTGATAACTTTTAAATACTCTTGGCGGTAGGTATTCCTGATGATTTTTATCTTCTGTCGTAATATTGGAATTGTATTAACAGGGATTCCACACTCTTCCAATTCTCCCATTAACTTCATCAACGCCAGATCTCTCTTGTTTTTGTTAGCTTAATCTGGGGTTTTCGCGTTCCACATTAGTTCGTGGCCTTCAAACATTTCTAAAAACCGTATTACTTGATCCGAACTCCACTTCGGAGCATTAAACTTCTTTTCCGACTCACTTGAACTACACATTATAACACTTTAACCTCAAAAACTCACAAACAACCACTGTAGTACAACACTGTGACGCACTGCAAGCAAGCAACTGAACTAGAACAAGTGACGTGTAGGAGGCTAGTAGGTGTTTAGACGGGGATAGTAACAAGTCACTTGTGGTCACGTGACCTCCGAGAAGCGGGACAGTGATACAAGCCGCTTCCATTTTTCAAGCAGACCTTGGAAAGTTGGTGGCTTGTTACTTGCCACTGTCTACTGTCCTGTTACCGGGCTTGTTGGTGTTTACACGAGGAAAGTTGCAGGCTTGTAACAAGTCGCTTTACCAAGCCACTTGTAAAAAAGCCTCGTCTAAATCCCCAAATAGATATTCATATGCCGCACAAAACTATTTATTTAGTCTGCGCTGCCAAGTCTCATTTTCACTTCACATATTGAGACTATAATCCTTTGTTTCAAATCTGTTCAGCAGATCCATTGCCGACCTATTAAGCATCTAGGGTTTCAAGCGCCGTATGCCAAGACTGGTCTGATCAAGGTCTTATACAACCTTCACTTCGTTGAATGGTTTACCAGTGGCGGCCGGTAGTTCCAAATTTTGGTTGTTGCAGTAGTTGTTGGTTGAGTGGGGGAGGCAAGGGGTGAAAAGAACAGATTAAACAGGAATCAGACCTACTACAAACATGCACCATACATCATATGGAAAAACATCATACATCCATACATATGGATTCCATACATCTTAGTGCTGTCATATGAAAAAAAAAGAAAGTTACTGTTTCCAATTGTTTGAGCAATTAATTTGTGGAAAGTTCCAAGTAAGTTATGTCGAGACAATTCATGTAACGAGCATGATGAAAGCGACTGACCATCATGTTTAGGAGGAGCAATGAAACTCCAGAATTTTTCCACCGATCTACCTTTTGTTATACAACGATATACTATGACCATTTGAAAAACATTAGCAATTTCATTGGTATCATCAGCAATTACACCCAAATAATCAGCTTCTTTTATCTCCCTTCAATACAGTTGCTTCCTTTAAATGATTTTTCAACGCTGTGTCAAGCTCAGAACTGAAATCAATTAAGCCTCGAAATACACCACGTCTTGAAGAAGATTCAGCATCTTCATGACCCCGCAACGCTAATTCAAAAGCTCTACAGAAGCAGACACACTTTATTGTTATATTTAAGACGTAGCGATTATTGCGAAAGCTTTCGTTGTGTAAAACAATGCTTCGTCTATATTCACTGTCCAGCTGCTATGCTATATTAACTGTACCAAAAATAGTAAACCGTAAAGCATTCTTTATATGTATACCTACTTGACGACAGATGTTTTCTTATCCTTTCGGCAAGATGATTAATATCTTTCATGGTGAATTTTGTCCAAGGGTCCTCCCATTCATGCAATAAACGTGAAACACAAAATAAAGAATTTCTTTCGTCACAACCACATAACCAGTCAGTATTTTTATAATATTCTAGTTTAAGTCCTCGATTAAATTGTCCACCGTCTGATTTTACAATTTGATTTATTGTTAAAGAAAGCATTGACCATTTTTCCCTGTGTTGTTCTTATCAAAAAAGGAATTTCTAACAGATTCGTAACGCTATTCATTTTAAACTAAAAAAAAACACGTTTATAAGCACATAGAATCACTAACTCTAAAAAGCACATACACAACAGCACACAGCAGTACTAAACAAAGATAAAATTATACCTTTATTATCACAATCACAATTGTATAAAATTATTACTATAATTTTGTAACTCTAAACAAAGGGTAACGTTTACCTTGAACCAACGTAAACACTAAACCTGACACAACTTACATATCAACAAGATTGTGCTGACTTCATGACACAACTAAAGACAGGGAGTGGACACGACACAACTACAGCGCTACGAGTGGAGCGTTGCAGAAGTTCTGCAACCGCCTATCTAACATAGGAAACATAGGACAATTGCAAAGAATAACGCACGTTCTCCCATATGTTTGTGTAGTAAGCTCTGCAATATACTGTCCAAGTTGCAAGCGGCCTACAACCACCAGCCTGCGCGGCACTTTTGAATTGTACGTGAACATTGCCGCACAGAATCTAATACGTTTTCCGCTGAAATTGACAACAATTTTAACTGCTAAATGTTTTCGTATATTATCTTATAGTTTAGTTATTCTATTTTGGTGGTTGTGCAACATTGCAACCATATCACCAGCCGCCACTGTGGTTTACTAACAGATTCTTTAACATTTCATTCATGTCAAAGTATGCTTTGTTACCGGCTGCAATCCTTCTGCTTATTTCCTTCTTTTCATCAAAGTCTTCACTGACAGCAGAACCAGTAATCACCAAACACTTAACGCTACTGGTGTTATACGTGTCTCTACTTTCTTGACACCACTATTTTGGTCTTACTTTCATTCACTTAAAACCTACTTTGAGTTCTACATCCTCATCCAGTTTTAGGAAGGCTTCTTTAACACAAAGCAGAAAAATACCAAAATTTACAACATCGTTTCCATAAGTAGTATCTGTGCTATTCCATTACAGATAGTTCCACCTTCGTCGACTTTATCCACCATTCACTATAGCCTGAAGAGCAATAATTAACACGAGAGGAGCTAGCGGATTACCCTGTCGTATACCAACTCCTATATTAAATGCATATGGACCTGCATCACCATGCATTTGGACTCCATAAGTGAACTCTCACAAGCCTAACTAACGTATGCGGGATACCCGGTCATTCCATCATTGTAAGGAGCTTACTTCTGAATATTGTATCACAAGCAGCCTTCAAGTTAACAAAGATCATCCAGATGGTCTGGTTGTATTCTCCCATTTTTACACAGATTTGTCTACGAGAAAATTGTATCTATCTACTGCTGAGGAAACATTTAAAATAACTCTACTGTTGCTGAGTAGTCTCCAAATGTGCTCCTAACATTTGGGTCCAGTTACATGTTGGACACAATGGAAAAACCTCGGTATGTCACATTGAGAAGCGAAATTCCTCGGTGATTGCTACTAATTATAGGTTCTTCTATTCTTCTGCGACCCATTATTATTTTATTATTTATACCCCCTGTCTCCAGTCATTTACAATTGTCTCATTATACTAGATCCGCACTATTTGTTCTTAAATGTTTTAGCACGTACTTGCTGACCAGCCTTTAATAATTCGGCAGGTAGCCCACCAGTGCCTGGTGTTCTGTTATTCTTAAGTTTAATAATGATGTCCTCAACATCATCTACATAAGGTGTCTCGCCTTCTCACCTGGGTATACTTCTAATCCTCTCTCTAAACTTCATCAACACAAAAGAGTTTATTTCTGCACCACGGTAGAATCTCTTATCCTGGAAGACATAAGAATGTAATCTAGTTTGCAGTTAGATGAGTCAGCCATGTATGTTTATGTACATTCTTATTCTTAAACTATGCTGATAACTAAGGACTTTGAAGCTGAAAAACTATCAAACATTTCTCCATTAGCCTCTTATGTAAGCTGTGTATTCCTATCGTAGGTCTGAGCTTAGGCTCCTTACACTTTTGTGCATTGAATTCACCAAGGACAATCCTGATATCATGCGTTGGGCAGCTGTCATACATGATCTCAAGCTGTTTGTATATTGTGCATTTTTTTCCTCATCATCCCTCTCCTCATGAGAAGCATGCACACAGATTAGATTGATGTTTACAGTGTGACCTCTGATACGTGGCCTACATACTGCGCCACTGATAGACTGGAAGTCCAGCATTGCATCCCTCAGTATTCTACTGACAAGAAACCCAGCACCATATTCAGTCTATCCTATATATAGAAACTGTAATCTCCCTTATGTAGCATGACATACATAATTGCTCCACCACACTTCCTCAGTGGTTACAACGTGTACTTTGAGTATTTTAGGCTCTAATATTGTTGCTGTGAATTCTTAAAAGACGCCTGCTCGAAATAGAGTGTTCACATGCCATTTGCCAGGTCGGTACATACATTTTAGTTTGACAGATTGTTTCCAAAAATCCGACCGACATGGGAGGCTAGGCGGTTGACCATTCGTAACCGAATATCTTTTACATGGATGGCGAGTCAAACCATCGCGCAACCAAATCCTAGGGGCCGGTTTATATCTCTTAGAGAGCTGTCTTCCCTAGGCCTCCCTTACTCATGTTACAAGTATTGCCATCGACCTATCTGAGGATCTTTTGCCACTACAGTAGGCTAGAGATCCTCCTGCCACAGGTTCCGTCATATTAGGCCAGGTTACCCTCAAGCTGCCACAGCAAGACCCCCTTCTCTCGTCAGTTTATCGACCCATTCTACCGCAGAAATTGGTTACCACCACGTAGTAATGGGTTGCTTGGCTTAACGAGTTCTAATAACATGTAGGCTAGGTGAGAGTGAAGTTGAGGCGGAGAAGCTAAGTACTTCCTCTTCAATGAAAGAATTTAATGTGCATCATGCCTCCTTAGGCACCTTGATTGTTTATCACGCATCAGTTTTTTTTTGTGTTTGTCAAGTGTCGCATATTCCTTGAAAGGAAAACCTTATTGTTTAAATTTGAAACCACACTTGATTGACTTTAGAGATGGTGAAAACGATGAACATCAAAGAAGAAGTAGGGGAGCTGGAGGTGGTTGTTTTCACAATTCATAGTATATAGAGTTCTAAGGAAAACATTAAATCGCTGTTAGGAAATTAATTTAAGATTGTGATTACTCTAAAGGGCAAGAACTAGTGAAATGATTCAACGAAGAGCGTAGTTCCAAGAAAATTGATCAGTGGACACATTTTGCTAGCGAATGCACAATAACAAACAAAACGTATGAATTTAAGTTATGAGTGTAACGTTGGTTGGATTAATGGTTTGAGAACGCTACATCATCTTTGGTAAAATTTCAATAAGTAAAAAAAAATTCCCTGACCTTTTTAAACAGAAGTAAAATTTTGAAATACAGAATAAAAGTAGAAGAATACGAATAAAATTAGATAACACCATTAAAAGAATATATTTTATTCGTAAACAAGCCTACATTTGTTATTGATTAGCCTATAAGAAAAACAAAAATTATGTTCTGTAAAACTGTGAATTGCAAAGAGTTGAGTCTACAAATGTCTCGCTGTTCTCCACTATAAAGTACAGACGTATAGGCCTATAGTAAAAATTAATGAACAAAAGATGAAGCACAATTAACTCAGTGAGCCGGCTGATGAAAATAAACAACTACTCCCATCATTACTGTGGAGTTTACTGTAAACAAAAGCTTTGTACAGAACCAAAGAACCTTTAGGCTATACAATACGGTAGTTAGCTACACAGATACTTATGTAACACGATGTTATTGTTTACTGTACTTAACTCGTTGCGCTTCTTCCCCTAATCTCCGTCTCTTACTTGTATAGAAACGTACAGTAGTGTAGAAATTACCGTTACCTGTGAAAAGCCTGTCTATTATAAACTGTAATATTGCTCGTTTCATGTTCTTAATTAATGACATGTAGGAAAAAGGTACAATTGTAACGAAAGTCTATCAAATTAAATATATATAATGATTTATTTGTTTCAACAAAACGCCTTTCTTGTCTATAATAATGCTGTCAGTGATAGATTACAATGTTTAAATAAAATTATTGTATTCATAATAATATAAATTAAAAGGAACTCGCTCAATTATTGTATGAATGATTGCTATACAGCTATATAGCATTATAGCAATATATAGCTATATTTTGCTATAGAGTAGAGTTAATAATAAACTACATTGTGCTATTTTAAATCGGCTCCGATCTTTAAATGTCTTCCTCTGTGGTTGTAGCTCTACCTCGCTTACAGAGCTTAAACAGCTTCCGCCCTTTCATCTGCTTTATATTGTTACGAGGGTCTCGCTAATCGTCGTATGGTACAGTGGAAACAAAATACAGACACCAATGAAATCTCTAATTACCACCTTTGATTAATCTCAAACAACAATTTGTAATCAACAAGGTACTCCCGTACAATAGTATCGATTAGATTGGTAACTCTAATAATAAAATAAATTGAAGCAAACTGTCACTTACCCTGCAATCTATAAGTAATGATGAATTGGATACACCACAGTCACCTACATATTTGTTTATTAACATACTGTATATGTTACATTTATTAAACCCTTATATTCGTAGTGACCGTCAATCGATGAATTTTTCAGTGAAGGGTTAGTCACTTGCAGTGTCGGCGTTTCGACAATGTTTATTGTCATCAGCAGGACCTGTGTATGAATACAAAAGAAATGTCAGACACAACAGAACAATTATTTGGGTGAACGTGTTCGTGTATGTGAGTGCGTGTGCGTGTGTATGAATGTATCAATGTATGTGTGAAGCAGTTGAGATAATTTGCTACATCTTCAAATGTTTTCTTTAAGAAGACGAGAAAATTATAATATCACAGAACTTAACTTATACACTACTACAATTTAAATTTGCTATATGTAATGATATTTTTAATTAATTATAAAAGCAATAACTAAAAATTAGATATTACATTGGTACAAAAAACGTTTATACATATAGCAGTCAACATACAGTAAAATATATTAAAATATATTTCAATCACTTTCTGCTGCAGTCCGTTTTTTGATGTATATAATACTATAATACTTATAACTAATTTACCTCAAGATATACTTTTTTCCTTTAGGAACATGTTTCGGGAGATCTTGTTCTCCCATCTTCAGCCTTCGCCATCTTGTTTCTGGTGAAGTATTTGTGTGTTGGCTTCTGGATGTTATTAAGGTAGTTTGTTGGTCTTTGGTCCTTCAAAGTTGCATTATTGTGTGTGGTTGTGGTATCTGTTTTTGTATTTTGTGTATTTTCGATGTTGAGTGCTTTGAATATTGTGTCATGTTTTGTATTGATTTGTATTTGTTCTGGTATTAATTTGTTTTGTGTTTTATGTTTGTAAATCTGTAAATTTTCCCAAATGTTCATTATGGTGCCTTTGTGTGGTATATGTTTTAATAGTGTTACATTGGTTATGTCTGGGAATTCATGTCCTGTGTTTATTGCATGTGTGGCTAAATTGGATTTATATATATTTGGTTTTTTGTATGCATTTAGGTGTTCAAAATAACGTTTTTTCAGCTGCTTTTTGTTTGTCCTATATAACATTTATTGCAATCTTGGCATTCAATTTTGTATATACCGTTGGTTGTTGTATTATCTTTGTTGTGTGAGCTATTTAGATTTTGTAATTTATTTTTATTAGTTTTGTATGCTATTTTTATATCTGTGTTTGTAAATAGTTTTTAAAAAGGTTTTAAAAATAAAAACATTTTCAACAATAAAAACATAGACATATATATAAACAATAATCCAGAACCACCTAAAATGACAGCCTAATAAAAATACACAAATTAAACAACCCAATACGTCCATTAATCAATTTCAAAAAAGCTCCTACATTCAAAATAGCAAGAATAATAGCACAAAAACTAAAAAATAACCATCTAACAAATAACCATCATAACATAAAAAATACATACGAATTAATAGACAAACTAAAAATAATAAATATAAATGAAAATACATTTTTCACATCATATGACATAACAAACATGTACACTAATATCCCAGTAGAAGAAACAATTGACATAATAATAAACAAACTTATAGAACAAAATGAAAACAAACAATATATAACCGAAATAAAAAATAGTCTCCAACTAATACTAAAACAAAATTACTTTGAATTTAATAGCAAAATTTATCAACAGAAAGAAGGTTTAGCAATAGGATCACCATTATCAAGCATAATAGCAGAAATATTCCTACAACACATAGACACCAAAATACAAAACATCATAAAAACACATGACCCAGATGGCATATGGATAAGATATGTAGATGATGGACTATATGTATCAAATAACAAAAATACAAATGCAGAGAACATACTGAAACAAATCAATAACATACATCCCAAAATACAATTCACAGAAGAAAAAGAAAAACATAACAAAATCAACTATTTAGACATAACCATCACAAGATACAACAAACACACACAATATGCAATATATAGAAAACCAACTTCCACTAACATCATTATACCTAACCATTCTGACCACCCACCACAACATAAAATGGCAGCATTTTATTCGTTATTTAACAGAATGTACAAAATACCCCTAAACAAACAAGAATCTGACAAAGAAAGAAATATAATATACTAAATTGGTTATGCAAATGGATACAATAAAAATACTATGATCAAAATAGAAAATAAAATCAAATACAAAATAAAAACTGAACAATTAAGAATTAATCAAACTGAACAACACATAAATAATAACAACAACAAAAAATGGGCCACATTCACATATATAAATAATAAAATGACAAAACTAACAAAACTATTTAAAAACACAGATATAAAAATAGCATACAAAACTAATAAAAATAAATTACAAAATCTAAATAGCTCACACAACAAAGATAATACAACAACCAACGGTATATACAAAATTGAATGCCAAGATTGCAATAAATGTTATATAGGACAAACAAAAAAACAGCTGAAAAAACGTTATTTTGAACACCTAAATGCATACAAAAAACCAAATATATATAAATCCAATTTAGCCACACATGCAATAAACACAGGACATGAATTCCCAGACATAACCAATGTAACACTAATAAAACATATACCACACAAAGGCACCATAATGAACATTTGGGAAAATTTACAGATTTACAAACATAAAACACAAAACAAATTAATACCAGAACAAATACAAATCAATACAAAACATGGCACAATATTCAAAGCACTCAACATCGAAAATACACAAAATACAAAAACAGATACCACAACCACACACAATAATGCAACTTTGAAGGACCAAAGACCAACAAACTACCTTAATAACATCCAGAAGCCAACACACAAATACTTCACCAGAAACAAGATGGCGAAGGCTGAAGATGGGAGAACAAGATCTCCCGAAACATGTTCCTAAAGGAAAAAAGTATATCTTGAGGTAAATTAGTTATAAGATTATAGTATTAAAATATATATAGCATAGTAAAATATATTAGATATATATATGCATAACTAAAAACAGATAGATGGATGTTAAACTATGTAATTATTAAAAGTTATTTTTAACATGTTTCACTCACTACTGGTATCAAATACAATCATAATTTAGAAACATATAAATTGCGCAATAACTGTAGAACTTTACGACCTTACATCAGATAGTTGACATATTGTTACAAACACAAGTTTATGGTAAATTTATCTAACAAGTAAACTTAGATAATATTTGTAATCATATTGTTGTAAATTATAGTCCAGAGTACTATAGAATATTGTAAATTTATGAAGATGTCTACTATCACACCCTCTCTCTCTCTCCCATTCTCTCTCTACCTCTCATTCTCACAAACTCTCACTCTAACTTGAAATCGCTCTCTCACTCTATATTCCCTCCCTCTCACTCTCTCTCTCTCTCTTGCTCTCTTTCTCACTACCTTTCGCTCATTCTCTCCCTCCCTCTTTCTCTTTTTTCTCTAACACTCTCTCAATCTTCCAACCTTCTCTCTCTCTCTCTCTCTCTCTCTCTCTCTCTCTCTCTCTCTCTCTCTCTCTCTCTCTCTCTCTCTCTCTCTCTCTCTCTTACATGTCTCTTTCCACAAACATTTATTGTTTATAGACATTTTCTTGGAAGGTAATGTAATTAATGTGCTTTTAATATATCTTTTGGTTCCGTATGACAGAGAAATCATAGAAACGTAATTTATAACAAAAAAATGTATTTTGAATCTGGAAATAAATTTCGTTAGTACTCATTTACTATACTATTATTGTCCAGAAATTTTACTAATACAATAAATAAAAGTGTGGCATGAAACGCATGCTGCATCTCTCTCTCTTACTATGTTTTATCGCGCGGGTATAATTTAATTTGTAAGCTGTTGCTACTTCCTTTCATCATTTACTGTGTCTAATATAGAGGCAATGAAAGCATTTATACGTAAAATGAGTTCGTAATTATTTTGTGGACAAAATGATATTTCAAAATAATTCTTTATTATGATTCGGTCGATTCAAAACGTATTCGACCTTATTTTTGTTCTTTGAAACTAATGAGGTCCAAACGGCAGGATAAAGCGTAGTACGCCATTCGTCCCTATAGGCCATCCCAATTACTAAGAACTTAAAGTAGTCCCGTGACAAAACCAACAACTGAAAACCGAAGTCTGAAAATGTCTACGATGTTAAAGTAAAGTTGTTATGTTTAAGCTTATCGTATAATTCATTTGTTGTTATAAACTCAAGTAAACTGTAAGTTATAGGCTAAACTCAAATCTCAGTTTACGATTTCTATTTTGACATGCTACAACGTGAATATTTAATGTCCTATGGCTACCGCTAATATGATTCACATTACTTTAAGGCAGTCAGAATCATTTTCCTCTGTATAGACCTACTCTCAACTTTCCGTAAATGTAGGCCTACTATAGTATGTATGCTTGATTCTTTGTAGTTTCATAGAGTGGGTCCGTCACTGCTATCTAGCCAAGAAGAGAGAGAGAGAGAAAGAGAGAGAGAGAGAGAGAGAGAGAGAGAGAGAGAGAGAGAGAGAGAGAGAGAGGAAGAGAGAGAGAGAGAGAGAGAGAGAGAGAGAGAGAGAGAGAGAGAGAGAGAGAGAGAGAGAGAGAGAGAGAGAGAGAGAGAGAGAGAGAGAGAGATGTAGATGTAGACCGCAGATGTAGGGTTTAACCGAAAATCTGGTTGAAAAGTCCAAACCGGACTGCACACGGAAAATTAAAATAAACATGCCGAAATTTCAGTTATACCACATATTTCAATTATAATAAACTCAAAGTGTCTGTGATTACAATAACCAGTAGACTTTACTTTCGCCGCGTGTCTGAATGAACATTTAGCGTAAACTACCTAAAAATAATAGTGAAAATACAATGTCTATTGTGCGTTAATCAGAGTAAAGTATTCAGAGTTATAAAATAGGCTATAGGCCTAAGCGTATCATCTGTTCGACGTTAATAAAAGTGATAAACCTTACAATTTCCTCTGCTGTGAACAACATAATGCGTCGTAAACATTATATTTAATATCTGCTGTTGTGTAGGCCTAAGTGTATAATTATTTTTATTCTCCTGGAATCTCGTTACGCTTATGTTATTATCTCGTTACTTCATGTTCGCACCAACACTGCAGTAAAACGTGTCATTAAATCACTAATGGTTCGTTTTACACTTAAATAAAAAAAATCTATGACTTACGTAGGCGTGTTCTTTGTTTCTCAGAGTAATCGTTTCGTTTAGGGAACACAAAATCGAAAATGGCTTCCACAGCGCACTGTTAGAAAATACTCAGCCTCTGTTATATGTAAGCACATGTCCGTACTTGTACACACACACAAACCTTTTGCCTCAAGTTCTCTAATATTTATGTAAATGCCATATCGGCTTGTGAACCCCAGGATGCGATATGGCCCCGACCAGCGGTAACATAACTTTGCGGCCCGTTTGTCCGCGGCTGAGCTGAGTGGGTGGCTTTGGCAATAGACCCAGTTCCCAATCCGGAAGGGGTTAGGAATTCGCCCCTGATTATATCGTCGACGGACCCGCTCGTGCGCTCGCAGCAAATTCTTCCGAGCCTCCTTCCACCTCTCTGCAGTTCTATTATCTGGCTCCCGTGGCAGAAGATCTTCGATGTTCCACAAATTGGTCAACGGGAGTGCGGGCGAGAATCCAAACAGGATTTCAAAGGGCACGGTCTGATGACTGTCATGTCGGGCCGTATTAAAAGCTAACTGTAACCACTTCAGATTCTAATCCCAGGTGGTCTGTTGCTCAGCGTGATAAGCAATCAGGGCGGACCGGAGATTCCGATTGAATCTCTCCGCATGGGACGGCTGTGGGTAATAAGGGGAAGTGGTTACGTGTTTGATCCCACTGGCGAAACACATCCGCCGGAACTCACCCGAAATGAACTGAGGGCCATTGTCCGAGACAATGATGGTCGGAAGACCGAAATGCTGAAATATATTGTTTTGGAGCGCGTTTATGGTTAAACGAGCCGTTGCCTGCCGTAAGGGCAATAGCCAGGCAAACTTTGAAAAAGCATCCACACAAACAAGCAGGTAAGCATTACCTGACTTGCTACGGGGGAATGGCCCCACGTAGTCGATGAACAACTTCTCCATCGGTCTGCTCGCCACATCAGATGACAGCAACCCTAACTTGGTGTTCTGGGCAGGCTTGCTCAAGCCACATAGATGACAGCTCTTAACCCTGGTCGCGATGTCCCTATCCATGCCCTTCCAGATAAAATGTCTCCTAATGCTGGAAATGGTCTTAGAAATTCCCTTGTGGCCTCCTACTGGGGAATTGTGGAATAACTGAAGACCATGGGCACTAACTTGCTAGGCAGCACGATCTTAGGGGCACGTCCTTTTATCTCTCTACAACATAGGACTCCCTTGGACAAGAAGTAAGGGGCCTGTACGTTACCCTCCTTTATATTTTGGATGACTGGACCCAGCTCTTCGTCGTTCAACTGATGGGGCAACACATCAGTGAAGGCTAATGGAAAGTCTAGCAGAACGGAACGGTTGCTCAGATTGGGCATCACTGGGCTGGGAAAACATGCGGGACAAGGCGTCTGCAACTACATTTTGAGATCCCCTAATGTGTTGCACTTTGAACTTGAAGGATGAGATCTTCACCACACATCTACCAATTTTACCCAGTTGCCGGGGATGAGCCAGAAGCCAAGAGAGAGCCTGATTGTCGGTCTCGAGCAGGAACTCAGCATGTTCCAGGAAACGCCTGAACTTGACTAGAGCGTACACAACAGCTAAACACTCTAGCTCAAAGACGGATGATTTTCGTTCTTGCTGGGTCAATGTCCGGGAAATAAAAGCCACAGGCTGCCTAGCGTCATCAACAACATGGGACAGAACTGCCCCGAGCGCAACCGAACTCGCGTCCGTCTGTAGGATAAAGGGTTTCGAAAAGTCGGGCATCCGTAACACCGGTGGGGAGATGATGGCCTCCTTCAGGGTGTGGAAAGCCTTCTGTTGACTCTCGCCCCATGTAAATTTAGCGCCCTTCTTCCTCAGCTCGTTCAAGGGTGCGTAAATCTCTGCGATATTAGGTATGAATCGTCGATAAAAATTGACCATACCTACGAATCTCGCTATTCCCTTCGCATCCCTAGGAGGGGGGAAGTCACTGATGCCCTGTGTCCTCTCGGGGTCGACCGTAACGCCCCGGTGTGAAACCAAACGGCCCAAGAAAGTAATACTCTCCTGGGCGAAACGAACCTTATCGGGATGACAGTGAGGCCAGATCTTCTCAACCGACACATCACTTCTCGGAGATGACCCAGATGATTTTCGAATGTCTCACTGTACACCAACAAATCATCTAAGTAATTAAAGACGAACCTGAATTTCACGTCGTGAAAAACGGTATCGAGAAGACGAGAGAGTGTCTGGGCCCCCACAGCCAAACCCATGGGAACCCTTGTGTATTGGTACAAATTCCATGGTACACAAAAGACCGTGTACGGTCTACTCTCTTTGGCCAAAGGAATCTGGTGATAAGCCGCATTGAGATCGATTATGGTGAAATAGCTGGCCCCACTAAACCAATCAAAGGCCGAATGTAAGTCTGGGAGGGGAACAGAATCCACCTCGATATTTGCGTTCAACTTCCGATAGTCAATGACCATACGGTGTTTACCCCCAGGCTTAGGTACCAAAAACGCTGGACTGGCACAGCTAGAATGAGAAGGTTCAATCACTCCTTGTTCCAACAACTCTTCAACCCTCTCTCGCAGAATGGTCATCTTCGGAGGTGCGAATTTGTAAGGGTGCGACCTTACTATCTTAGAGTCTGTAAGACGGATCTTATACTCCAGCAGGTGTGTGAGTCCCAATGTAGGAGTTAACACCTCGGGAAATTCCTCACACAATTGGTCTAAGGCCCTCTGCTGGGATGGAGTGAGATGATCTCGTGCAGAATCGGGACAAGCCACCTCTTGGATACCTGGCTTAGCTCCCTGGTACCCAAGGATCGGAATAAGAGCTCCCCGATTAAACTTGAAATAGCATTGGTGCGCTTGGATGTCCAGCACGAGACCACTTTTCGCGATGAAATCGGCACCAATGATACAATCCACTCCCAGAGAAGGATAAACCAGAAAAGGCCACACCCAAGAAAACCCATCGATTTTAAATTTAAAGGTAATCACCTGGGAGATGGGCAAGATTTCTCGAGATGCAGTCCAGCATACCACAGACGACAGGTTCGACCCCTTGATCAAGCCCTGCTTCTCAAGTTCCGCGCATACCCGAGATGAGATGATGGATCGGGCTGAACCGGAGTCAACTAATGCTCTGAGCTGACCCCCTTTTACCTCGAGCGACAGAAAGGGGCATACTGAAAGGTGTTGAGAGGTAGTGGACCGGACCTTGATGTCGAAAGAGTTGGATCCTAACAATTGCCTGGAGGTAGTTGGAACTTGTAAAGTTTTAGTGCGAGGGGAAGACATCCTCCGACATATCTTCCCCTGTCTACTTACTTTTTTGGGATGGGTCTTGACGATGGAGGTGCTGGACGCACGCGCCCTTGGGTGCATGATCGAGCCACGTGCCCCGGGCGATTACAATTGTAACAGATGATGTCCCCCCATCGGTCGCGATTTCGAACTGACTGAGACTGTTGGGGGGGGGGGGAAGGTTCACTGCTTCCTTCCGCTCTCTGAGGTCTGGGTAGTTCCCCTCTTCTGTCTCCCCTCGCCTCGTCGCTCATCTGAATGGCCTTGGACATCACACACAGCCGGTCCAAGTCCGCAAACCACCGCGGCCGCTCAGCAAATACGAGTAGCAATCTGTCTTCTGAGGAGACGCCGTCAAGAATATTCTGGACAACATGCCCAGTCCCAGTATGCGCGCCACCTCTCGAATACTTTGCACGAATTGGGCAAGACTCTCGCCCCTCGCCTGCACGCGATAAAAGTGTCGGTGACGTAATTCCTGCGTTAGTCTCCCGGGCACGAACGCCTCCAACACCTCCTGGTGGAACTCCGCCACTCTTCCTTTACGCCTCATTACACCCGCCACCCTCTCAGCCATGGGGCCGCGACAATAAGGATAAACGAGCTCGAGGACGGTACGATCCGACATACCCGGGAAATCGACCAATTGAAAAATTATTTTAAAAAACGGCAATAATTTGTCCACATCCAGCCCATCCACGACCGGTAATTGCTGGATGATTTGAGACAGTGGGTTGGGCAGCTTGTGATATGACGCCGCCACCAAACCGGAGAAAACCGGGGTACTTGCGGCAGGCTCGATTGCTCTATAAGATGACTCTACAGCCGAGACCACGGACTCAGCAACTGGAGCCGGCGTAGGTGGTCTACCCGGTTGAGCCCCCTGCAGGGTCGAGGTGAGCTGTTGGATCAGACCTTTTACATCATGGGCCGGCTCAAGATCGCCCCATTGTTGGTCAAGATTCTGCAGCCTGAGTTTTACATGCTGCAAGCGTTGCCGGATTCGCCGGACGCCGATGGAGCACCCCGGTCCCTCCAAATTGTCTACACACCGAGCTAATTCCTGCAGCTCCTCCCACTTCTCGATGCATTTTTCGAATTCACTCTCTTTGTCAGCGATGGCGACAGTCGAGAGCGCTTCCCCCGCGGACAGAGCTTCTCTGAGCTGCCGTCGCAATACAATTACCGCCCCTTTCGGGTCTCTCCCCCGGGATCGTAACTCGAACTCGATTTCGTCACGCAGAAACAACTCTGGATTTAGGACGCTCATCCTCGAGCTTCGCGGTCGGCACCCGAAAACACAACACCCTACAAAAATTGACAATAAAGAACACAGGAATACTTGAGTACTGTCCTTCCGTCAAGCAGACTGCGGGACCCCCTACCGTTGCGAGGACCCAGCCCACTTACCTGAACTAGCTCTCAACGACACTGCACACGAAGGAACGCAACACACACACTAATACACGACATGACAAAATTACCGACCAACGAACAACAACAAATTCTCATATAAATATTTGAAATAACTTCGGCTCCCGTATTTCGGAGGAGACCGCCTGCCGATCGGGCCATACCGCATAACTAAAAACGCCTTCCCTATTATTGGCAAGGTAATACGCGAAAACCATTTCTCCACCTCGGCCCAGATCTGCGATATTTCGAGTTTCCAAGGAATTCCCCCCTACAATTTCACACCCCGTGGCGACCTCCAGTTCAACAATACCAACAGGCGGGCAATAATACACACATATAATTAACAAAACCTTAAACACAACAAGACATAGGTACTTATAGATATAGGAACGTCTAGTAATTATTCCAAGTCCGATTCGAACCCCAAAATGTTTCCTGAGTTTGCAAGCCCCGTCACACCCAAAGGACCCAAGGGTTGACCCAAATCTAAACCACGCTCTGCTACCAAATGTAACCCTTCTTTATAGTATTTTATTGACTTATAATTTTTTTTTTTTTTAAGAGGGGCCACAAGATAATTAAAACCAGGCCAAAAACCTAGAGAAGCCAAAAATGCGCTGGACCCAGTGAGACGGGACTTGCAATTAAAACTCACAAAATTAACAACCAATAAATTTTTATTACATCCTTCTCTTTTTTTTATAACAAAACGTTAAATATTTATCTCCCAACAAAGTCAGTGCTTTCTCCTTAAAATATTTTTGTTAATTTTTTACTTTAAAAATAAATATAAAATTTAAATGAAATAAATTAAATGATTAATTGATTTTCTTTTCCAATTGGGGTTACTTTTCCCCACTTAGCCCTATACCTAACCCCCAGAAATAACACATGAATATACAATACATATAAATGGACATATAAATATATATGTCTACAACTACAACACATACACACGTTCCACATCACAGGACAATTACAACTTTCAACATTAATATCTTGCCACACCTCTTTCACCCCATAAGGTACATAATTCACAATTCATAAATATTCTTGAACGCAACACCTATTGAAAGATCTTAATACATAATCCATATATATATATGTGTATGTGTGTAACCCCAGGGCCCCCAGGGCATACTAAAATTCAGGGGTTGGCATAATGCCTGATACTACTATAAAGTGCTTCCACACTGAGCACTTAGATTTGGAGGAAATATAATCGTAATTCAGTCAAAATACAAGTGACCATAATAAATTAAAAAGAATTTAAGCGTGATAAATTTTTGTGAAATATTAATATTAGGCAAGATCGTGCCTAACTAAACCTGTCCCAGGAGTATGTTCAAGTCTGCATGACAAATCCGCCTATACAGGATTAAACTGGGGACCCGAATGAAACTAACAAAAGAAACTCCTATCCATTATAGGACCCAAACTGAATATAAATATGTGAAATTAATGAATCAATGGAAAACTAAATTTAATCTGTGAAATTACATGATGAATGATAGAATTACTAGCACTAAGGTAACCCTTTTACTGAAAACTAGAAAGAAATTTACATGCCTGAATGGTAATCAGCCACGGATACATGCCAACCTCTGGGCTCACACTTAATATAAATAGTATTACAAAATGTACAAAAGATTCCCCCCCAAGTCCGCCCACTACTCTGTCCCGTTAACCGGGGACCCAATTGAAATGTGTAAAGCTTAAAGTCATTTTAGGGTGTGTCGCTATATGCCCACGAGTTCTAGTAGGTTACATTCACTTGTGTTAAACAGTAACATTGGGTTGGTGTCACCTGATTTATTCCCTGGTGTGGAGTTTGAAGTACTGGTCTAGAGCATTTTTGTGTTGGTGTGGCCTGTTCCTCGCTGTTCTCCTCCGGCAGATGAAGCTGAGAGCCTTTGATGTTCGGTTGTTCAGGTCATGATTTGGAGCTGGTCCTCGACTTGAAGCGGGGGACCCTAAGCATACAAATATTATCAGCGAGATGCTCCAACACTTATTCCCCCAGGTTACTCTCACACGCACCAAAATCCATTTATAATTTTAAACACTGCTTTAGGCCTATTTGAAATGAAAGTTTGACACACTCTACAACAGGTTATACGGGCATGTGGCCCTATCTTTGAAAACATTAAGTTTGGCTAAAGTACATATTATTTTGCGTTAACATTGGTCAATTACGGGGCCTTAGTTAAGACTTCAATTACTGTTATACAATTAACTCATTTTGCATACTCTAATTCGCCACGCGGCGTGCGTGTAACAGGTTAACAATTTTCATTCATTCTTGTACGTATATTAAACAAAACCCCTTTTACGTTACTTTAAATTAAATATATATAAGTATACTGCACTCACTTACCGCAGATCTGTTTTAATTTAGCCTGCCATAGGTGGAAGATGGAACAATTAATAAAAACTTCTCTGTCGGAGAGCGGCGAGGCGGTTAGTTGGAGTAGCGAAATCAGACAAGCTCCGAACCGTTTATTCTACGCATTTTTCAACTCGCGCTTCAAGGCGTCCGCAAGGGAGCAGCACCAATCAAGCGCCGCTTCGTTACCTCATATAGATTCTGCGCTAACCGTTAAACACAGTACGGCAGAACGCCCACCGCTAAATACAGAAACCTATTTTTCTTTATATTCGGTAAATGCAGTACAAGATTTTTTCATTATACGCTATTTACTTTTGCGTATTAGCGCCGATTTTATTCAATCGGCACAGAGTAACCAAGTTAAAGGTAAGAATTGTCTTCTATCATGTTTTCTATATAACTATATTACAAATATATTTACTATATAACAAACATTATCATGTTAAATTGCTAAACTCAATGTCAGCAGCGATTATTTCTGTCTTGATGCGTTTACATATCAAATGTAAAACTGAAATACAAACAATTCAATGAAAACTAAAAGCAATTAAAATATCGGTATGGAGAACCATACATTACTTCCATGTTCAAAGATTTATATTTAAAATCATAATGGAAATGATATATTTCCACAGAAACTACTTCTTTCTACTTATAGATTCAGCCTGACCACAGTACTGTGTGGTCACTAACGTATACCACCTTACATTATCGCACTCGATTTTCACTCATGATGACAGTCGATGGCACTGCCGAAACGCCTGGTTTTGCAGATAACATTGTACTTTGCTCAAACAGCCCGGAAAGGAATTTTTACACTTAACTACTTCCTTGTTACCGATAACGTAGTACACATATAAAAACATAAAATGTTGCAGGTAAACTACCCCTTCTTCTCCACCGATCTTCACCAAAATCAAAAGACCTTGAGTGCTCTACACATTAGGGAAGTATGCAAAAAATTATTGATTCTGTTTGGCTTTACGGCAGTTATCGTTCGTCATAGAAAAAATTACCCTTATTAAAACATTAAATGTTGCAGGTAAACTACCCCTTTCTCTTAACTGATCTTCACCAAAATCAACAGGTCCTGAGAGCTCTATAATTCAGGGCTGTATGCAAAAAATTATTTAATTCTGTTTGAATTTGCGGCTGTTATCGTTGGCCATAAAAAAAATCTACACACAGACACTTTTCGAAAAATGACTTTTTTTCGTGTTTTGAGGGTAGTACATGTATACATGTACATGTATTTGATGTCATTTTGATCAATTTTGCTGCAATTGTAATCAATGTTATGGAACAAACAAGTAAAAAATAAGTACTCTGTGTGTGTGTGTGTGTGTGTGCGTGTGTGTGCGTGCACAGGTGCATTCTCATTACATTCAGTTACTTGATATGTAATGCTTTCACAATTGAAATACATTTCAGTGAGATAACAATTGGATTCGTTCCAGGGAAATGTAAAATTCCTGTTACAACCACACAATTTCTTGTAAAAGTAGTTCTTGACTTTTCCTTATACAGCAAGATGAACTATATTGTTTTAAGAAGGAAAGAGTGGTTAGACTTGTGAATTATATTATTCACAAGTCTAACCACTCTTTCCTTCTCAAAACACTATTTAAAAAAAAAAGTGACTAACAAAAGATCTGAGTATTCCTTCTTCTAGTTTGTCTGCCAACAGAAGTAAAATTAGTGTATACAAATATAGTATTATTTTTTGTACATTTCAAAATGTTGGGACACCAGGTTTCAAAAAATGGGGCAAAAGTTTGACAAAATCACAAATTCCATGTGGGACATCGATTAAAGGGAATTTTAACGAAAATCTGAATATACTGTACAGTTTTAGAAATTTAAAAATTCTTTGACCCCATGGCTCAAAAATGGAATCAATAATTTGAAAAAAGTGTAAAAATCCATCTAGCTGATAGACTAAAAGAAATTATAACACACATTTAACTGTGTGGAATTTATACTGTTTATTGTATGATCGCTCTATAATACTGTTACTTTACTAAACAAAAATTAGTCAGTCTGCCTGCACACCCATATTGCTGAGTAATAATACAGCAGTCTTGTCTGGCGTCTCTGCCCCCCCCCCACACACACACACAGTTGCTATGTAGCTGATTTCTCTCTGGCAGTGGTGAAATGTCAGTTTTGCCATGGTCAAAAACATAACAGGCAGCAGGCCTATGTTTGAAAGAAAAGAGAATAAGAAGAATTATCTTGTAGACATTTGTAATTTTTAGTTATTTTTAGAAACAAAATTTAATGTTTTGTTTAATGGGCAGTTAAGAATACTTTGTGTGTATGTGCGTGCGTGTGTGCGCACGCGTGTACAACTTTTAATCTGAAAAATAATCTGCTGTTAGAACCCAGCTGCCAGAAGTGGAACATGTGGTAGGATAGCACAATGCAGCAGTACTGTATTCCCAAACTGTCACTTCAGAAAGTATATTAAACAAAATACAGGGCCATTATGGGAAGAATAAATAAAGTTTAGTTGTTACCGTTTCATCTGAAATTTGCTTATTAAATTTAAGTTCAATGAAAACAATGCTATGTTTATTTTCAGATGAGTACTACTGCCGTAAAATGTGATTTATGCAGCAAAGAGTTCAGTAAGAGACTTTTATTGTAAACGGCATATTAGAATTCGCATTCTGTAGCGCTGAACGATTACATAAAATATTGTAAGTATTTCTGCTTACGAGAGAACACACGTAGGAACACCGCACACAGCTAAACAAACCGAAAATAAGTTACAGGTTTATCGTCAAGTCTACAAAGACTCGGATAGAGCGCAGTCGCATCCCATCCCATCTATTAATCGTACGGGCAGACGCTTGTCAGCCCAGAATGCGAATGTATCACACAAGCAGCGTCTGCCCGTACGATTAATAGATGTGATGGAACGCACCTTCGCTCGCCCCTCCAGTGCCCCCTACACGTAGCCAGATTAGTCGGTTAACAGCTCTGATGATCTCCCCGTAGAAGCAAATCTAGACCGAGGCTCTCGCATTGTTGCCAACTCGTACGTTACTCAGTCCGCCCTCGCATTGTTGCCAACTCGAACGTTAGTCAGTCCCCTCTCGCATTGTTGCCAACTCGTACGTTAGAGTGCCGCGGGAACTCACTACATAGGATAGTGTGCCGTGAACAAAAAAGGTTGAGAACCTCTGCACTAGACCCTTTAAAATTAATAAGATAATAATACTTCAGAATTCTGCACTTATTACGCCCCTCTTTGGATGGCATTGTCGCTTACGTCGTCTACAAACTACAAAAAGACTGTCGTTGAAAAGTCAATAGGAGAACAAGTGGAAAAAATAAAAGTTTGCAGAAATGAATGAATTTTACAGCTATGTACAAGTTACAATTTTCCGTGTAAAACTTAACAGTTCAAATAAAATTTCACACATTGGTGAATGAAAAACGAAAGGAAAGGATAAAAGGCTGTGTGATAGTCTACTGCTGAACTGTTGTCACCGTTGTTGGTAGGCGGATTCCGATAAGTAATGCTGGAAAAATATTTAAATGATGGAATTTATGTTTTCAGATTGGATCTTTCTAGATGGTGTAGTTTATATTAGTGAAAATGCAAATGATTAAAACAAAACGCTTGATGAGCTAAAACAGGAAAGTGTAAACGTTAATCTGAAAATAAATATGGAATACACAAATACAGCGTTTAATTAGGTTACACCAGCTGAACAGCTGAAAATTATATTCTAAGATCTGTGAAATAAATGAAATATTTGATATAATAATTACAAATAATTAAATGCAATTTTAAAAATGATTTTATTTAACAAAAATTTAAAGTTGTGTTTGTTTGCTTTTATGTGCTGTTTACAATGATAAGTGAAAAAATTCTTCTACGTTTTGTAATGATAAGCGTGTGAAATTCTTAAACATGACTTAATAATTTTTTGAAGATTCTGTTTATATTACAATAAAATTATGCCTACCTACTTTTGAAAGCACGCACTAACATAAGCGCGCAGTTGCGGGGAAATTTTCAAATTTAATCGAACTCAAAGGCAGTGAATGAAGACAATAACTAAATTGTACATCGTTTGCCTAATCACTGATTTGCTTTGTCAATGCTAGGGTTACATATGACCTCAAGCTCCAGTATCTGTGCGATTAGTCTTTGGAGCTTTGCTCTAAGCTTCGAATTTAATCTTTGTATTTGCCTAATTACTGATTTGTTTTTTAGACGCCAGCGTTAGACCTATATACGTATAATCTGTTCATCGTATAGTCTGTGCGATTTGCCTTTCCATTCTGCAAGAAAGTTTCGATTGATTTTGTAGACTTTATTTACCACTATTTTGTTAGTTTTGCAGCTGATATCATTAATGGTGAAAACCTGTTTTTCTAAATCTAGTACTATGGCCATTGTAGATAGTTTCAATAGGAAACGTGAAGCTAAATAGCGCCATGGTTGTGCAAACAATTAGTTTTGAGAATCTAACAAGTGAAACTTACAATTCCTAATTACATTTTAATGTTTGACAATGCGCTTATCGACATATCAGTTCAAATTTTACTATAATTACCATCTATACTAACATTACATTAAATAATTTTGTAACGTTAACTTATAATTGGTTTTTACACAACTTGCAAAGTGGTCTGTGTGAAATTAATGTGAATGAATTATTTTTATGAGTCTCTATCAACTCTATGACGAATCGAACAAAATAATTTCGCGGTTTCACTATAGGCCTAACAGTTCAATTATAACAGAATTCGATGTTTGGCTTACTAACAGTAACTAACTGTCAATTTACTGATTCCTCCAATCACCCTTTCTTCTGTGACTCTTATGTTGTTATATTCTCAACACCTACGTACCGGTCAAGCATTCACCATAAATACACAGAGGACCCTGCAGACGCCAGTAATGGATAATGGCATCTTATTTTTAACCGAAGGTAACAGTTGATTAGCGGTGAAAGTGTAACGTTCGGTGGTCACTGAAGCAAATTAAAATACATTCAAACCATTGTTAGGTCAGAGTATATAATAACTTCTATTACCTCGGTTTTGGATTGATTGTAGTAGTCAATATTTCAGGCACAGAGGAGATCAAAAAACTGTTTTATTTTGATTGCACCGTAGTTATACGGTCAATAAATTATTCCTACTTCTATGCATAAAGCTATGAGTGCACCTGGAATAAAAGTCTGTCAACAATTGCCATAATGATTTACTTGATTTGTTTACCTGAACTTCAGAATATCAGCAGTGATTTAGAGAGTGCGGTTTTTAAGCTTAGTAAATTGTAAAGGATGGGAATACTTTTTTTATAGTTGTATTTTAAGACCAACCATAAAATGTTTATACTCAAAAAAGAGCAAAGGTGTGCGAGTGTACTTTATTACAAGTTTGATTGTATAGAATTAGAATTTTCATACAGCGTAGAAAACTCTGTGAATATGTACGTACAGCATATATAAAATATATACTTTTTATGACTTATGAATAACGAGTGCTATAGAATTACCACCACAACGTGACAGTTTCCACCTTTCATAAACAAACTATGATTTAACACCCAATGATCACCAAAAAACCATTTCTATTAAACCTAACTATTAACAAACCATTTTAAATAGACTGAATATAGAAAAATTGAATAATAAAGCTTAATTATTAACGTATAACTATTTTGCATCATGACTACAAGAAATTACAAAATCAATAAGAAAGTACAAAATAAACAGAGCCTATACCACTTAGGTTAGGTATAATGTCAATAAAATAATTTAAGTTCATTCATTATTATATAGTTAGAGGTTTTATGTTAAGTTATTAATTATGTTTGTATTAATAACTTATAAGAGATGTTTAATAATAAGTAATGAAGGATTAAGAATACAAAAGAAAGTGAAATTGACACTCAAATGTAAAAAAAAAATTCTGTGTGTAAAAGTGACGTACTAAATATAGTGAGTGAGAAGTGACACTAAGTACAAATAAAGTGCTTTATATTAGTTTAAAGAGAATCAATAGACTCTAAACAATGTTATAAGTGAAAAACTGACGTAAATGTAAGATCTACATGGGACATGGTTAATGTGCAGTTATATTTTAGACTACATCTAACTTTAACAAACTTTGAATACAAGTTAACACTAAATACTTAGAGCAAAAGTGGGATTGAATATTTTATTTTTTGTTTGTATGATGTTATTATAATTTATATGTGTTATGTTCTGTCATTAATGAAAATAGTCATAGTATGTACACATAGCAAGTTTATAATATTCAGGGATTTGTACATAGTCTTGGCTTAATATAATGTAAATGAATTTTGTATTTAATGATGGAGTGAATGTTTTCTATGAAAGTTATGGTATTGAATTGGATAAACTAAATGTCAGTCTTTAAACAGAAATTCGTTAAATATTTTAACAGTAATCTATTACACTAACTTTTAAATGTTAATTCTATACTATTGTTTATGCTTTTCAATTTTCATAATGTTAGTTTTAATGTTACAATTAATGAGATTTTATGTTAATAACTATAAGATGTAATATGTATTTTGTTTAGTAACATAAGAAAATTAATGGTCACACCATTGTAAACTGAGATTAGGAGTGAAATTGGCAAGCACCTCACATTATATTTTATTCTTTATGTTAAATGTCTGAAAATTCAGATAGGATTTAGCATGTGGGTTTGGATAGTGTATTTTAGTAATTTAATATTGCAACCAAAATATGGCTTGTGAGATATAAAAATTGTCAGCATCAAACAGAGATTTTAGATCTACCAATGTATTTTAAATTAAATTTTGCATAAGTACAGGGTTTGTGAACGAAAAATCAACTCGTTATTTTAGCAAGAAGCCAGGCTGGTCAGTTAGCAAATACAGCCAATCAGAAATTTTTACATTTTGGACAGGGACGCCAGCGAAATTGAGAAAAAAACGTCATTCGTTTGTTGAACGTGGTTGTGTACAATACTCTTCGTAGTAATTCATACCAAAAAAGTTAATAATCGAACCTAAGACAGGTTAGGTTAAACCAGACAGTGTTTAGAAGAAACAGTGTATTTCGTTGAATTATGTTATTGAAGAGTTAATTAAAATGAAATAATAAAAAACAGAAAATCAGTCACAAATATTATTAATTGGTGAGATAAAAACAATTTTATATTAATATAACCCGAAGTTCACTAACCATCACGACACTTATTTCTTTGAACTTTATTGATCACTGTACACACTAGAACGTATAATCACACTATTTTATGTAAATTTTGACACTGGTAATCATTTATTGGAGAGAATTAAGCAATTTATTATATTTTCAACTCGTTCACTTCGAATCGAAAAAAGTCAGCTGCACTAAACTTAGGTCCGCCATCTTTACGAAATTTGTGTTTCCAACTGTTAAGCTGACTAACCACATCTAGTATTAGAATAAGAGCCACAAATATTGTAATTATTTTGTACTTTCTTTTGGTAGTTTCGTAACATTAATATTTGTAATCAAAAGAATCCACTAATATTGATCCAATTAAATAAAAGTAACATTTTTTTTTAATCCTTGGGATGAGTCTTGCCAAATTTCACAGAACTCAACTAGTATTTCCAAGGGTAATAGTATGTGTTGAATGTTATAGTTACAAATTAAGGTAAATACTCAGGAAATAAAATACTTCAATTTTTCTATTTTGAAGAGAGTGGTTTATTTATTGTTAGTCAAATTTGAAACTTCATAAAAAAAAACTACTTACTCAAGATTCTTATTTTTATTTATTCAGATCCAATCATAATAACTAAGTCATTTCAACGTTGACACATCGAAATCAAGATCAACTTAGATTAATTCAATAGTATAATAATAAATAATATTCATTCACGATAAATAAAATAATTATTAAAATATCATGTTACATAATTTGGCTCCAACAACGTGGGGCGGTACACAATAATCAATACAGAATAAATTTAAATAAATTAAAATAATAAAATATTAAACGTTATAGTATATATAAAACTCAAAGTCTGTGGATTTATGGGTACTGAATAAAAATCCACACCGTTACACCGATTGCCACCAAATTTTGCACAGGTAACCTTTGACACAAGGTGCAAAATACTGTCTAACTTAGAATTTGATATTTTGCCTCATTCGCACGATTTAGGCCCTTTTAATTATGCCTTTTCGTTGACGCGTATAAAGATGTCAACAACACCATGGAGACCAGAATTAATTACCATAGTAACAAGTAAATAAGCAAGTGATATTTAACGGCATCGGAACTGTACCTTTATCCGTTCCTGCAGTTTTGAACGTTTTTAATATGCGTTTGTATCGATATATTTTTAGTTGTCTTAAACGATTATAAAATTTATGTTTATACGTATTTCTGATGATGCAATGAATAAGTAATGAATAAAGTTTTCATTTGCGAGGTTAGGTGACAACGGTTTTTGGATTTTAGTTTACTGCTGAAATAAATAAAAGCCATGGTTGAGGAAAACATAACGTTTAATGTGTTATACAATGCTTCTAATACAGTAACACTTAAGATAAAGAATTTTGCGTTTTTGATTTAACAGGTACTTTATAAATATCTCCAAAGGCTTTATAAACCGGTACTTTTAAATCTCCAAAGGCTGTTGCACCAACATAATAATTTATTACAAGTTAAAATAGTACAAGTGTTGAAAACAGCTTTGGAGAGAATTTGACTAATGAGTACAAGATTGTTATACGAGCTGACAGAACGCCAAATAGACATAGACAATAAAAATTATATTAAAATACTTATTAAAGTCAAACATTCGCCTGCGAAGCCGCGGGTAACAGCTAGTAACATATACAGGGTGATTCAGATAAGTCAGAACTCCAACACTTATTTACCAACATCATTTAATACCGAACCGTAAATGTTTATGCAGTTTGTTTTAAAAGTAATAATGACTTCTCTGTGTTGTTGATTGTTGATTGTTAGATTGTTATTCATAGCGTTGACCTTGACCTTGGGAAACGTTGTGTAGTAATGCATCACTCCCCCTCTCACGCGCTGGTGTTAGGTGGCGGCTAGTCAGTCCGCCACAATGCTCACGCAAGAGCAGAGGGTCGCATTATTGGAAGCTTACTTCGCGGTAACATCTTACAAGCGGTGCGTTAAGTTGTTCCACGAGAAGTTCCCTGATGTTTAGTGGCTCTGTGGCAGGTTGAATAAGATGCTCCAAGCTGTTGTGACAACCGACGAAGTGATTTACCGGGAGATCGCAGCAGAGACTGCTAAACACGCTCCGTAAATTCTGGTGTTAACACATCAGGCTGACGGCTTCGAGACCTTTCATTAACACTTCCTGTTTCACGAAAACGTTTCACAATGTCATAAACTGTTGTTTTCCCCGGTATAAGGACATCAGGGAACTTCTCGTGGAACAACTCAACGCACCGCTTGTAAGATGTTACCGCGAAGTAAGCTTCCAATAATGCGACCCTTTGCTCTTGCGTGAGCATCGTGGCGGACTGACTAGCCGCCACCTAACACCAGCGCGCGAGTGGGGGAATGATGCATTACTACACAACGTTTCCCAAGGTCAAGGTAAACGCTATGAATAACAATCTAACAATCAACAATCAACAACACAGAGAAATTATTATTACTTTTAAAAAAAACTGCATAAACATTTACGGTTCGGTATTAAATGATGTTGGTAAATAAATGTTGGAGTTCTGACTTATCTGAATCACCCTGTATTACTTCATTTATTTTTAACATTAACCAAATAATTAGGCTTTGTCCTACCAACAAAAACCTTAATTGAATGCTTTACTTGATTTGTAATGAATTAATAATTGATGCAGCGGTTTCGGCTTCACCCTCACACCGGAAATTTGAAAACCTGCGACCAAATCTCATTTCAAATATTTGTTCAATTTTTGTTAGATTTATTAATAAAATACATTCGCCTACCCTACAATCAAAACTATATCTTTGTACTATTCCTTTGTATGGAGCAACGGATAATGCGACTGTGCTAAACCGATGTCTTTGGTCTTTGACATTGGTATTCGTTAAACCTACGGATCTACTAAAAGTTATAAAGATTTTCCTTTACATTAACAATAAATGTGTATAATAAATTTTGTTTATTTTTTATATTTTTTTTATTATCTATGTCCCGCGTGTTGGGACGCCAAATTTAACAATGAAGGGAGTTTATTACTCTTTTGATTTAAGTAATTTATTAATTAATGACACTCTTTAATTAATTCCCACCTTGTGGTGACAAATTGAACAATTATAGTGTGTGCGCCAAATGTGTGGGCGTCAAATATAACTAATAAAGTTTTTAATGTTAATTAATTGGTTTGTTAACTACTACACAATTTATTGAGTATGTAGCTGTAATTTAAAATCTACTTAAGCTTCCCAGGTGAAGCATCAAATAGAATAATAATTGTAGTGATTGTCATTGATGACGTATACCTATGTAATATTAAATTATTGTTTTGGAAGTCGTTCAATTTCTTTGATGTCATATACTAATTTTTAATCTTTAGGTGTTTTCAAATAATTGACAACATACACAAGGCTTTGCAAGGTTAACTTAATTTATTATACTTAATAGCATTGATGTCACTTACTTAATTTATGACAATTAATAGCATTGACGTCACTTACTTATTCTCCTGAAAAGAAATACAACATATATCTTGCAATTTTACTGGCTACATAAATCTATCATTTATTATTTTGTTAATACTTGCTTACTTTCCTATACTCTTCGTCTAGATACTTATTAGACTTTAACCATCATTATTATACATTTTATTCTATATTAAACAATTCTTAATAAATGGATTCATGAGGATTCGATATCAATTACCATCATCTGTAATAGTTGTCTTATGAATTTACCCTGACTAGCTACTAGTTATTACTTTCTTTAAATGTTATTACTTATGAGTTCTTTCAGATGAACAGACAGTGTTTTACTTAATTAGTAGTGCATGAATATAAAATTTACTTGATGTATGTTAATCCGTTCTATGGAGAAAAGTCCTCTGCGCTGTCATCCTGTTTCCTTGACTCTCCAGGTTTCTGGAAATCCTTGCGGCTGGCATTATCACCTCGTAGAATGCACTCGCACTTATCACTTCTCTTCTCGCACTCCGACATATATATAGTCTATATATGTAACTTTTGGTTTAGTTCTGGTGATTTGACTTTCGAATGTCAGTACATGTTATTTGATAATTCTAAATTTTGCTGAATTGTTTCTACTCAAGTTTCATTACATTATTCTGAGTATGATAAGGATTTCTTGAAATATACCAAGTTTTATATGCTCTGTGATTTTATTCACACTGTTTTTTCGCGGATTTACTTTGTTAACACGCCATTTGTTTATATTTAATGGTGTTAATAATTATTATTGTCTCTAATTTCAAGACCGTAATTAGTTCTCTAACGGTACTCTTTTGCTATCACTGTTTCTGCATTTTGTCTATCTCTTACATATTTTACCGCACTTCTGCTCCGATTAACGTCTTTGATAGTAATACTAACTCAAGGCGACCAACTTAGTCGATTTTAGTTATACTTCATCATGTCTTTTAAAAAAAACTAAGTTCCATTACCGGTTTCCGATTCTCGACTGTTCGTACTTATAAACTCACACCGATTCTTCAACCGATACGACTTTTCTCCGTTACGGCATCTGCACTCCCGTCAGTTCCGATATAAATTATACGACTCTTGATATCTGACTCTCGACTTCGGCTATTAGATATAAGATATAAAACTTCCGATACAAGACTTCCGATATACAACTCCAGCGATCATACTCTCTGATATATGAAACAAGACTTACGACTCTAAGAGAACATACTCTCCGGTATAAGAATAAAACTTAAGACCCCTGCTCGCGGTCAACACTCTAGTTTATTCCCCAAAAGTCACACTATTTTCTCTAATTCCCACTTAATTTCTCAACCTCTGCGCTTCTATTGGTTTTCGTTTGTTTTCTGGTGGAAACTCCGCCTTAACACTCTAGATTTTCTTCTTCCTTCGTTTCTTATTCGTTCCTCCAGTTCGTTTCCTTGGTAACCGCTTCTTGTAGGGATGTTCTCCTTAATTCTCGACTCTGATAGGCTTCCTTATTCCCTACCCTTAAAAGTTCCTGGTTGGCTCCACCCATCGTTTGAGAGTCGGATGACCAATTTCACGGCTGTCTATCACCCTTGTATCTTGTTGTCTTGCCCTTTTTAGACAAAGTGCTTTTAATTGCTGTGTGGCCCTCTCATCCGCCCTTTTGTTCACCATGAGTACTGATTCTTACCCGTGACCAATGCTCGTATTGTCTACTAGTTTCTCCTAGCCGCTCCCACGACGAGTGTGGTCAATTCCGAGTATTCCAGACAGCTGCTACAGATGCTCTTCAAGCCTTCCTTCGCCGCGTACCCTTCTGGTAAAGCTGGACGTTCCGCCATTCGTTCATTGTGCAAACGTATTGTCTACTCAAGCCGGGCTTCTCCTGTCTATTGTAGTAATGTAACACTACGTTTGGTGTGCAGCTCAACGCATGTGGCTAATTGTCTTTTGGATAGCGTCGCTATGTCGCCTTGTCAGCGATGTTTTGTCTCTTCTTAGCGATACATTTAGACTTTGTCTCTCTTGGATCATTGCGCGTCACCCACAATTCGCTTAACAGTACAGCTACTGCGACAGAGGCATTGTTCTCCTACACCCTGTCTTCCTTTGTTTTGGACTACACATGTTACCGAGCCATCGTATATTTTTGTATAGTTGTCAGGAACCCTAGTTTCAACGTTCACTTACAAAAAAATTTTATTTAGACATTTTATCGTTATAATTGTCCCCAATTTGGGTCGATTGATCAATCTTCCGGATCAAAATGGAGCCAAATTCACGCCCGTTTTCTCTGGTATTCTTCAGTGCTCATCTTTCCTTGAATCGGGTGTATCAGAAGTGTCATCTTCTGGGTTGACCTACTGTCTGGTGGCACCATACTGTTGGTGGTTTTTTGGTCCCTATGTTGAATTTATTGCTGATATCCCCCTTTAATGAATCCATTTTTACATAAATCTTTACCTAATTAAACATTTATGAGCTTCATTATTTTACATTTTATTGCTACCTTAGCTATGAATTTATTGCCGCTACATATTATTTTAATTTAATCAATATTTCATACCAATACGAAAAAAACTAAATTATATGCTCATTACAAATATAATAATACTCACAAATTAGATTCATGATTAACTTTATGTGCCTCTGGCTGTTTGCCCAAAGATAATGACATATATTATGAATATTAACTCAGTGTTATTAACTATACACATATTTTACTTACTTGTCCAATTTACAAAGTTTTATACATTCTTAAAGCTATACATGAATATCGAATTTGCTTCAAAACAATTTACTACTTAAATTAGTTCCCTTTCATTAAATTAATTCCGTTTTCATATTATATCTTTGAGTTAATTTTGCTTAATGTACATATACTTTTGTTAATATTGTGCAATAAAGTAGATACAATTACAAAATTAATAATAATAATCATTCAAGTTGTTATACTATCATATCAATATACAATATAAATTATAGTCAAGTCCAACCTTAAGTTAGCAATTTATTGCTAATTAGTTTATAATAGCACACAGAATTTCCTTATTACTACCAACTACTATCTTACTAATGTATTATGACATAACATTGATTCGTTTATACTGATAGTTCATACACCAGTAGTTGACTATAAACATTTACATAATTTTTCTTATAACACTTCTTTTTGTACGAGGCAATTGATCATTCCCCTTAGAAATCTGAATGATAAACCATTTACTTTCCTATTATTTCAAACGATCTACCTACCAGGCATCTGGACATTTTTACGTCATCCTGTACCGTTTACTTGCAGTTCCCAGAGATTGGATATCGGTGCTTTGGGTATATTTTAATAATCCCTTTCCAAGCATTACCTAATCACAGCTACTTCAGCCTTCTGGTGCGTTCTGGTCGAGGAAATCCCATTTTTTCGGGTTCATTATGTTGTCAAGCCCTGGTGGTGACTTCTTTTCAATCCGTATCAATTATTTCCTGGGTATATATAACTCTCATTGGTTTATCCATTCGTGACCTTCACTCCTTAATGATCAATTTCCTTTCGCTCTTACGTATAATTTTTCTTACATCTTCATTCGCTATTAATTTCATTCATTAATATTCCGTATTTTCACGGCAATGTTCATTTAACATTTATTTTATTCTATTCATATTATATTCGTATTTACTTTCTTCGGCTTGTGCGTTCTCATACAACCATTTTTAATTAAGGTATGCTAACCTAATATTATCTAACTTAATTACTAATTCGTCGGGATTTCTTAAGATCTCTTCCCTGGCTTCCATTAACGGTATCTCGAAAGATTCTTCATTATCGAAAGCATTTACTTCGGTCTTCATTAGTATGTTGTTCCTTTCGATATATATTTTACTATGTGTTTGTTTCAAGAATTGCATTCCGAGGATACACTCTCGCGCAAGTCCTGGGACGATTAAAAACACACAATCATATTTAACCTTATCATTGACGGAAATTTCACAAATTATCTGTTTTCTAACGTGCTTAGACCTTTTACCTATGGCGCTAATTATCGTAGTGTTATTCACGCTTAGTATTTCGTGTTTTCCGATTTTATTTTCATTACTGTTATACCATTCGGGCATTAATGGCACTGCCCGTATCGATTAAGGCGGTTATATTTATTTTAATGATACATAACTCGGGAGTTTTTACGAACGATATGTTAATGTTTTGTTCTGGTTCTTCCAAGAGTTCGTGACGTAAGTCTGGGAACAAAGTATTTATTTTGGTGTCGATTCCGTTAAACCACTCGGTCTGTTGGTAAACAGAGGGGAGCATTGACCCACTTAGTTGTCAATTACTGTGCATTTTCGTGTTTCCTCCCCCATTGCCCTTGCTACTTGACGCCGGGCTGTCAACAACTAACGAATTTATGACTGGCGGCCCGCTCTCATCCTTCGGCTTAGTTACATAATCTTTTCGCCACCCTCGCCTTTGTTCATCGCTCCATTGTTTCGGCTTGGAAAAGTTGTGTTCGTTGACCTCTCTGGGTCCACGTTCTTCTGTCTTTTGAGCGCCATTATGTGCGCGACTTGATACATTCATGTATTCTTGTAGTAAGATTTCAAAATTATTGATCGTGGTTATTCATCTTGTTACGACGGCTTCTTGTATTTCTCTACTGTAGTGACGCGCTAACCTCTTAATTAGGTGCCGATGTGACATGATTGGTATCAATTGCCGACACTGTAGCACAAACCTTTCCTTGTATTGTATCGTGCTGAGAGTTCCGTGAGAGTTGTATCGGCCGTATTCAAGCTGGTCACGAATCCGTTCCTGTTGTGTCGCTCCCCAGTACTTCTCTACAAACCTTTCTTCAGATTCTTGGAAAGTGTTTATTTGGCTTCTTACGATCCGCCACCATATGCCTGCTTCTCCAGTTAAATGTCTGCTGATCCTCCTCGTGTTTTCTGTTGGGTAATACGCTTCTTGTAGCTCCTTGAGCACTTTTAGGAATTCCATAGGGAAACTATCTTCACCTTCAAATGTGATTTCTTTATTACCCTGATTCCCGTTTATGGCGACGGCCGGTCGTTGTTCCATTCTTCCAGCCTCCGCTGAACTCTTTGCTGATTTTCCCGTATTGTTGGCAGGTTACTAGCCATCTCATCCAGCCTTCTACCCTTCTCTACTGAAACCCCATTTAATTTCCCCTCGGTGCTGTTGTGAGCGTCCTTCAGACTCCTTACCTGAAGTTCGACACCTTCGATTTGTTTTTTGTTCAGATCCTGGGTCTTATTGATTGCTTCTCCCATTCTCGGCGGTCCTTTTCGCGTAACTCTTTATTTTCATTATTCTCTTTCTTTACTTCTTTATTGATTTCTTTCATCCCACTTTCACTCTTCTTCTGCAACTCGCCAAGTTTTCCTTCCCACTTCTTGGTTTCTTCTTGCAATTCAATATTTACCTGATTGAACTGGCCTTGTACACTTTCACTTATTATAGCAATATTTTCTTCTAACCTTTTGTTAAGTCGTTCCTCAGTCTTATTTACTTCTTCCTTTAAATTGCCAATTTGTTCTTCGTTACGTCGTATTATTTCCTCTTTCTGTGGTTCGCTATATTTTCTAGTTTCTTCATATTGATTTTTGATAAACTCCATCAACATAGCGATGTTCATCTCGCTACCGTCGGATGGTCCCCTCGCCCGATTGCGGCTTTGTCCCTCGGCGGTGTTGTTACTTTCAGTACTGTCCACGGTGTTGTCTTCTAATCCTTCGACCCCTAATTGGTTGTTAGTCTCGAATTCTTGGCTTTCCAACTTCTCGTTGGTAGCCATTTTAGCCCGTAGACGCGTACACATTCAGATATACTTAGTGTCTGATATTATTCTATTGTAACTTATTTCTAAACAACTTATAAATTAACATGCACACTGTCTGTTCTCTGCCCGCTTAACAATTATACTAATTATTTATTTGTCAAGCCGTGCGTGTGGGCGCCAAATATAAAGGTTTTCCTTTATATTAACAATAAATGTGTATAATAAATTTTTTTTATTTTTTTTATTATCTATGTCCCGCATGTTGGGACGCCAAATTTAACAATGAAGGGAGTTTATTACTCTTTTGATTTAATTAATTTATTAATTAATGACTCTCTTTAATTAATTCCCACCTTGTTGTGGTGACAAATTGAACAATTATAGTGTGTGCGCCAAATGTGTGGGCGTCAAATATAACTAATAAAGTTTTTAATGTTAATTAATTGGTTTGTTAACTACTACGGAAATTATTGAGTATGTAGCTGTAATTAAAAATCTTCTTAAGCTTCCCAGGTGAAGCGTCAAATAGAATAATAATTGTAGTGATTGTTATTGATGACGTATACCTATGTAATATTAAATGATTGTTTTGGAAGTCGTTCAATTTCTTTGATGTCATATACTAATTTTTAATCTTTAGGTGTTTTCAAATAATTGACAACATACACAAGGCTTTGCAAGGTTAACTTAATTTATTATACTTAAAAGCTTTGATGTCACTTACTTAATTTATGACAATTAATGGCATTGACGTCACTTACTTATTCTCCTGAAAAGAAATACAACATATATCTTGCAATTTTACTGGCTACATCTATCTATCATTTATTATTTTGTTAATACATGCTTACTTTCCTATACTCTTCATCTAGATACTTATTAGACTTTAACCATCATTATTATACATTTTATTCTATATTAAACAATTCTTAATAAATGGATTCATGAGGATTGGATATCAATTACCATCATCTGTAATAGTTGTCTTATGAATTTACCCTGACTAGCTACTAGTTATTACTTTCTTTAAATGTTATTACTTATGAGTTCTTTCAGATGAACAGACAGTGTTTTACTTAATTAGTAGTGCATCAATATAAAATTTACTTGATGTATGTTAATCCGTTCTATGGCGAAAAGTCCTCTGCGCTGTCATCCTGTTTCCTTGTCTCTCCAGGTTTCTGGAAATCCTTGCGGCTGGCATTATCACCTCGTAGAATGCACTCGCACTTATCACTTCTCTTCTCGCACTCCGACATATATATAGTCTATGTATGTAACTTTTGGTTTAGTTCTGGTGATTTGACTTTCGAATGTCAGTACATGTTATTTGATAATTCTAAATTTTGCTGAATTGTTTCTACTCAAGTTTCATTACATTATTCTGAGTATGATAAGGATTTCTTGAAATATACCAAGTTTTATATGCTCTGTGATTTTATTTACACTGTTTTTTCGCGGATTTACTTTGTTAACACGCCATTTGTTTATATTTAATGGTGTTAATAATTATTATTGTCTCTAATTTCAAGACCGTAATTAGTTCTCTAACGGTTCTCTTTTGCTATCACTGTTTCGGTATTTTGTCTATCTCTTACATATTTTACCGCACTTCTGCTCCGACTAACGTCTTTGATAATAATATTAACTCAAGGCGACCAACTTAGTCGATTTTAGTTATACTTCGTCATGTCTTTTAAAAAACACTAAGTTCCATTACCGGTTTCCGATTCTTGACTGTTCGTACTTATAAACTCACACCGATTCTTCAACCGATACGACTTTTCTCCGTTACGGCATCTGCACTCCCGTCAGTTCCGATATAAATTATACGACTCTTGATATCTGACTCTCGAATTCGGCTACTAGATATAAGATATAAAACTTCCGATATACAACACCAGCGATCATACTCTCTGATATATGAAACAAGACTTACGACTCTAAGAGAACATACTCTCCGATATAAGAATAAAACTTAAGACCCCTGCTCGCGGTCAACACTCTAGTTTATACCACTAAAACCACACTATTTTCTCTAATTCCCACTTAACTTCTCAACCTCTGCGCTTCTATTGGTTTTCGTTTGTTTTCTGGTGGAAACTCCGCCTTAACACTCTAGATTTTCTTCTCCCTTCGTTTCTTATTCGTTCCTCCAGTTCGTTTCCTTGGTAACCACTTCTTGTAGGGATGTTCTCCTTAATTATCGACTCTGATAGGCTTCCTTATTCCCTACTCTTACAAGTTCTTGGTTGGCTCCACCCATCGTTTGAGTCGGACGACCAATTTCACGGCTGTCTATCGCCCTTGTATCTTGGCGTCTTGCCCTTTTTAGACAAAGTGCTTTTAATTGTTGTGTGGCCCTCTCATCCGCCCTTTTGTTCACCATGTGTACTGATTCTTACCCGTGACCAATGCTCGTATTGTCTACTAGTTTCTCCTAGCCGCTCCCACGACGAGTGTGGTCAATTCCGAGTATTCCAGACAGCTGCTACAGATGCTCTTCAAGCCTTCCTTCGCCGCGTACCCTTCTGGTAAAGCTGGACGTCCCGCCGTTCTTTCATTGTGCAAACGTATTGTCTACTCAAGCCGGGCTTCTCCTGTCTATTGTAGCAATGTAACACTACGTTTGGTGTGCAGCTCAACGCATGTGGCTAATTGTCTTTTGGATAGCGTCGCTATGTCGCCTTGTCAGCGATTTTTTGTCTCTTCTTAGCGATACATTTCGCCTTTGTCTCTCTTGGATCATTGCGCGTCACCTGCAATTCGCTTAACCGTACAGCTGCTGCGACAGAGGCATTGTCCTCCTACACCCTGTCTTCCTTTGTCTTGGACTACACATGTTACCGAGCCATCGTATATCTTTGTATAGCTGTCAGTAACCCTAGTTACAACGTTCACTTACAAAAAAAATTTTATTTAGACAATTTATCGTTATAAAGTATCTACAATAAAATCTTACGAGTTTCCATGTTTACTTATGAACGTCACATACAGTAATCCCTATGCAGTGTTGTAAGGTAAATGGGACTCGACATAAATAGGACACTACTTTTGTCAATCTGAGTATTTTTACGTACAAATGCATTTACCAGTGTGAGTGTATGTAGTACTTGGTCTCCAAATATTAATTTCATACCAAGCAGGAAACCATGCATTCCATCTTCTTAGAGCTATTTTATCTTTTTGTTATATGGATGTTTTACTCAAACACCGGATTCGGCCAATGACCGAAATTTTTGCCCACGACGCGATGTGGACAGACCAAAATACCCATAACGCGACGTGGGCATATGTATTCGGTCATTGTCCGAAACTAAATGTCCACAACGCGTTATGGGTAAACGCAGTTGCTCAATATCCGATGTAGATTCTTCCTTCGGACTTAGCGCAAAATGGTATTACCCACAACGCGTCGTGAGTATGAGCGTTTGTTTACAACGCGTTGTGGGTATTTCGTATTTGCACAAAGACCGAAGTAACTTTCCTCCCTGTGAGGCTGAGCGTGTCTCGACACGTCTGCCCCCACCATCGCACCTCCACTCACACCACTCCACTCTGCTCTGCCAGTAGGCACTTGTTCTTTCTGTGTAGTTGATAAAACAAAGTTGCCAGTGTGCCAGTGGTTTTGATTACTCGAAGAATGGAGGAAATCTATAAAAATATAGATTGCTATAAATATAGCAAGCTTCAAGTATTGTTGTCAGGAAAGGACGATTCTGGCCGTAGCTTTATTATTGACGACGTGCGGTATGCAGAAATAATCAGAGACGTAAAGGAGGCCAAAGAAAAAAATAAAAATAGGTATCCTTTACCTTCCAAGCAATATCGTCGTTTGAACCGTTTTGACGTCATAAACATCGACGAGAGTGAAATGCTCATTGAGAAGACAGAAAGTCAAATGACGGATATCAAATACTTCTGTCGTACTGTAGAAACGTTTAATGTAATTAATACGGCACACCTGAAAATCGCCCATAAAAGAGAGAGAGAGAGAAATGGAGGCAAAATTGTAAAAGAAATTTTGGAATATAACCAGATAAGTTATTAAAGTCAACTTGGATTTTTGCGAATCTTGCACTTTAAAGAAAAATTCGAGAAGCAAAGGTCTAGTAGTGAAGCCAATGGTTATGTCAGCCCTGAATTCTCGTTGTCAGGTATGCTTTTTATTAAAAACCCAATAATTAAGGAAGTATTGAATAAAAAATAAATTTCTCTTTTGCATGTTAATTTCTTACAATTTAAAGTTAAATCACTTAAGTAAGTCAAAAAATGTCTGTATGTAATATTTCAAGGTTTCTAATTGTATTTTTAGGTGGACCTTATTGACATGCAGTCGGAGCCCGATGGAGAATATAAAATTCTCAACTACCAAGATCACCTCACAAAGTTTGTCGTTCTTCGTCCATTGAAAACTATAACAGCTGATGAGGTTTCTGATACTCTTTTAGGCATATTTTGTTTGGGGGGGGGGCTCCAAACATCCTCCATAGTGACAACGGTAGAGAGTTCTGTAATCAGGTAAATTTAAATGATTTCATCTTTAAAGGCTTATTATTTTACCTGTTTATAATTGTTAAGTGGCCTGTGTGCGTAATTCTGGATTATTTTTTTATGTTTTAGGTCATCAAAAATTTGGCAAGTAAATAGAATGCATTTAAATCTGTACATGGGAAACCACGTCATTCGCAAAGTCAGGGGTCTGTGTAACGTGCCAATCAAGATGTGAGAGACACTTTGGTAGCATGGATGGCTGACAACAAAACTTCTGGATGGGAAAACGGTCTAAGGATTGTTCAAAACACTAAAAACAACTGAAATCATACTGGTATCGAAAAGTACCTTACGAAGCCATGTTCGGTGCACCGAAAAAGAATGGCTTATTAGACTCTATTCTGACAGCTAATGTTGTTAATAGGATTAGCAGCGAGGAAGAATTTGAGGAGGAGCTATCATCGATTCACAGAAGCCTAGACCAGGAGAAACGGGATGACCGTACTGAAGACAACGGTCCTATTGATGCAGGCAATGATCAGCTCGATCAATCTACAGCTGACACTGATGAAACTGACAATGTGCTTTGCCCAGTGTGCAGTGAAACATTAGATGAAGGCAGAGCACCCTTTGAATGTGCTCGACATTTCCATCCAGATGTTCTAGTGAACCATGGTATAAATTTTGACTTGCATTTATGTTCACTTTGCTCAAAGAATACTGCCATTGAAACTGCTGGAGAAAAGTGTAAAATTGTCTTAAAGCAGCAGGCTAAGCGAATGTTGAAAAACACTGAAAAAAAGCTAACACCCGTGTCGATAGGGGACAATGTATTTGTGAACATACCTGAGGTTGATCGTGGGCGATTAGCTCCTCGAAATGTGATGGCAGTCGTGATGAATATAAATGAAGATATTCACACCCTTGGTGCAAGACATGGAAAGTTGGACAGACTGTTTCCCAGAAATCAATTTCAAGTGATTAAAAATCAATTTATAAAAACTGACGAGGTACCAGAAGAACCAATTAATGTAAGACATGAAGCAATGGTGGCGTCTGGGTCAAAAAAAGGTTTCGTGAAATGCGGTTGCAAAAAATGTTGTGCAGGAAAATCCTGCAAGTGTTTCAAAAACAACTTAAAATGCAATTCCAAATGCCACCACAACACTGTTTGTGCTAATAAGTAGGCCTCGTAGTCAACAAAATTAATAAAAATGCAAAACATCAATGTAAAATTTCAGTATTGTTAAATAGGCACTAAGTTTAGTCATTTAATTTTAAGTATTGTATGTTATACATTACCTGACAATTGTTTTTTTTAAAATAAAAATTCAAATAAAATATGTAACCTTGCTTAAAAATAAAAAATAAATAAAAAACAAAACCTCAAAAACAAAAACGAACCAAAAATATTAAAAAATGAAAGACTAAAACAAATTACGCAGTGGTGCACGTTGCCCGTGCCCATATTTTCGGTCTTTGAGTAAATACCAAATACACACAACGCGTTGTGGGTAATACCATTTTGCGCAAAGTCCGAAGGAAGAAACTACCTCGGCTATTGAGCATCTGTGTTTACCCAAAAGGCGTTGTGGACATTTAGTTTCGGACAATGACCAAAAATACAAATGCCTAAGTCGCGTTATGGGTATTCTGGTCTGCCCACATCGCGTCGTGGCTAAAATTTCATTCATTGGCCGAATCCGGTGTTTGAGTATAACATGGATGCTAATGTAGAGTTACATGGTTTTTACTATAAAGAAAATGTAAACTAGAGAAATTAAAACAAATAAAAATTTTGTATTAATTGCTTTACATAAATTTCCTTCATTCAAACAAATCTTTACAAATCCAATAAAAGATACACGCTATTACGAAAGTTCAAAGTCTTCTGTAAAAGAAACGTATAATTAAATTTAGTAAATCCCAATTAAGAGAAAATAAATTCTTACCATTCTCGTCGCAATGCTGCAACCATACTTGCACAAACTGCAATCGCTTTAACAGAACAGACAAGGGGCGTGTTCCTGTACACAACGGACAAGGGGTACAGTCTGTAATTACAGAGCCGTAGACAAGGTACTGATGAACAAAATAGTCACAGACTAGAACATACTCGATTCGGTCTGAAATGTACAAATTTGATACACATCACTACATATCAAATTGTTCTTGTCTTCCCTGGATGGTTTTAGTTTCTTACAATTACGTCTTAATGCTTTATTTCGCTTTTTTCTCGCCATGACTACATAAATTATACAATAGAGGAGACTTATTACTTTCTTATAAGAATTCTTTTGTAATTTGAAGAGGTTGATGCAGTTTATAGCTTTTTATGTTTTTCAACTCATTTTATTGGTACGGCTACATATGATGGCAAACAGAGTGAATTTTCAACTGACTTCAATTTTCAAAGTGAATCGTACTACTTTTCCTACTTATGCCGAAAATTGTCAAGATACATTTACAAACGCTGTTTTTACAATGGAAAATTGTAATAACACATTTAAATACATAAAAACTAATATGTTTGATATGAAAATTGTATTACTAAGAGACAAAATGAGTCACACTGGAAATTATTTAATGCTGCTTGGAAATAGATTACTATTTTGGTTTAGTAAAGTGTAAATTAAGTATATTTTTAAATGGTAACAAAATTTGAACTCAAAATTTGCTGCAAGTTAATTCAGTATTTCTATTAGGTATACTGAAACTTAAAAACCGTGTAAGGGATTTGAATGCTTTTAAGGAGCTGATATAATTTAATTTTTGAAGACTTGAACTATATATATGTACATTTCGAAAAGTATAAATTATATAAAACTGTATTGTAACCGTATTATATTTTCGCTTTAAGTTGTTTAAGGTTATTTGCAACATAATGCACGCATTACTGCATTGCCCGGCTCTGAATTGCTGTAAAAAAAGAAATCATACTTTTCAGAAGTTTTAAAAATTAGTTACCTTTTATAAATTGAATTACATAACTATAATTGTTTTATAATATTACCTTCAAACAATGCGTGCGGAAGGTCGAGTCAAACATTATAAGGTCGACTAAATTACCTCACAGCCTAGTATGTACATAGTGAAATGTTTATTGAGTTGCACAGTAATGTAGCAAATCAATTTATATTATCTACTGTCGTGTTCGCAGCCGTCGTGAACATATATGAATGAATACAAATTATTTGTTTACGTGTTTTGTTCTGAAGTGACGCCTTACAATAGCGCAGACTGTCGACTCCAACTAAACCACAATTAACCTTATTACGTGTTAACAAACAACGCAATAAGAGCTCAATCTCAGATCCCAATCGGTTTGTATAGTTGTAGGAAGAGTGCGCTCCACTTAATATTTGTGTGTGTAACAGAAAGGACACATCTGATGGTGTGTAATCTCAGATAAATTGTGAGCTTGTTTTCCTACGTGTGTCTCATCCATATTGAAGTTACTTTACTGTCACTTTGTTTAATTTAGCTTTATACAACATACTCTTTTCTTTCTTTCACTTCAGTTTTTTTATGATCACTGCATCTAGCACTAGTTAAAGATAACTGTGAAGAATGCATCAGGTTATCAAACTTCAACATTGATGGTAGGGGAAGGTGTTGTACCTTGGACAAATGTCTTACTGCTGCCATCTGTGGGCTTACACCTCATTTCAGTTTGTGTAGTTCTTCTTTATGCCACTAGGAGTGTTCTAGCCATTGTTGATGACCACAACAGCCTTGCAGTATTTTCTAGATTTTTTTTTTGTAAAATCCAACTAGGTAAGTAAATTTTTTCATTGCTACTTTGCAATTTTTCTAATTTTATCTTACACTCTATGATAAATTGTATTGAGTGTGTATAAATCTTTATTAAATTTACTATTAAGGAGAACCATCAGTTTTCACCAAACTTAACCTATAACTGTATAGTGAATGAAATTATTTTCACTTGATACGTGTTGTACCTTGGGACAAGAAATGTGTTGTACCTTGGGACATCCCAAGGTACAACATATTTAGAACTTTAATTTTTAATTTTTCTTTCTTCTTATAAGCATGATGTATAGACTTTTTAAAAATTACTTGGATATATATAAAACAATGTTGTTTACATATATTTTTGATTAAATTGTAGTGTATATAAAGGTAGTTGTAATTTTATATACAACAGTTATATATAGGGTATTGCAACGAATCACAGGATCATGATAGGCGGGGCAAGTCATATATTACACAGACAATGGACATTCATATTATTCGTAGATGGTTAAGTTTGGTTGTTATCAATTGTATTTAGTAAGGTTTAGGGTTTAGTTTAAAAAAAACTGTGTATTATTATTTATGGTGATTCATGTACTGTGTTAGTGGAAATGTGCGCGCGTGCGCGAGTGGTAAACGTTTCCCGGGTGGCGCGTGAAGTATTATCGTTGTGTGGCCATTAACTGAACTTAGACATATGTATCGCTACAATCCCTATACCTGTCGGACTATTGTTTACGTTCATGTATATTATTAATATGTAGGCAGCATGCATGAGATACGAGTAGTCTGATTACCGCTATGCATGCTGTTACAAGGTAAATGCACTCTAATGCATGAAAAGTGCATGGTCACCTTTACTAACCATGTGACTTCCATCCACCAATAGAATGCTGACTGGTGGTTGGAAATTTTCTTATGCCTGTCGTTGCACAGGCAGTTCTTCTACGCCATCTACCGCGAACGGGTCGTGCACTCCTTGTACAAGAATTCTACCGCTTGCAAGGTGTTGTAAAGACTATTCGTCGATAGTGAAACGGGAAGGCTCAGAACTGTGTATGTAGTACATCTGCACGCAGGAGTGTTTAAACGCATTACGCGTATAATTACGACAGTTCTTCTACGCCATCTACCGCGAACGGAACGTGCACTCCTTGTACAAGATTCTACCGCTTGCAAGGTGTTGTAAAAACTATTCGTCGTTAGTGAAACGGGAAGACTCAGAACTGTGTGTGTAGTACATTTGCACACATCAGTGTTTTAACGCATTGTGCGTAAAATTACAAGCAGTTCTTCACTGCTGCTACCGTGAACGGTACATACAATTCCTTGTACAAGACTCTACCGCTTGCAAGGATTTGTTAAGACTTTTCGGGGATAGTAACGCGTGTGACGCATAACAATTGATGTTATATCTTTACACACGATATTAATATTGTAGTATTACGTGTGTAAGAAGTGAGTGTAACTGTATCACTGTGCGAGATTTTCCGCAGTGACAGTAGTATAAATTGTTACGCAATAGTTCCATCAAGACGTTTCCGTGCTAGTGCAAGATTTCCTCATAGGGTGGTCTGCTGATCGCGGTAGACCTTGATATTCGCGAGAACACTTGAAGAAGCCGGAGAGGTATAAGCTCAATATACCGTTATTGATTAAACTCACTGTCACCTGAGATATTACTTGGTCTTAAACTCTATATAAGTTTTGCGAGTGATAAAATCCGTAGTACCGTTGTGTGTGCGAAGTGTCGGATTCATCGTGGGAATTGCAGGACATCAGCCCAGCTGTTACAGGACATCAGCCCAGCTGTTACAGGACATCAGCCCAGCTGTTACAGGACATCAGCCCAGCTGTTACAGGACATCAGCCCAGCTGTTATAGGACATCAGCCCAGCTGTTATAGGACCAGCCCAGCTATTACAGGACATCAGCCAAGCTGTTACAGGACGCCAGCCCAGCTGTAAACGTTTCTGGTGAAACGTCTGTCATTTGTAAGCCACACCTGACGATCCATCTATACCGCAAAGACCGGCCCTTCTCTTCAACAACATCATCGTGGGAGTCTTCTTATGTAACGTATCACGTCTTGCGTATGAACATTATTTAACACTTTAAAAGAAAGACTCTATATCAAACATTACATTCTGTACATTTCAAATATACCATATAAACTATAACTTGTGTTTGTACAATAAATAATCTTAAACCCTCCAATATAGACTTGTAATTTGAAATACACATACTATCATATCCTATGCGCCAATAGTTTAGTAATTTGTGTTGTCGCATAGAGATATTATGGCGCTTAGCAACGTAGGGCTCGTAAATAGCGGTAATTTTACGCTATTATATATTTGTCTATGAATATAAAATTTGTTGGAAAAATCCGACGTATAAGTATAATTAACGTAATAATTGTATGTGTATTGTTCATATGAAAATCTGAGGATATAATTTATCAAGTGTGCATATTCTCTTGTATATCATATATGAACAGATTTTATCAGTATATTGGAGGTAGATTATTAGTTGTTGTATGTTAGATAAGGTATTTACATGTTGATATTTTGAACTGCTTTTTCTGTGTGCGTATAAACTGGTTACCATATGTTCTAATCTTGTTGTGATAATAATAACTTGCTTTGCGTATAAATCAATAAATTTAAATTTACTAAATTTTAAATTAAATTTTAATCATTATGGCGGATACTGCTGAAATCAAGAATGCTTTAGCGGCCTTATTAGCGAAGATGGAGACCATGTCCGAAGAAAGGAAAACTGATAAAGAGGAAAATAAAGCCTGTCAAGAGGAGGTGAAAATGAGTATACAGAAGCTTTCAGCAGAGATGAAAGCCAGTAAAGAAGAAATTAAATCTGGTAAAATAGAAGCCGGGAAACAAAACAAGTCACTCCATGATGAGAACAAGAAATTATACGCGGCTGTGCAGGAGCAATCTAAACAAAGCAAACAAATGATAGAAGCGGCAGGAAAGCGTATTAGCGAGACCGTGGAAGCTATGAAAGCTGATATAGAGGCGAGTTTGGAGGTTAATAAGTCACGACTTAATGAGTATGGTGAGAAACTCGCTGGAATGGAGGAGCAGGTAATACAACACAGATCCACGGTGAGTGAATTAATGGCCGAGCAAGACGTGCGGATTCAAGAGCTGCAACAGCAAGTGTCACGATTGCAAAGTACCTCGTCACCACTAAACTGTACTACGTATGTATATAAGACTTTGGATGACGTAAATTCACAGCAAAGATTTTATGGACGGCAGAATGAAAACCCCATGGATTTCATTCAAATTTGCCAGCGGGATCTGGAGCAAATTGGTGATACCTTAAGTGAAGCGGATAGAATTAATTTCATAGTGCGGCGACTTAAGGGTACCGCTGCGGAGTGGTTTAGTATCGTCCAGGATAAAATCAACACGTTGGAAGACCTGGTAAGACATTTCAGAGCTAGATACTGGAATGAGGAGATCCAGCGGAAGATACGTACGCAGCTGGAGTTTGGAAAATATTCCAATACCAGAGGTCCTAAAGATGAATATGTGATGCAGTTGATATCCAGAGCTAGATATCTTGAGCCTAGCTTAACCGAACCTGACATGGTAAGTAAACTTGCGCACCACTTTGGACGCGGGATACAGGTGGCCGTCCTTACGCAAGGAGTTAAGTCGTGGAATGAGCTACTCACATTACTTGCAAAATGGGAAGGTATCGACAACCCGATTACCAATGGTAACAGTAATGAAACACCGCATAAAAGTTTTCAATATCAAAATCAAACTAAGCAAACACAGTCGCAACAACAACAAAGACCTAAGATGTCGAATAGAAATACCAATCAAAAATTTAGTGCCAATAAAGTAGCAGTAGTAGAGGAAGAGGATTCCGATATAGAACAGTCAAAAAACGTGTAAGGCTGCACGGCGTGAGTCCGTGCAACAGAATAACTAGTACACGTAAAGGTAGGAATGAAGTTTCAAAAGCCCGGTGTAAATATAAAAAGCAGTTCAATAAATCAAATGTGAAAGATGTTAATTATAAGAAAAACTTTGTAGTGTCCGGCCTATATCCTGCCGTAATTAGAGATAGTTTAATTTGCAATAACCATAGTAAGGAAAATGAGAAAGGTATTAGCGTTGAAAATGACACTGACCTCATTGTCAACGCGAAAATTAACGGATGTGTCGGCGAAGTTTTATTTGACAGCGGCGCAGAAATTTCGTTGATGGATGAGCGATTCCTAGAGAGGCACAGGAAACATTTTAAAAAAATCCCGATTCTGCCAGCAGCCCACAAAATCATAAAATCAGCGACGGGTGAATCTCAGAGGGTTGACCGTCAAGCTATGATAACAGTATCCATTCAGGGAATGGAAATAGAGGTCACTGTGCTTATGGTCAAGAAACTCGTGTATAATGTTATTTTGGGAGTGGACACATTAAATAAACTGCACGCGACCATTGATTTTCCAAATAAAATACTAAAATGTACAATAAATAATAGTAAACACAATATCAGGTTAGGACGCAGGAGGGGTAAGACGGGGTCTGATTGTGAACCTATTACTATAACTCGCCCAGCGGTTCAACTTGCCGATAAGATAACACATAATCTGCGGACTCACAGCAGGCAGATAACGAGCAATGAGCAAGATAAGCTGCAAAGTATGCTTGATAAATTTGAATCTGTGTTTTCCAAAAATCCTACCGTCACGAATGTTTATGAACACAGTATTCAGGTCACGGATGAAAATAAATTTGTACGGAAGACGTACCCCATCCCCCTTCACTATCAACAACAGGTTGATGCCGAAGTTAAGAGTATGCTTCAGAATGGTGTGATTGAACGAACTGATAGCAATTTTTTAAATCCTATGGTTGTTGTTAAAAAGAAAAATAACGACATTCGATTATGTCTCGACATGAGAAATCTAAATTCTATTACAAAAAAATGCTACGACTGTGCTCCGAATGCGGAGAACTTATTCATAAAATGTCAAGGGGTTAAATACATGTCTCGCCTTGATCTCAAAAGTGGATTCTGGCAGATTCCCCTTGCCAAGGAGTCGAGAAGATACACAGCATTTCTATATCGAAATAAATGCTATCAGTTTAAAGTAGTTCCATTTGGTTTGGTTACCAGTTTAGCGGCCATGGTCAGATGTTTGGAGTTAGCTCTGGGACCCGAGGTGGAGGACTTCGTCAGCATATTTGTTGATGATATTTTGGTCATATCCAAATCATTTGAAGAACATCTTGCACATCTCAAGATTGTATTTCAGAAATTGCAAGCCGCTAACCTGACTCTCAATCTTGAAAAGTGTGAATTCGGGAAATCGCAAATTAAATTTTTGGGTCATATTATCTCAGCGGAAGGTATAACAACGGACCCGGAAAAAATACATGCGATCATGGAGTTCCCGAAACCCACAAAACCCAGGGATATCAGAGCGTTCCTCGGATTGACTGGTTACTTCAGACGTTTTGCTCCAGAATATTCTGGGACAATTGAGCCGTTGTTAGAACTACTTCGTAAGAGTAATAAATGGAGATGGGAGGAGCGTCATCAGCATGCTTTCGACGCGACTAAAAATTTGTATAGTAGAAACCTGCACGTGTTCCATCCTGAGAAAAGGGGCACATATGTCCTGAATTGCGATGCTTCTGATTATGCCATTGGGGGGGTACTCTACCAACGGAATGAGAAGGGCGAAAACAAAATAATTGCGCACAGTAGTAGGTCACTAAAAGGGGCCGAACGTAACTATTTCACATCGGAGAAAGAAATATTGGCTATTGTGTACTGCATTAGTAAATTTCGTTATTACCTGGTTGGACAACACTTCGAAATCCTTTCGGACAACCAGGCCTTATCGTTCATGTTGCGCTGCAAGTTAGCGAACGCTCGCATATCCCGTTGGATCATGGCCATCCAAGAGTACGACTTTACCATTAAGTACTGTAAGGCAAGCGAGAACCAAGCAGCTGACACGTTAAGCCGATACCCTCCAATGGTGGAAGAACGTCATGCGTCTAATAACCAGGAGGTTCAAATTCTAGCTGTCAAATATAAATTAGAAGACAGTCTCAAAAATAAGCTAAGAAATATTGGTATGGAACAGCAGCGTGACACAAAGTTGAAGCGGATATGTGACGCTATCCGGATACAAGAAAACCCTAAGTACAGAATATATAAAGACGTAGTGTATAAAATTATCAATGGCTGATGGAAGATTATGGTACCGGACGCCATGGTGGAAGACCTCACTTGGATGTGTCATGAGAGTCTGGCTCATGCGGGGCCTTATAAATGTTACCTGGCAATGCGGGAGGATTTTGTGTGGCTAAATATGACCAGGAAAATAAAGGCCATACTCCGCTCATGCCACATCTGCCAAACAGCGAAATATCCGAACCAACATACACAGGTTGAAATGGGTAACATTGTCGTCCGTAATAAAAATGACCTTGTATGCATTGATTTTTTGGGTCCACTTCCTCGGGCGGCGCGTGGAATGAAGAACCTGGTGGTTGTTACGGATGCCTTTACCAAACATGTTAGCCTATATGCTATTGGTAGACCTACTACGTCGGCTGTCATAAACATTATGCTAAATAAATACATGCCGAAAAATGGTCCCGTAAGGAAGATACTCTCAGATCAAGGTAAGCAATTTACGAACACCAAGTGGCACTCCGAGCTTGAGAAACACGGGGTCCAGACGGTCTTGACAGCGATCCGGAGACCGCAAGGTAACTTGGCCGAGCGGGTCAACAAGGAGTTGGGACGGTTGTTCCGTACGTACTGTAATACTAACCAGAGTAAGTGGCCGGAATTCCTAGAATTTTTTGAGTATGCCATAAATGGAAATTATAATTCTACTACTGGGTATACTCCGAATGAACTCCAAACCGGAGAAATGCCAGGCCGGGTCTGGGGTAAACACATTGAAAGGATAGCGACGCATAATATGCCTATACCAGTTGAGATAAAGAAAATCGAAGCTAGAAGACGCATTAAAAAGTGCGCCGAGGAGCGCACGGAAAAATTTAATGCGGAACATAAACTAGTCAAGTTCAAGACTGGAGAGAGTGTGCTTTTACGAGCATTAAATGTTGGTAGAAGGGAGGACAACACAGCTGCGAAGTTTTTTAGGCTGTATAATGGTCCGTATACCCTGTCGGAGCAAGTTGGGGAAAATACTTTTATCTTAACCAACCCAAATACCAACCGTGCGATTGGTAAATTCCATGCGTCCTCATTGAGGAAGTATTATACAAAGGATCCGTAAACTCAGAAATAAATGTCAGGATATAGGGGTAAGAATGTGTAGTGATTTTAAATATGTCAAGTTCAGGTTTAAATGTTGTATGTAAGATGACTCTGAGAGTGAACAATAATCTAGTTTAGATAAGGAATGTTGTCTGTGTACGCTATGACCCTGCATTAGATGTCGTTATCTGTGTGTCAAGAACATGTGTGTTTGTTTTGGTTTGAAGGTTACCACGTGTCTTGTGAATTGATGCTTCTGTCAAAGTGACAGTTGGAATTGTTAGTATTAATTGAGGATGTTTATTTGATTTTAGTTCGAGGGTATTATTATTATTTCAGGATTAGGAAGTTGTTTTAGGTATATTAAAAAAAAAAATTTTTTATTTTTTGTTAGTTAACTAAAAAAAAAAAAAATTTTTTTTTTATGCGGGAGGGAGTTAATCCTGCAACGAATCACAGGATCATGATAGGCGGGGCAAGTCATATATTACACAGACAATGGACATTCATATTATTCGTAGATGGTTAAGTTTGGTTGTTATCAATTGTATTTAGTAAGGTTTAGGGTTTAGTTTAAAAAAAACTGTGTATTATTATTTATGGTGATTCATGTACTGTGTTAGTGGAAATGTGCGCGCGTGCGCGAGTGGTAAACGTTTCCCGGGTGGCGCGTGAAGTATTATCGTTGTGTGGCCATTAACTGAACTTAGACATATGTATCGCTACAATCCCTATACCTGTCGGACTATTGTTTACGTTCATGTATATTATTAATATGTAGGCAGCATGCATGAGATACGAGTAGTCTGATTACCGCTATGCATGCTGTTACTAGGTAAATGCACTCTAATGCATGAAAAGTGCATGGTCACCTTTACTAACCATGTGACTTCCATCCACCAATAGAATGCTGACTGGTGGTTGGAAATTTTCTTATGCCTGTCGTTGCACAGGCAGTTCTTCTACGCCATCTACCGCGAACGGGTCGTGCACTCCTTGTACAAGAATTCTACCGCTTGCAAGGTGTTGTAAAGACTATTCGTCGATAGTGAAACGGGAAGGCTCAGAACTGTGTATGTAGTACATCTGCACGCAGGAGTGTTTAAACGCATTACGCGTATAATTACGACAGTTCTTCTACGCCATCTACCGCGAACGGAACGTGCACTCCTTGTACAAGATTCTACCGCTTGCAAGGTGTTGTAAAAACTATTCGTCGTTAGTGAAACGGGAAGACTCAGAACTGTGTGTGTAGTACATTTGCACACATCAGTGTTTTAACGCATTGTGCGTAAAATTACAAGCAGTTCTTCACTGCTGCTACCGTGAACGGTACATACAATTCCTTGTACAAGACTCTACCGCTTGCAAGGATTTGTTAAGACTTTTCGGGGATAGTAACGCGTGTGACGCATAACAATTGATGTTATATCTTTACACACGATATTAATATTGTAGTATTACGTGTGTAAGAAGTGAGTGTAACTGTATCACTGTGCGAGATTTTCCGCAGTGACAGTAGTATAAATTGTTACGCAATAGTTCCATCAAGACGTTTCCGTGCTAGTGCAAGATTTCCTCATAGGGTGGTCTGCTGATCGCGGTAGACCTTGATATTCGCGAGAACACTTGAAGAAGCCGGAGAGGTATAAGCTCAATATACCGTTATTGATTAAACTCACTGTCACCTGAGATATTACTTGGTCTTAAACTCTATATAAGTTTTGCGAGTGATAAAATCCGTAGTACCGTTGTGTGTGCGAAGTGTCGGATTCATCGTGGGAATTGCAGGACATCAGCCCAGCTGTTACAGGACATCAGCCCAGCTGTTACAGGACATCAGCCCAGCTGTTACAGGACATCAGCCCAGCTGTTACAGGACATCAGCCCAGCTGTTATAGGACATCAGCCCAGCTGTTATAGGACCAGCCCAGCTATTACAGGACATCAGCCAAGCTGTTACAGGACGCCAGCCCAGCTGTAAACGTTTCTGGTGAAACGTCTGTCATTTGTAAGCCACACCTGACGATCCATCTATACCGCAAAGACCGGCCCTTCTCTTCAACAACATCATCGTGGGAGTCTTCTTATGTAACGTATCACGTCTTGCGTATGAACATTATTTAACACTTTAAAAGTTTAAAAACAAATTTTTTGTCCACTGTCTGTGGTTTTTCCCATCTGTTAGGCGTTTGTTCTTTCTTCCATGTCGTCGTAAACAATTTGGCTAACGTATAGCCTTTGCAGAAAAGTTTATGCAGTTTATCAGTTTACGATTTACAATTAAAATTGTATTTATAATGCTACTATACATAAAATCGATAATTACTTATTCATTCTAGCTCATATAAGTTCAGTTGTTGATGGAATTATACTAATAAACAGAGGGAGTAAATAATTATTAGTCATGATTTTTGTCCGTGTGCTTTAGTTTTTTTAACAAATATTTCTTATGAACGTATACGTGTATATGGACTTGGGTACTTTAAAATGTTTTAGAGTTACGTGTACGAACTACATGTGTATGTTATACATGTAACATTCTGCAAATACAAAAAGTTATTAAATAAATAAACAAACTTGAAATAAATAAATAATAAGTTGTGTCAACGAAGTGGAATATAAGCAGACAATATAAATTTAAATAAAAATATACTTTTGCCAAACGACAATGTTATTACTTAAATTCGCCAGTAACCTCTAGTAAATACTGTTGTACACCAACGTACACGTGTTATACACATATTGTAGAATATGATTAGAAAAATTAAAAAAAAAAATAATTTGAAAATTTTGTAAGAGTATGTAAAGTAACATAATAATAATAATAATAATAATAATAACAAATAGGAGAAGTAGAAGAAAGCAATTTTGCGCCCCGGAAATGCAACTCTAGGCCAGCCCCTACAACATCTTGACCTCGTTGTAGGGGAAAACTCAACTCTTTAGCTGGTTAACAGGGCAATGGTAGAGTTTCAACAAGGTGAATGATCCGCTGAAAAATACACCGTAACACACGGTGGAATCGATCGTGCTTATGGGCGGATGTTTAATCGATCGTGTTACGTTAATAAGTCACGAACGATGGCTTCAGGGATCTAGGTCACACCCTGTGGTATTTAGCCCTAGCTGCGGTCTCTGCTGCAGTGGTCTGTTTTATGTCCTCTACTCGTGAGACCGAAGTGTCAGTTTCACAAACACATTCTGGGACTGACGGTTCCCTTAAAACACCTTCGTCAAAAAAATCGCTCCTCGGAGGGTGAAGAGGTGCCAAAATATTTGTCAAGCGAAAGAAAGGTGACTTCTTAAAAGTGAGTTCCTTCTTGAAAGAAAAGCTGTCACTGCTTGCGGTGGATCAGTCGTAGAAGACATCTGAAAAGCGCATGTGGTTTACTGACAGGAAATGTAAACGATCAACAGAGTTCAAAGTTACTAAGCTTGCTGAAAATAGGGAAGATTGATGTGTAGGTGAGTCCCCATACCACTCTGAACACTACAAAGAAGGCGTTAGTATGCTGGTTAGGTATTGTTAGGTAATAACTCCAAAAATGACCACCCCACGGCGTTCCCTTGACGTCAATTTGAGGCTCTTCTCCACCTTCAGCGTTCTCCACCTGCTCGTCTTGGCATCTCTAACACTACTGTTTGGCACTAATGTAATAACAAACACCCATTCCACCATAGGCAGTACTTCTACACTACACACACATACACAATTACTTAAATTCTCCTTTTTCTTCTTCTTGGTGCCTCCATCTTCTGAACGGCCAGCCTGCACTGGCATTTGTTATATCCATAAACAATATCCACACTGGCTGAAGAGGGCTTGTCCTGAGAACAGCCGGAGACTTATGCAATTATACAAGCTTAAAAAAGCGCTAAAAAGTCATACACAAAAATTCAACAGACGGGTCAGTCAGAAATCTTATGTCTCATGACTAACGCTTTCTGATTTATCTTAAATTATACACTGCACTCAGACTTAAACATTTCATATATGCAATAAGGAATCACGCAATTAGACACTGGAACCGCAACATAGGGCACACTAAAGGACTAGTCAGTGAACTCAATCATCCACCGAAAGTAAGACGGCTGAAGAGGAAGCTGACCTGACCTGGTGAACGTCGTGATCATCGATGGATGATACACACCTCATGTGAAAACGTTTATACACTTTTCACATATTACTGTATTATGTTCAGTAGATTGTAAAACTGCAAGAAATAAAATTAAAAAAAATATAGGAGACTAAATAATAGTATCAGAATATACCTTTCATCATATTCTGATTTTAACACGTTTAGCTCAAGTAAGCTTCTCATTGCTTACTTTATAATACGGAAAAACTGCTCAGGTAAATAATGTAATATCTAACTCCGTTGATTCCGCAGGATTTGTTTAAGTTTTTAAATAAACCCCTTGTAAGAAATTTAAAAGTTTATGTTGTAGAAATACGTTTTCTTTCGTATCTCTAAATCTTAGAAAATCTTATTATTATTTTTATATATGGATATACTTTGGTTTTACACCCCACGTTGTTGGACCACGTTATCTTCTCATGATTAATTTACTACCATTTTTAGATTAATCCTGTCTTAATCTAATTACATAATTCTTTTCTTGACATATTGTACATAAGCTATTATACGTTTTATACCATATACGGTCTCTCTCCTTCTATTAATTAGAAGTAGGTTGTTGTTTGACATTGATTTCTTCCTAATCATATTATTCTTCATTCAAAAACAATAATATTGGTTGATTTAACATCACTGGCCAGTAGCCAGTTCGATTGCCCTACTTTATACTACAAATTGAGTTATTTTACATTCTCTCTTATACTCCTATTATTCTTCAATATACAAAATTAGGCTTTATTCACCTCATACTCTACTACATTATTAGACAAAATTAACACTTTTACAACATACATACTTGTAATTGCAATATAAAGTTCTCCACTTTATTTGTCTAATGGTATATTATTCACTCACAGATATTATATTACCTATACATTCAGTATATTTTATATTTAATCAAGGATTATACATTAAGGATTGTCGTACATTTATTTCAAGGTTATGTTACTAGTTACTAGTTATACATTGTTAATTATACTTTACATTTTATTTATTGTTTATGCTATTTTATTTCATATTTTAATTATCATGGTTTATCACTTTTTCTTAGCAATAAATATTGTAACAAAATGTAAAATCTGTGTTTGTTAACAAAATAAGAAATTTTTTTTTTTTAAATATTTTTTTCTAGAATTGTTTTTGTTGTTTTTATTATTTAGTAATTAATTTTTGTAATGGTTTAGTGTAAAATTTTAAATCCCTTATTACTGTTTTTGTCAATTATATCACCTTTCGATAACTAGAATGAAGTTCTGCGTTAATCAGATTGTCTACGGCACTGATCGATTAGCGGTTCTTCTTCTTCTGATAGTATTCTCCCTTCACTTTGGTAATTGCCGCTTTTCGTAGAGTCCGTTGTTTAAATATTAACTTAAGTTATGCTAATTATAATTTTTAAAAGAAATAGAAGTCAAAATTATGAAATTCCAGTTTTTATTTAACGAATTATTAATAGATCGATATTAAATCGTTTTTTTTCAACAGTTGGTATCGACTCGTATCTCAGGGCGATCGATTATTTCTTACATAAAGTATTAATATTAATTTTCAGTTCTTTTAACGGTCATATTATATAGTCAGAGAAAGGGTAAGTTTAGGAAAGTATAACACTTACAATTAATAACTTAAGAATTAAAAATACAAAGATTCATTCAAGATATATAATGTTTATTAAAATAAAATTTCGAACCATTTGACGTTGACGACGAAACCAGCTGTGGTATACTTTGAATTGTGGGAGTTAAAGATGGCTGCTTCAGGACTGCATATGTTAAAATGACGACTTCACGACAGAATTCTCTTCAAATAAAAGTAGTTTTTTCCAAGTTTCCTCGTTTCAGCAGTAGTGATACTTCCTTCTGGTGTTAGTGGAGTTGTCCTTGTTCAGTGTTCTGGGATTTACCTCGTTGATTAGTGTTGTATAATGTTTGTAGTGCACTTTAGTCAATAAGGTCGAAAATGGCACGTTCCGTCTTTATATTCAGTATTATCGTTTTTATGTGTTTCAATTAATTAATTCACTTTTCCGGTTCAATATTAGTTAATTCATTAGTTGTAATTGTTTATTGCACTGAATTTAATTTAGTTTTAAAGTTTTCCAAAATTTGCGATTTTTTACCTTGAATAGGCTAGGTTGATGAAAGCCATTTTTTCATCCTTCGATATACGTTAATATTTGAGCTAGAGCTCGTCTCATGTGTACTCGACAAAGTCTAATAATCAACTGTTTTTACTTCCTTCTTCATCCGAAACGTCTTAGCCAAGTTAATATTAAAAAACATTGTTCTAAATTTTTAGCGTTTCCGCTACATAACTGATTTTTACATTATACTACTGAATACATTATTATTATTATTTAACTTTATTAAATATTAAATACGTAATCTCTTTCTTTAGTTCATTATGCTTGATTTGATACCAAATAAGATATTTTTACAAAGTTTTTTATCTAAAAATGCCATATTTACTGTATTTCTAACGGTAGGCCTTAAAATTTTACTTCCTGTCCTCTTAAAAGGTTTGCCATTTGTATTATGTTATAATTATGATTGTACAAAATCTCAGATTGAAATAACATGTTTATTTTCCATTAATTCCTTGTAATCTTATTAACTAGTTATCCTTTTTTAAATATTATTCTTTAATTTGGGACTCCCCCCTTGGATTTTTCAGTTATTACATTTGCATTTTTTCCAATAATCTTTCATACCTTTTTCTAATATCTTTCTAAATTACAGTTTCATTTATAATATACTGTGTTTGATTTAACTTATACAAATTTCATCAGTTTAAATAGTTTACTAGACTTATTTCTCAATTATAATGTTGTTGTTTTTTACCATTTGGCCTAGATTTTATCTGTTTTTACATACACGTTTCTGGATAATACAGCTTGCTCATACCCCTTCTGACCTTCTATTCTAATACAATATTAATGAAAATTACCTTACTTAACTGCTTGAACATTTAGCATTGATAATAAGTATTAACTCCTAACAAATATTTCATAACAAAAAATAGTATTTATACTCAGTCATTTCAGCATTGAGTTCATTGAACTTAACACAAACAAAACACATATGGCCTTTCTTTTTTAACTTATTTCTTAAATTTAGTTTTGTGCAGTCTTAGCTGTTTTTATTTTATATTGGGGATGTACCCCTTGTCACTCCACTTATTTATTACCTGCTCTTATTCTATCTATTCCATTTTATAAAATGTTGTCAGATAAAGAGTGGCACTTTCTTAAAACATTTGTAGTCTATTTTTATCATAATATTCTACAAAATATTATTTGTGTAACTGGTATATAAACTTTAAAGTTGTGTAAAGGCACAAATTTACTTAGTTTAAGCATTGAAAACACTGACATTTGAAGTTTATTTATTATAGTAAGATAACTTGCACTGGTCCTCTGTTATTCTTGGATCTTATCTCTAAATAAGTTTTATAGTATTCCAAGATCAAGAATCTTGTTTATAGAGGATTATGAAGGTTTGTTTTTTCCATTATAAAATAACTTTCGTGGGTGCCCTTTTACTTATACCTCTAAACACTTTTGTCTATATCTACTTCACATTAGTTACTGTTTTGGGTGTTATACTTTCATTAGTTAGATTTCTTTAGGGTTTTTATTCCTTTTTTGCTAGGTTTATTTTGGTTATTTCCCTACTTTATCTTGTTCTTCCATGTGGTTTCTTCCATTTCAGTCCTTTTATTTTGGGGTGTCGGTTTGTTCTAGGTTTTGCCTTACTTACTCCTATCCTACCTGGGTATTTCCTTACTTACTTTTAGTTTTTTGGTTTATTTTTCATTACTCATAGGTGTTGCTTAGTTGTTTTTAATTTATTTTTATTTCTTCAAATTATGATCGCATTTTCTGTGGTACTTATTTATTTTTATTTGGATTTTTCCTTGGTTTCATTTTATTTTATATTTATTTATGATCATTTTCATTCATTATAATTATGGATAATCTGTCATGCTACAGATTGCTCTCCTCCAGAAGTGATTAGTTCAGACCATACCTTGAGTGTGTCTGAAATAATTGTTTATGATGTTTGTTAGATATTATATTTCTTGTCTTCCTTCCCATTTCTATCTTTACTTCTTCACGCTTGAGCTTACATTTATATTATATATATTTTTTTTCTTAAATTGATTTTCCTTGATAGTTATTGTCATCTGAGGTTTATTATTATTTATTTTTATTTTTTCCTTAACTTGGTGCTTTATCCTTGGGATATTCATTCCCTTACAGTCCTTAACACGTGAGCTGGGGCACTTCAGAGAGGCACTTGTGGATACATATACTCTGCTGGCCATACTACACTACTCATTGAGATCAGAGGCAATTCATCTCTGCTCAAAACATAATAATACTGCTGGAATTATCTACAGACAGTCATTAATAAAAATTAGATAAGAATAGTCTCTTATACGACTATTAAAAAACATCCTTGGATACCTCACTTCGTATTTGCTCAGATTTGTTAATATTTCTATCTCAGTTATTTTTCTTTCAGTTCTTCTTCTTAATTGTTAGCTCAGCTGATATATTTATTCTTATCATGGTTGGAAGCTCTTTTAATATATTTATTTTCCTAATGGTTGTAAAGTCCGTTGATATAATTATCATTAGTTATTGGGTAATGTTTTTCATCTGAATTCTCTTTAACTCTCTTGTAGTTAGTACAATTTTCTTCTGGTTATTGGTAGCATATATGTTATTATACAATTTTTTTTCTTAGTTCTTATGAATTGTTCCACTGGTTTCTTGTTATGACAATTATTCGTCGAATTGTCTTTATTATAATTGACATTCAAATTATGATCATAGTTATATTATATATTTTTTTTCTTAATTTCTTCAAAATTTATTTCGCTCTTGTTTTCATCCAAATTAATTCCTTAATTATATTATTTATGTGGTCATTGCTTCTATTTGTATTGCGTAAATGTTTTATTATTTTCTTTCCAAAACAATTTTATTCATTTTCTTTGTATCAGTTGTCCTTATAGTTTTTTAGAGGTTGGTAATTCAATAATTACTCAATATTTAATGCTGTTAATTGTGGTAAGTTGATCTTACTTTGTTTCACGATAGGTCTGGTGAATGGAGATTGGCTACTCTCTATGATGTCACTGCTGATCATTTTGTTTATTTCTGCTCTTACAGCCTCCTTTCGGGAATGTGCGATGGGATATGATTTTCGGTTAAACTCCACTGTTTCTCTAAATTTAAGTTTACATTGGTAATTTTTTACCTTACCGGGTTCGTCTGAAAATACTGAGCGGTACTTCTCATATATACTTATTAACTTATTCGCTTGGTGTATGGGCAATTTTTCACTTGTGATTCCGCCCCGGAAATCCCTTATTTCCTGTATCTTTTGTGACCATAAATCCTCGTCCGTGTTGTTGTATATTATTGGGTTAACGATGGAGTTATTTTCGATATAGTTTATGTTTCGAAGTTGTTGGTGGATACTGCTGGGAAGTACTGTCTTGCTACTTAATAAATCAGCCGTCCAGGTCAGCCCTTCTGCAAACAGTGATACCTTTTCTGTGCGCAAATCGATGATAGCGGAGTTCCTCCTTAGTACATCGCACTCCACCAATATATTAAAGGGCAATCCTGTCGCAATTAAAAATATCATGTTTAAAGCTATACCCTTGCTAACCACGTTTACTGAAACTTGCTTCCTTATTGTTTTGTTTTGGCGACCAGTGGCACCTATTAATACAATGTTATTCACCGGTAATATTGGCAATATTTGACCACATTCCTTTTGGATTCTTTCCAATTCAATAGAGTTAATTATAGATACGTTCGCAACTGTATCAATCATTAATTGGGCGAAAACTCCTCCTATTTCCGCGTTTACGTATATTATTTCGTTGTTTAGATTATTGAGGCTAGTGTCGTCCTCCTCCAATAGTTCGTTTCGGATATTCTTTAGGTAGTTACAATTAATGATCGTAATATTATTAGATTTAGTTGCTCTTTGCAACTCTTGTTGATACCCAGGAGATAGGAGCAGTGAAGGGTCGTGATAATTCATCACTGCCTCCTCCCGTTTAAATTCTCATTTTCATTGTTGTTATTGTTAGCACCGACCGAGGCGTCAGTCGGGAAACTTTGAGTGGGTTCCTGCCGCTCCGTGCGATGATCAAATGGTTGCTCTCGGTTTGTTTGCCGTTCTGGATCATCCAAACTGGTACTTCGCCTTGGTTGATTATACCTTGGACCATCACGTTCTCCGGTTCTCCGCCGATCATCATAGTCGTGGAAACTGTTACGCCGCTGGTGGGTGTATCTTCGTTGACTGTTGTCTTCGGCCCTTATGAAATTTACTCTGGGTCGGAAAACCTATTGTTATTATTGTTATAGTTTTGTTGGTAACCTCTATTATTATTATAATACCGTTCGGTATTATTTTGATTGGGGTTTCTCTGACTATTATTATTCGGGATTTGGTAATAATTATTTCGATTACCTTGGTAGTGGTTATTATTCCTAATTGGGTTTTGGTTATTTGGAACGTTATTATTATTATTATTATTATTATTGTTGTTATTATTATAATAATTGGAATTGTTACGGTTCCCTAGGTAGCCATTGCCGTTATGGTTATTACCGTTATTGGGGTACTGACTATTTCTGATTTCCGGCCGATCATTCCTCCTTCTGCTTTGCCGATAGTAATCTTCATTCTCGTAGTTCTCCAACAATTCGGTCATCGCTTGTATCGTCTTTATCTGGTTACCCCTCCTCGCTCTTATTACATCTTCATCGTAATGGTATGATAGCTTGTTTACGACGCATTCTTCTGGTATGGCCGGTTCCAAATGCTTCGCCAGACATACCATTCCGAGGAAGTAGGCGGTCATAGTGTTACCTACTTGTGTATTTTATCGGCCATGACAGATGTTGTCCCGTATTAAGTTCTGGGTTGTCTCCGATCAGTACTTAGCTTTGAAGAGGTTTTTGAATTGCTGGTAGTCCGCGATCTCACTACGGTTCGCCATCCACCAATTGTCCGTCATCTCACGGAATGATTCGTCCCAAAGTTCTCGGTTGTTAATCCACCTATTGCCCCTATGTTTGGCAAAGTATTCCTCGATTCGGTCCAAGAACTCCATCGGCTTCATTTTATATTGGCGGAAATTCAGCCATTCCCTATTCTTGTTAATTGGAATACCCGTAATGTTAGCGGGTCGGTTTCTAATTACTTCCATCTCTTCCTGGCTCTGCCGTACCTGACCGGTGATACTCGTCATCGCTACTTCTACTCCGTCGCACCTTTCCGTAACTTGGTTACGTACCTTCCCTAGTTCTTCTTGTGTTTCCTATCGGTTTTCTTCCAACTTGGTCTTATTGTGTTCTTCGATATTGGTTATTTTGGTGTTTACCACTTCCTTGAATTCCTGTACTTCCCGCTCGGTCTGGTTACATCTTTCATCAACTTCCATGATCTGTTGTTTTATTACCATGGTTTCTTCTTTTATTTTCTTTTTTTGTGTATACCTTATTATCGTTGATTTCCTTGCTCATCTCTTCTTTTAACAACTCCATCCTTTCGTCTAACTTGTCCAAATTTTCCTGGTTAACCTCCCTTAATTCTTCTCTTAATAGTTGGTTATCCTCTTTCAATTCTTCCCACTTCTCCTCCATCTTCTCTTCCATTTTCTTGTTATTTTCTCTTAACTCTTCCTTCAACTGTTGGTTGTCACTTTCCATCTTCCTACTATTCTCCCTTAACTGTTGGTTGTCATCTTCCATCTTCATACTGTTTTCCTCAATTCTCTTATTTTTTATTTATTGATTTGCTCTCCTTCCTCATTTCCATTAACATTCTCATTAGGGTTTCCTGGAACTTAACATCCCCTTTTGGCGCAGTGTTCTCGGGCTGTCCCTCTTGTTGTACGGGTTGATTCGGTTCCTCTTGTGACCTTGGTTTGGTTGGTTCGGTCGGAGGTAAAATCATTTCCACGTCTTACACTGGCGTTGCCTCCTTATCTTCCATATCAATTTCCTTTTCGGCCTCCGCCGCCCGTTTCTTCGATGTTGCTCGACGTTGCATTTTTCTTATTCCTCTCACTTGATAACCGCTGCCAAGCTCAAATTATGAATTGGGTAAATTATAGTGGCCTATCAATCACTAATTGAAGCCCTTCAGTTGGACGCAAATTTTGTAACAAAATGTAAAATCTGTGTTTGTTAACAAAATAAGAAATTTTTTTTTGTTGAAAATATTTTTTTTCTAGAATTGTTTTTGTTGTTTTTATTATTTAGTAATTAATTTTTGTAATGGTTTAGTGTAAAATTTTAAATCCCTTATTACTGTTTTTGTAAATTATATCACCTTTTGTTAACTAGAATGAAGTTCTGCGTTAATCAGATTGTCTACGGCACTGATCGTTTAGCGGTTCTTCTTCTTCTGAAAGTATTCTCCATTCACTTTGGTAATTGCCGCTTTTCGTGGAGTCCGTTGTTTAAATATTAACTTAAGTTATGCTAATTATAATTTGTGAAAGAAATAGAAGTCAAAATTATGAAATTCCAGTATTTATTTAACAAATTATTAATAGATCGATATTAAATCGATTTTTTCAACAGTTGGTATCGACTCGTATCTCAGGGCGATCGATTATTTCTTACATAAAGTATTAATATTAATTTTCAGTTCTTTTAACGGTCATATTATATAGTCAGAGAAAGGGTAAGTTTAGGAAAGTATAACACTTACAATTAATAACTTAAGAATTAAAAATACAAAGATTCATTCAAGATATATAATGTTTATTAAAATAAAATTTCGAACCATTTGACGTTGGCGACGAAACCAGCTGTGGTATACTTTGAATTGTGGGAGTTAAAGATGGCTGCTTCAGGACTGCATATGTTAAAATGACGACTTCACGACAGAATTCTCTTCAAATAAAAGTATTTTTTTCCAAGTTTCCTCGTTTCAGCAGTAGTGATACTTCCTTCTGGTGTTAGTGGAGTTGTCCTTGTTCAGTGTTCTGGGATTCACCTCGTTGATTAGTGTTGTATAATGTTTGTAGTGCACTTTAGTCAATAAGGTCGAAAATGGCACGTTCCGTCTTTATATTCAGTATTATCGTTTTTATGTGTTTCAATTAATTAATTCACTTTTCCGGTTCAATATTAGTTAATTCATTAGTTGTAATTGTTTATTGCACTGAATTTAATTTAGTTTTAAAGTTTTCCAAAATTTGCGATTTTTTACCTTGAATAGGCTAGGTTGATGAAAGCCATTTTTTCATCCTTCGATATACGTTAATATTTGAGCTAGAGCTCGTCTCATGTGTACTCGACAAAGTCTAATAATCAACTGTTTTTACTTCCTTCTTCATCCGAAACGTCTTAGCCAAGTTAATATTAAAAAACATTGTTCTAAATTTTTAGCGTTTCCGCTACATAACTGATTTTTACATTATACTACTGAATACATTATTATTATTATTTAACTTTATTAAATATTAAATACGTAATCTCTTTCTTTAGTTCATTATGCTTGATTTGATACCAAATAAGATATTTTTACAAAGTTTTTTATCTAAAAATGCCATATTTACTGTATTTCTAACGGTAGGCCTTAAAATTTTACTTCCTGTCCTCTTAAAAGGTTTGCCATTTGTATTATGTTATAATTATGATTGTACAAAATCTCAGATTGAAATAACATGTTTATTTTCCATTAATTCCTTGTAATCTTATTAACTAGTTATCCTTTTTTAAATATTATTCTTTAATTTGGGACTCCCCCCTTGGATTTTTCAGTTATTACATTTGCATTTTTTCCAATAATCTTTCATACCTTTTTCTAATATCTTTCTAAATTACAGTTTCATTTATAATATACTGTGTTTGATTTAACTTATACAAATTTCATCAGTTTAAATAGTTTACTAGACTTATTTCTCAATTATAATGTTGTTGTTTTTTACCATTTGGCCTAGATTTTATCTGTTTTTACATACACGTTTCTGGATAATACAGCTTGCTCATACCCCTTCTGACCTTCTATTCTAATACAATATTAATGAAAATTACCTTACTTAACTGCTTGAACATTTAGCATTGATAATAAGTATTAACTCCTAACAAATATTTCATAACAAAAAATAGTATTTATACTCAGTCATTTCAGCATTGAGTTCATTGAACTTAACACAAACAAAACACATATGGCCTTTCTTTTTTAACTTATTTCTTAAATTTAGTTTTGTGCAGTCTTAGCTGTTTTTATTTTATATTGGGGATGTACCCCTTGTCACTCCACTTATTTATTACCTGCTCTTATTCTATCTATTCCATTTTATAAAATGTTGTCAGATAAAGAGTGGCACTTTCTTAAAACATTTGTAGTCTATTTTTATCATAATATTCTACAAAATATTATTTGTGTAACTGGTATATAAACTTTAAAGTTGTGTAAAGGCACAAATTTACTTAGTTTAAGCATTGAAAACACTGACATTTGAAGTTTATTTATTATAGTAAGATAACTTGCACTGGTCCTCTGTTATTCTTGGATCTTATCTCTAAATAAGTTTTATAGTATTCCAAGATCAAGAATCTTGTTTATAGAGGATTATGAAGGTTTGTTTTTTCCATTATAAAATAACTTTCGTGGGTGCCCTTTTACTTATACCTCTAAACACTTTTGTCTATATCTACTTCACATTAGTTACTGTTTTGGGTGTTATACTTTCATTAGTTAGATTTCTTTAGGGTTTTTATTCCTTTTTTGCTAGGTTTATTTTGGTTATTTCCCTACTTTATCTTGTTCTTCCATGTGGTTTCTTCCATTTCAGTCCTTTTATTTTGGGGTGTCGGTTTGTTCTAGGTTTTGCCTTACTTACTCCTATCCTACCTGGGTATTTCCTTACTTACTTTTAGTTTTTTGGTTTATTTTTCATTACTCATAGGTGTTGCTTAGTTGTTTTTAATTTATTTTTATTTCTTCAAATTATGATCGCATTTTCTGTGGTACTTATTTATTTTTATTTGGATTTTTCCTTGGTTTCATTTTATTTTATATTTATTTATGAACATTTTCATTCATTATAATTATGGATAATCTGTCATGCTACAGATTGCTCTCCTCCAGAAGTGATTAGTTCAGACCATACCTTGAGTGTGTCTGAAATAATTGTTTATGATGTTTGTTAGATATTATATTTCTTGTCTTCCTTCCCATTTCTATCTTTACTTCTTCACGCTTGAGCTTACATTTATATTATATATATTTTTTTTCTTAAATTGATTTTCCTTGATAGTTATTGTCATCTGAGGTTTATTATTATTTATTTTTATTTTTTCCTTAACTTGGTGCTTTATCCTTGGGATATTCATTCCCTTACAGTCCTTAACACGTGAGCTGGGGCACTTCAGAGAGGCACTTGTGGATACATATACTCTGCTGGCCATACTACACTACTCATTGAGATCAGAGGCAATTCATCTCTGCTCAAAACATAATAATACTGCTGGAATTATCTACAGACAGTCATTAATAAAAATTAGATAAGAATAGTCTCTTATACGACTATTAAAAAACATCCTTGGATACCTCACTTCGTATTTGCTCAGATTTGTTAATATTTCTATCTCAGTTATTTTTCTTTCAGTTCTTCTTCTTAATTGTTAGCTCAGCTGATATATTTATTCTTATCATGGTTGGAAGCTCTTTTAATATATTTATTTTCCTAATGGTTGTAAAGTCCGTTGATATAATTATCATTAGTTATTGGGTAATGTTTTTCATCTGAATTCTCTTTAACTCTCTTGTAGTTAGTACAATTTTCTTCTGGTTATTGGTAGCATATATGTTATTATACAATTTTTTTTCTTAGTTCTTATGAATTGTTCCACTGGTTTCTTGTTATGACAATTATTCGTCGAATTGTCTTTATTATAATTGACATTCAAATTATGATCATAGTTATATTATATATTTTTTTTCTTAATTTCTTCAAAATTTATTTCGCTCTTGTTTTCATCCAAATTAATTCCTTAATTATATTATTTATGTGGTCATTGCTTCTATTTGTATTGCGTAAATGTTTTATTATTTTCTTTCCAAAACAATTTTATTCATTTTCTTTGTATCAGTTGTCCTTATAGTTTTTTAGAGGTTGGTAATTCAATAATTACTCAATATTTAATGCTGTTAATTGTGGTAAGTTGATCTTACTTTGTTTCACGATAGGTCTGGTGAATGGAGATTGGCTACTCTCTATGATGTCACTGCTGATCATTTTGTTTATTTCTGCTCTTACAGCCTCCTTTCGGGAATGTGCGATGGGATATGATTTTCGGTTAAACTCCACTGTTTCTCTAAATTTAAGTTTACATTGGTAATTTTTTACCTTACCGGGTTCGTCTGAAAATACTGAGCGGTACTTCTCATATATACTTATTAACTTATTCGCTTGGTGTATGGGCAATTTTTCACTTGTGATTCCGCCCCGGAAATCCCTTATTTCCTGTATCTTTTGTGACCATAAATCCTCGTCCGTGTTGTTGTATATTATTGGGTTAACGATGGAGTTATTTTCGATATAGTTTATGTTTCGAAGTTGTTGGTGGATACTGCTGGGAAGTACTGTCTTGCTACTTAATAAATCAGCCGTCCAGGTCAGCCCTTCTGCAAACAGTGATACCTTTTCTGTGCGCAAATCGATGATAGCGGAGTTCCTCCTTAGTACATCGCACTCCACCAATATATTAAAGGGCAATCCTGTCGCAATTAAAAATATCATGTTTAAAGCTATACCCTTGCTAACCACGTTTACTGAAACTTGCTTCCTTATTGTTTTGTTTTGGCGACCAGTGGCACCTATTAATACAATGTTATTCACCGGTAATATTGGCAATATTTGACCACATTCCTTTTGGATTCTTTCCAATTCAATAGAGTTAATTATAGATACGTTCGCAACTGTATCAATCATTAATTGGGCGAAAACTCCTCCTATTTCCGCGTTTACGTATATTATTTCGTTGTTTAGATTATTGAGGCTAGTGTCGTCCTCCTCCAATAGTTCGTTTCGGATATTCTTTAGGTAGTTACAATTAATGATCGTAATATTATTAGATTTAGTTGCTCTTTGCAACTCTTGTTGATACCCAGGAGATAGGAGCAGTGAAGGGTCGTGATAATTCATCACTGCCTCCTCCCGTTTAAATTCTCATTTTCATTGTTGTTATTGTTAGCACCGACCGAGGCGTCAGTCGGGAAACTTTGAGTGGGTTCCTGCCGCTCCGTGCGATGATCAAATGGTTGCTCTCGGTTTGTTTGCCGTTCTGGATCATCCAAACTGGTACTTCGCCTTGGTTGATTATACCTTGGACCATCACGTTCTCCGGTTCTCCGCCGATCATCATAGTCGTGGAAACTGTTACGCCGCTGGTGGGTGTATCTTCGTTGACTGTTGTCTTCGGCCCTTATGAAATTTACTCTGGGTCGGAAAACCTATTGTTATTATTGTTATAGTTTTGTTGGTAACCTCTATTATTATTATAATACCGTTCGGTATTATTTTGATTGGGGTTTCTCTGACTATTATTATTCGGGATTTGGTAATAATTATTTCGATTACCTTGGTAGTGGTTATTATTCCTAATTGGGTTTTGGTTATTTGGAACGTTATTATTATTATTATTATTATTGTTGTTGTTATTATTATAATAATTGGAATTGTTACGGTTCCCTAGGTAGCCATTGCCGTTATGGTTATTACCGTTATTGGGGTACTGACTATTTCTGATTTCCGGCCGATCATTCCTCCTTCTGCTTTGCCGATAGTAATCTTCATTCTCGTAGTTCTCCAACAATTCGGTCATCGCTTGTATCGTCTTTATCTGGTTACCCCTCCTCGCTCTTATTACATCTTCATCGTAATGGTATGATAGCTTGTTTACGACGCATTCTTCTGGTATGGCCGGTTCCAAATGCTTCGCCAGACATACCATTCCGAGGAAGTAGGCGGTCATAGTGTTACCTACTTGTGTATTTTATCGGCCATGACAGATGTTGTCCCGTATTAAGTTCTGGGTTGTCTCCGATCAGTACTTAGCTTTGAAGAGGTTTTTGAATTGCTGGTAGTCCGCGATCTCACTACGGTTCGCCATCCACCAATTGTCCGTCATCTCACGGAATGATTCGTCCCAAAGTTCTCGGTTGTTAATCCACCTATTGCCCCTATGTTTGGCAAAGTATTCCTCGATTCGGTCCAAGAACTCCATCGGCTTCATTTTATATTGGCGGAAATTCAGCCATTCCCTATTCTTGTTAATTGGAATACCCGTAATGTTAGCGGGTCGGTTTCTAATTACTTCCATCTCTTCCTGGCTCTGCCGTACCTGACCGGTGATACTCGTCATCGCTACTTCTACTCCGTCGCACCTTTCCGTAACTTGGTTACGTACCTTCCCTAGTTCTTCTTGTGTTTCCTATCGGTTTTCTTCCAACTTGGTCTTATTGTGTTCTTCGATATTGGTTATTTTGGTGTTTACCACTTCCTTGAATTCCTGTACTTCCCGCTCGGTCTGGTTACATCTTTCATCAACTTCCATGATCTGTTGTTTTATTACCATGGTTTCTTCTTTTATTTTCTTTTTTTGTGTATACCTTATTATCGTTGATTTCCTTGCTCATCTCTTCTTTTAACAACTCCATCCTTTCGTCTAACTTGTCCAAATTTTCCTGGTTAACCTCCCTTAATTCTTCTCTTAATAGTTGGTTATCCTCTTTCAATTCTTCCCACTTCTCCTCCATCTTCTCTTCCATTTTCTTGTTATTTTCTCTTAACTCTTCCTTCAACTGTTGGTTGTCACTTTCCATCTTCCTACTATTCTCCCTTAACTGTTGGTTGTCATCTTCCATCTTCATACTGTTTTCCTCAATTCTCTTATTTTTTATTTATTGATTTGCTCTCCTTCCTCATTTCCATTAACATTCTCATTAGGGTTTCCTGGAACTTAACATCCCCTTTTGGCGCAGTGTTCTCGGGCTGTCCCTCTTGTTGTACGGGTTGATTCGGTTCCTCTTGTGACCTTGGTTTGGTTGGTTCGGTCGGAGGTAAAATCATTTCCACGTCTTACACTGGCGTTGCCTCCTTATCTTCCATATCAATTTCCTTTTCGGCCTCCGCCGCCCGTTTCTTCGATGTTGCTCGACGTTGCATTTTTCTTATTCCTCTCACTTGATAACCGCTGCCAAGCTCAAATTATGAATTGGGTAAATTATAGTGGCCTATCAATCACTAATTGAAGCCCTTCAGTTGGACGCAAATTTTGTAACAAAATGTAAAATCTGTGTTTGTTAACAAAATAAGAAATTTTTTTTTTGTTGAAAATATTTTTTTTCTAGAATTGTTTTTGTTGTTTTTATTATTTAGTAATTAATTTTTGTAATGGTTTAGTGTAAAATTTTAAATCCCTTATTACTGTTTTTGTAAATTATATCACCTTTTGTTAACTAGAATGAAGTTCTGCGTTAATCAGATTGTCTACGGCACTGATCGATTAGCGGTTCTTCTTCTTCTGAAAGTATTCTCCATTCACTTTGGTAATTGCCGCTTTTCGTGGAGTCCGTTGTTTAAATATTAACTTAAGTTATGCTAATTATAATTTGTGAAAGAAATAGAAGTCAAAATTATGAAATTCCAGTATTTATTTAACAAATTATTAATAGATCGATATTAAATCGATTTTTTCAACAGTTGGTATCGACTCGTATCTCAGGGCGATCGATTATTTCTTACATAAAGTATTAATATTAATTTTCAGTTCTTTTAACGGTCATATTATATAGTCAGAGAAAGGGTAAGTTTAGGAAAGTATAACACTTACAATTAATAACTTAAGAATTAAAAATACAAAGATTCATTCAAGATATATAATGTTTATTAAAATAAAATTTCGAACCATTTGACGTTGGCGACGAAACCAGCTGTGGTATACTTTGAATTGTGGGAGTTAAAGATGGCTGCTTCAGGACTGCATATGTTAAAATGACGACTTCACGACAGAATTCTCTTCAAATAAAAGTAGTTTTTTCCAAGTTTCCTCGTTTCAGCAGTAGTGATACTTCCTTCTGGTGTTAGTGGAGTTGTCCTTGTTCAGTGTTCTGGGATTCACCTCGTTGATTAGTGTTGTATAATGTTTGTAGTGCACTTTAGTCAATAAGGTCGAAAATGGCACGTTCCGTCTTTATATTCAGTATTATCGTTTTTATGTGTTTCAATTAATTAATTCACTTTTCCGGTTCAATATTAGTTAATTCATTAGTTGTAATTGTTTATTGCACTGAATTTAATTTAGTTTTAAAGTTTTCCAAAATTTGCGATTTTTTACCTTGAATAGGCTAGGTTGATGAAAGCCATTTTTTCATCCTTCGATATACGTTAATATTTGAGCTAGAGCTCGTCTCATGTGTACTCGACAAAGTCTAATAATCAACTGTTTTTACTTCCTTCTTCATCCGAAACGTCTTAGCCAAGTTAATATTAAAAATACATTGTTCTAAATTTTTAGCGTTTCCGCTACATAACTGATTTTTACATTATACTACTGAATACATTATTATTATTATTTAACTTTATTAAATATTAAATACATAATCTCTTTCTTTAGTTCATTATGCTTGATTTGATACCAAATAAGATATTTTTACAAAGATTTTTATCTAAAAATGCCATATTTACTGTATTTCTAACGGTAGGCCTTAAAATTTTACTTCCTGTCCTCTTAAAAGGTTTGCCATTTGTATTATGTTATAATTATGATTGTACAAAATCTCAGATAGAAATAACATGTTTATTTTCCATTAATTCCTTGTAATCTTATTAACTAGTTATCTTTTTTTAAATATTATTCTTTAATTTGGGACTCCCCCCTCGGATTTTTCAGTTATTACATTTGCATTTTTTCCAATAATCTTTCATACCTTTTTCTAATATCTTTCTAAAGTATAGTTTCATTTATAATATACTGTGTTTGATTTATCTTATACAAATTTCATCAGTTTAAATAGTTTACTAGACTTATTTCTCAATTATAATGTTGTTGTTTTTACCATTTGGCCTAGATTTTATCTGTTTTTACATACAAGTTTCTGGCTAATACAGCTTGCTCATACCCCTTCTGACCTTCTATTCTAATACAATATTAATGAAAATTACCTTACTTAACTGCTTGAACATTTAGCATTGATAATAAGTATTAACTCCTAACAAATATTTCATAACAAAATATAGTATTTATACTCAGACATTTCAGCATTGAGTTCATTGAACTTAACACAAACAAAACACATATGGCCTTTCTTTATTAACTTATTTCTTAAATTTAATTTTGTGCAGTCTTAGCTGTTTTTATTTTATATTGGGGATGTACCCCTTGTCACTCCACTTATTTATTACCTGCTCTTATTCTATCTATTCCATTTTATAAAATGTTGTCAGATAAAGAGTGGCACTTTCTTAAAACATTTGTAGTCTATTTTTATCATAATATTCTACAAAATATTATTTCTGTAATTGGTATATAAACTTTCAAGTTGTGTAAAGGCACAAATTTACTTAGTTTAAGCATTTAAAACACTGACATTTGAAGTTTATTTATTATAGTAAGATAACTTGCACTGGTCCTCTGTTATTCTTGGATCTTATCTCTAAATAAGTTTTATAGTATTCCAAGATCAAGAATCTTGTTTATAGAGGATTATGAAGGTTTGTTTTTTCCATTATAAAATAACTTTCGTGGGTGCCCTTTTACTTATACCTCTAAACACTTTTGTCTATATCTACTTCACATTAGTTACTGTTTTGGGTGTTATACTTTCATTAGTTAGATTTCTTTAGGGTTTTTATTCCTTTTTTGCTAGGTTTATTTTGGTTATTTCCCTACTTTATCTTGTTCTTCCATGTGGTTTCTTCCATTTCAGTCCTTTTATTTTGGGGTGTCGGTTTGTTCTAGGTTTTGCCTTACTTACTCCTATCCTACCTGGGTATTTCCTTACTTACTTTTAGTTTTTTGGTTTATTTTTCATTACTCATAGGTGTTGCTTAGTTGTTTTTAATTTATTTTTATTTCTTCAAATAATGATTGCATTTTCTGTGGTACTTATTTGTTTTTATTTGGATTTTTCCTTTTTTTCATTTTATTTTATATTTATTTATGATCATTTTCATTCATTATAATTATGGATAATCTGTCATGCTACAGATTGCTCTCCTCCAGAAGTGATTAGTTCAGACCATACCTTGAGTGTGTCTGAAATAATTGTTTATGATGTTTGTTAGATATTATATTTCTTGTCTTCCTTCCCATTTCTATCTTTACTTCTTCACACTTGAGCTTACATTTATATTATATATTTTTTTTCTTAAATTGATTTTCCTTGACAGTTATTGTCATCTGAGGTTTATTAATATTTATTTTTTCCTTAACTTGGTGTTTTATCCTTGGGATATTCATTCCCTAACACGTGAGCTGGGGCACTTCAGAGAGGCACTTGTGGCTACATATACTCTGCTCGCCATACTACACTACTCATTGAGATCAGAGGTAATTCATCTCTGCTCAAAACATAATAATACTGCTGGAATTATCTACAGACAGTCATTAATAAAAATTAGATAAGAATAGTCTCTTATACGACTATTAAAAAAACATCCTTTGATACTTCACTTCGTATTTGCTCAGATTTGTTAATATTTCTATCTCAGTTATTTTTCTTTCAGTTGTTCTTCTTAATTGTTAGCTCAGCTGATTTATTTATTCTTATCATGGTTGGAGAAAACAAATAAAGGAATGAGCCACCGCCAGTGATACTGAGCAATGTGGAAAATTATATAGAAATTAGTCAGAAACTGTAATCAAAAGATCTGAAATTTAACACCAGCATGATGAACAACAATCAGCTGAAAATTAATGTAGACACAGAAATGGAATATAGAGAACTGACAAAACTCCTAAAAGAAAGTAAGTTGGAATGGCATACTTATGAAAATAAACAGACCAGACCAATAAGATTCATGGCACGTAACTTGCATCCAACATGCAAATCAGAAGATATTAAAGAGGAGTTATTGAATAGAGGATATAAAGTCCTTGAAGTAGTTAATAAAATTAGAAAGTCTAAAGTTGACGGCAAGGAAAAAATCACACATTTGCCATTATTTATGCTAACGTTTGACAGATCAGAGGATATAAAAAAAATATTTGATATTCATTATTATATGTCATATGAAAATAAAAATTGAAGCTCTCAGGAGTAACAAACTGATACCACAGTGTAAAAGGTGTCAAAGATATGGTCACACTCATAAGTATTGTCAACATGGACCTATCTGTGTTAAATGTGCAGGCAATCACAGGACCATCGATTGCCAGCAAGAACGAGATGTGCTACCAAAGTGTTCAAGTTGTGCTGAAGCACATCCTGCTAGCTACAGGGGTTGTTTGGTTGCACGTAAACTTCAAATAAGACGCAATAATTTAATAAGTGAGAGATGACCTAAAAAACCTCAACCAAGGACTTTCACAGCTAATAAAATCAATAGTGAAATGTCCTTTGCTCAAGCAGTTAAAGCTAACAAGACTTTAGTTCAAAATGATGATTCATCAATGGTGCAAATGATGCAGAATATGATGGACATGATGAAAATAGTCATGGATAGACTAGATAGATTAGAAGCCAGAAATCCGGGCACGATCCCACAGAGAACTAATCAATGGACCAGAAAGACCTAAGGATAGCTACCTGGAATGCCAACGGTATCCAGAACAGAAAGCAAGATATAGAATTATTCCTCAAGGCACAAGACATTGATATATGTCTAGTATCAGAGACATACTACAAATCAGTCATGCTTAAAAATAAATGGATACCAGGTATATCAAACAATTCATCCGGATAATAAAGCCAAAGGAAGAAGTGCTATTATTATTAAGAATAGGATTAACCACTATGAGGAGTGTCACATTCAGATTGCAGAAATCCAACTTACTGTAGTTGGAATCAAATCCACCAAGCAAAAACTAATCGTTGGTGCGATATACTGTCCTCCAAGACAAAACCTAAAGGAGTTAGATTACAAGAAATTTATATTACACCTAGGTGAGAGATTCATTGTAGGCGGAGACTACAATGCTAAACATGTAGATTGGGGATCCAGATTAACAACAACTAAAGGTAGCGAGCTTAATAAAGCAATACAAGAAACAGGTTGTAGCTTTCACAGTACAGGCAAACCTACTTACTGGCCCACAGACCCTAATAAAATTCCAGATCTATTAGATTTCTTCATATCAAGGAGGGTCTCGCAGAACTTTATTGATATCGAGGAGAATTTTGATCTTGACTCTGATCATTCAGCAGTAATCCTGACGCTGAGTGAAAGGATAATAAAAAAAGTAAACAAACCAAGCCTAGTTAACAAAACTACTGATTGGGAAAGCTTCAAATTAGAACTTGAAGGCAAGATACAACTAAATGTCCAGTTGAGAACTAAGCAGCAATTAGAAATAGAAGCCGAGAAGTTTAATTATAATATTCAAACTACAGCCTGGAACAATACGAGAGAAATCACCCATGGAATGGTTGGTAACAACTATCCTAGAGAGATCAGGGAACTTGTCAAAGAAAAGAGGCGAGCTAGAAGTAAATTGCAACAGACTCGTGACCCAAATGATAAAACTGTACTTAACAACAAATCGCAACAACTAAAGCGTGTAATACAGAAGTTAAAAGAAGCATCAATAGCTTCCTATTTGGAAAATCTAACAGCAGATGCAGATACAGAGTACTCGTTGTGGAAAGCAACGAGGAAGCTTAAAAGGTCGATCACTCAAGTACCACCTATTAGAAAAAGCGATGGTACATGGGCTAGAGATAATAAAGAAAAAGCTGAAGCGTTTGCTGAACATCTAGCTGACATTTTTAAGCCAAATAATACCCAGTCAGATACAGAGCTAGATGAAGATACAAATCATGAAGAGGAGGACATTCAACTGGTCACCCCAAAAGAGGTAGCTAAGGAGATCAAGATAAACTTGAACCCCCGAAAATCACCTGGCTTTGACCTCATTACAGGTGAGATCTTAAAGCAGTTACCTAAGAAAGGGATTGTTATGCTTACATATTTATTCAATGCGGCACTTAGGCTAAAGCATGTTCCTAGTGTCTGGAAGGTGGCAGAAGTTATTATGCTACGTAAACCAGGCAAACCGCCAAATGAGGCCAAATCATATCGGTCCATATCACTGTTGCCAACTATATCAAAGCTTTTTGAAAAACTTCTGTTGCAAAGGCTAAATCGAGTAATAGAGAGAAAAAATCTGATACCAAATCATCAATTCGGGTTCAGATAAAAACATTCCACAATAGACCAAGTACATAGAATAACAGACACAATAGAGAAAGCACTAGAAAAAAGCTAATTTGCTCGACAATCTTCCTCGATGTGGCTCAGGCTTTTGATAAAGTTTGGCATAAAGGTTTAATACATAAACTTAATAAAATGCTACCAAAACAATATGCTGACGTGTTAAAATCATATATATCGGAAAGATTATTTAGAGTCAAACAGGAAGATGACTATTCTGAGCTAAGAGAAGTGAGCGCAGGTGTGCCCCAAGGCAGTGTTTTGGGGCCCATCCTCTACTTGTTGTTTACATGTGATCTGCCGCAGCCAGAGAATGTGTCTGTTGCTACTTTCGCTGATGACACAGCTATAATGGCGATTGGTTCGACCTTAGGTGAAGCTACCAACATGCTTCAAGATGCTAGTGATCAGATACAGCAGTGGACTAGGAGATGGAAAATTAAGCTTAATGAACTGAAATCTGTCCATATCAATTTTACAAACAAAATAATAGAGAACAGTCTTCCAGTTACCTTAAATGGTGTTGTAGTACCATATGCAAACACTGCCAAATATTTGGGGATGACCCTAGATACAAAGCTACGATGGAAGGAGCACATCAGAAAAAAAAGGACGGAGCTTGGTCTCAAATATAGACAACTGTATTGGCTCTTGGGACGAAATTCTCAGTTGTCAATACACAACAAAATTCTGATATATAACCAAATTCTGAAACCAATTTGGCTTAATGGAATTCAACTGTGGGATTGTGCGAAAGAAACGAACATTAGATGTATTCAAACCTTCCAGAATAGAGTGCTACGGAACATGGTAAGTGCTCCATGGTACATCAGAAATAGTGATCTACATCGAGACCTTAGGATCCCTGATGTCGCCAGTGAAATTAAAAGGTTTGCTGCTAAGCACGAATCTAGACTACACCAGCATATCAATGTAGAAGCTATTCAACTGCTTGACAACGCCAATACAGTGAGAAGGCTGAAGAGAACTAAAAATTTGAATTAGTGTAGTGCAGTGTGTGCAGAAATCTAGAAATTAATATATAGTAAATGAAGAAATTTGTGTTAGTGGTTGAAATCACAATCAGAATGGTCACTGTTGCACACCACTATATAAAAATTATCCCGATTAGCGCTTTCAAGCTTCACAGCCCATCGTCGTGAAGCCCAACGATGGGCTGTGAAGCTTGAAAGCGCTAATCGGGATAATTTTTATATAGTGGTGTGCAACAGTGACCATTCTGATTGTAATATATAGTACACCAGTGGGCGACTGTATAAGTAACTTAAAATTATAACAAACATTAGATGTAAATTGATGGTTGGTCTTTTAGACCATACTTTATCTTGTTCTTCCATGTGGTTTCTTCCATTTCAGTCCTTTTATTTTGAGGTGTCGGTTTGTTCTAGGTTTTGCCTTACTTACTCCTATCCTACCTGGGTATTTCCCTACTTACTTTTAGTTTTTTGGTTTATTTTTCATTACTCATAGGTGTTGCTTAGTTGTTTTTAATTTATTTTTATTTCTTCAAATTATGATTGCATTTTCTGTGGTACTTATTTGTTATTATTTGGATTTTTTCTTGATTTCATTTTATTTTATATTTATTTATGATCATTTTCATTCATTATAATGTGAATAATCTGTCATGCTACAATATGATTATGCTTTAAAATCTCTAGTTTTTTTATTACAATTCTATTCATATAATAGTTTACAAACTTAGTCTTAGATCTGTGATTATGGTTTAATGGTTATTCTTGTTACTTAACTGATTTCTCTTATTCTCAAATATTACTTAGTTTACATACTAATCATTCATGGTTTCTACATTGTAGTATTGTTTATTCTTTCATTCTACTAATCTATTGGGTAACTGTTAATGTCAAAGTTATAGTCTGGTCTAGTCTTTTAGATGTCTGTTTGTCAAGTTATATTATACATTGGCTTTCAAGTTTGCTGCATGTTTTCATTCGGTTCATGTTTCTGTAACAATTATTCGTTCACCTATTCCTGGTTGATAGACTTAGTTAATATAATTCCTCCCTTACTTAATTAATTTTTGTTCTTCATTACTGTGGTAAGATACTTATTTAGATTAGGGTATATTCTTTATGTAGAGGGAAACATCACGTTACGTTACAATATATGACTGTACCATTACATTGAAGAAGTCAAAAGCGTATTACTTTGTCCTAAAGATTTCTCAGGAACACCTATAATCTTGTATAGTTAATGAATGGTCGAATGGGGGGCATCTGAAAACAAAACAAGACTAACTAGTGTTAGGCTAAAAATTAACCATGCAATGTATACCAAACTTTTCACTTGACGACAGTCTTAAAAAAAGATATGAAGTTCTACTGTGAACTGAAATGGAAGAACCAGAGCCCTCTGGATATTTTCGTGTTGCTTTTCGTTTGTTAATGAAGATTAAAAAAAAAAAAAATTGTGAAGTGCAAGTAGAGCCAGATCCGCTTGAAATACCTAACACCACAGTGTAAACAACAGTAAGTACAGGTACACATACAGAAATAATTCGGTAAGGCCCAGCAAATAATGGCCCTTTTATGAACAAAGTAGACATATGATAATGTACATAAAAAGCCTCTAATGACTGTACTCAATCAGACAAGACTCAACTAAATTACATTCATACGGGGAACGCATCTATATAATAATGGAGTGCTTCAATTGAACAAGAAAAAAATTAACGATCTGAGAAAGACAAAGACACTTGTACGATAAGCAAGGAAACTGTTAGGATAAGAAAGGAACATAGACCTGATGGGGGAGCAAACCATTGGTAGTCGTCTAAACTATTCGAGAAACGCTGCTTGTAAGGATGACGTCGAGAAGAAAAAAAAAAACAATCTGTCCGCTTGTATTTAGAAATAACCACTCGAAAGTTGATCAGTTCACGGCGTACTTCATATCTTTGAGAAAGTGTTAGAAGAAGAAAATAAGGTTTATTCTACACTTTTTGTAGATATAACGCAAGTTTTGGTAAAGTTTGAATAAGTAATGTGTAAACGTGTAAAGTTTTTATTTATAGTAAGTCCTGTTTTAAAGACTTTACTGTATAAAGTACCAAGTAAGTAGATTTTCTTTGACATTTAAGTTCTTTTTACACGTTTTGTATTAAGGAATAAATATGTAACATGAAGAAATCCGATTGAATAACCCTGCTAATATCACCCTTGAAAACCTATAAATGTTAAATTTTATACGCTTTTTGGTTTCCTTCACAGAAAACGATATCAATACACGTAAATTAATTCAAAATTTTCCCACGTGCCTATAAAATTATGAGTACCCTTAATGAATAATTGTCCAAACAAAATGGGCTGTAATCAAAGTTGTGTAAATGTTGACGTAATACGCTTGTCTGTAAACATTTGCACACCCGCATGAGCATACTACTCAATCAAACTAAACCAATTAGAACTGATGTCCGCTTTTGTTCGGAAATGACTTTCAACGCAAGTTGAAATGACGCAACGCAAAGAATAACCCATTGCTTCTTTCATGTAAAATAATTTTCTAAATTGTTTTCTTTCCCTTCTGTGTCGTTTAAAATTCATGTCTTTTTTATATAACTAGTAGCAGCAATAGTGTTACAGATTAATTAAAATTTATTACGTCAAAAACTGTACCAGGCAAATAAAATGTATAGAAATTTAGCTCTTGCTAGGTATTCTGATGTAAAATAAGAAGTAACTTAAAAGTCACGGTCGATTCATTTCTTATTAATACAAACGGAATTCATTCACATACTACGGAAATAAACATTTGTAGAAATTTGAAACGTAAGCACGTTAGCAATTAATTTATAGGTCAATATACTTTTATTGTGATGTAATATACATTACTTTTATGTTACGGTGATGGCGCTGCATTATGGTATTGGCGGAATTTTCGTAAATACTCTGAGGAGTAACAGAGTAGGCCTAGGTAAAGTGTTTTCTTTCAGAATATCTTGGAACTCTGGAATTCAGCATAATCTTAGATCGACGCTGTAATGTGTACATTATACACGAAGCATTGACATTACGAAATTTTTAATGCTACCAACATTTAGTAACCTTGATTAGTAACCTTTAGTGACATATTTACCTTGATTTAGTAAACCAAGTTATATTTTTCAATGTTTATGAATACTCTAAAAATAAAAACACTCTATTATTATGATCCAAGTAAAAATATTAGATTTTTTAATTAGGTTAAATAGCACGTCACAAATACTTTCTATAATGTACACTAAACACAAAAATTATCTATCGGTGCTGATAATTAACAACAGGGGATGTGAACAAACAAATCTTTTATCGGCGTACAGAAAAACGTTCAGAATGAAGTCTGCTATTGTACTCTCATGTAATAAATACTTATATTTATTAAGTTACAATAGAAAAAGTGGGACATAATAAGTAGCTTTAAATACTGTTTTTTAGTTACATAATTTCTTTTCCCAGTTTTAGATTTTACAACAAGATATTTTGAAGACATCGTTTAAACATGGTAAAAATTAAATGATTAATTGTATTCCTTAAGGAACAAATTAATAAATCAAAACAAACATACAAAATTTCATAACAAAGTATAATTTTAGACCTAACTGCCTTCATCTGTCTGTTTACCTTATCTTGTCAGCATTAACTGTAAAGTTCATTTATCAAACTACCCATTTGTATATCCCTTCAATACTTTTGGTTTTCTTCCTTCCGAATTTCCATCGTTCTCCTTACACTACAATACAGGATCGGACTGAAATTATATTTAGAGGTATATGTTAAAGGATTTTTCCTTATTTTAATGGCAAATTTGTCTTAAGATGACAAAGATTATGTCACTAAACTTCCGCCTAGAAAAAGCCTACTGTGCTTGTCTAATTATCTAAATTCTATATTCTCCTATTTTAAAATCCAATACATTATTTAACTCTTATTACTCTTATTACTCTTATTCCTAGTTATCAATCTTGAAATTTTCTGGACATTTAGAAAGTCAATTATGCACACTCCTTTGATACGAATCTTGCTGATACTTTATTTAAGCTTAATATTTTCTTAATTTAGATAAGTATTTACTAAGTATACTTAGGCTATTTATTTACTTTAGATTTAATTTAGTTAGATATTTATATAAGTGTTATCTATATGTTAACAACATATGAACAACATCTAATAATGTTGTTACTTTAAGTTTCTAGAGCCTGACAACATTAATTGAGTAGTTGGGTAGTAATTAACCGTTAGTTGCTTGCATCACCGACTTTCCGTTTCCCAGGGGGAACAAGTGGTCTCAGTAAAACGGAAATAAATTAGTATTTGTACTCAATATATCTAATATATAGTGTACTTTACTCTAATATAGATTACAGTATACCGGAGATATAGACCATTTTCTGTAGATGAAAAAAAACAACTACTTTTATTAATGTAACTTTCTGCGTGAATACCTCTTCACTGTTTACATGCACCTGTTTAGAAAACATCACCATTCCTTCCATATCACTTTTAAAAATGATATATAATTTATAACTGAAATGATTACAAACTAATATGAATTTAAACACAATTAAGTTTGCTTTAAACAGTGCTAACTGTCGCAGAGGTACTACGAAGCCGTTTTCTATATAACTGTTAATATCATGTATGGTACATTTAACATAACTGTACTTATGTACTTAATAGAGTATAGCGAACAAGTGACAGGACACTTTTTCAGGGAAAATTTGTAAAGTATATATAATTTTACAAGTAATGTAGTTAATCACGCTATTACATTACGGCAAAACAAAGCCTATTAGGCTACACGTTGTGTGTGTGTGTGTGTGTGTGTGTGTGTGTGTGTGTGTGTGTGTGTGTGTTTTGTCTATCTATCCAGTTCCATTACACAAGTACTAGTTACAGGCCCCTATGCAAAAACGTTTGGACAGAACAACGGAACAGTAAACACTAAAGGTTATACAACAGTATACACTAAAGGTTATACGATTACACTTGATACCACATCAATAACACCTTACCGAGATTTCATCACAGGGAAAAGCAGTTCACATATGATGTAATTTAAAAATTTTGGCAGGTAAGCATCAAAACTGTATCTAGTTACAGCCAGTGGTTTATCAGAACCATAATTGAGCCTGTAGCATAATTTAATTTTGTGTAATTTTATTTGACAGTGATATCAACAACAACAAATAAATAACAATAAATGTTCAATACCATAAATTCGTATACAATGGATGTAACATAAATTTCTTTACAAATAAGATTACTTTAATATTATAAACGTACTATAATTAAGTCTATAATAACTTTGTCAAATTTTGTTGCTTCCCTGCTATATACACCGTTTCCTCGAACGAGGCCTTTCGGTTTCGCAACCATTATCAAGTTCTTCCTACAACAACCTGTGTAGGAATGGTTGCGAAACCGAAAGGCCTCGTTCGAGGAAAAAGTGTATATAGCAGGGAAGCAACAAAATTTGACAAAGTTGTTATGAAGACTGCTAGCATAGAGACAAAACTGATAAGTCTATAATGTTTATTGAATATATAACTTTTTATAACTGTAACCTACATTTCTACTGTACTGAATTGCTTACTATACTTCATTTCTGGAATCCATTTACAATAATATTGGCCTATAGCCAGTGGTAGACAAAGGCTAACCAAGGCCCGGGGCGACTATATTGGCCTATAGCCAGTGGTAGACAAAGGCTAACCAAGGCCCGGGGCGACTTTTCATTTTAAGGCCCCGGTTACGGTTTCTTTTTATTGTATAGATAAATATTTTATAGTTGTTAGTAATACGTATCTAAATATTTTACTCGGTAATTATAGATTTTAACGAAATGGACAAAATAAGACGTATAAAATGAACAAAAGTTATGGGAAAGGAGGAGTCGAAGGAATATCAACCTCGTTAAAAAATCTGGATCCATCTGGCTCCGAATGGTAGTACTCAGTAAGAGTCCCCGCTTGGGGTTATAGTGAAAACCGGGCAATGGTCTGAAAGGTGGAAGAGAATTATCTCAACAGCGGAGAAGCGGAAGAGCCTTGGGGAGAAAACTCTGAGTTATGATCATGCAAGCTCAGAGGCATTAAGGTGGCAGTCCCACCACTGAGCTGTTCCTGCGCAACGCCCTAACGCAGCCAGGGGAGATTTTATTACGGCAGCCATCTCTCTGGCAGAAATCAGAATAGCCTCGCAGTTAGGACAGGATTTAGAGGCAATCGACTTGACAGCAAAAAAACAAGAGTAGAGTTGGATTGCTGAAAAATTAGTTCTCGGAAATTTTAATGTTACATCAATAGCTGGTAAGAAGAATGAATTGGTCAGGGTATTGAAAACAGCAAAAGTTGATGTAGCCTATATCTCGGAAACAAAAAAGAAGCTTCAGGGTAGCAAGAGGGAAGTATCCTATAAGGACAAAGATGGAGGTAAATGGAAACATCTTGGGGCAGGTATCCAGTTTTAATTATCTTGGATGCGAAATATCTCCCGCAGTTGATTGTGATGTCGAAAATAAACTTAATAAATTTAAACATATATGTGAGACAATCCATAGCACCTTAAAATATAAAACTAGGAAAGACACTAAGCTTACGTTTTATAAGACTATAACTGTACCGGTGGCGCTGTATAGGAGTGAGATATGGGTACTTTCACAGAGAAACAGAGGAAAGTTTACATCAGTAGAAAGGAAATTTCTCAGGTTGGTCAAAGGGTGCAATTACAAGACAGATTAACTAATAGGCAAATAAGGCACAAATTACGGTACAAATTTTCAAATTACAGTATAGTATTACGGAATACAAGGCCAGATGGTGTAAGCATTTGGGAAGAATGCAGCAAGATCGCCTTCCCAAATTTGCCTTGAATTATAAACCCACAGTGTATCGTAATGTAGGGCGTCCGAGGACGAGATGGTTTCTGGAACGGGCAGTGAAGCCTACTGTAATCCGTGAAGTGAAGATGATGATGGTGATGATGAAAATAAACAAAAAAAGAAAGTTTTTTTAACTTAAAGATAATTTACATACAAATAAATTATGATTTCCAGACTTTTTTTCTGAAATACAGATACACCGTTTAAAGAAAATTCAAATTTTGTGAAAACGTTTGAAGTTGTCGGCTTTGATTGACTGTTAAACCAATCTCATTGTTATGTCCTGACGTTTTGATGACTCGAGCTGTGTCGTCATCAGAATAGGGACAGGTATAAAAGTGGTAGATGTCCCTTAGACTGGTAACGGATACTGACACCTTTGTTACCAGAATAAGGGACATCTACAAAGCTTGAGGGGTCGAAACGTTAGTAATTAATAAAGAAATAATTGTTTTTGACAACCGACAACTGCCAAGTCGAAAAGTTTTAATAAATATATGATTGACTCAGGCTGTACAAATTTTTTTGAATAAGTTTCAGTTTATTTTCTTTCTACAGCAAACCTAAACAACGCTTAAGGGGTTTTTCTTTCTATACCTAAACAAAATGGGTAGATTTTACAGTCGTCTCTCATCATCTTTGAGCTGAGACAATTTTTTATTAATTTAAGGTTTGAGAAACTTTTTTTACATGAGAAAACACAAATGCAATATTGTAAGATGAGACGTAAACTATAAGCACTTCCTAAATGACGTTTCTATACCTTCAAAGATCCCGTTGATGACGATGGTAAAAAGCGTTCCGGTCAAAGGTGAGATTTCTGCGGAACTCCATTTTAAAGCCTGTGTAGGGCAGGTAATGAATGTGTGACTCGAACAATGAAATTCCTGTCTCTGAGAACGCTACAGATAAATTTGGGACCATTACCTCTCAACCGCTAAACATGTAACTGTTGCATAATATTGTAACTCCACGTTTTGTCGAACGCATTCTCTAAATCGAAGAATACTGCAACCTGATGCTTACCTTAGATGAAACTGTTTTGAACTGCATTTTCCAGATAAACGAGTTGATCAGTAGTAGAATGGTGTCTTGGGGACCCACACTGGTGTGCGGTAAGAAGGAGGTGTTTTTCGAGGCATCTGGTGAGCAGGTTGTTTACCATTCTCATATAATTTTTATAGACAGAACATCAACGATACTGGACGACAGTTTTTTGTTTTGAGGGGATCGTTTATGGCCCTTCAGAACCCGGATGACAATCGCCTCTTTCCATCGTCTCGGATACTCCCTTCGTGTCCACATGGCGTTATAGAGTGCCAGGAGTGTAGCCATAGTTACATTCGGCAGAAACGTATATTGCTGTAAGCAATATCGTCTGGTCTCGCTGCAGTGTCGCCGGCAGCGCAAACAGTAGACTACAATTCCTTCATCGTGAAAGGCACGTAGTAGGTCCTGTACCCTATACTTTCGAAATGAAGGTCGTGTTCGAGTTCATCTGTCTTTCGACATTCAACTCCTGTACTACTGACCTCAGCATATCTCGCAGGTGTTAGCAATTTCATTGGGGTTGCAAATCAATTCACTATCGTGCTATATTCATGTGATCGGTAACGCCATTGATTTTACAGCCTGTGCGTAACTGATTTTGCCCTTGTTGGTTGGGCATACTAGTTTTCGCATCTAAGTAGCTGAGTATTTTCAGGGTACGTAGTTCTCGAATAGCCACCCCTTGCTTATAAACGGGAAATTGCGGGATCTAGATGAATGTTGACCACCGCAATAGACACATTTCATATTCTTAGCACAGGGATCGTCACCGTGCGTCGACTTCCTATAGAAGCATGTCTTAACCCGAGCACACCTTGATAGTGTGAAACGCAAGCACTAAAGATATTACATCGGCTGAGGGATGAAGGCCTCTCACACTCAGCCTATGAATGCGTCCTCTTACCTTTTCTGTGAAAGTTGTCCTGTTAAAGGTTAGAATATGGGACGTATATGGGAGCATCTGTCCATCCCTTCGCACTATTAGTCCTCGACATGCCATGACGCCTTGTGGGGCGAGATAAGTTGCAATTTCTTCCTCTCCGATCAGTTCAACAGGTCCCTACAATACTACCACCCTCTTTGTGGTGTTGATGGTGGTATGAAGAACGATTTGTTCTTCTATGTACCCTATCTTCTGCAGTTTCAGTAACCTCGAACCATATTGATTATTCTCGACAAATAGTCAACTTGCAGTTTTTTTTAATGTCCTGTACGACTTATCCGGCGCAACCGGTGACAGCTTTTACAATAAGGAAGAGACTGTCTCTTGCGAAGTCATCTTCCTTCCGTTTCACAACCACATACCTCGGCACAGTCGGCACAGAGGCAGACGATATCAAGAATCTTTCCGTCTCTACCGAGGAGAAATGTCTCCTTCTCTTCACCCTCCTAGGAGGGGTTTTAAGGGACTCTCAACTCGAAAATTAATTTGAGAATTTGAAATTGTGTTTCCTCGAGTACCGAGGAAGTGACAGACCACCGCAGCAGAACCCTTGAGTACCACGGCTAGGACTAAATACAATAGGGTGCATCCTAATGCCCTGAGGCCATAGTTTGTGACTTACTAACGTGGAGTCGTCTACCCATTGGCACGATCGACTCTACCGTGTTTTTTAAGCGGTACACACAACCTTGTCAAACTCCTACCAGTGCCTTGTTAGCTAGCTAAAGAGTAACAGCTGTTGCCCGTCCCCCACAAGGCCGGGTGTTGGGATGGATTTCTGAGGGTGGTAATATATTGTATTATTATTATTATTATCATCATCATAAAATTATTACTGTTACAGGGATCGCGTGGTTTATATTTTAATACAGCGAAATACGTCATTAAACGAAAGGAAATCGGGAGTTACAATTACAATACAAATTCTAGAGAAGAAATAATAAAAGACATTATATAAATTTTATTTGCTAGACCACAATCTACAATTGCATAACTGATAACACTTCACAAATACGCTTCTCAATGGTAAGCCGTTATTTCTTCTTTTTATCAAAGGATAGGATACTGTATTCTTTATATACGCGTAGCCATGGTATCTATGGCGTAATGTAGGTTAGAAGCCTCCAGATTTTACTAATTTAATCAGTATGTTTCAGGAATGTAGGAGCGTGTGCTTGTCCTTACCAGACGATACTAGATTATTGTAACTACTTGTTGAGCCAACTGACATACTATAACAAGACAAATAGCAAAACAAATATAAATTAATTCGTGTTGTGCCAAAATGTATATAACATTACTGGTAAAGTGTACCAATTAATGGGGTTTGGGTGTAATGGTAATAAGAGTAGTCATTGATTGAATTGTAAGGAGTTTTCATAATTTTATTCACAATTCACAAGCGCGTTTAAAAAATCTCATTTATTTCGCCATAAATATTCATTATTGTTTGCGTAAACGTTCAATTGTTGCAGTACATTTATCATAAAATAAATCTTATCTTCTATTGTAACAAAGGTATATTCTAAATATTTATTTGTTATCTTAAATCTCGACTGCTCACTCTGACTGAGTGCTTTACTGCAGTTTTGTTTTATTTTCTTTATATAACTTCCAACTACGTTACTTTATGCATTGCATACATCTTAATCATTGATTGCTTTACAAACTTTAAACAAAATTTAAATTGACTAAATTAATTGTTAATCATCAAAGAAAATATTTATTGAATTTAATTAGATTCTCTTATCTCTACATCTACATTTTACATAACTCTTATTTATTTTTAAATTTCAAAGTGTCTTTTCAATGTCTTTCGTCCCTCATTTACAAATTATAAGTAGATTATTTGTCACCTCGATTCTGTAGATCTTACCCATGTCCTCCGTTGATCCGTAGGTTTTCTTCTGATGGAGTTCCCTGCACGTTCCCCCGGTTCCACTTGTCGTCCTCCAGTTACTCGTCCCTCATGGTTGCTGTAGTGTAGAGTGATATGTTCCTCTGCACCAGCTGCTGTTGCTCTATCAGATGCCTCTGCTGTTCAACATAGTGTTCCTCTGCATGACGTAACCTCGTAGCTTGTTTTGAGTGACGGACGTTTGTGTGTAGACATCGTCAATTATGTTCTATAATCGTATTCGTAACCAGACTAAGAGTTAATGTTTGATACTTACATGAACATAGCGTCCATCCGCCTTTACTGTTCAATTAAGAACATTTAAAATTCGCGTCGATACTGGACATAGCGTCCCGCCGCTACTGAAGACTGATTGAGAAGAACTTGGCTTCTTCCGTGCCTTTATTTATATTCGAACATTGTACCGCACCTGTTGGGACAGAATTCTGCCTGTCAGAAATTGCTTGGAGGTGTCACTTCCCCCACTATCGTCCAATTTCATATTTTTGCACATTTCTGCCAATGGCAATGTCTACTGTGCACTACAGGGTGCTCTAACGATGGATAATTTAATTACACATGTTCAATGTAATTACCATCGTAATCGCATAATTCGTGTAATTACTACGCTCTTAAAATCACACTGAATTCGCACTGCACGTCCTTTTCACGCCGTTTTTTCCTCACTACACATGTGTATTAATTTTATACATATTTAGGAGTCTTTGAATTTTTTCTACCATTTTGGTTTTCTTATAATTAAATAAAAACTATAATTTAACACCTATTTAGGGTGAGATTGCAAACTTTCATGCGCGGACTGGTCTCACTCACACACATCATTTACTACTGTACACACTCTCAGCGACAATCGCGTCAGCGTTCAGGTCGGTTCCTGCATGTCTATATGCCGTATTTTTAACATCAACTCAGTTTTCAATCTCAGACCTGCTTACTTATTACATACTTATTAATTTAATTTAAATATTTATATAATCTATTACATGCACAGTACAGCATATGATTGTACTGTCGCAATACAGTATAGTATGTTTGTTATTATTACTAATTAATTAAAATATTTTAAAACCCAATCCATGTGAAAGGTAAATTCTTTAACCAAACAAAACCAATTCGTCATTCTATTTCAATCGTCTGGCAAATACAAACAATATTTTCACAAGGCTTTCACTCACCAATTCTGTCTGAGTTAGTCTAAAAAATTTTTTGGTATCTACTTCTTTATTGTTTTCAAATATAACAGGTTACTAGATAACAACAAAATTTAAATAAACGTAAAAACGAGTACTCTCCGTCAGAAGTTTGTGTACAGAAACAAGAAGTAGGCAGTACAAGCTAACTACAGATTTTTAGCAAATAGACACAGCAGCGTCGTTTTTTTTGCTAACAAATCCTTTTTTTATAACCCCGAGTTCCGAAATCATGGATTTACCGACGAGTGTAAAATAAATTACAAACGTTTATAGTGAGATAAGTTAAACATTTCGATTTTGAGATAAGGTCAAAAGGTCTTAACTCTGATTAAGATTTATTGGTTTTCAATAAATTGTGATCATCCAGTCTGATTCAACATGCAGTGTGAATTGTGATTCAACAAAAGGCAGTGTACATACAGACATAACACATTATATGTTAATACTTGTAGTAGTAGTAGTAGTAGTAGTAGTAATAGTAGTAGTAGTAGTAGTAGTAGTAGTAGTAGTAGTAGTAGTAGTAGTAGTAGTAGTAGTAGTAGTAGTACTAGTAGTAGAAGACATCTTAGTAATAATCACTATGCAATATTTTAAAACTTTTGGTACGATGTTTTAAGACAGTAAGGTGATTTTAAAAGTATTTTTCATGCTGATTTCAAATCTGGTTTTAGTTTTTCTGTATCACGTAAGATTTTTATACAATTCAATTTCGAAGTTTTAAAAAATCGAATTTTGTGAACAGGGAAAATTATTATTATTTGATTGTGATTTCAAAATTGTTTATGTTTTAATCCTGCATAAAATCACAACACATGGCGGTGCAGTAGACAATGGTATACACTCACTTAAAAATGTTATAATTATTACGAAAACACAACACATATATGACAATTTAATTCCTCTTCTTCGCTGAATTCACTGCTTCAAGATCTTTCTGACGTGGGTTGAAACTTCTCTTCCGTGATTGTCTCCCTTCACCAGTGCCGTCTCTTTTTAGCATAAAACAGTAGTCGGCCATCATGTTGGCATTCCACCTTCCCTGGTATCTCGTTTCCATGTCCTTGATATCCTGGTGGAAACGTTCGCCTTGTTCTTCACTGACGTCGCCGAGGTTCGCAGGGAAAAAGTCAACATGTGAGTGTAGGAAGTGAAGCTTTACACTCATGTTACATCCTAATTTCATGAAACTCTGCAACATTCTTTTAACCATGGTTTTGTACTCTGGATGTTTGTGGTTGCCCAAAAAGTTGACAACAACTTCTTTAAACGAAACCCAGGCCCTTTTTTCCACTGGATTCATTGTACTTTCAAACAAATTGTCTTTCATTAACTTTCTTATCTGCGGTCCCACGAAGATCCCTTCTTTAAGTTTCTCATAAGATACTTTCGGAAATCTTGTTACCAAGTACTGGAAACAGTCACCATCTTTAGGAAGAGCTTTAGTGAACTCTTTCATTAATCCGAGTTTGATGTGCAGAGGAGGTAATAGTATCTTGCTTCGTTGAACAAGTGGTACATTTATTATGTTCTGTGAACCGGGCTGGAGGGTTTTTCTTTTGGGCCAGTCTGTCTTCTTCCAATATTTGTCTCTGGCTCGACTATCCCATTCACAAATGAAACAAGGCATTTTTGTGTAGCCGGATTGTTGACCAAGTAACATACCTACTACTTTTGAATCCCCACAAATTGTCCAAGAATGTTTTTCATAATTCACGTATTTTAGCAGAGCTTTGAGATTTACATACGTCTCCTTGAGATGAACTGAATGTGCAATGGGTACTGAACCAAACAAATTTCCATTGTGTAAAAGTACACCTTTGAGGCTAGTTTTGGACGAGTCTATAAATAACCTCCACTCACTTGGATTGTAAGTGACGTTAAAGAAATTCAATAAACCCTCAATATCACAACAATAAACCAGAGAGTCTTCTTCTTTAAAGAATTTCATTAATTCCTTCTCTCTGGACCTATACCAAGAGAACGTAAGTACTCCAGGTAGTAGAAGATTTTTTGCATTCAATCTTGACCCAAGCAATTGGGCGGCATCTTTTGTCAGGTTCAAGTCACGAGTAATATCATTAAGTTCATTTTGACTGAATAATTTTGGTCCAGAATCTTCTTCCGGGTTGTAATCATCAGCATTATCGCTTTCATTTTCTGAGCTGCTCGCCAGTGGCACATCTTCAAGAACGGGAGGTGGAACTGGGATAGGGAGAGAATTACAATGCGTAACTGGTCGTAAGGCCGAAGGAATGTTCGGATATTGTATATCCTTCTTACTTTTTGCGTTATGACTTTGAATTTTAACCATACAAAAATAGCAATCGTTAACATGATTTTGTGGCTCCCTCCAAACCATTGGGATTGCAAAAGGCATTGATTTTTTTGCACCATTTTTCCACAGTCTCAGTCCCTCAACACATGTACGACATACCTTGTGTGGTGCCCAGCTTTTGTCTTCATCACCAAGCCTTATGCCGAAATACGCGTAATACACGTTTCTCACAAAACTATTAATGTTCTGTCTTTGCTTACCAATTACGTAGCTACCACAAATATAACAGAACACGTTTGGGTTATTCAAACACTTCCGGGAACTCATTTCTACAGAAAGTTCACAAACTATATATGACAGCACAAATATAACCTCACAGAACTATAGCATGTAAACAATGAACTACTGTTTCCCGCCTAACAGCCAGCTGGGTGTAACAAGTGTGGCCAACTAATCCCTCCCCCACAATAAAATTTCCCCTTGTGAAACTTACGTGTAAATAAAAGATGAGTTCATTTGATTTGCAAAAAAAAACTGTACGTGATAGAAAGAAACGGATTGCAGATCTGGAATCAGCGCAAAAAAATGCTTTAGGAACACCTAAGACTACAGAAACATAGAAAATCATGTTGCATAGTGTAATACATTGTTGTTTAGAAGTTTTCACTATATAAATATAAAAACAACATTCAATGGGCAATTAAAATAAGTTATAAAAATTACGCAAATGTTTGAAATACCAGAAAAACAATCCTGACTGGAAATAGTAGTTCCACTTTTACGCAAAAAACGCAAGTACTTTAAATTAAATTAAAAGGGCGTTGAAAATGAATTAACAAGTATAGAATGAAAAACGCTAAAAATTGAAAAATTAGGAAAGTAAATTACAAAAGTGACATGATAAACGTCAATAATAGAAAAATTAATCATTTAAAACGTTAGTACATTCATATTATGACCAGACAATGTTGCAGGTAAACGTTAAATATATTTTTTCAGGATATTTTCAAACAAACAAAATTGAAATGAAGCTTGAAAGACAAACAAAAACAAAAGAAAGCTTAAAAAGAATTGTGTTTGGAGGTGACAAGTTGCTCGCGAAACTGACAAAGGAATAAGAAACGACGTGACGTAAAGAAGCTGTTGGTAGATGAAACTGATTTCATTGTTCACCTTGCGTTAAAACAAACGTGTGTATAGTTCATATGCTGAAAGACGGTCCATAAAACGAAAAGCAGTACGTCACGGCCAGATGTGGAAGTAAAAGATTTGTACAACTAAATCCAACTATTTAAACAAAATAAATTTCTTCTTTATTTCTTTATAATGTGTTTTTCTTTTGTTTTTACGGTTTTATTAATATTATCTAAATTTTTGTACCTACTACATCTGTATATATTTTTCACTTCAAACAACGTAAAAATTTGTAAATCGCTTGGTTTATTTTCACTTATTTTTTTAAAACTTTACTTATTCGACTTTATTATAATAACACTTTATCTCAGAACAATGGTTTCGTGACAAAATATTGATTAAAAAAAGAGTCTCCAGTCTACAATAAAGACTTAAATTAATCAGTTAATTTATCAATTAAAAAGAATGCTCTTAACCAAATCTTAGTAAAGAAGTTTATTCGTTGCTCACTATTGACCAAAAATATAGAAAAACCAAACATAATTAAGAATCAGTTTTTATAAAATATATTGTGTAAAATTTGATGCTGTTTATGTCCGACAGGAATGTGACCTGACACACTGACATAGTGAACTGAAATATACCACTGCAGAATATAAACAATAAAATTTAAACTTTCAAAATTTTAACTTTTAAACATTGCATTACACATAATCACTATTTTAAATACAAAAATGTAAAATTTTTATACATTATTTATAAAAAGAAAGGATGGACTTATATAAAACTTTAGAAATCTGAAAATACCGAAATAACAAAAGTACCACGCGCGTTTACAAATAAGATCCGTTTCCATGTTACAGTACTGATGGTGGGGAAGAAGAGTGAGATGCTCATGCGTTATAGTGCACTGTGATTCATTTGCTTGCAGTGCTTGTTATTATTATTATTATTATTTTCTAATGAGATCCGTAATAAATAATCCCACCAGCTGTTAGCTTCGTTCTGTAATACGGGTTTTGCTTGAAACAGACAATAAGTGCTGCGGAAATTCACAGATAACTCTTTGTATTAATGGTTTTACCAATATCAAAAACACATCAAAGTTAGGAATTGATGTTGTTTGATTACGCAAGAGCGAACCAATGTTCATGACGACCGGCGTAGTGGCAAACAAGTTACAAGTTAGTGGACACGGAACGCAAGCTTTTCTGAGAATCATTGATTCACGGTTTCTAAACTATCTGTTGACTTTCCCCAAGTTTCAAGATCATTTATTCATGAAACTGTGGTTGAAAGGCTGGGACATAAGATGTTATGTGTGCCAAAAATGTTTACAGTGTTCTCAAACAGCAGCATTGGAAACAGGGCAAACATTTTTGGAGCGTTCTGAAAATAACGGAATTAACTCTTTCCTAAGACTGGAGATGAAATAGAGTTTCTATAAAAATTGAATCAAAACAAAAATTCTTGAAGTAGCGTCATTTGTCATTCCTGAAAGCCAAATTCCTTCTGAAACAGAAATAATTATTACAATTTTCTGGGACTGAAAAGTAGTGCTGCTCATAGAGTACTTAGACCGTGAATTTACAGTTACTGTTGGTGATTACTACAAAACCTAATAAAAGTTTAGACGTGCCATTCAGAAGAGAAGACGTAGAATTATATCACCTGGAATTGTGTTTTTTCTTGACAACGCGCGCCCTCACACTGCTTAGTCAACTCTTTACCTTGTCGAGAATATAGATGGACTGTTTCTGGCCATCAATCCCAAATTCCAGACATCTAGCCAAGTGATTATTACCTGTTCCTTCACTAAAAAATGTGGTTTCATTTAGTTGTGTTTTAAGAACACATAGAGCTAAATAAGATTATATATGTATGACAGGAATAACAGAATGTCTGAAGTCACCGGTATCAGATTTTTTGCCGACTTCAAAAAATCTAGTGCACTGATACAGGCCTATAAAATGCATGGATGTCATTGACGACTATGTGGGAAAGTAATGTTTATATTTACACACAGTTAGCCATAAATAATTATTTTTCTTTTCATTTTTTATAATTGACTTCATGAACGGATCTTAATTTTTGGACCCTCCTCATATTACTAACCAATAAGGTGACTACTATATCTAATTTTGTTAAAAAAAGTTATTTTAGTTGTAACGAGAAGATTCTTACGTCTCTGATAATGTGTATGTTGTGTGTTCGCCTCACACGAGTAGTCGTTACTTATATGTTGCGCTGACGATGTCCGTAGCGATCCTTCGAATTACCAGTACCCGCGAGTGGAAACCTTACCTGTTCTTCAGTATGTGTTCACAAATCCCGGGTGGCGCCAAATTGGTTAATTAAAACAATTAAATTAAAAATTAGGACGATTAAGCGTTCTTAGCTATGACGGTATGGAGAATTCAAATTTACTCCCGCCTTCGTTCGACCTTCTTAATCGAGCTGTTATTTCGCCGAGTTTCCGACGTGAGCGCTTACCGTCATCCTTGCTTTTCGCTAAAAATACACAAATATTATAATACACTTTCCTATGGAATAAAGAACAGTGGTTACAACTCTGTACTAGTTTATTTAATTGTGATTGGTAATTATGCAGTGTTATACAAAATTATATTTGGTTATTAAATAAATTTGCACCGGCAGTGAGACAATTATTCTCAAGGCTTGGCGAACATCGATTTTGAACGATGTTAGTTAATCCGACATGGCGTCTACAGAAAAATGTTTACTTTTTACAATTTTTCGTTCAATAAATCCGTATCCTTTTGGTTTACGAAAAAATATTAATTTCTATTACAATAAAGTACACTACCTTAAATTAATTGTACTTATATAATATAATGTGGAATTATAATTTGTTCCTGAAGTGTTATAAAGTGTGTTTCAAAAGTTCGTAATTTTTATACAGGTTATTTTTCTTAGTTAACATAAGTTTAGTGTTTTATTTTTTATTAATCTTTGAAAGAAATAAGATCATAAGTTTATAGTGAGAGTTCAAAATGTTATGAGAACAATTTAAAGAGAGTTTATTTCATACATTCGGGTAATTTAGCAATACTTATCAAATCAGTCGACTCGAGGTGTAATGTCGTTCAGTTGAAATGGGTTGTTGTCTTCGATAATCATCAATTTTCAATCATCTTGGGATTTAAGTACGTCTGGCTTCTTTTTCGTATTTGTTGGTTTAAATTTATTAATTTATAAATTATTAATCAGGCATTAGGCATCAGTTGAATGTCCTCATCTTCTTACTTCTTCATTTTTTCAAATTTGGATTACTTTTAAACACTTTATATTAAAATTTTGGTCATTCACGGCTTGGCGTCTATTCCTGTTGAGCGTCAAAAATGGAATAATAGGTTCTAACGGAAAATTCATAAATAACGTTTCAGTTGTCATGGTAACTGATTGATCCTGATTGGCTGAACTTGACTTAAGACCATTGTTATCATATTTGAATTTTTATTCAAAATTACTGTATATCTTCTGATTGCTATTATTCTTCCGTCTTCCTCTCTATGTATTAAATATTATCACTACTGTTCGTATTTTCTTTCAAAGATCACTCTGACATCCCACAAAGCTGGGTTTTCTTATGTATTTTTGTTTGAACATTTATGTTGATATTATCTAATTACATTTCTTTCTTATTTTATGTCCTTAATTTAACATTTATCTTTTAATATGATTCACTAATTATCCTTGACTAGTTACTTGCCTTGGATTTGTTAATATTCTTGTTAGTTTTTTACAATTTGTAGTTATTGGTTTTATACAGTTAGGCTTTTCATAGGCCTAAGTAGTAATCGGCTATATTTACTTATTTTATATAAATTACACATTAATTTACCCTCATACATGTTTTGTTTTGGTATTATAAATGATTTGTTTACTTGTTGACTTGTTTTGGATCTGGTTTATAATAATTGTATGTTTTCATTAGTTTCTACATTATGGTTTGTCTATTATTGTCTGACTGCCTCTCCAGTCTTATTAGATTTATATTACTTTAACTTTTTTCTTATTTATTTTGCCATTGTTTACAATTTGGCTATTATCTCCCATTCTCTATAAAACATAATATAACATTTAGGTTTATGGTCTGTATAACCCCTTCAGCCATATTCCTATTCATAGATTTAATCGAACAATTCTTTAACAGCTATTATGCAACGTTTGTTTAAAATTTGTTTTATTCTTAATAATTTTTTGGGTGATAAACATCATCACACCATTTAAATTTACTTAACTGACTATCACTTAGAATATAGGGTGTTTATTGATTTTGCCTTTGTTTTCTTTACTATATTTTTTTCTTATATAAACTTTACTCTCTAGCCATGGTAACACTAACTTTTGACCTTCTATGGGATTCCTTCCCTGAATTCTATTGTATCCCTCATTTACAATTAATCTTAATACTATCAATAACAAAATTCTTATTTAATAATACTGTTCACCATTAAACCTTTAGTGTTCATCACTGATTATTAGCTGTTTATACCTATCAATAGGGTTTCTATTTATTTTGGGGTTTTACACTGTCACTTTGCACTTCTTATATTTTATTTAAGTGTTATTAGTGGGCATTCCCTAACATTATACTCTCTTGGTCACTTACTTATGTTCACTATCTTTCTATCTCTCTATCCCTCTATCTCTCACTTTACAAAGGTTAGTTATAATGTTAACAAGTTCATGTCATTATAGAGTCCTTTATTATATTTAAACTCTATTTCTTTGGTTAGTGTACTTTGTTTGCCTTTACTTCATTGGATTTTATCAATCATCATTTACAATTATCATTTACATTGATTATTTAGTCGATACTAATAACTATCTTTTATATTTGTTATTTATTGGTTTCTGTTTCATTATTATATTTGAGTGTAATATTTCTCCTTTTTCTGTTGTATATTATTTCTTTGTGTCCTTTCATTTCTTCTTATTTTATTTCATTTATACTTGGTTTGTTTCATTTTCATTTACCTTCTTCTTCGATTTCATTTTATTTCATTTTATTTTGTTTTATCTCTTTTAATTTGGTTTTATTTTATTTGGTCAATCACTTGGGTTGGGTCATGTAGTCGTTTGTCGCATCATCGTCATTTTATTTTCTTTAGTTTAAACATTTTTATATAGTTGATTCATTGTTTTTCCCTGGTATTGGGGTGGCTTATTTGTGTTGTAACATAGTTTATTTTATAAACTATATTCTCAAATATTTTGATTTTTTCAATTTTTTGACCATTCTTCTGCCGTTTCCACAGTCCCTCACCTCCAAACCTAATATCCTCAAACACATAATCACATCAAAAATGTTTATTGTAATTTGTTATTCTATTAACTATAGGATACGTTATAACAAAATCACTTCGCTAGATGAAACAACTGTAGCGTTGTATAAATAAATCAGTTTTGGGACGCTACCAAGTACATTTTTAATTTGATATTATATTCATTTTGTAACTTATGCATTGCAGCATCAATTCACCTTACAGTTGACGTTAACAACGCCAGGATAACAGTGATACATTGCTGTGTCCAGACATAATGGCGTCGTACCGGGACTAAAGGTTACAGACATCAATAATTCATTATTATCATTATTGTAGTCAACGTAATATTAACGTATTTACTTTTATTAACTATAAAGTTTAATATAATGGTAACCTATGTTATGTACTACGTTAGACTGTTTTCAATGTTGATATGCACTTTTTTTATAGATCTATGTAATCGCATCACTAATTGTAATTGTAATTGTATCGCAAGTCAGTAGGTTTGTTTAAAAAGTACTATTAGTTTAGCTGACATCCGTTGCAAAGATTTTGTAATGTGTGTTTAATTTTTAATAGTGTGGGCATTTTAGTTTGTGTGCTACTGTTATGATTTCACTACATACAAAACGTGCTGCGATCTGTTACTCCTGTAATCGATCTGCAGTTCGTAACCACTATAAAATTAACATATTTAAATATAGTACTTTAAACTGCAACATGTCCTCAAATTTCAGACGTTACAAATGCGAGCTATGTGTGAAGCACGATACACGATTGTAATATGTCAGGAATATTTGAGGAACGTCGAAACTTCGATGGGAAATACGACACATATTGAATAATATCATCAATGTACTCTAGATGATACGCTTTACTACATAGTAGTACACTCCCCCTCAAAATGCAGCTTTTCAGCAAATGTGATAGGATGTGTTACATTCATTGCCAATTAAAATGCTTCATCTGCGTTTTTACAGATGAAAGCATGGCATCTTTGGTTTAATGGTGCCTGGAGTGTAATAATCATACTAATTGTTCTCTTCAAAAGTATTGTACCAAATCTAGAAAACTGAAGAAAATGGCGTCAGAAGTTTTATTACATCCCTTCCAAATCATCGTTTAGCCTAGCATTGAAACGCATCAAAAGTTAGCCAGGAATTATTCGATGGCACCTCTACTTCCTTTTTCTTCTTTTCCGCTTTCTTGAATAATAGAAATTGCTAGAGCCGTATTAACTTCTTCCACGTCGAGCATATTATATACCAATCCATACAAAATATGGAAGCGAAGATGGTGCAGAATCCTACTCATGACCTCCCTCCTGAAATGACCCTTAAAGTTAAACATGCCATGCCATTGTTTCATGTAATATAATTACAATGGTTATTTTAGGTACGTTACACCGGTAGTTTACATTTGCGTAGCCTACATTTTTTATTACTCAATTCGTCATTTACGAGTATTATTTCTTTTGTACCGTGAATAACTAACACATTGCTTGGCTGGGACGTTCTCTTAGAAAATGTCTTGAAAATGTTTGATTTTCTTCCTTAAATTATGTTTTATTATGTTTTACTAACGCATTCTAAATTGCTAAAGGTTTTGCTAGCATTTGACTTTATTGATAAAAAAAAAACTAGTCTGCTAGACTTCTGAGCAAACTTTCAATTTATTAAGTTTTAAACGTCTTAAATTATGTTTTAAGTTTCAAAATAATTTCTTCTGCACTATAAAAATATAAAATATACAATACAAAATAAAATATGTAAATATTAACTCATGTAATGTCATGGACCTGACAAGTTAATTAATAGTTAAATATCCAGAATTTCTGAGACAGAATGTTGTACAAGCTTCTCTTATACCTTAAGGCAACTCTCATCTCAGACTTACTTCACGCTCACATTATACATCGGTTCTCTCTTTACAAATTGTAAAGTTTAACTCAAATTTGAATGAAAATGTAAATTAATTCAAGTTTAATTCTTACTTCAGAGCGTTTAACTAGTAACTTAATCATATCAGTGTTTATGAAAAAACGACGATGGAACTCCAGAGGCTGGACTGCCGAAGAGGATAGGCTGGAAGACAGTTTCCTGACTGAATGTTTGGTCAGTCTCTACCTCTGATATCTAAGTCATTTTGGTTACTACTCTTAACTTTACAAAAAAGAATTAGTTATCTCAGATTTTTAGACATAGAAAACATTCTTCAGGAGAGCCCAAAGAATACAAATAGACTATTTTATTTTAAGTTTAAAAGTGGTTGAATATTAATAGTATGTGGAATCGAAGACGTAATTTGAGAAGTAATGAAGAGATGGCGCTGCAATTATTAAAGTGGAAGTGGCAATGCTATGGCCTACAACGACTATGGATGTTGTCTATACTGGAGTAGGGACAAATAGAGAGGAAAACCAAAATAACAAACAGAGGAAAAATTCAAAATATCTTCAATGTGCTACACACAAGTTTAATAAATGGCAAATTATTGAATGGCTAAGTCAAGTATTTGTAAAAATATAAACTTATTTGGAATAGTTTAAAACTTCTCTGTTTCCCGTGCCCAAAGCAGGGAAAGCTAGAACCTATTATCACATTTATTCCCTCTCTTAAAAATAACTCTTTCAAATCTAGTGATCTTCAAGAATAGATTCTCTGAAAACGTTATGATACTAATGTTTTTGTGTTATGAAGGCACTGTTAAGCATTATTTTGTTGTCTAAAAAACCTGATTAAAGGGCCAAAGCTATTAGCTTTGGAAAACGGCAGCAAAATGTTTAGATTTTAATTAAAAATGTTATTTTCAAAAATTAGTCTTACATAATAATGTTGAGAAATAATCGTCAATAAGGATTACTACCGATTATTCTGTATTACGTTTAATAGATAACTACGGTTTTAAGGTATACTAATTCTACATAATGTGGAGACAAACTGTTACGTGTTTAGTTTTCAATTAAATTTTTTTACAAATTCGTATTCGGAAATTATATATTTATTTTACTTTAAAAGTAAAAACTAGAGGAAGAAGTTTTGTAAATTAATATTGGTTTCACTGTCTGCAACCTAATTTCTGACCGGATTCAGTCAATAAATTCTACCAAAAAGCAAATTCACTGGAGTGTGGTCTACGGTAATACATTGCAATACTGTAACTCAAATGAAGATGTTTTTCTCATTTTGTAGTATTTACAATAAAACTGCTACTGAATTGACATTTATAAACCTTGTTTCTGAATTTAGTTTTATTATCAAATAAATTTATTTTCTGGTAAGGTTTTGCACTATATTGACACGACGGAGGGATGAATTGTCGTATTTAAACATTGAAATTTAATTAATTGACACCAGATGATTCGTTAACTACAGTTTCAATATACAAAAACAAACAATAACCAACTCCATATATATATTTTTTTAGTTTAATTTATGTAACACACAATAGTGTAACAAATATTAACGGATTCAAGAAAGGCAAAAAGACACATGCCTCTCCCCTCACCCTAAACAGCCCAAAAATACATCGGATTAACAACGTATACAACTTCTTATGATACTTTCAGTCTTGTTAAAAATTAAATTTTTAGACTGAAAGAAAAATCATATGGGTAAACGCAAAGAAAGATTTATTTATATTTAACATGTGCCCTGGTGTTGCGTGTACCTATTTGAGCATTAGATTTACAATAATAAATTAGGATCGCAATGCACGTCTCAGCCCAATACTACTGTACTACTGGCTCCGCACAAGTACGTTTTTGGTTTGCACAGAGACATAAATCATGTTAACGTTGAAATTGAATCTAACTTTTATATGCTTCACTGCATACAGTTGTTTTGTTTTGTAGTGTGTTGAAGATTCACTTTCAATATGTAGCCCTATAAATGTTTTCAATACGTTTTTTTCACCTGGTCAATTTCGACTTGTAACAAAAAAGTCAATTCATAACTGTGGTCTTCTTGATTAAATGGCCATTTTGTACTTGTTGCAGGTTTCATGGTGATAATAAAGGTCCCTCGAAAGATTTACTTGGCTATCAGCTAGTAAAGCTAATTCGTGTGAATGCAATAATAAGTTAAGTGGCATAAAAATATCAGTATGAAGTAGCATATTCATTTTTTTGTACTTTGCATATTCACATATTTTGTTTGACGTACTCTAGTATTATTACGTGTATATAATGTCACACCCAAAGCCAGAAATCCGATGATGCCTGTCCATATTGTGGTGGGAGTCTAGAATAAAACGCGCGACACAGTACAGCCGCGACTTCCCTTCCCCTTCACAGTCTGTCTCCTGCTGCGTCAGAGAATGGTTAGAAATTATGGGAATCCTCTTCACCAGAAGTGGATTCAAGGAGGAGCAGAAGCAGTTCCCCCCTCCCCCAAAAAATACACTGGATAAAGTGATATTAACAATCACGTATTAACCATATTTTTGTTAGTTAAAACTGAAATCTCAAGCGAAAGAAAGGTGATATGGGCAGACGGGGAGAAGGATTTACATGAATTTACCTGATATAACCAAGATTTATCGACTGTTAATAACTCAATAAAGAATGCTTGATAGTTTTTAAATCTTCGTTGGCGGCAAGAAATTAAACTCGTATCAAGTTAATATATATTTTGCTGTTTACCAGTCCAGCCGTACAAATCAACCTGTCTTCCAATGCTTCAATTTAAACGACGCAACAAGTAACAGGTAAATTATAAATATAAGAATTGCTGAGTACTTAACGGATTTCAGGAAATGGAAGGAAGACTGTTTTGATTGCGTGTTTTAGTTATAAAAAGAAGGACGTTCAGGGGTAATAGTAGTACCAAGCTCACACGTCAGTGATTTGTAGAAAAGGTTGTCGTATATGTGATGATTCATTGAGAAATCAATTTACTTATCAAATAAGATTTTTCTCTTCCAACACTACTGATAGCAAAAACACAACTGAATTTAGACTCAGTATTAAAAAGTCTTATGTATATTATCGGTTACAAGAGACATGGCAGAACGTTCGTTTTCCACCCAACGTCGACTTAAAATTTATTTAGGAATTACAATAGAACAATAGAGCCTAAGAACGATTAAACGAACTCTCAGTTCATCACGACATTGCCTTTTCTATGTCAGCCGTAGAAATATTAAACATTTTTTGGAAAGAACAAAAACTTTCTTTAGCGACTTCAAGTGCTTTATAGAAGTAAATTGATATTTGGTTTCCTAGCTCTGTATTTTGAAAGTTATGTAATCTCTGTACTTTGAAAATGCAAGTCTAAATATTTACAGTTATACCGTTTTGCAGATTAATCCAAATTTATCCATACAATGTTAGTGGTGTACCATATGCTACGAGAGGGTTCTCACCCGTAGAGAAGCTCACATACGTTCTGTGCATGCGCCAGTCGTTATTTGGAAATCAAAAACTGCATAGCCACCGTGAATACACCCTGTTTGTTTAGACTAATTTTACTCGTTTGAGTTTAGGACAAATACGTACAATTCACGTTTAAACAATTTAACGTTTAACAAGAACACATGGAGTGGTGTTAACGTTTTACAGACATGCTTCTGCTTTCTTTTATGTCTTGTAGTTCTCAAAATGTGAACATTTATGTACACTAACAAAATATATAGCTTAAAATGTACCTTTTACGTAGTAGCTTTTGTCTCTAAATGTCATGAGTTGTCCTTAAGGCTATAAATTACGGCCGTTAATTACCTATCATTACGGACTGAGGTATTAATTGCGGTGTCAGTTTATTAATCAAATAGTGACTACCATTATTAAAAGGTGGTTGCAGTGATTAATCTCACAATTGACAAGAAAAAATATGTTCTTTTCTTTAAGGCAGTGGACACAAAGTAGTATTTACCTGGCCTGACAAATAATTTTAAAATTAAATATTGGCTTATGCGGTAACAGTACTATAGCTGGTTTCTTATAGACATTTCAGTATTTATAATATCTTGTTTGTTGTATGCATGACAAAGCAGCCACTGAGTTTAGTGCATCAGTTATTGTTGACTACTTTGGAGAACCCACGTAAAATTATTATTAACTTCATGTCTATAGTAAATTATTTGTAGTTTAACGTCTATATAGATAGGATTTGCTTTAAAATTGGAAGCCAGTATGGTACTGCGTGATTATTCTCGACGAACTACCCAGACAGCGGTTGAATCATGGGCGTGATATAAGTACAGTGGCTGCTTTGTCATGCATACAACAAACAAGATATTATAAATACTGAAATGTCTATAAGAAACCAGCTATAGTACTGTTACCGCATAAGCCAATATTTAATTTTAAAATTATTTGTCAGGCCAGGTAAATACTACTTTGTGTCCACTGCCTTAAAGAAAAGAACATATTTTTTCTTGTCAATTGTGAGATTAATCACTGCAACCACCTTTTAATAATGGTAGTCACTATTTGATTAATAAACTGACACCGCAATTAATACCTCAGTCCGTAATGATAGGTAATTAACGGCCGTAATTTATAGCCTTAAGGACAACTCATGTCGATAGAACAGCATATAACGATAATTACCTTACATACGTTTATTATTAGCAGTAAATTTAAGTAGACTTTTAACCGACTTACGAAAGTTGTGTAATTGGTACGACGGCTACGGCTTTCCTTACAAACCGAAAATGACGTTATCGAATGCTTTATTGTTTTAGTAATTCTTGTAAAATACAATAAGGATTGTAGACCTCTTCTCCTTCTTCTACACTTCAGGGATTAGTCAATGTGCCTGTTCCGACTTTACATTATCAGATCTATTTCTTTCTTGGTCTTCCTACATCCCCTCTTTCAGAAGGCTGGTAGCTGTTTACAATTACTGTTATTCTATCTTCATCCATGCGACTTAAATGCTGTATCAATTTTCCCCTGTAAGAATTGTAGAAAAGAACTGTAATTTTTATAATTTTTAATTTTTATTCTTGTAGAATAACCTGCTTTTGTTTTTTCTAATAACTTATTTTAGACTACGTGAATTGTCGAGTGGAGAAAGCAGAAATCTTATTTTTTCAAAAATGCTGAACGTGCCTAATTAAAAGAGTATTACTTAATTAGTAGGCCTACTCTTTGTGAACGAATATGCCTAAAGAGGCTGAATAAAACGGAAATCGTCAGAAGTTCGATAACCATGAATATGAAGATAGTAGTGCCCGAGGGTAAATTTGAGCTACAGTGTATTAACAACAAACAAAGCCTTCAATTTATTCAAACTAAATTCGCCGTATCGATATGAAAACATTTCTGCTTACCTTCTGTAAGCAATGTAAATAAACAATTAATCTACTGAGATTCGCGGAGTTCTCCAGAACATATACACGCTGAACGAATTGTGTTGACATTAGTGCAGAAAATTGAAACGTTTATTTTAACTAAACTGAGGTATAAATGTAAGCATACAAACGAACCAAAAGTATTATAGTATGGAACATTTACGCTGGAGGGTATAATGATGCTGGCAAATGTTTTCTTAATATGTATTGGCATGACAGACGTCGGGAATTGAACATACCAGAGAAATAACAACGTTTCTTTCGATGTCTTCTTTTTCTGTTTTACACATTAGAACCCAAACTACAGCAAAGTGTAGTAGCTTGTGGTCTTGGAACATATACGATGAACAAGAGAATCACAAAAAGATGCCGATTACACAAACAAGCATGGAAAAGACTGTGCTACAAATAAATAGGCAATACGGGAAAACAATAACTAAGCAGAGGGAACAGACGGCATTATTGGAGAATTGAGAAAGTTACATATAGGTGGACAGGACGTTTATCTAACAGAAGGATGGCAGATGGTTCCAGAGATTGCCAGATTGAATGCCAAGAAACGGGCACCATGACCCATGACGACAGTTTCAATAAAGACGTCATAGCGATGGTCATTTTCCTGGTGGAATATTCTTATTCAGCACTGTGTTTCAGCGAACGGGACAAGAAGTGTTCAGCAAATAAATTACCGAATCGTGACTGAGCAGGCATTCGAACACGTGCTTCTGTTGTTGCTGCTCATCATGATGATGACATGAGAATGTAATATTGTGTGTGTGTGTGTGTGTGTGTGTGCGCACGCACCCGCGCTAACATGCCCATTTTTTAATGTAATTGACTTACAAAACAGCTGTCATATACAGCAGATACATCAAAGTAAATAGTTTCGATTACTAAAGTAACAGAGTAATCGTTACTTCTGAGAAAGGTATAAAGAAGACGTGGTTTCCGTCAACAAGCAGAATGGAAGGCGTTGCCGTTGAAGTTCTGCGCCCAGCGTAATCTCAGAGTAGCAGTTAAAATAACACATTCTAATGCAGACAGAGAAACAAACAAACTCAAAAGTAGTTGAAGAGACGAAGCTCAATAACACAAAAAATCTAAAATTTTAAATAAATCTTAAACCTAAAAGAAGGAAAAGTATGACTATTTTGTTAAAATGTAATCGAGTAGTAAATGCAGCACGCCAATGAATTGTCAGTTGACAACTTGTAATAAGTTGTATGAAGGAATCCTGAGCGGAAGTTCGAACGGCAATAGTGACATATTTTTTAGATAGACTACTTGAAATGAAACCACGAGTCGAATCTACAGTTATGTCGACAGTGGTAGTTCAACAAATGTGGGCTGGTTAAGCGTCGGTATTATGAGAAGTGAATGCGTAACGAGATGTAATAAGTAAGAAGTAATGGACGTGGTGACATAAGCGATTAATGGCGTGAATGGAGAAAACACTTGCTCGTACGCGGTTCTAAAAACGAATTATAAGTAAACAGTGAACTAATACCTTTGGTATTTTTAACAAAACCAAAAACAGTAGCGAGTAGGAAAAGAGACGACATATTTAGAACATATTGATTCTTGCGTTCTTGAGTTCTGTTATCATACGTTCACCTTGTTATAAAGCAAATAACGAATAAATGTTTCACCGACGATTTCATGTTGCCTCTCATACACGGTGTTTAACAGTATCATTCAAATATATTAACACGACTCGTTAGTTTAACAATATCATTCAAATATATTAACATGTCTCGTTAGTTTAACAATATCATTCAAATATATTAACATGTCTCGTTAGTTTAACAGTATCATTCAAATATATTAACATGTCTTGTTAGTTTAACAGTATCATTCAAATATAATAACATGGCTCGTCAGTTTAACAGTATCATTCAAATATATTAACATGCCTTGTTAGTTTAACAGTATCATTCAAATATATTAACATGTCTCATTAGTTTAACAATATCATTCAAATATATTAACATGTCTCGTTAGTTTAACAGTATCATTCAAATATATTAACATGGCTCGTTAGTTTAACAGTATCATTCAAATATATTAACATGCCTTATTAGTTTTAACAGTATCATTCAAATATAATAACATGTCTTGTTAGTTTAACAGTATCATTAAAATATATTAACATGTCTCGTTAGTTTAAGAGAACCATTCAAATATATTAACATGTCTCGTTAGTTTAACAGTATCATGCAAATATATTAACATGTCTTGTTATTTTAACAGTATCATTCAAATATAATAACATGTCTCGTTAGTTTAACAGTACCATTCATATATAATAACATCTTGTTACTTTAACAGTATCATTCAAATATATTAACATGCCTTGTTAGTTTAACAGTATAATTCAAATTTGTTAACATGGCTCGTTAGTTTAACAGTATCATTCAAATATATTAACATGCCTTGTTAGTTTAACAGTATCATTCAAATATATTAACATGGCTCGTTAGTTTAACAGTATCATTCAAATATATTAACATGCCTTATTAGTTTTAACAGTATCATTCAAATATAATAACATGTCTTGTTAGTTTAACAGTATCATTAAAATATATTAACATGTCTCGTTAGTTTAAGAGAACCATTCAAATATATTAACATGTCTCGTTAGTTTAACAGTATCATGCAAATATATTAACATGTCTTGTTAGTTTAACAGTATCATTAAAATATAATAACATGTCTTGTTAGTTTAACAGTACCATTCATATATAATAACATCTTGTTACTTTAACAGTATCATTCAAATATATTAACATGCCTTGTTAGTTTAACAGTATCATTCAAATATATTAACATGGCTCGTTAGTTTAACAGTATCATTCAAATATATTAACATGCCTTATCAGTTTTAACAGTATCATTCAAATATAATAACATGTCTTGTTAGTTTAACAGTATCATTAAAATATATTAACATGTCTCGTTAGTTTAAGAGAACCATTCAAATATATTAACATGTCTCGTTAGTTTAACAGTATCATGCAAATATATTAACATGTCTTGTTAGTTCAACAGTATAATTCAAATATAATAACATGTCTCGTTAGTTTAACAGTACCATTCATATATAATAACATCTTGTTACTTTAACAGTATCATTCAAATATATTAACATGCCTTGTTAGTTTAAGAGTATCATTCAAATATATTAACATGTCTCGTTTGTTTAACAGTATAATTCAAATATAATAACATGTCTTGTTAGTTTAACAGTATCATTCAAATATATTAACATGCCTTGTTAGTTTAACAGTATCATTCATATATATTAACATGTCCTGTTAGTTTAACAGTATCGTTCAAATATATTAACATGTCTCGTTAATTTAACAGTATCATTCAAATATATTCTTGGATTTCGTTGTCCATGACGTGTCCGTTACTTAACTAAATATCACTATAATATTGACGACTCGTCAATATTATAGTGATATTTAGTCAAATATATTAACATGTCTTGTTAGTTTAACAGTATCATTCAAATATAATAACATGTCTTGTTAGTTTAACAGTATCATTTAAATATATTTACATGTCTTGTAAGTTTAATAGTATTATTCAAATATATTAACATATCTCGTTAGTTTAACAGTATCATTCAAATATATTAACATCTTGTTACTTTAACAGTATTATTCAAATATATTACCATGCCTTGTTAGTTTAACAGTATCATTCAAATATATTAACATGGCTCGTTAGTTTAACAGTATCATTCAAATATATTAACATGCCTTATCAGTTTTAACAGTATCATTCAAACATAATAACATGTCTTGTTAGTTTAACAGTATCATTAAAATATATTAACATGCCTTGTTAGTTTAACAGTATCATTCATATATATTAACATGTCCTGTTAGTTTAACAGTATCGTTCAAATATATTAACACGTCTCGTTAATTTAACAGTATCATTCAAATATATTAACATGTCTTGTTAGTTTAACAGTATCATTCAAATATAATAACATGTCTTGTTAGTTTAACAGTATCATTCAAATATATTTACATGTCTTGTTAGTTTAATAGTATTATTCAAATATATTAACATATCTCGTTAGTTTAACAGTATCATTTAACATGTCTCGTTAGTTTAACAGTATCATGCAAATATATTAACATGTCTTGTTAGTTTAACAGTATCATTCAAATATATTAACATGTCTCGTTAGTTTAACAGTATCATTCAAATATAATGACTTGTCTCGTTAGTTTAATAGTATCATTCTAATATAATAACATGTCTTGTTAGTTTAACAATATCATTCAAATATATTAACATGTCTCGTTAGTTTAACAGTATCATTCAAATATAGTAACATGTCTCGTTAGTTTTATATATCATTCGAATATAATAACATGTCTTGTTAGTTTAAGTGTATCATTAAACTATACTAACATGTCTCGTTAGTTTAACAGTATAATTCAAATATAATAACATGTCTTGTTAGTTTAACAGTATCATTCAATTATATTAACATGTCTCGTTAGTTTAACAGTATCATGCAAATATATTAACATGTCTTGTTAGTTTAACAGTATCATTCAAGTATATTAACATGTCTCGTTAGTTTAACAGTATCATTCAAATATATTAACTGAAAAGAAAATTCTTGACTGTGCCGGGCTTCGCTCGGGCGCTCGTACTGTGTCAAGGCCGTAGTAATTACGTAGTTCACGAGAGATAAGACGCAGTTTGGAAGCTTCTGGTGTGTGAGCGTGACTATAAATACATCGGGTAGCGGCCTTAGTTCTCAGTTCCATGCGAGATATTGGTTAGTGCGGTTCGAGGGTATTAGTTCGATATATTTCCAGAGCGGTTCGAGTTATTACTGTGTACGTTCAAGTAGTTATTATTGAAGTGTTGCGTTTTATAATCAGACGGTATAATTGTAATACAATTGAGTTTTAATATTTGTGGACATTTTATTACGTGTGTACAATTTTCATTTGATTTGTTGTAGAGACTGTGTTGTTAATTACGAACTATTTTTAGTGTAACAATTAAAGGTGTGATTAGATTAGTGACTTAATTGGCGTCTTGTACTTATTTTGTTTCCACTGTACCTACGACGATCGAATAGACCGTCGTAACAGTGGTGTCAGAACTGGGATAGAACGGTTAACAGTGGAAACAGTGGACGCTTTGTACAAGACGAGTGTGATTCGTAATTAATCGTTAAACAATAGATGACAGTCAGATGATGGAAAATTTACAGGCGCTGCTGTTGCAGACAGAAAAACGACAGGACGAGAAACGCAGACAGGAGGCGGAGGAAGCAGAAAGACGACAAAAAGAAGAAAGAATACAAGAAAGAGAAGAAGCTGAGGAACGTCAGAAAGCACTAATGCTAGAAACAGAAGAAAGACAAAAAGAGGAACGTAAGCAGGAGGCAGAGGAACGTAAACGTGAAGCAGGTGACATCAAAGCATTAATTCATGAACAAAAACAGATGCAAGAACATACTACCGCAGAATTAGGTCTCCTACGTGGTGACGTAGGTGAATTACGAGGTGAGCTCAACAATCAGATTACCAGAATATCTGACGTAGAAGAATCCATGTCAAATAAAATAGCTAAAGTAGAAAAATCTGACTTGACTGTGGAAGAAGCTATGTCAACAAAAATATCTGCAGTAGAAAACTCAGTGGCAAACATAAGAGAACAAATTAAAATTGAAGTTGAACAGTGCATGAAGATTCAACCAAAACAAATTTCTGAACAGGCTGTACCAGTGATCAAGACAGAAAAAGACACAGAAAATAAGTTAACAGAGAAAGTCACTTTGCCTGCAGTAGGGACAGTTCATGTCAAAGCTACAACCTTTGACGGAAGCAGTCACTGGGCAACGTACCTCCACCAATTTGAAGCTGCTGCATGCGCAAATAATTGGACAGAAAAAGACAAGGCTGTTTCACTTGTTCTTGCATTAAAAGGACCCGCGGCAGAACTACTACAGAAAGTGCCACCTGACAGCTAGAACACCTATGCCGAGTTGATAAAAGCTCTGGATTACGGTATTGTGATAAACATTTGCGAGATGTGTACTGCACCCAGTTGAGAGCAAGGCGACAGCATTCCGGGGAAAGTCTTCAAGAGTTTGAAGCAAGTGTCGACAGACTAATTAGACTGGCCTATCCTGAAGCGCCATAAAATTTTCGAACGCGTTTTGCGATGCAGGCATTTACTGCCGGTGTCCGAGATAACGAACTACAGCAAGTGTTACGAATGGCAAGACACCAGAACAGTGCGGACGCCCTGGTACATGCGTTGCAATTTGAGGCCGCCAAATCAGCGTCTGGTTGGACAAATCATAAAATGCGCGCGCTAAAAGATCGCGACGGCACAGACGATGAGGAAGAAAAACAAGGAACAGAGACTCGACGGTCGGCGCCACAGAATAAAATAGGAAAGGATGGAAGACCGAAGTGTTATCGATGTGGGAAACCTGGACATCTACAACGAGATTGCCGGGTTAGAATTCAGCAGCAGGGAAACGATCAATAGTCGGTGCAACGGGGCGTGTGCTGACTAACTGGAGGAACGAAGCCCATAGAGAATACGCAATTTCTACGCTTCAGAAAAACAGCGGGAGCTTGGTAGTTACCGGATTTGTTCAAGAAAGGCCAACCTCGATTACAGTTGACACAGGCGCAACAGTTTCTATTGTGCGCCCCGACGTGGTGAAAAATCTCAAGCCAATCTGGTGCTCTTGCAGCTTGCGAACAGCTACTGGACGGCCTGTAAAAGTGTATGGAAAAGTGGTCATACACCTACGCCTCGGTCGACTTGAGTTTAATCATCAAGTACTTGTTGCAGACATTGTGGATGAAGCAATTCTTGGTGTGGACGTTATGAACGCATACGGATTTATAGTCGACTTCAAAAACAATGTCTTGAGATCGGAGGCGAAGAGGTAATGCTATCAACAATGACGACAGCAGAAAAGACGATGGACGTCATAAACCAAGTGGCCGTAACTGTTCCGCCAAACTCCGAAAAGATCATCGTGGTTAGAACTGCGGTAGATACTAGGGGCAATCTGTGCTCTATATTCGAACCCCAGGTAGTCAGCACACCGGGCATACTAATTGCCAGAAGTTTAGTAAAACCTGACGAAACCGGAAATGTACCTATTAGAGTGGCGAATATTTTGGATCAAGCTATCACTTTACAAAACAATACGCTCCTAGGCAAATTGACTCCTGTGGCCTGGGTAGCCGGAATAACGCAACGAAGACCCAGTTCTTCGGATACTTCTAAATTACCAGAGGAACTGCAAGAATTATTGAGCAGATCTTCTAACGACCTCTCAAATGGTGAGGTAAAAGAACTCGGACAGTTTTTACACGAATTCAAAGATTGTTTTGCAGTTCGGGGACAGTCACTGGGAAGAACCTCTCTTGTGCAACATCGCATCAATACCGGGGACACAACACCGATACGCCAACCTCCTCGAAGGCCTCCATTATCTAAACAAGAGGAGATGTCTCGGTTAGTACAGGACATGTTGACAGAGGGAGTAATCGAACCTTCGTCAAGTGCTTGGTCTTCCCCTGTAGTGCTGGTAGCGAAGAAGGATGGTGGATTGCGTTTCTGCGTAGACTACCGGAGGTTAAATGACGTTACAAAGAAATCCATTACCTCGCGTTGACGATACACTCGACACGTTGTCCGGAGCACAGTGGTTTTCCACATTGGACCTGAAGAGTGGATATTGGCAAGTGGGTCTTCATCAAGAAGACAAGGAAAAGACCGCTTTCTCGACCCCAAGTGGCTTATTCCAATTTAACGTCATGCCATTTGGACTTTGTAATGCACCGGCAACATTTGAGAGATTGATGGACCTGATACTCCGAGGCCTGACGTGGAAAACTTGCCTTGTTTACTTAGACAATCTCATAGTGATCGGGAAGACTTTCGAAGATCATTTGGAAAACCTTAAGGAAGTTCTAACTAGAATTCACGGTGCACAACTGAAGCTGAGCCCGAAGAAGTGTTCTCTATTCCAGAAGGAAGTACAGTATTTGGGCCATCTGGTTTCAGCAGCGGGCGTTAGCATGGATCCTAATAAAGTAGACACCGTAAGAGACTGGCCAGTTCCGAAGAATAAACACGAAGTTCGGAGTTTCCTGGGGTTATGCTCATATTACCGACGTTTTGTGAAAGGCTTCGCTACTATTGCTAAACCACTACATGAGCTAACGGAAAGTAAACGAAACTTCCAATGGCCGAGAGAGTGTGAACAAGCATTTAGAACGTTGAAGATTGCATTATGTTCGCAGCCAATTCTCGCTTTTTCAGCTTCCGAAGGGAAGTACATCGTAGACACAGACGCAAGCAATACTGGTCTAGGAGCAGTTTTGTCTCAAGTGCAGAACGGTGAAGAACGAGTAATAGCGTATTACAGCAAGACGCTTTCTAAACCAGAGAGAAATTATTGTGTTACAAGAAGAGAGTTGTTGGCAATTGTCAGAGCTTTGGAGCACTTCCATAAATACCTCTATGGGAGAGAGTTTTCACTACGTACCGACCATGCTGCACTTGCATGGCTCTTGAGATTTAAAAATCCGGAAGGACAGTTGGCAAGGTGGCTCGAACGTCTGCAAGAGTACAACTTCAAGGTACAACATCGGCGGGGGCGCCTGCACGGTAATGCAGATGGCTTATCACGAAGACCATGCCCGGAAGACTGCCGACATTGCCACAGAAAGGAAGAACAAAACCCAAGCGAACATGTTCAAGCCATCACTGTAGATTTCCTGGCTGATGGCTGGACAACACAAGACTGTCGACAAGAACAGATGACTGATGAAGACATTGGACCGATCTTGACAGCAAAAGAGGAAGGTCGCCGCCCGGATTGGCAAGATATCTGCCATGGTTCCGAAGTGCTGAAGGGCTACTGGGCACAATGGGAATCTCTCACCTTAGAAAACGGATTGCTGAAAAGAGCTTGGGAAAGTGCAGATGGACGAGACGTGGTCATGCAGTTGATAGTTCCCCGAAGTAAAATGCAGTCTGTTTTGAAGGAGATGCATGATGGAACATCTGGAGGCCATCTTGGCGTTAACAAAACCCTTGACAAAATGCGTCTAGTAGCACGTACACCACACGCTTACATCGAGATCCTTCTGGCATATTCCATAAACGCGTAGATTGTTCTGTGCTGTCGTAGCAATATTAACATGTCTCGTTAGTTTAACAGTATCATTCAAATATAATAACATGTCTTGTTAGTTTAATAGTATCATTCAAACATTAACATGTCTTGTTAGCCAGACTGTGTAGTGAAGCCAACATCATATGAGGTTAACGTTTCATACAGACACTCCTTTGAACGTTTCATTTGATTTTCTCCTGAGTTTTATTTGTGCCAATTCCATCGCTACTTTGAATAAATTGTATTTATATAACTTCGTATAAATTGTAGTTTATAATACTTTGTAAATAATATACACTAGGAGTGTCACTGACACAAATGGGCTGAGCATTTGATATTCGTAATAATTTATTTATCAAAATTTTTACAATCAAACGTCTTTGATCCGTTAGATAAATTGATTCGTAATAATTTATTTGTCAATATTCTTACAATCAACAAAATATATATAATTTTATGATACACACTTTTTATTGAATACACTATATTATAGTACAATATAATTAATTGTCAATAGACATATTCCAAAAACTTTGCAAATCATCTCTACGATCAACCGTTGATGGACTTCTATTAATTTTTAGCAGTCTATCAAAATTAAACGCCAGTTTTAGTAATAATCGTTCTAACGTTTACACTCTTGAAAGTGCAACATACGTTAATCCAACCTGAAATTCATTGTCTCCCAAATTAACAATTGCCTTATCTAATGTTATCCCTTGCGATCTATCTATACTAACAGCATATGCTAACATTAAGGGAAATTGTTTGCGAGTACAAGAGATTTCATTGCCACTACTGGTACAATGGGTATTGAACTCTCATACGGAACTGGTTCTGTATATTTTTCGAAAGATACAAGTATACATATCGCCACGTGATTGTTATAATTTTCCCATTCAACTACCGGGCCATAAATAATGTCAGTTACGGTCCCAACTGAACCGTTGGCTAGTCCTTTTGTGACCCAAAGATTTCTTCTAAGGATAACTCGAGCACCTTTACATAAACCTATTTGGGCAAATAATCCCAGATCATTGTCAGATTTTGCTAGAGAGGCTTCTGGGCAATTATGGATTGCAATGATTACAGCCAAGGATTGTTTATTGCTTTCTAGTTTTCTATAAATAAAGCGTTCGATTTCAGCATTTTTCGACATTATACAGACAGTATATTGTCCCCGATACTGTTTACATAAAATCTTGTCAATAAAAGCTGATAATCTTGTTCAGAGATTGTTTCATTTGCGACTCTACTTAAATTCTCTCTGAAATTTTTTTGATCACCTTGCTGTCTCATAATCGCCGTTAAAAAGAAAACTTTTTTGAACTGTTTATATAAAAGATTCGATTGAATGGTTTGAACATTATTACCAATATTGTAAAGACTCCTGTCACAAACCGGTGGAAGTTGGGACCAATCACCGACTAAATACACGCAAAGGCCACAAAAAGGAACAGCTGAAGAACGCTGCTTTGCTTGTTTGAGTCGCATATCCACTTTAAAAAACAAATTCAAACCCAACATACTGGCTTCATCAATAATATCGAACCTCACATCTTTTAATTCTTCTTCAAAAGCAATTTTGGATTTACCTTCTAAATCTTTGAAAGTTCCTCCCCTTCTCTTTGAAGTATTTATTCTTAGAGCTGAATGAATAGTTTGTCCACCAATATTGTTAGCTGCCACACCAGTAGGAGCCATTAAAAGAGTTGCATCGCAGCCAAAGGTGGCAAGGAACTAACAATCTCCGTTATATTTTGACCAGTATTTATAATATTTCCCTTATAAGCATATTGACAGGGAAAGCCTCTCGATTTCACACTATGCACACGCATCACTGGTTGTACTCTTGCTATCAAGAGTTGTTCTACATAAGTGAGATCCTTCAGTTCTATAGGTACGTCTTTAGGATCGATTAACTGCAGTAAACTTATTTGGGTTTCGTTTACACTGCGGACACATATCAAGAAATGTTTGCTGCATCAACACTCAAGAACAATTGACACATTCATAGAATTCTAGAGATCGCAAATTGTCTTCAAATTCATTCTGAAGATTCCTATATCCTGTGTTGTTTTGATCATATAACACATGATTCATGTTATTTTCTGGCAGGGCCTTCAACAGTTTCTGCAGCAACATTTTGTCGCTGTCTCATACGTCTTTGATTTGTAGTTAAACGACCAATATTTTGACCTCTTCTCCGTCTAGGCATACTATAAATAATACGTATATATAAATTGATGAATAAGAATGTATAGAATATGCGTATAACAGAAAAAATTACTTAAATAAAAAGTACAAAATTGAATAAGTAGTATAAGAATAATAATTTTTATAGAATTTGGAAAATTGAATAAAGAAGTATAAAAATAATGATTTAAATAGAATTTGGATTAAAATTTACCTGAACTGTGATTCATTGCAATAGGTAATGGAAAGTTGCAGTTGCATCATCGACTACATAGATTTTCGTCTAAAAATTGACACTTGTTCAACACTTAAGTCCAATCTGTACATCTGGCTACACCATAGAACAATGCTCTACTACTGTTTGAACTAAACACGTGTGATACATGAAAGTGTATACAGCAAAATATTATCTTATCGAGCGACAGCAATCGCGGGTGGCGGGAGCCGCACACGCACACGCACACGCACACGCAACGGCATTTGTGATACAGCAAAATCTTATTTTATCGGGCGACAGTCAGCGCGGGCGGCGGAAGCCGCACACGCACACGCACCGGCACACGAGCGCCGAAATCGGCCGGTGACCGGTGAGTCGCCTAGCGCCCCGTAGGTGCGAGTGAGACAGAGCGCCGTAGCTTGGCCACGGTATCTCTGTCTCTCTTCCTCTCACACGTTTAAGCTAATATTTTTAAAAAAATCGTAATATCTTTGAACTAAATCATTTAGAGAAATAAAAATTAAATATGTGCACTCTATAATACAGTCTGGATATGTATGCAAAATTTTATAACATTCGGTTGAGTAGTTTCGGAGGAGTTCGCGGGCTAAGTTGTGCACCGAGTCATGGATAGAAGGCTATACCTGATTTCGCTACGCTCACCAGGATCCGCCCAATTATCTATATGGTAAGCAGTAAGAAAAAAAATGGAATTTCGACAAACCGATGAAGCATTTATTTAAGGATAAAGTCAACGAGAAAGCTACTGACATATTAACAATACTCTCCGTAAATGAACAATGCACTGAAATTATTGAAGCTATAGAGAAGCCTGCTGAAGAGGTTAGAAGAGAAAGAGAATGAACGCAAATATGAACGGTTTGATCAAGAGCGTTGGGCAGAAATTAAAGAAAGGAGTAATAATAAGCCCAGAATACTGAAGAGGGTTATTGGACATAGTAAGGAGTGCTACAGAGAAGTTATAGGACGGAAATACATTTTTTACTTTTTGTACCTTTAATTCGTAAATCAAAAATGAGAAATATTAGTGAATTTCATATATAAGGAATACCAACTAGCACGGATACTGAGAATTCAAATTTTCTGTTGTAACGATACACAAGCGTATTTATTTCTTCAGTATGTGGCATCGTTATTTAACAGTTTAGACTGTTATGAGTTTCATAACAATATACAATATATTATTGTATTTCATTATTACGATTAACACAAGTTACTTAAGTGAGATAATTTTTCTAGTTAGATACAAAACACACAATAAATACCGCAAATGCTATTTAAGTAATTTAAAATTAAATACATTCTTTTGTGTAGTAGAGTCGTTTATACTAAACACCAGTCTTTATTTATATTTTATTGATTTTCCCTTGACCTGAATGTACTGTGACGCCAACGCTGCAAACGGATGCGATACCAGAACGTTGGCCTAATGTAGGGTACATCACACTATAATATAATAAATTATAATATCCGGAGTGTGCTTATAGAGAGACTGACAAGATATCCACATGGTAAGCAGTGAGAAGGTAAGCAGTACAATGAGCTAACTTATATTCGTTTATAAAGGTAACTTTCTCTATTCATGAGATCGAGTAGTGTGAATAGTGTACAAATTTTGTATGTAAATTTATGGGCTCAAAAAGACAACAGTCGTCAAGAAAGTTAAAATTACGTGTATAAATGAATCTTTACACGTTTATTTACGGTGTACAAGCACATCGACATTTTTATTTATGGTGCATATTGTTTCCCAAGAAAAATGCAGTTTATAAAGTTAATTAACGCATGTATACCTCTTGTTTGAATTCACACGCGTGCACGCGCGCGTACACACCACAAAATATATTTTCTATTTTAGAATGAGTGGCATATTTTTATGTTGCTAACTACTATTTTCTATAGCCGACAATCAGTGATAATCTAATAAGTAGGTTTATGTATTATTATTGGATTATTAATATGTCTATACGTAGTATACTACTCATAGGGACTCGGTCACCCATAGGCTAACAAATAATAACCACAAAGGCAGGCAACTACATATAAGTTTATAAAGGCCCAGAAACCAATTCCTGTGGTTATATTTCTCCAGTTTCTCAGAACACGCCCCGCTGCTCTGACTATATTGCTAGTTTACTTTGCTGTTTGGTTTCACAGAGTACCGGCAATTACTCTGTGTTTGCACATTTCCAACTGTCCGCAATTATATTGCTTTGGCCTGTTATTATTAACGAAGTCGCGAATCATTGCGGTGACCTCTTTATTTTATTTATTTCTTCTTCATTAACTCTACATTACCTTATACTGACGTCGAGTGTTATTCGTTGCTGATGATATTTTTCCGACGACAGCTTCAAATCAATTGCGTTATTACATCTATGTTGTAACGAAACAAAAAGTTGTAAAAAGAATTATAAATATAATAATGAAACCCTATCCAGATAGGGAACACGAAATCATAATCAATAGCTAATTAAAAGAAAATATCAAGTTTTGAAAAATCAGTAAGGAACCAAATATGACTAAACAACATCAACCTTTGACTTATTTAATATCATCAAGACCCAGCCAGTATTTACCCAGTAGAATAGGGCAGTAAACAAACTAAATTTAAATAAAGAAACCTAATAGGCCTAAATAACTTACCATGAATAAACAAACCCGATAAAGAGTACAAATTAAAAAATAAAATTGTATCAACTAAAATAAATTGTGTTATTTGTATTAACTTTATTATAAAAATGTTGTTAAACAAAATTGTGTACATAAAAAGAGAGAATAAGGGGCACAACCCCTTACAGTGATAAAGGTGGTAATAAACACTGAAAAGTGACATAATAATAGTGACACAAACTACAGTTAAACAGTGTACAATTTATTTTTTATAAAAAGTGTTCTGTTGTTATTAACAGAAAGTAAAAATGATTTATTAATACCAAGTATTATTATTAAGAGTTTTGTGATATATTATAAGAGTTCATGTTATTAGTTAGTTAATTTAAATATATGTATCTCATGGAGTCAAGGTATAACTTACCATCAACCATTATAAATTGTTTATCATATATCAGAAAAATTCACTAAGTACTAAGGTTTTACAGGTATAAACCAAGGCATGTTTAGTACCAAATTGTTTGTAATTGTATAATTAATAATCATATAAACATTGTATGTATCATTAGGATATAATAATAAAATTATATGTTAAAAGTAATTTGTAAAATTTAAAGTAGTTAAGGGGTATTGGTCATATAACACTTAAACTGTACGTAAGGAGCCAATCAGAATTTAAGAAGTTTTGGTCAGTTCGGTGACTAAAAAAAAGAAGAAATGACACTTTATTGTTAATTGTGATTGAGAACAGTTTAAGAGTGCTCGCTGAGATATTATTAAAAAAGAAAATCTAAACTCAGAAACCGTTTTGTGGAAGAAAATTTTATGACCAGCACTGAAGATAAAAAATGTCTTAACTTCAATCATCTCACTAACCAGGAACAAACACCATAAAGAAAATATCAAGCAAAAACAAGGAGACGTACAGCGAATATCGCCTAGAAGTGTAATGTATAATTCGACTTTATAACTGACAATATTATTAATCCAAAACGAACAACCACTAGACAACACTATAATTCACACTACCACTAATCACTAGTGAACATTTTAATAAGTGAAAAACAATATATATAAGAATCAGTGGGTACAAGGAACACATTATTTATTTAAACACATTAGTAAAACTTCAGTTATTATCTGGAACGGACGAAGGCAGCCATGATGATGACGTCACACTAACCGGCATGCTTTGTACGAGGCGTACTCAATATCATCAGACATTGTACGTTTTTTCTTAATAATTTTTGTAACTCTCTTTTTAGATTATAAGTACTAGAAAGATTTGTAATGTACTGTGTATTGTTGTTTATTATGTAATGGAACTTTTCGTAGCAGCCACAAGAATTCCAACGAAATATGTTTAACCTATTTTTATTATTCACTCCTGAGATAACTATCGATTGTTACTAACGTGTGTATCGAATGAAAATTTCCATCAATTTGAATTACAATTGCAAAGATTAAACGATATTGTTAATAAATCATATCCATGCGTTATTATTTCATGAAAATAAGATATAATCAACATTTATTTTATAATTACAAAGACCAAGAAGACGTCGAGGAATCGTTGGAATCACATAAACTACAAAACCAAGATTAACCTTAACGAATAGGGTTAAGCCTAATATCGAAGGTGAACGTTGAGAATTGTTTGGGACGACTCAACCGCTACATTCGAATTAATTTTGAAGTTTTAACTGCTGAATTGAAATAATAATAATTCTGATTATTAAAACAAGGCAGAATAATTCATTTCATAAAACTTATATATGAAATCACGTTACAAAACACGCAACATAAATAAATCACGAACAACTGATACAATATTTACTCAATCGTTTTTCATCATTGAACAAACCAATCTTTATTACAACTTAACATTTAAAAAATTAACACGGGATACACGTTTAGTTATAATGTCAAGAAGAATAGGAAAGGCCAGTGTTCCTGAAGCTATATTACAGCCTAGTTTAAAATAAAGTCATTTGGACTCTGGAATATGCAATCCACTACTACAAATAAAAGATATCTGAAATGTTGAAGCCTTGCATGAAAAATATTACATCTTCTGTTTGGACAGTGATCTGTCATTAGCCCATTCTTTAAGAAATGTTTTCAAAACTTAAACAAACTTGTGTCTGGAATGTTTAATGACCAATCGAATTTAAAACAAAAAAATCCACTTCGTAAAACTTTCCGTGTAAAGGGTAAATTATTTGTCGTTGGAAGACAAATACAAATAAGCACTGGCCAGATAAGATGTCTAAACATTTATTTAAAGCTTCGTAAAGCTTTGTTTTTTTATTTCAAAAACTCGTTATTTTATTTTTGTTTTCCATCGTTCGGAACATTGCACATTGTATACACAGCCGTGAATCGTACTGAATTAGGTGCTGTTGTGTCCTAAGTCAGTACAAGAAAAAACTGTCAGTAGAATACTAGGTTGAAAATGCTTTAGAAACATATTGTCTGACAATAAGAAAGTTGGTGGTTATTTACAAAGTCTGGTGGCTATTACCAGAAGTACGGCAAAAGTGAGTACGACTGTTACTGAGTTATACCCTAGATTTTTGACGCAAAATCTAATAGACAAATTCCACCCTCGCCTCTTTCTTAAAATGTTTGTGACTTTGACTTTCGTTCTGTGTATGATATCTTTCACCCTTTCGTACAGATGACAGAATCAGGGATGAAACAATGGACTGCCATACTTCGGCGTGTTTTCAGTCTAGTCCTATTTTGCTATACATTAACGTATGTCTTGCTTGTCTAGAGTTTCGTTACCTGTAAATATTTATCCAATTATCAATCTAAAACTTGTCGTGCTCATGCTTTCTGCGTTCAGTTCTTTATTTTTTATTCCACTTGGTAATTACAAATTGCTTTGAAAACTTGTGGCAATTATTTTGAGTCTTTGAGATGCACTTTTCATTGTATCTATTGACGTATATCTTTCTCTCTTTATTATAATTTTTCAAGTTAATGGAATTTCTTTGTTTAGTTGGTTGTAAGCTAATACAGGTAACATGAACTACTCACAAAGAGACGTAGAAACATTGTGATGAAAAAATTGTACCTTTTTTTAATGACTCAAGCGTAACTATAATTTTAAAAGATAAATGCCTTGTCATATTTTCAGGTATGTTACTGTCAACAACAAATAAAAGTTTTATTTTGTTCGTTAACGTTTTGTAATATTGTAACAACATTTTAAAGTGAATTAAATGTTTAAAAATGAATTATAATATATCGTAGTATGCATTCAGAGCCTTATAAGCAAGCACTACAAATTTAATATATTCTACAAAGTTTGAAGAAATTGTTCTTAGTTGGCGCTGTTAATCACGTAAATATATACTTCCAAGAATATTTTTACATAAACTAATTTTGAACTACAAATGACGAAATCCCTTACACATTATAAATTTCACTACAATAATGATTTTTTAAGTAATTGGCACTGTATTCATTTAGTAAACGTTACAATACCACAGTAAAGAAGTGTGTACTTCGATTTTTATTTATTAATGAAAAGACAAAAGGAATGCGCATTTCATATAATATAATCAAGATCAAGCAGAAAAATTAATTATTGTATATAGTTCTATAACAAATGAAAATGCGTACCTATTTTGTTTCTTAAATTGAATTCTGACTGTTTGTAAAAATTTTATATTTTATGTTACATTTTTAAATAACACAATGAATATTTTTGTAGTAGGCCTAATAACGCAATACTGTAGTGTGTAAACGTAGTTTCCAAAATAAAGAATCTTAATGTTTTAAATGTGTAATTCTGTGCCGTTAATACTTTGTAGCTGGTCAACACTGAAAACTTCTTAACAATATAATATCATTAAATTACAATAACCAATATATCCATAAACAATAATTATACACTCAGCGCAATAAACAGGAAGCACTGTCAGTAGCAAATCTGTATGGAAACAAGATGCTGTAAATACACTGCCAATCAAAACAGCGTAACTAAGGAAGCGTTAATAGCATCGGGAGCGTTTATCAGAGCTTAATGAAGGTGACCACACTGACTGCAAACAGAGAATAGATATCATACCATCATAAACAGTAGTTGAAGCGTGCTGCTAGGAGGAGAATACGGAGGCGACTACACTGAATGCAAACAGAGAATAGATATCATAACATCATAAACAGTGGTGGAAGCGTGCTGCTAGGAGGAGAATACGGAGGCGACTACACTGAATGCAAACAGAGAATTGATATCATAACATCATAAACAGTGGTGGAAGCGTGCTGCTAGGAGGAAAGTACGGAGGCGACTACACTGAATGCAAACAGAGAATAGATATCATACCATCATAAACAGTAGTTGAAGCGTGCTGCTAGGATGAGAATACGGAGGCGACTACACTGAATGCAAACAGAGAATAGATATCATAACATCATAAACAGTGGTGGAAGCGTGCTGCTAGGAGGAGAATACGGAGGCGACTACACTGAATGCAAACAGAGAATTGATATCATAACATCATAAACAGTGGGCAAAGCGTGCTGCTAGGAGGAGAGTACGGAGACGACTACATGCAGCTGCCTACTAACATTAAACCGAAAATACTGTTATCGAAACGCTTTGTAACGGCAGAAGCAGCAACAGGCGTGTGGAAGGGAGAGTGAATACTGTCGACATTAGCATATGGCTACAGTTGGCGGCAATAAATGACAGAAGCATTTTGTTTATTACAGGTATTGTCAGCACTTTATGGGTATTCGAAAATGAATTGTGGCACCTCTGTGACAAGAAAGTAGCTGTAAATTTGATCAAATTACTTTGTTCAGGATAAATATATCAAGATAAAAAGAAGTCTTTCGGGCAGCAAAGATCAATTTGTGTTACTGTTGCTTGTGAAATATGTGTATAATGTTACTTGTTAGTATTAATCGTCTAACAGAATTGTTGTTTAAACTGTCATACCGGTAGTGAATCTTATTCAAAGCCCTACGATATTACCCACTAGCAGATATTATGGGTTTTCGTCTTGCGTCGATTGCATAATCCCATAGCGACATAACAGTGTGTGTGTGTGTGTGTGTGTGTGTGTGTGCGTGTGTGTGTGTGTGTTAACGTTATTGTATGCACGATATTATATAACGTTATCATATGCACGATAAGTAGGTACACAAAATTTTCTTTATGGATTCTTCTATGAAAACAGTCACGGTCTTAAACGAACAAGAAAATAGGCCCCAAAAATTCTTTTTCAATTTACTATATTTTTAATGTCACGTAAATTACTACGTTCAAACATGATCTTTGTTATTTTGTAAATCATTCTCTCTTGACAAAAATCTAGCAATCAGTGTTCTTTACATTTTTGGTTATTTAATATTATTACAGATTCATCAATCGCATTAATTCAACATTGAGGAAATAATCCTCTTGAATAAATTATTCTTTACGCAAACGATGAAATAAGAACCTGCAAAACACATGTTGATACTGCAAACCACTTCACTTTGCAAACAGCGATGACAAGATCGGTGATTGCGAATACAATCGTACAAAGCATAATTCGGGAACAAATTGGTAGACAGAAATGTATGGAATGAGGGCTGAATATCTTTTACCCATCTTAAATGATGTAAACTGAGTTCCTTAAAACTAAGGTACAGTTCAGACTGTTTGTGCTGGTCTTAAATTAAGAGATCGCAAGACGACCTAATGTGTGATATACTTTAATGAACCAATTTTTAGAAGGTAGAAGCAATAGCAACGGCTTAAACTTATTTTATTTTACTGCACAGAATATTATTAAAATATTTTATAAGTTTAGGGGAAAAGATCAGAAAAATAAAGCATATGATTAAACAAGCGGCTGAAGCGTAGTGCTGGCCACACTGCCTGAACAGTAATGTGGTAATTTTCGCATTCATAGGTTGGCTAATCTGTACGCTTTCAAATCGTGCTTATCATGTTTTTACAACGATACAGTTCTACGAGCCTTGGCTGGCAGCGGAAGTCATTACGTTTGCTGCCTGTTCTGTCTTTTTCTCTTTCTTGTTGTCGCGACAATTATTTAGGCCTTAGGCCTCAACGTTTTTTCAATGTAAGCTGAGTGGCACACATTTGCGCCTCATCTAAAGTGCAGCTTCATTTACGAATCGGTTTCTTCAAAATTAAAATCTTTCAGACTTAGCCAATCTCAACACTATGATTTAAGTGTAAAACAGAAACCTAATAAATGTATTAATACAGTCCACTATCGTTATCATTCTGCATCCTGGCAATAGCACCCCAAACATCATTCTTCCTGATAGACAATTCTTAGTACACACGTGCCGACATCAACACATTTTGGTCCACTCGGATCGGAATTCAACACTGCCTTTCTTGCCTTTCTTAGAAATTGAACTGATTTCTAAAGACATAAACGCTGCTCAAGAAGACCGAGTTTTAGGTCGAAGAGCTGTTATATTCAACAGAAGCCAATATCTTACAATTGATAGAAACCTTTAACGTTCGGACCGTATCTCCCGTATTAACAAACAATATGCAACTAAAACCGATAAGTTTGCCCTGCTTCACAGGCAATATCTTAGAATGGCAGCATTTCTACTCAATATTTCTGGACTTGGTGCATGCCAGATCTGATCTAACGTCAGTGCAGAAATTACACTATTTGTATTCGTCTCTGAAAAATGAGCCGCTAGATTTAATTAAGGCATTACCTATTTGTAACGAAAACTATTCGATAGCGTTGAGTTTGCTGTCCGCTAGATATGACAACAAATTCATACTAGCTAAGTATTATATTCAAAATTTGCTTGAAGTAAAGTCAACAATTAAGGACTCTGTCCAAAGTTTGGCAGAATTCATAAATACGATAACGTCTTCCGTTAATTCACTGGCGGCCATGCAACTGTCAGTGGATTCATTCGAGCTTATCACTGTACAATTATTGTCAGCAAAACTGGACCATACCACGTTTAAATTATGAAAGGAGTCTATAGACCCCGATAATCTTCCTAACTTTCAAGGTTTTACTCAGTTTTTAAACGCACGTAGACAGTAGTTAGAAAATACACTGCCTATCGATGCCGGACAGCAGCTCAACAAACTAAGTTTAAGATTCAATAATAAATCTGACAAACATAAATCACGAAACGTTGCTGGCAGCACTGCATTTAAAAGTTATCACTCAGCGTCAAATAATTATTCATGCTTATGCTGTAAATCTAATCATCCAATTTACATGTGTGATAAATTTCGTGCACTAAGCACATCAGAACGAGGACAATTTATATTAAATCATAAATGATGTACCAATTGTTTAAGACCAAATCATTTCTCATCTAATTGTAAGATTAAACAATCATGTAAGATCTGCTCAAAACGACACCATACGCTGTTGCACATAAACAATGTGTCAAAACCAGTTTCTGCCAGCAGCAGTAACTATTGTTCACTTAAATTACAATCTACAAATAATTTTCTTTTATCAACAGCAATTGTGTTTGTCATCGACCGGACTGGCAATAGACAACTCGCGAGAGTTCTATTGGATGCGGGTTCACAAATAAATTTTTGTACGGAATCATTTGCTAAGAAATGACGGCTTAACTTGACTAAATCTAACATACCGATTACAGGTATAAATAATACCGCGTGTTGTGCCACTAATCTAGCGTCTATACGCATTATTTCCCGCTATCAAAAATTTAGCTTCGAGGCAAAATGTTCGGTCTTATCTGCATTAACCCATAAACTGCCAGCACAATCTTTTGACATAAATCGATTTAACATTCCAGATAACGTTTTCCTCGCGGATCCACATTTCAACATATAAGCTGACATCGACATACTTTTAGGAGCGCAATTTTACCTAGATTTAATTTTAGCTAACAAATACCTACGCGGTTCTCATTTTCCTATTATACAGGAAACAAAGTTAGGCTACATTCTAGCAGGCAATCTGCCCAAACACTGCCGTTATAAGGGTCCTGCTGTTTCGTTCCTGGCTAGGAACAACGACAGTCAAATTCTGGAGTCTCTCGAGAAATTTTGGGAGACCGAAACTATCCCTGATAATACACCTGTTAATAACGAGTCAGCTTGTGAGGAGCATTTCGTTAAGTCTACTCATCGCAATCAAGAGGGTAGGTTCGTTGTTTCGCTACCGTTTAAGTCTGACAATCCCCAGTTGGGTGAGTCCTATGCTAACGCTGAAGCAAGATTCTTGAGTTTAGAACGCCGGTTCATGCGTGATTCTAAGCTTGCGCGTGAATACGCAAACTTTATTCAGGAGTATAAGGATCTTGGCCACATGACGCTTGTCGACGATTGCTCTATCAATTCCGGGGTTTCAAATACCTACTATCTGTCACACCATGCCGTCTTTAAACATTCTAGTTCTACGACAAAACTTCGCGTCGTTTTTGACGGCTCGTCCAAAACTACCAATGGCCTTTCTCTCAATAACATTTTGTTGGTAGGCCCTAACGTCCAACAAGACTTTTTTCTATTCTTTTGCGATTTCGTATGCATAACTATTGCCGACATCGAGATTATGTATCGACAAATTCTAGTAGCTAAGAAGGATTGTCATTATCAACGTATTCTGTGGCGTGACTCTCCACTCGAACAGTTTAAACACTTTGTATTGCGAACTGTAACATACGGCACTGCTAGTGCTTCGTTTTTGGCTACTCGCTGTCTTAATCAGATTGGTAAGGATCATGAAGCTTCTTTTCCTGACGCAGCGTTAGCTATAACCAATGATTTCTATGTCGACGATTTGCTAACCGGTGTAGACACCATTTCTGACCTGACCAAGTTGAAATCTGACTTAGGTACGTTGTTGAGTCAATACGGTCTCACGCTGCATAAATGGGCATCAAATGAACCCAATGTGGTCGCAGATCATGACAATTTATCACTCCCTTTAAACAAACAGGGTAATGTGCGTACCTTGGGCATTCTCTGGAATAACACTACCGATTCATTTTTGTTTGACATCAAATCATTCCCCGTTGAATCAAGCATCTCCAAGAGGAAAATCCTATCGATTATCGCAGGCATATACGATCCACTCGGACTCGTCGGTCCCATTGTTTTCCTGTACAAACAGTTTATGCAGCAACTCTGGCTGTGCAATCTTGGTTGGGATGAGCCAATCTCCGGGCAATTACGCTTGCATTGGCATTCATTATGTGATAAATTATGTCTGATCAGTAAAATTATTGTCCCACGTTCTATTCGCTGCAAGTCTAAAGCAAAGATAGTTGAATTACATGGGTTTTCGGGTGCTTCTGAAAGGGGATATGGGTGTTGTGTTTACATTAGAGTCATTTCTCAAGATTCATCGGCCTCTTGTCACCTTCTGTGTTCTAAATCTCGCGTGGCCCCCCTACGACAGGTGTCATTACCTCGCATTGAACTCTGCGCTTGCTTGTTGTTATCGCGACTCGTATTCAAGGTCGTCCCTGCTCTTCATTCCTTTATTAATAGTGTTCATCTGTATTCTGACTCTATGGTGTCCCTTTACTGGATTCATGCCCAGTCTTCGAGGTGGAAAACCTACGTCGCTAATCGTGTTGCTGAGATTCAGCGTCTTACGGAAGCCTGCACATGGCATCACATCAATTCTCGACATAATCCTGCTGATATTATTTCTAGGGGATGTCACCCCGACATTTTGCGCGATTGTTCGCTTTGGTGGCACGGTCCCGCCTGTTTGTCTCAATCTTCCGAGTCCAATCTTTTTCCACCCTTTTTACCTTCTAATCTGTCGTCTTCTGAATTCACTGCGGAGGAAAAACAAACCCCCAAACTTTCTGTAATGTCTACCCTGGCTATTGATCTTTCAAAGGACTTTTCTTCGTTGCACCGTCTGACTCGCGTATACGCTTACTGCTTTCGATTCATCAAAAATATTAGACTCTCCAGTGCTGAGAAAATATCGGGCGCTCTTACCCCCGTTGAAATTCATTCCACTCTTAATTTTTTCACAAAACAATCTCAGTCGATCCACTTCGCTGCCGAAATTAATTGTCTTCGTAATGGGTCTTCTGTCTCTATTAGGAGTAAGTTGTCTTCTCTGGACCCGTTTCTTGATGAGTCTGGCGTAATACGCGTCGGCGGGCGCTTACAGCAGTCGCAACTACCTCATGGCAATAAGCATCCTATTGTCTTGCATCCATCGGCTCATATTACTCGCCTTATTATTGAACGCGAACACATTCGCCTACTCCACGCTGGTGCTCAACTCGTGCATCACTCACTTCGTCAACGTTGGTGGATTATTAACGCCAAGATAGTCATTCGCTCCATCATTCGTAGAAGCGTCAAGTGTCTCAGGTTTAGTGCCAAACAGCAGGTTCAGAGGCTTGGTATTTTAACATCTCCTAGAGTCACTCCATCGCGGCCGTTTCTATTCTGCGCAGTTGATTATGGTGGTCCCTTCATGATTCGTCATGGCGGGCAGAAATCTAGGACTCTGTTAAAATCGTACGTGTCTTTGTTCATCTGCTTAGCAACCAGGGCCATTCATTTGGAATTTGTTTCCGACCTTACAGCCAACACGTTTATAACTGCCTTACGTCGTTTTATGTCCCGTAGGGGCATACCCAGCCAGTTATATTCTGATAATGGCACGAACTTTAGGAAGCCCCGCAATGTTTTACATGACCTTTACAATCTTTGGCATAATAAGGATGCTACCTCATCAATCAAATCCTATACGACCTCTCAGGGTATTTCATGGTCATTTATTCCGCCCTCATCACCTCATTTTGGTGGTCTGTGGGAGAGCGGTATAAAGAGTTTAAAGTATCATTTGCGCCGCGTGGTAGGCAAGTCTATACTCACCTTCGAGGAGTTTACGACAGTTTTGTCTCAGATAGAGGCATGTCTAAACTCACGTCCATTATTTGCCATTTCATCGGATGTAAATGATCCGGTGCCACTTACACCTGGCCATTTTTTGATTTGCGCACCATTAACGGCGATACCTGATCCAGACTTTTCTCACGTTCCCATCTCTCGTCTTGGACGTTGGCAACTTCTGCAGAAGTTTGTCCAAGTCATTTGGAAGGCTTGGTCTCGCGACTACTTACATCAATTACAACAACGTCACAAATGGAAATTCCCCAAGCATAACGTTTCCATTGGTGACCTGGTTTTACTGATTGAGGATAACTTACCTCCATTAGCGTGGAAATTTGGTGTAATTACCGCCACATTTCCCGGCCCAGACAACTTAATTAGAGCAGTAGACATTCGCACGCCTACTGGTATTTTACGGAGACCAGTTCATAAGCTATGTTTGTTGCCAGCGCGGGACGAGGCTTAGACACAAGGTTACTATAATTATTTAGCACAATGCTATTTCACTTGGCCACTGGCTTTCATTACCTTATTGTCTGACAATTTGGTCAACTTAATTGTGATATGTATCATCACAACATTTTCATGTTAACTTGCATCATTGCGTGTTTTTATACTAAATTTGCATGTGACATGTAATTTTACAACCATGCACTGTGCTATTATATCTATACTTATCATATTTTCATGGTGGTATACTTTGCTATTTTTGTATTTATATGTTAATAATTTGTGAGGCATATTATGTCCTACACATTTACATTTTGATATTGGTGTTGGGTTATGTGTCATGTCATTGGTGGTATTGTTTTTATATAAAAATTTTGTTACATAATATTCGCATGGTCTGCAGTTATGCAAACCATGTATGCATTTTCTTGCACATTTGTCAATATGTGTGATATTTATTACTCTATGAATGTATTTCTCGCAATTGTTCAACACATGTATTACGTTTGTATAACCACATTGTTGTACTTGTCACTTATGCTATTGTGCTCTTGTATTCATATATTTGTAATTATCTAAACCGATTTCTATTGTATTTATTATGTATAACTTGTCTTTATGTAAAACACATTGTTTTTTTTCGCATCTACTGTCTATAACCACACGCCACGCCTATATATTTATTTTTATATTGTATTTTATATTGCATTTTGTACTTGGTATTTTGTGATCACGCATTGCACAATTGTTATTCATGTCATTACACTTTGTGCTTGCAATCATTCAACTATGTATAGCTTGTTTTCACATAATAATTTATTGTAAATTCCTGAAACTTCAGGTATAGCATGCCTCGTTCAAACTATATGGCGTCGTGCTAAATGTATGTCTTTACATGTATAATCTTATAATACTTTGTCTGTTCACTTTACATTCAATACTATTGTATAGGTCTACTGGCCATAACTGGTTCAAACTAACCACTATGACTTGCATAAATGTTACAATTGATCGGGCCCATCATGTGATGAGTCACCGATTATTCATCATTGAACATTGTCAAATTATGTATTTTCATGTCTTATGTCGTATAATATTGTATACATACAATATATATTGGCAATACATTGCTAACTTTTGCATTTATACTCATGCACAAATCAAGTTGCACGCCGACCTTGGCCTGCTCAACTCTTATCATCACTCAAGCTTATCGCTAAGCAGTTAATGTCATAACTGTTATCTAAGATTTCAAACTCAAGGTTCAATACAACTTACTGAGATAGACCTTTATTATTAAGAACTCTGTATTTTTCTACAATAAGTTATTAAAATGTATTAAAAATCTTTTGATTTTTTGCGGGAAGTTATGGACAGTAATGTAGTAATTTTCGCATTCATAAGTTGGCTAATCTGTACGCTTTCAAATCGTGCTTATCATGTTTTTACAACGATACAGTTCTACGAGCCTTGGCTGGCAGCGGACGTCATTACGTTTGCTGCCTGTTCTGTCTTTTTCTCTTTCTTGTTGTCGCGACAATTATTTAGGCCTTAGGCCTCAACGTTTTTTCAATGTAAGCTGAGTGGCACACATTTGCGCCTCATCTAAAATGTAGCTTCATTTACGAATCGGTTCCTTTAAAATTAAAATCTTTCAGACTTAGCCAATCTCAACACTATGATTTAAGTGTAAAACAGGAACCTAATAAATGTATTAATACAGTCCACTATCGTTATCATTCTGCATCCTGGCAATAGCACCCCAAACATCATTCTTCCTGATAGACAATTCTTAGTACACACGTGCCGACATCAACACATTTTGGTCCACTCGGATCGGAATTCAACACTGCCTTTCTTGCATGCCGTAAGACTCGCATATGGCAGCCTACCCTGCGTGACTCCTAAGCTGCTTCGGTGGGGCACATGGGAGTAATTATTATTATTATTATTATTATTATTATTATTATTATTATTATTATTATTATTATTAAACAATGATTAATAATGATTTCAAATTTGTTTAAATTCTGTGCGAGTAGTGATTGGCGATTATAGTTCTGCTATGGTGAGATAATGTGTGCAGAATTCTGTGTATACGTATGTTAATCCTTCGTAAGCCTACGTTTATTTTCGAAATGTCGTACCGGTTATTCTCATTCCGCATTAGGCTGTTTGTGTCGATACCTCGCTGTTGTCTAAATTACCTGTGTTTGCAATAAGAGAGGAGAAGAGCAACACAATATGTACCTGTCAGGAGATACATAACGTCACCACACCCATTTGTTGAAGCTGTGCGCAAACGAATGAGCGCTGTGGGTAGACAGTGAAAACCATTTGTAATGCTAATTAATCTGTGCGAATCGGTAGAACTTTTACTCTTTGAAGTTGGCTAACCTGCTTAAGTAGCCACGTGCTCCAGAAGCATATATCAACCAAGAGATCGGAGGCTGACCAAACACTATACCACATCGGGGTTCACATCCGTAGCGGGTATTTTACTGTTCACTTAACTCATATATGGTGTTAATGACAACTGACAGCACGAAAGTGAAGAACTGATATGTATCTATGCGCTACTATTGATCAAATGAAAATTTAATCGATTGTTCAGGTGGAATACAGTTGCAGATTACCTGCCATTACAGTGTTCTAGCATTCACAACAACGAAACAATAAACCTACAGTCAACTTTGGTTTTTACCCCCAGAGATAAATATGGTATTGCGCTTATTTACGATGATCCTACCAAAATTATATAAAGCAACATATATTTATCTTTCGTGTGTAGCATTGTGTAACCTCGGTTACAGAGCTGAGTTAATAAAATCCAGTTTTGTCAGTTTAGATAATGAAAGTTTAAGGTTTTATCAATTTCAGCGCACTTCGCTTTTCATTACAATATAGAATGGTTTATTGGGAGGCTAATGGATGCAAGTATCTGTTTCGAATAATGACTGAAAAAGGCGATCATTGGTCTCCTTTGTATGAAATTTTGAAGGCTCGAAATACTACGCCTCGCGTCACTAGCATCAGGGTCGATTTAGCCAATTGAGGATGTTTCTTACTTGTAAACCTACTGTACAAGTATCTTTTTTATTTTTACTTTTATTTTTGTAAAACGCCGCCTCTCTATCAATATCAACTGCCAATTTCATTCGTCAAAGTAGTCAATTAATCGACTGTAGTTTAGCAATAGATTGTTCATCATGGTTCAGTTACCATTTAAATTTTTCGAGTGTCGTATTATGGCTGAAAGTAAAGACTTATCCATTGAATTTAAAACCGCAAGTGACCGAGTTTAGAGGATGGTGAAAAGTAAATAGATATGTTTCGGAAGCTGGGGTTTACTGGTTTTACAATTGTAGCATCTGGAGTTCCAACGATAAACTGAATCTCTGTACGGACTGTGAAGACTACAAAGGCCTAGGAAACTAGTTACACTATTCAACGAGCAGCGTAGTTCCAATTACAAAGACCAGTGGACACATTTTTCTAGCAAATACACGATGCGCGCACGTCAACTCCGCTCGGCTTGAAAAACATATTATAATTACACAGGACATAATTAAGTATGGAGCCGCTCGCCTCGTGTTAATGGCCCCAAACAAGATATGACAACTCCGCTCGCCCATTTTCCCATCCCGCAATATGCTCCATACCAAGTAGACAATAAATGTGGCCATACCGAGCAGAGCTGTCTTGTGGTTGTCATTTAGGGCGTCTGTCGAAAGTTAGCATAAAACTGAATTAATAGTTTCATATAATTTCAAGTATTAAAGCCCAAGTGTAAGCAGAGTGGTGAAGCGAAGTGGAGATGTAATAAACAACGTGCAACGCTAGAATTTTATCAACCGGAATTGCAGAAGAAATAATAATTTCAAGAAGAGAAGGTAACCATAATCATCCTACCGTTACTCATCAAAATATTCAACTGCCGCGAACTGAAAAGCAAAAGCAGATGTGCATGAAAGACCATCAAACATTTTCCGTTCTGTAGCTGAATATTCGCATTCTAGCTGCATATGTATGTGACGTATACGCTGTTATATAAACGAGTTACCGAACTAGGAGGAAAAGTGAACAAGAATTACCAAAAAGTGATGAAGAAGTGTTTGATATCTTACAAACACAGGAACCAGAAAAAATGACGTGCAGGGAAAATTTCGTGCACGTAGTGGACAGACAAACATATTATTATTAATTTTACATGCAATATGATGTAAACTATTTTAACATTTTTATGCGATTCACCTACTACTTATATGGACGGAACATTTAAATTTTATATTAAACATTTTTTTATAACTTTTTACAATCTACGGTTTCCGAAATAATCATTACTTGTCATCGTGTTTTGTGTTTTAGGAAATAATTGAAGCTTTCAAAAATATATTTTAATTAATCAAAGAGACGTGAAATGGGAATGATTTACTTTGGAATCCCTAGAATTTGATGAGTGATTTTGAGAAAGCTCTCGAAGAAATTCTAACTCAATCACACGTAATCGGTTGCTGGATTCACTTATCACAATCTTGGTGGAAAAAATAGTTTAGATTTGGTTTGTGAATACAAAAATAGGGATTCCAAAATTGAGAAATGGTTAAAATTAACATTTGCTTGATCTTTTTATAACCTGAAGAAGTGAAGAATCTGGGTTTCTTTATTGGCAGATAGTACCAGGACCATAAATGGCTGTGAACCTTTTAATAGTCATTTTAATCAAAAATTCTATCACAGTCATTCATCGCTGTATGTTTTTACAGACGCTTTACACAATATGGAAATAGAAATTTACATAAAAATTCAAAGTTCAGAAAAGCCGAAAAAACCAGGAGTGAACAAATGTCAGTTGCGTCAAAGGAAATTTGGAAACTCGTCGGAACCGAAAAGCAGGAGAAGCGTATTACGGCATTCATCCCTATGTCCCATTTACCGAGGACTGAGCGTAGTCCCGTGACAAAATACCAACAACTGAAAGCTGTAGTCTGAATATTTCTACGATGTTAAAGGAGAGTTGTAATGTCTAAGCTTATCGTACGTTATGTCTGAGCTTACTGTAGAACTTATTTGTTGTCTGCATTCCATTCATCATTAAGGTAAAAAATAAGAAAAATACTTTTCATGGTGCTAGATTTTCTTTGCGAGAGAGGGAGCGAGAGAGAGAGAGAGAGAGAGAGAGAGAGAGAGAGAGAGAGAGAGAGAGAGAGAGAGAGAGAGAGAGAGAGAGAGGTGTGTGTGTATTTATTACTGCAGATGTAACAGAAAAATCTGGCTGAAGGGTACAATAATATACAATACCCGGAAAACTAAAACAAAACAAATTCATAAATTTCTTTTATACAACAAGCTTAACATTGTGTTAGTCATATGTTATATGAATTTATGTGACGTTCAAGAAAGTTGATTAAAATTATCAGTAAAAGTACAATACTATTCCTTAATCAGAGTAAAGTATTCAGAGTTATAACATGTAAGCGTATCATCTGTTCGACGTCAATGAAAGTGACAAACCTTACAATTTTCTCTGTTGTCAACAATATAATAGGTCGTAAAGATAAGATTTTAATGTTTCCTCCGGTTGTGTAGTTATTTTTATTCCACTGGAAACTCGTTACGCTTATGTTATTATCTCGTTACTTTATGTTCGCACCACCATCGCAGTTAAACGTGTCATTAAATCCCTAATGGTTCGTTTTACAAGTAAATAATATGCTATTTATGTATTCTTCGTTTTGCAGATTATTCTTTTCGTTATAGATTGAGGAAGATTTTATACAAATCACAGATTTCGCCTTATGTGTTTTAGCATTTTTGTAAAGTCAGTTGTGTGGTTTGTTAAAATCACCATTTTTTCTTTTACAAGTAAATGACCGCCTCGGGCAAGATAAAATAAGTTTTCGTGGTTTCTAACGTAGACAAAGTGTAACTCCCACTCAAAAATTATTCCCTTAAACACAGACTAAGCTAAAATTATTGATCTTTACAGTCCATCGCCTTTTCCAAACTCACCGTACTGAAAGCTGACTATGGTTATGAAATAGCAGCTATGGTTATGGCATACGACTATGGTTATGGCGTAGCAGTGATAAGAGATGGGCAAACAGAAGGCGATTTTAAATGTCGTTCTCAAACACAATTTACTTAATTTTTGCTCCGTGCATTAAATTACTGATGTCAGTATCAGTATGTTAATTATTGTGTTTCAATAACATTTATTTAAAGTTATGAAGGCAAACTGTTTTATTGTTACGCCTAATTATCACAAATCGTACAACTTTCTGTGTGTGTAAGAAAGTTGTATAAATCGGTGATGTTCTTGTTATAATTATAGTTTTTATAAAAAGTAAAACTCCTGATAGAAAAGGCTACTAACTGTTGCGTTGGATCAGCTTCACTGGATATCAGAGAACGAGCGTTAGGCGCGAGTAGATTGCTCATGGAGACCCTGAAAGATCAACAGGGTGCAAAATTACTCAAGCTGCAAAAAATAGGGCACATAGAAGTGAGACTCAAATATCATACCACCATCCCATCTGCGTCCTAACTTTCAACAGGACAAATTTACCATAAAATGTCAGAGGAGGCATTCATAGAGTGAGTGTGAAAGCAACCATCCTTCAGCCAATGCAGTGTTTTCAGTACTGAAGTTTCGGGCACGCATGTCATCAAGACGTTCTCGGGTAAAGACATCCTTCTGTGGGAAGTCGGCTCATGGTAACAATCCCCATGCTGAAGCTATGAAACGTGTTAATTACGATGGTCAGCATTCATCTAGATCCCGTAATTGCCCTGTTTACAAGCAACAGGTGGCTATTCAGGAAGTAAACAGCTGTCAACTCAGGAAAAAACTCATCAGAAGTTGTAGAAGGTAGCGCGGCTGAGACAGAAGTAGGCCTACATCCAGTGAATAGAGATAGTGAGGCCGGGTCAGCTGGAGGACCCATACTTAGCCCGCCAAGAAGGAAAGGCACAAATCTGGTGGATCCAACTGCGATACCGCCGTCTTCCCAAATATGCTAGAGAGGAATTTCTAAAATTGAAACCGGGGACAAGAAATATCCTCGAAGTCCAGCAGCTGAACTCCGGGTCGGAGTTCAGCTCAGTTACCGGTGCCAGTGATCTCACCAACCTCAGTCACCTGGTGAAACTCGGCAATATTTAAAAAAATAAGAAAAAATAGTGGGCGACAGGAATGCCAAGTAAGTAAGGACAGTCCGTAGCGACTGATTCATCAAAATTCAGAATGGAGAATATTCTTCAGAGAATGCCAACGGTTGGGCTTCGCATTATCGCGTACTGAAAATTCTAACTGGCCAGGTATACACCGGTGTGTGTGTGTGTGCCTGCAGCAATCTCATTTGAGGCAACAAGAACTTTTTAATTGAGGCCTCAGACATAAATTGAGAGCTTTTTAATGTGAGGGAATATGAGTTCTTTCGCTGTGTCCGCTGTGGTGCGACACCAAACATCCGAGTTAGGGGAGGCGTTGCTATATTTCTTAGCAACACATACAACACCAGAGGTATGCCGCGCGCTACGCCTCTACAAACAGTAGCTACTTACTATTACAGCCACTTAAACTCACGGTCTTTTGCGTATATTTACCAGATTCAGCGTGGCGAGCAGAAGAACTGCAGGATCTTGTCGGCAAGCTACCATCTTCATTACTACTGGTTGGGAACTTCAACGCCATACGTTCATACTTCAACTAATCTGAATTTAATGTTGGAAGTAGTTCTTTATCGGCTATCAATCTTTCGATATGCAGCCCAAGTGTTGCTCCACGTCTGTCGTGGAGAGTGCCCCCAAGCCTTCACGAAAGCGATCAGCTCCCACTAGTGGTAACAACGCGATCGCCAAAGAGCGTTATGCGCATGCCAAAATGATGGAGCGTGGACTGTGTTGATTTGACCGGCTTCAAGACTTCTTGCACACCTACAGACGTCAGTGGAAGTGTGGAGGACGACCTACACTGTTTTACAGCTGTTTGCGCTTCTGCAGCAGCAGATCACATCCAGTAGACCGGCAGTCGTCATCCAGAACACCGGTACCGCTGTGGAATAACGCCGAGAAAGACACAATAAAAGAGAAGCAACGAGTTTTAAACACGTATAAACGAACGCCGACCGAAGACAATCGCATCGATTTTAAGCGACTTCGAACCGCCCCATGTAGAAAAATACTAGCTGGTGAAAGTTCAAGCTGGGAAATACGTGTAGAGCATAACACAGTTGAGGTTAGTGACAGAGGTATAGCAGATAAAAGCAATTGCTGGGACACCAGTGTTTAAGCCTACCGCATGTATAGATCACGAAGGTGAACTGATTTGCAACTCCGATAAAATAGCTGGCACCGTGGCTGCGCTATATGCCGAAGAAGTAGTAAAGAAAGTTATCATCTCGATTTCCTCGCAATGCATGATGAAGTTAAACTGACCTTGACGTCGAAACTTAAGGGTAGCCTACAGAGCCTACAAAGTACCTTACACGATAAGGAAAATACAGTCCGCTATCCGTGCTGTCGGCGATACTGCAGCGGGACCGGACGATATTCTTAACAGCATTTTTATCAACTGCCGGATTTAGTTATGGCTACACTACTAGCACTTAATTACGTCATATGGACGGAATGGGGAATACCCTAAAGAATGTAAAGTGGCGATCGTTATCCCGCTTCTGAAGGCCAGAAAGGACTTCCTTAAGACATAAAACTATCGACCTGCATGCTTTTAGGATAATTACTTGAGAGGATGTAAACAGCCGGCTTACCTGATGTCTTGAAAAGCAGGTCCTCCTGGTCGCATACCAGTGTGGATACCGAAAGCACCATTCTACTACTGACCAATTGGTATATCTGGAGAATGCATTTCAAAACAGTTTCATCGAAGGCAAACACATTGCTAAAGTATTATTCTATTTAGGGGAAGCATTCCATAAAACGTGGAGATACAACACCGTGAAGCGGCTACATGATTAGAGGTTCAGAGGTAACCTGTTCAAATTTATCTTTAGCTTTCTTAGGGACAGGACTTTCCGTATTCGAGTCAGGCATTCACTAACTGCCCCACACGAGCTGGAAAATGGAGGATCGCAGGTATCCAAATCCGGGCTCCGTGGATTCGTTATTGCAACAGGTAATGGCGCTATGCCATGTGTTATAGCCTATTAAGTTGGTTAATCTTTTACTTTTGTTTGGTGTCACGGTCATGTAGGTACTGAAGGTATAACGAATAAGCTGACGCCGCAGCGAGAGACGCTACAGACAGCACAGAGGTTTATGCGATTGCGATACGACCACCTGACGACACAAAAGTAGTTGCAACAATCACCATTTTTAATGTGTGGCAGCGGATGTGGAATGTACGGCAGAGTAAAATTACTACCGTGAAGCGGAGATTCCGTAAATGGCAAATAGCAGACGTTCGCAGGCGTCGTGAACAAGTTTGCATCACCAGACTAAGAACTGGACACACGAACTTGACGTCTTCGTACCTCCTTGAAGGACGAGAGCGACCCGTCTGCATTTGTGGAGGATCCTCACAGTGAAACTTATGATTGAAGACTATAGTGCTCTTGCAGAACTCAGGCAAAGAGACAAAGTAAAAGGTAACCTGAAATAAGACAGTAATCGGAAATCAACAGTTAGCAATGGACAAAATTCTGTCCTTCCTAAAAGCAGCAATAACAGTGTATAGGTTTTTAAAATATTGTTTTGCGTCTTAGTGAGTACAATTTTCCACATTTACCTCTCTTGGTTGACTTCATAGGGCTAGAGACCTTAGTTGCCGAGGCTTTAAAACATAAAAAACTTCGAATCCGTATGACAGCAGCAAATTTTAGTAATATGGAACTTTATAAAATAATGTATTTAACTACTCATATACGTCTGCGCACTCACTTGCACATACTCATGTATTATTATTTCTATTTGTATACTCGCATAACACACGGAAGGTCGACCGTGAGTAACTCAGTCATAATTCACATAAGTATGGAGAAAATATTCAGTAGAAATCTAATAAGAATGACATATTCAAGATTGCCATCTCAACAAATAGATTCCAACGTCTAAACTAGAGACACAATCAAAGTTAAGTCTGTTACACAAAAGAGCGGGCATTTCTAGACGGGAGACCAATATTAAATCTCCAGCAAAAGTATTAGTATCACTTGTGTGACGTTTAATACTGTTATAACACATACGTCTTGTACGCTACTGTCGTATTTGTGTCAAGGGGATTAAATGAGTTTCAGATGTTGCTTAATTAGTAATTTATTCTGTTAATGCCAGCGCCTGTGTCTGCTTACATGTACGTGTAATATCCTGCTTTAACGTAGCTTCTAATTACCCTTAAGGATAGTTGATGTGAAACAAAATGAAAATACTTGGATTGCAAACGCTTTTAAGTTGTAGGCAGCGTGGAACAAGATTTTTCAAGTACGAAAGGAAATTAATTTTGAGACAACAATTAAAAATAAATCTATCTAAAGGGTTTCTTGGCAAATAATTGACAAAAGATGAAAGTGTGTTACTCTGATTTTGCGTATACATACAAATAGCTTATAAAACTTTTATTTAATGACTATTTGTCAGCACACGAAAAGACTACATGTATGTTTATTTTCTATTATAGGACTAATAAATTTATATGTACCTACTTTTGAATGTGACCTGAGAAAGACTCTGAGTAGGCATAATGTCAGTGGGTTGATTTAGGGCCAACATGCATTTTTGAAAACAGATTTTGAAATAAATCGAAATCATAGGCAATGAATGAAGTCACTGACTAAATTGTCTCTTCTTGCATAATTGCTGATGTATTTTGTTAATGCTAGGATAACACATGACTGCAGGATCCAATGCTCCAGTATCTGTGCGATTAATCTTTTGGTCTTTGTTTTAATCATTCTCTTTGCCTAATTACGGATTTGTTTTGTGAACACCAGGGATCGTATATGATGGCGAGCGCCATAATCTCTGCTAATAATCTTTCGATTCTGCGAGCGCAAGAACGTTTTGATTGATTTTGTCGATTTCATTAACCGCTACTTTCTTAGTTTTCCAGGTGACATCATTAATGGTTAAATCCTGTTTGTTCGAAGTCTAGTACTACGTGTACTGTGAATAGTTTTAATAGAAGACGTAAAAATAAAATAACTTTAATGGTGTCAATTAATCTGCTACTGGATTAGCATATTATTAAAATCAACAAAACACTTATATACGACTCTTCATATTGTGTCGTGGAAAATGTACATATCTACGCTATTGCATGCCAAAGATAATGAAATTAAATGACAAGTTTGGTAACCTTTTCCAACTACGATTTAATTCAACAATTCTTACACTTGTTGACAATATTAAACACTTGAATTCAGTTCACAAGACATGCATAGGCCACTCAGAATTAATTTTTGTTACTGATTAATCGCGCTACACTGTTGCCAGGTTTCGTGTGTAGCAATAGTGTATGCCGGGCCAATAATATTTCTGTATGCCGGCTTGCATTAATATTTCAAGTAGACGTCTGAGTGACTACGTTTCGTGGACACTTTGGAAGTAAACCACTTCCGTTAATCACTTATCTGAGGTTCCACCACTCCTTTTTTCATGTTCATGTTCACTATTTTACTTAAAAACAAAAGTTTGTTCAGTGCCGTTGACGAAGCCGTCTCTGCTACCTGTATGAAATATTGCGAATCGCGGTCCACGGGAAACCGGAGGTTTTAATGTTGACGTTAGTCCTTCCATGACGGCTTTGAAATATTTTTGCCTTTCCAGATTTTCTTTGCGGTTTGCACACCATTTATACATGACCCACCAGTATAATTGATGTTCTTTCCTTCTTTTCGGGCGTATCTTACTTTCTTAAGTAGTCATGTCGCTTCTGATAATGTTATCTCGTTCAAATAACAAACTGTTATTGCTTTTGATTTTATACACAAATGCTATATCACGAAATAGTCTTATGTAACGTGCTTCTAGAAAATATCTGTCAAATTTTCTTTGTCATTCATAACTTTAACTATGGTATTCAGAGTTGAAGGTAAATTGTCTCTGTAAATGTAGTGAATGTTTTGTCTCAAACCAATAGTAAAATTCATCATACTTCAATTTTCTTGAACTAACGTAATGTTTATTTAATTTCCACGTTTTTAATGACGACTTGAGGTGACACTGCGCTCAATTTTTTTAACGTTAGAAATAAGTAGTTTACTCGCTCACTCCGCACAGCGCACTAACTTTTGTTACTGCAACGGGATGAATACTATAAAAATGGAACATATAATTAATGCACCTTACACTTATTACACTACTCTGTAGAAATATGAAAAAAATTGATACTTAATAAATTAACAAGAAGCAAATACGTAAATGTAAAAACAGATTATTGCTAATTGTAGTTGCTGGAACAGAATAGGAAAAACAACATCATGAGCAACAGTTACTAACACTTTACTGGCGGTGGCAGTAACACTGAACGCGAAATAAAATGGTGACACGACTTACCAGCAATGGCTCGCTAGTCTCCACAAGCGTCCGGTATACGATGGACGTTTTACAACAGAGGGATTGTTAGCTGCGATGACCACTTTGTAACCACGTATTTCTGTTATTCAGTGTAACTTAAGATACTTCTTAAACTAAAAATTTGAATCCTTACCAGATTCATAAACTTGAACTTAACTAACTTCAATGTTTTTTAATTCACTTCAAATGTTGAGTGTCTTTGATTTTTGGATTTAACGATAAATGTGATAAATTGCAATCACCAAATTACTGCATAAATATCTGTAAACAAAACAGAAATTAACAGTATTATAAAAATATAAGACAGCAAAATATGAGTCTGTATTAGCTTTTGCTTACTTTTACCACAAAATCAACACTATAAATAAAATTATTATTACCTGTCTGTAGTTTTCCGCCTGTGTCGTTAATCCAAAGGTGTTATGCCACTTACGTCGCTACCAGAGTCGCTCGAGTAACTGTATACTGTGCAAATATTTATTACCAGTTGTTCCACGGTGTCTTCTAATATTCCTTCGTTGAGCCATACTTCATCAATCACTTTCTTTGTGTGCATCACTGCTTTTTCTCAGTCGTCTGTAGTAACATTCGTAATACCTTCACGTATCAATTTTTCTTCTTCTGTACCTGTAAAAGTCTTATTATTTCTTGCTACATATCCCTTTATTTGTGCTCAAATTAACTCAACTGGGGTCAAAATGATAATGATATGTGGTAATCTTACTACTTTATGGCCATGTTCTTCTGCTACTTTGTTAACTACGTATAACGGAAAAGGGGGTTTACAACCTAATACCAACTCCAACAGCTCTGCTTTTTCCATGGTTAAAGTGGTAGAAATGTTTTGTCGGCCAGTGAATAATGTCTTGTTTACGTGTAGCCAATGTCGGCGCTTTGTCATGTATAAGCTTTGTCATGTATAACCGAGTGATAAGTGGCCTTATCCTTTACAATAGTTGACTGCACTCAGGTTTTTTAATAACGAGTCTGTGAACCACTTAGTAAAGTTTTCAAACTTTATTTCGTCCTAGACGTCACTAGTTTTCTTTTATTTAAAAGCATCAAAACAGTTAGATAAGAAACCGTAGAATGTCCCAGCATGTACAAAAGTATATCTACTCCCTTGTCCTAAAGGTACTTTCATTGTTTTCTTTCTTGGAAAGAATCTAATTTTGTAACTCTTTTGTCTATATGTCTTTTTTGTTCGAGGTTTGAAACTTGAGCTCTGTATCACTAAAATCAGTGAGAAGATCGTCTTTCTCTTTTCTTATACTTTTCTTATACGTACCTGCAGGTTCTTTCCTACTTCGAATCCGGAAGCTGTATGCTATAGAAACTTTATTCGTGAAAATTAACGGCTCACATAAATACTGTAAGTTGTCTTGCCTGTCCATTAAAAACTTGTTTTTTCTTGTCTTGCATATGAGCTGAAGCACTCGTACTGGCATCGGACATAGCTGATTGGATAATATTAACGGACAATATTAACTATCACTATCACTTAATACAGTCTCAAATTTTTCCACAAAATCACTTCTGAATGTCAGACTAATAATAATCACTAAATTTACAAAATATCACTAAATCATACAACACACAGTAAAATGTGATAATATTGTAAATTTTAAAACTGTTAAATTTTAAACACATCAAACAAAAGTAAATCCACTGCTATTTAATTTATTATGCGCAATTTAGAAAGCATAAACAACGGAACAACAAACAAGTTCGAGTTGACAACTCTGCCGTGGATAGCTTCGGCCTAACTGACCACAGTCAACACCACTTCCCCACAGTCAACTACTGTCAATCACTCTCCTGTAAAAATTGTAGTATAATTTGTACATATGATCTAAACTACCTAAAGTATAGCATTCGAATTTGTATTAAAAATAACTTTAAATTTTTTGCTACAACTTTCACGCATATACTGCATGTCTGTCTCAAGTAATAAAAAACTTACAGACCAAAAATTGTAATACATACACACTGACGGAATTAATTAATTAAATGGTACAAATCTGTAAAATTTGTATTTATTGTACTTTGGCTGTTACAATTTGATATCAACAAAGAAAATTTTTGTAAAAAAACGTGGTAAAAATTAACTCCTTAAATCTTATATTAGGGCAACAGTCACCGGTTGATTGAAAGGTTATTCCAACTTTTACAAATAGACAAAATGTATCAAATACTTTTTATGAAGAAAATAATTTTGTTACAGACGTATAATGTATACAGAATTTTCCATCATAGCATGTACAAGAAAAAATTTAAAAAACTTTTTAAAATGTATACTTCAAATTTAGTACGAATAACGACACTGCAAAGACAAAAAAAGATTGATGTGCAGGTGAAACAGGTAAATGAGGGAGAGCGTGACAGCTCCCACAAGAGCTAATACTGAAAATTAAACATGGGACGGCCTTCAGTACTAAACATTGTCAATTCCCACTATTCCGCTGTCAAAAACAACTCGGGTCCCAGATGAATACTGAGGGAAGCCCGTCGCCCGCGATTGCACCGCAGGAGCTCCTGTCCCCGGAGACAAGGATCAAATAACATTTGTGAATTTGGATGTGGGTCTGTTATGGCCGAGGCTCCATAAAACTATTTCTCCACAACTGGCGACTATTTTCTCAAATACAATCGGCATGTCCTGGTTTTTTGTTTGATTTTGGAATCTCAAAGTTCATTAAAATTCACCATTTTAACAAAGTTTAGAATATCTTCTTGTAAAGTTTAGAAGGCAGTCCTCATGTAAAGAAAGTGGAGTAATACAACACAGAGGCATGTACAGTTCAACACTCTTAAGAAAACAAGCATACAGAAGTATAAAGTCACTTATCTTATTTTTAGTTGTGTTAATCTAACTGTACTAAGAAAAATGTTTACTGGTATATTTTAAATCAATTAACACTAATCAGTTGCGAACTTTTTTTTCCTAGCTTAGGATTTAGTGATACGACACTCATATAACCAATCTGGTCCATATGTAAACACATAATTTTGTTCACATCAGGATTCCGCCTAAGAATGAACAAACTTTTCCTCCACTGCTTCTGTTGTTTTTTCTCTGGTACCATCGGTTTAACCCCGAGGATGGTAACTTATCATTAAATACTTTTTCTGTAATCAGTTCTTCAAATTGGGAAACACAAGACCGTTCTCAAGTTTACATATAGTTTAACTGTACATGATTTTATTGAAATGAAACTCCTTTAGTGCAAGTCAACTGCTTAGAAATAGCAATGAAACGAAAAAGTGAAACGCCGCAGAGGGGCGACATGCCGTGTGGGAAGGCATTGAGCCTACACGTTCGTAGACGCTGTAGTTGTGGAGCGAGGAAACTGTGTTTCACCTCTTTGTTTCCTTCTCAGTGCGTCTCTATTTGTGAAGTGAGATTAACAGTAAAGTGAGGCTAGCGTGTTTTATATTATCGTTTCGTTCACACTTACTAACACAACGATACTAACTAGTGTGTTGTATATATTCGTCGCATTTGGCGGCTAAAATTCTGCTGCTGTAATAGTGTTGAAGTACTATAATCATGCTCACTAATGACGCCAAAAAAAGAAAAAACAAGTACGGAGCGCGTAAGAGCATTTTGTGAAAGAAAGCGTGCGCAGAACCACCTAAAAGCTCCAAAGACTGCCTTGCAACGTCTAAGGGAATTTAGATCGCGGTAAAAAGCCGTTAAAAATGGCATCCAGTTAGACTCTGCAGTACCATCGGCCCAAACCCCACAGGTGGATAATGTCACTAATATAGTCAATCCATCAACGAGTAACGACTCATCAACGTTCGTACGTACCTTCAACTGTAAGAAGCCTACTGTACACAAATTTCAACAGGAATCGCAGCGAACTCTGAGATTTCAACCAAAAATATTTCAATAATCTATTTGGATTTACGTGTGGGATTTGTGATCGTTTATGGTTCAAAGATGATCTTAAAAATATTAATCCTGATCATCAACAACTTTTGTATACAGAATTCCCAGTAATTTGGACAATATACTGGCGTGTAAATGCTGCCTTCAGTCTTTGCGTCGTAATAATATACCGACATTAGCAAAATGGAACGGTCTCGTGTACCCAGAAAAACTTATATTTGGTGTCCGAGAGACTAAGACTAATTCCACCACGCATACCATTTATGCAGATCAGAAGATTGCGTCATGTTCACGGACAATACGGAATTCTTGGGCAAGTCATCAACGATCCAGTATCAGTCAATACCAAGGCAAATTGATTGTGCCTTCATCAGTACCAAGGCACATTGATGATGATCATTGCATCAATGTTCACATCAAACGGAAAAAATACACAAATAAAGTTATTTGATTGGTTTGGTCAACAAACGGAAATCAAGACTTGGTTACAATATCTAATGACAACGCCTCTTTACCAAATTTATGATAGTACTGTCAACCAGTCCTTCTTCACTGACACGAATGTCTCTGAAATTCAGAGAGATGATGTAAGTGAAGACATACCTATTGAAGACAGTCTCACCGAGCAACAACTATGTGAATGATGACAAATACCTTCACATAGCACCAGGGGAGAAGAATGTACTTCACAGCATATTGTTTGATGGACACGCTGAAGAACTCTCATTCCTTGGTATCTATGTCGGCCACTTCAGACAATTCAAAGAAGGGATTCACGTTACACTGTTTATGATGGCTACTAGTCAACTGAGGCGGTCTGATCGTCGTGCAGTAACTCCAAACCATCTCATTTACGTGGCAATGAAAATTATGAGGTTGTGAGCCCGTAATTCTCTCATTGTGGCCTTCTAACACGTCAGCAAATATTTGACTATAACAAAAGAGCTAATTTTAACGGAGAAATGTATCAATGACTGCTTAGGATCAAATCTTGCTTTCCTCACATGCAAACCAAATTCAAGTTGGTATTGGGCTGAGCGAAAAAGAGATTTATTCGCCACGATAAGACAACTTGGGAAACCTACGATGTTCATAACCTTGAGTGCCGATGAAATCGGTTGGGTTAATTTGTTTCAAACATTGTATAAACTGAAGAATAATGGTAACAAGATAGCATAATTTCCTTTCCTACTCACTCCCGGCAGAAGTTTGACTTCTAACCGGCGTGGTGACCAAGCACTTAAAAATTTTTGTTTTCTTAGTTTATATTCAAAGTTTATATACAGTCTGCATACAGTCATAACTTATATACAGTTTACATAGGCCTGTATGTTGTATGTAGTGTCTCAACATATTTCAAAAAGACTAGCAACCTTAATCTTTACGGCAAAGTGAAAACTAACACAGGCCCTATACGTTAGTCACAATATGGTCTAGTTGAAGATACTTACATTTTGAGGGTGTATATTTTCCGCAAAACGTCAGATGATTAACTTCATAGAATGGTCATTTCTATGTATTCTAATATTGAGTGGGTTTTGCGGACAAGGTGTTTGATGTAATATTTCTTTTGCTGTGGACTTATGCAGGATTTCATTTCAGGGACTGTTCATTTCATTTCTGTGTTTCAACATATTTCTGTAGGTACACAGAACTATATCTCCAAGCCATGTATTTATAATATGTGTTTTGTATAGGCCAATATTTATCATTTTATTTTGCATTATTGTTAATATTTAAACAAATATATAATGTAGTTTTTAAATCGTCTACAAGTTCCTGTGTATTTTGTTGCAATGTTTCACTTCACTAAGCATCTTCTAGTTTAATAAACTTTACTGCATCTGTGTGAGAATTTCTGTATGATTTATAAATTAATTTTTATACTTTTTGTGGTCACTAATGACCGATGCTATTGCAGGGACCTGATAAATAAATTTAAAAAATATTACTATTGCTTATTGTGAACAATATTCAATCCTACCTTAAAATGACGCGATATTACGGTATTTAAGCTGGGTAGAGAATTTCAAACGGGTGTGAACCTCCAAAACTTTGCGCCTAATGTCTGTGCACGTTAATGCCAGTGGATGGAAAATTATGAATCTATCAAACAGATCTGGCATTGTTATCTAAATTATAAGAACATCGTAACCATGACTGTTACTGTAAAATCGTAATAGATAATGGATTACATCTTGTGTTTTGTTTGAGGTATATGTACATCTCACATTAAATTATTATAAGACTATATAAATATAAATGCGCATTATTCATAAGGATAAGTGTGTGACCTGACTCAGTTCAAGTAGGGAACACGTTTTAATATGTACGCTTCCTACGCAAAACCGTATACTTTTTTACATTACAAAGTGTTTTGAAGTGGTAAACGCATTCCACGTCTACTGTCTATAAAGTATTCCACTACCCTTGCTGTTGGACTATCCTACGTCAGCTTCCTCAGATTACTGATTCATTTAACTGATTTTACGTACTTGTATTATTTATTCAATCATACCGGTAACTTAACCCCTAAAAACATTATTATATAATAATTGTTTTTTTAAGTCTATACGTCTCAATGCACTCTTACCAATGTATGGTTTAAGATATGGTTTAAATTTTTAACTTTTAACTCCGATGATGTTATCGTTAGACTTTCAGATCTCCTAACAAATCTACAGCCACATATTACAAGTTTTCAGATTTAATTATAAACATTACATTTGTAATTACCGTGCAACATTGTATGATAAAATAAAATATCGGTATGGAGAACCATACATGACTTCCATATTCTAAGATTTATATTTAAAATCATTTTCGAAATGACATATTACCATAGAAACTACTTCTTTCTACTTACTGCTTCAGTCTTAACCACAGTACTGTGGTCACTAACGTATACCACCTCACGTTATCGCACTTGATTTTCACTGATGATGGAAGTCGATGGCATTGCCGAAACGTCTGGTTTTGTAGAAAACATTGGACTACGGCCAAATATCCCGGGAAGGAATTTTAACAAAACTACTTCTTTGTTGCCGATAACGTTGTACACATATATATACAAAATATGCATAAAATTAATGGCTTGTATAAGTTAATGATTGATCTCCATTAAATAGTGCTCAAGTTTCCATAGTCTTAATATTATGATGTCCGTAATTAAAACATCAGAGCAGGTTTAGTGTGTATGAGGGTACATCGTGGACAAAAATTTTCAACATTTCCTATTGAGCGTTGCTTAGAGTAAAGCTGCGAATCTACAGTGTACGTTTCACAGAACAAACACGCGGAAAAGAAGGAGCGCTCCGAAGTCACTCATGGACCCTCAGCATCTTGCAGAGGGTTCATTCCCTAAAGACGAAAAGTCTGTCTATGAATCGTTCCTCTGTAAACACGTGCAGTTACACTACCCAGCGATCCACAGGAAGCAAATCGCTATCCACGCTGGACACTTTTTCGGCTTGCACGCGTTATGTTGGTACCGGTATGGGTTTCGGCACTTTCCATTTAAAAAGCGTGCAAATGTAAGAAAATAAACATGAATGAGGGCAGAAATAATGCGAATTTTGTGTGTGTGTGTGTGTGTGTGTGTGTGTGTGTGTGTGTGTGTGTGTGTGTGTGTGTGTGTGTGTGTGTGTGTGTGTGTGTGTGTGTGTGTGTGTGTGTGTGTGTCTTCCCTGCCTTTTTATTGCGATAGTCATAATAATAAAATGGAAACGTAAACATTACATAACTGAGATATGCTTGCCTGCCACGAACGATATATTTTCTCTCATACATGATTTACATTAAAATGAAAAAAATTATAATTTTATTGCCTGGCAACAAAATTATTTTATTTTTAACAATTACAATTGTTTGAAAAAGTTTAAATGAATTTTCAAGTACTTTACTCTTGTTAAAACGTAAAAGATTGCAGTTAAACTATCCCTTCCCCTTAACCGATCTTCACCAAAAACAATAGGTCTTGAAAACTCTACAACTCAGAGTTGCATGCAAAAAATTATTTGATTCTGTTTGAATTTGCGGCTGTTATCGTTTGCCATAGAAAATAACCTTGTTAAAACATAAAATGTTGCAGGTAAACTACCCCTTTCCCTTAACCGATCTTCACCAAAAACAATAGGTCTTGAGAACTCTACAATTTAGGGGTGTCTACAAAAAATTATTTGATTATGTTTGAATTTGCGGCTGTTATCGTTTGCCATAGAAAATACCCTTGTTAAAACATAAAACGTTGCGGGTAAACTACCCCTTTCCCTTAACCGATCTTCACCAAAAACAATAGGTCTTGAGAACTCTATAACTCAGGGCTGTATGCGAAACATTATTTGATTCTGTTTGAATTTCCGGCTGTTATCGTTTGCCAAACAAAAAAATTACCCTTGATAAAAAAAACCGTTGCTGGTAAACTACCCCTTTCCCTCATCCGATCTTCACCAAAAACCATAGGTCGTGAGTACTCTACAAATCAGGGCTGTATGCAAACAACTATTGATTCTGTTTGAATTTGCGGCTGTTATCGTTTGCCATAGAAAAAAATCTACAGACACACACACAGACACTTTTCGAAAAACGACTTTTTTCATGTTTTGAGTGTAGTACAATCAGAATCTGCAATAATCTCGAACACGATTTTTTTTGCCATCACCATACTTCCATTTCCTTAAGGAATATGGAAATAAAATCAAATTAGAACCTACAGTAAACCGTCCAAATGTTACTTTCATCCTATGCAGGACCCCATGCATTCCACGTTCCTAGAGCTATTTCATCCTGATGGTACATGTAAATAATATAGGTTCTCTTGGTTTTTAGAGTGGAGACAATGTAAACCAGATACAACAAAGTGGAGACAGTAAAGATACAACAATTTATTAATCTCTGTTTCCAGTTTTCATGAAATCATGATATTTTTATAAATGCAATGACGAAATACGCGCTGTTCAGCCCAAAGTTCAAAGCCTTCTGTAAAATAAAGATATAATTAAATATTATAAATTCCATTTAAATGAAAATAAACTCTTAATATTGTGGTCGCAATGCTGAAACCACACTTTCAAAAACTACAATCGCTCTAATACGTACAGCAGGCAGCGGGTATGTTGTATCTGTCTATAATTATATATGTGTAGTTAAGGTACCGATGCACAAAATAGTCTCAGGCTAACTAGAGCATACTTTGCCCCATGTCGTACACGCTGTGTCATGTATTCATGGATTGTTCCATAAGACCTTGTGCCGAGCGAGCGGCAGAGCTGCATTTAGGTATGAAACGCGTTCATTGAGCTCCGGCCTGGAGAACGCACACGAACCAGGACCCAGGCCCCATACGTCTTCTGCCTGTCTAGCGTACTTGACTCGGTCTAAAATGTGCAAATTTGATTCAGCTCATCATGTATCAAGTTTATTGTTTGTCCTGGCTAGATGGTTTTATTTTATTGCAATTATGTCTTATGGCTTTATTTCGATTTTATGTCGGCATTCCTGTATAAATTGATCAGTACATACAGGAGACACACTGATTTCTTATAAGAGTTCTTTTGTTATTTCAAGAAACTGATACAGCTTATACCACTTTAGGTTTTTCAATCCATTGTACTGGAAAGCAGGCATAAGGTGACAAATAGAGACTCCTTTTGAATTTTTAATTTTCAATTTGAATGCCACCGCTTATCCTATTTATGTCGTACTTTTGTCATAGAATATCAATATTGACTTCAACACGTTGTTTACAGAAGAGAAAAGTTTAATAAAGACGTTTAAATATACAAAACACTCTATGTTGTCTGACAGACTTTTATATGGCATGAATATACGCTTAATATTACTATGATAAAATGATCTTTACTGTAAATTATTTAACGCTGTTTGCAAAATGCATTCCTACTTAGATTCATTAAAGCGTAAATTAAGAATTATTTTTTCTCAATACTGAAAATACTTGAATCCTGTGGTCGATTTTAAAATGGTGTGTATATATTAAATATACTGAACTTTAAACGGAAATGAAAATTGCATAACAGACTTCGATGGTTTTTAGAAGCTGATATAATCAAATTTGTAAGGATTTCAATATACTAACTATATAGAATAATACTGACGTAGAACACAAATTATTATTGAGAAAAATTATTAAATTTTTACCTTACTGCCAAAACTAGCTTTTGCTCGTGAGAGCTTCATCAGAGGCTGCCGCTAGGAGCGCTGTCCGTCTTGATTTTGGTGACGGCGCCGTCGTTCGAAAGATCGTTGTGTGTGTGTTTTGTGTAATATGTGCAAATAATATGTGTGGTTTAAACTGTGCTGTTTGCTTAGGATGTTGTTTCTACCCATTTTTGTGTGTTTCTATATTTCTAGTTGCTCAAGAGTGTAATCAAGGATTACAGTATAACCTAATGCACGTCAAAAATTTAATAAAGAACTGTATTTCTTCTTTATAGTATCACTTTGATTATCTTATTGATACTGATAATGATATTTTAATTTATATTACAACTTTGGTATTGAAACGGTATTTCCACTTCATGTTTTTTTTAGGATGATTGTAGCATATAGGTGCTCGCTTTATTTAATGTTTGGCTCTAAATCGCTGTAAAAGATAATTAAAATTTTTGAAAATTTTCAAAAATTAATTAAGGTTTTTAACTTGTTCAGAGTTTAAACTATTAATAACTCGTTAAAACGGGGTTGTGTTTACTTAGCTTTAAAATATTTTTAGATTTTCTCCGAAGGTCGTCTAAATTACCTCACGGCCTAGTATTTATAGACAAATGTTTATTGCGTTGCACGGTAATGTAGCAAATTAATTTATATTATCTACTATGGTGTTCGCAGCCGTCGTGTACACATATGAATGAATACAAATTATTTGTTAACGTAAGCTCTCGCCTTTAGAGAAACATGCAGTGTTCACTCGCTACATGTGTCGCTTCACAAAACGTGTTTTGTTCTGAAGTGACGCCTTACAGTAGCTCATACTGTCGACTCCAACTAAACCACAATTAACCTTATTATGTGTTAACAAACAACGTAACAAGAGCTCAATCACAAGTGTCAATTGCATTTGATTCCTGTAGTCGTAAGCAGAACAATCTCCACTTAACATTTGTGTGAGTAACGTGAAGCACATATCCGACAGAGTCTGTAATCCATAATAAATATTGAACGTGTTCTTCGTAAGTGTATTTGGTTGCTATTTATTTCACTTTCCAATAATGTTATCTATCTATGGTTAACACAATAAATTCTTCTTCTTGTTTTGGTATTTAGCCTAGTAGTTTAACCTTATTTTTAACTTTCCGTAGTTTATTCCGTTCTTCTATTTTGCTTCTGCGACCTCTCATTTCCATAACTGTTGTATTCTCTTCCACATTGATCACCCGTCTCTTCCAAGGCCATCCTCTTACTAAAAGCAACAAACTTCCTAATCTGTGTTCATTTTTTTTTTTTTTTTAATTTTGTGTCTAAATGTCTGCTCGTCATTACTTTTCTAGGAGCATAATAGCACCTATTTACACTTACAATGCGGCCTCTTATTTAATCGAATTATTAAATTATAACTGTCTGTATGTGTCTCTAAGTACGAGAACTTTTCAGCTTATTCTAATGTATCTTGGCCTAACTGAATATTGCTGGCGCGGTTTCAGCCATTGACAGACGACATATATCTTGGTTTTTGTATCACTTATCTTAGGTACCAGTAACTTTATACCACAATTTTTAATAACGTTTTCTTCTGTCATCAGGGAATAGGCGATTTTCCAGTTCCGGTCCCAAAAGAAATACACTCACTTTTCAACGCTTCCTATGTCATCCTATACTTACTTATTTGTCCTATAGGCTTGTATTGTCAAACTTCCTTAGGCAAGCTGCTATCTGGCATCCTATTTAGATGAGCATTTCATCTCTCTTCGTTTCCTGCAATACGACCTCGGATATTAAAAATGTTCAACTCTCTGCGTGTGTCCTTAATGTAAACTCTCGATTATTATCCGCGGAATTGGGTGGCGCGATCGTCCCGGATAATAAAAACTGTGTACCGAAAAGGGGCGAAAGTAATGAAAATTGTTTATTAACCTTAGCTGTTTATTTAAAGTTAAGCAATTCAGTAAAATGCCGTTAAGGCACTTATCAAGAGACCAAAAACCACGTACTAAGGGGGATATTACCAAGTATATAGGCTATTACCAACATTTATACTGACACTGGGTAACTAAAAATCACATTTTCTATGCACTTATTAACACGAACTGACATTTCGTCAGAATAAGTTGTACTGATAAATTATTGTCTTAGGAGTATCATCTACACTGAGCATTTCTAAAGTTACTACCTATATAAATGCAGAAGTTATAAAGGCTTACGAAAAATCCAAGTGAACGACTCCCACTTTTATGTGCGCAGCAGGGATTAGATCCAGGAATTTCATGCGCACTTATGAATTTTAAAATATCAGAGAAATACATGTCAGTCAAGGTACTGCTGACCTATCGGCAAAGAACGTCACTATCAAAATTTTCTCATCCGTTAATTAAGCTAGTAGAGTACATCGGCTTTCAGTAATACCACGTAAACATAAAGAAAGACAGACTGAGAAAATTAAATGTTCCCAGGGGGTGGAAAAAACAACGCGCATTTTTTTTCTAGGTTTCTGTACATTAAAAAGAATTATAAAAGCGTATATAATAATTTATAGTAGATACCAGCTTCTTTTTTCAGTTTAAATACACATAAATTGATACAAATATTTAATTGGATACATACTAGTAAATAAAACAATATATGATTTGTGATACTATGATAATAATCCACGTATTACAAAAGCGTGTAGACTAATAGATCAAAGCGTAATTTTTTCTGATTAGATACATTAAAAGCAAATTGATACACATATTTTATTGGATACATTCAAATAAATAATAACATATATATTGTAACGTTTATAAATAGAGAGAATGTTGTTTTATATTTAGATTCTTCTATTTATATTTATTTATTATAAAGTATAAGGTTGGATTTATGAAGTTGAGTTTATTTTACGCCCCGCGTTGGAAGCGCCAATCTGTAACGTTTATAAATAGTGAGAGTGTTTCTTAGCATAGATATATTTTCGTTTAACGGCCCACGTTGTTGTGCCAATCTGTAACGTATCGGACAGAGGTCGTTCTCTACTACGTTTATTTATTAGAAGTAGTCAAATACTTTTACGTCCCGCGTTGGAAGCCAATCTGTAACGTTTCGTGAAAGAGAGGGTTTTGTTTTGTTTTGTAATTATAGTTTTATTTTATTTGTTTACGTTACTTTTAATAAATTGATTTGTTGAAAGTTGAATATAAGTTGATTTACAAAGTTAAGTTCATATATATTAAGATGATTTAAAGTTGAACCTCCTTTGGCTCGTATTATTTTTAATGTGAAACCTCAAGTTGTAATCGGTATTCGGTAACGTATTGTTTAGTAGACGTGATTTATTTCATTAAATTTTGTTTTTGTTTTTTTTTTTATATTCGTTTGTTTGTATTTTGGTTTGTTAAAATTATTTATTTTAAATTAATAACCTTAAGGAGTTAGTGAGTTAGGCCTTGCGTCGATCAACGATTTTAATAAAACCGTTTTAAGTGCTTCTGCGCACCATGTTGGACAGCGGAGTGTATTCGATAAACGAATCATGCACTGTCGTACCGAAGGCTGTAGTTAGCGTATGAAAATTGTCCAAGGATTCGAAATCTTATCTAACGTCAACCGGTGAAGACTTAAGCGACTCGCCCTGTCTGCTACAATCAAAGACGATCAGCGGTGCCTTTGCTTTGAGCTCGTCGGGTGACAGAAGTACGAAGTACAGTGGATTGAGTTCGATGGTAGAACGATTTTTGAAAACGAAAGTACGTGTCATACAATAGTGCGAAACGGCCTTTATCGAAATCCAGGTTCAGGTTATCGTTTCGTCCTTTTCGTTAAGGAAGAGTCTCGTGTTAACCACATTGCAGTGATCAATTTCATCAGCGTGCTTTTTTAAAATTGTTTTTCTTTTATCTTTACCTTGTAAATAAATAAACTTCATCTTTAACACGGTGTTTACGAATGATGTACCTGTGAAATATATGTTGCAAGTAGGGCAAAATGAGAAAGTATACTGGAGCACTTCATTATGGAAAAATCCGTGGAAACTAGAATTTAATAGAATGAGCAGGTCATTGAAACAGGAATACTCAAATTTTTTTAACGAGAACCAGTCAGTCCAGGATGAGTAAAAACTATTGTTTTTAATGGCTTACAGGTCTTCAGCCAGTACGACACAAGACAACTGACACGACTCTGGGAAAACTTGTGTTTGAGAGAGAACTTCTTCCGCCGGACTTAATGTTAGATCGCCTGAGAGTCATCTCCAAGAACCACTTTATTATTCTGCGTAACTGTAGAACTAAATTAAAAAAATGAGTCGCTTGGGAGGAAAAGGATGAAGATAATCAGTAAAGGAATTAGAACGCGGTAAGACATCCTCAAAAATGGGGTGGGTGTTTTAAAGAGGGAGACCAGATACGGTTTTATTATACAAGCCAAGCCGCCGTCGCAGTCGCTCTTCTTAGATACTGTTCTGTTTCATCGGTCAGTACTAACCTACACTGAACCTGTATGGTCGTCGCTCTTGTCGGAGCAATTCCAGTCCAAAACATTACGTTGCTTGTCGGGCTCTCCATGGTTTGTTAGGAATGATTTAATTCGTGGAGGTTCTCGTGCCCCTACTTTTGCTGTCCTTGTCCAGTCGCTAGGCAAAACTCTGTTTGCTTCGGCAGCGAAGTCTTCCTTCTCTTACCTACGAACTATCAGTACATCTGAACCTCCACTCCTAATCAGGGTCAAACGCGTACGAACGATTCTTGATGACTCGTTAGATGATCTCGATGACTCGTTGACATTATAATTAGTTGACATTATTATTGAGTGTGAACAATTTTTATTTGATTTGTTGTAAGAGACTATCTTGTTGATTACAAACTGTTTAATTGTGATAATTAAAGCTGGTGATTAGTGACTTAATTGGTGTCTTGTATTTTGTTTTCTACTGTACCAGACGACGATTAGTGAGACCGTCGTAACAGGGTCAGAAGTGCGACAGAACCGTTAACAGTGGACGCTATGTGCAAGACTGGTGTAATTTGTAATTAATCGGTAAACATGGATGGCAGTCAGATGATGGAAGCTTTACAAGCGCTGCTGCAACAGACACAGGAACAACAAAAATTTTAACGACAAAAAGAGGCAGAAGAAGCAGAAAGACGACAAAAAGAAGAACGAAGGCAGGAAAGAGAAGAAACTCAAGAACGGAAGAAACCACTAATTTTGGAGTGTAAAAGACGACAAGCAGATAAAACGGTAGCTCTTTTTGAAGCTAAGCAAAAATAGTTGCAGGAACACACTACCACAGAGTTGGGTCTCCTACGTGGTAACTTGGGGGGAATTACGCAGTGATCTAAACGACCAAAAGGTAAGATCGTCTACAGTCGAAAAATCTGTATCAAATATAGAACAAACAATGTCAGAAAAATATCTGCAGTAGAAGACTCAATTACAAACATTAGAGAACAAATTAAAAGTGAAGTTGAGCAGTTCATGAAGATACAACCAAGACAAATTTCTGAACGGACTGTACCAATGATAAAGACAGAAAAAGACATGGAAAATAAGATAACAGAGAAAGTCACTTCGCCTGCAGCTGGAGCAGTTTATGTCAGAGCACCAACCTTTGACGGAAGCAGTCACTGGGCGACGTATCTACGCCAATTTAAAGCTGCTGCATGAACAAATAATTGGACAGAGAAAGACAAGGCAGTTTCACTTGTTCCCGCTTTAAAAGGGCCTGCCGCAGATCCACTACAGAAAGTGCCACCTGACAGCCAGAACACCTAATTCACAAAAGCTCTGAAATTACGGTATGGTGATACACATTTACCAGATATGTACTGCAATCAGTTGGGAGCAAGGCCACAGGATTCCGGAGAGAGTCTTCAAGAGCCTGAAGCAAGTATCGACAGACTAATTAGACTGGCCTAACTTGAAGCGCCTGAGGTTTTTCGATGCAGACATTTACTGATGGTGTCCGAGATAATGAACTATAGCCAGTTTTACGAATGGCAAGACGCCAGAATAGTGCGGACGCCCTGGAACATGCTTTGCAATTTGAGGCCGCAAAGTAAGCGTCTGGTTGGGGAAGTAATAAAGTACGCACTAAAAAATCGCGACGGCATAGACAATAAAAAAGAAGAGCAAAGTACAGAAGCCCAACGAGCGGCGTCACAGAATAAAGTAAGAAAGGATGGAAGACCAAAGTGTTATAGATGTGGGAAACCTGGATATCTACAACGATATTGTCGGGTTAGAGTTCAGCAGCAGGGAAACGAGCAGTAGTCGGTACAACGGGGCGAGTGCTGACTAACTGGAGGAACGAAGCCCCTATTCAATATGCGATTTCTACACTTCAGAAAAATAGCGGAAGCTTGATGGTTATTGGTACATATATGGTTATGTGGTATTCGTTCAAGAAAGGGCTTCGTTCGTACCACCTACGCCTCGGTCGACTTGAGTTTTGATAATCAAGTACTTGTTGCAGACACTGTGGATGAAGCAATTCTTGGTGTGATAGTTATGAACGCATATGGATTTATAGTCGACTTCAACAATAATGAATTGAGAATCGGGAAGGAAGAGGTTATGCTCCCGACAATGAATACATAAAAAAAATTAATGGAAGTGATAAACCAAGTGCCCATAACTGTTCCGCCAAACTCCGAGAAGATCATCATGGTTAGAACTGAAGTAGATACTAGGGGCAACCAGTGCTCTATATTCGAACCCCAGGTAGTCAGCGCACCAGACATACTAATTGCCAGAAGTTTAGTTAAACCTGACGAAACCGGAAATGTACCTATTAGAGTGGCGAATATTTTGTATCAAGCTGTCACTTTACAAACCAATACGCTCCTAGGAAAATTGACTCTGGTAGCCAGAACGAAGATGCAGTACTACGGACACTTCTGAATTACCAGAGGAACTGCAGGAATTATTGAACAGAACTTCTAACGACCTCTCAAGTGATGAGATAAAAGAACTCAGACGGTTTTTACATGAATTTAAAGATTCTTTGCAGTTCGGGGACAGTCACTGGGAAGAACCTCTTTAGTACAACATTGCATCAATGCAGGGGACACAACACCGATACGCCAACCTCCTCGAAGGCCTCCATTCCTCGAATTCAAGAGGAAATGTCTCGGTTAGTTCAGGACATGTTGACAGAGGGAATAATCGAGCCTTCGTCAAGTGCTTGGTCTTCTCCGTTAGTGCTGGTAGCGAAGAAGGATGGTGGATTGCGTTTCTGCGTAGACTACCGGAGGTTGAATGACGTGACAAAAAAAGATTGCTATCCATTACCTCGCGTTGACGATACACTCGACACTGTCTGGAGAACAGTGGTTTTCCACATTGGATCTAAAGAGTGGATATTGCCAAGTGGGTCTTCATCATGAAGACAAGAAAAAGACCGCTTTCTCGACCCCAAGTGGCTTATTCCAATTTGACGTCATGCCATTTGGGCTCTGTAATGCACCGGCAACATTCGAAAGATTGAGGGACCTGGTTCTCCGAGGCCTGAAATGGAAAATTTACCTTGTTTATTTAGACGAAGTCATAGTGATCGGGAAGGCTTTCAAAGACCATTTGGAAAACCTTAAGGAGGTTCTGACTAGAATTCACGGTGCCCAACTGAAGCTGAGCCCGAAGAAGTCTTCTCTATTCCAGAAGGAAGTACAGTATCTGGGCCATCTGGTTTCGGCAGCGGGTGTTAGCATGGATCCTAATAAAGTAGACACCGTAAGAGACTGGCCAGTGCCGAAGACTAAACACGAAGTTCCGTGTTTCCTGGGGTTATGCTCATATTACAGACGTTTTGTAAATGGCTACTGCCACAGCGCGATTAGGCTTTGCTCTGCTTACCCCTCTCTCCTCAGGGAACTCCTTCCCTAAGCATGTCTCTAGCACGCTGCTTGGCACTTGCCACCATATACAATAACTACTTGACATTTATTTATGCAATAAATAATACATTTATTTCAGCACTTAAAAATCATCTGTGAGCAACTTGGAACCGAAAAAAGTGTCTGACAATTGTATTTTTTAATTTATTATGTTGTTAAATTGAATATACAAAAAAGCCAGACATACTGTTACAACGTTTTTTTCATAAATTATTTAACCCTTTGAGGCCTTGAGGGCGGCAAGGGAACCCTAGAAAGTAGCCAAACTTCTCACCCCGTTTCTAACAAGCAAGTTCTATTTATATACAATCTATCAAACGGTACTCATATACAGTAAGCATTTTCTTCGCCACCAATTGGTCTGACGTTCAATAATTTATTTCGATGTTTTAAACTCACAATTCTGCGATCCTCGTGATATCATATGTATACGATAATTGAGTTTTAGTAAGAATAACAACTTTAAGAACTTCTATATTGTAAACTGTAGTTGCAGGTTGGTGAATTTGTGAAGAACAATTTTTTAATTAAGTGTGATTTAAATAAAACTGTTTAATTAAACTTGTGATTATTTTGCAGTCCGTGGTGCCATTTTAATTCTACTACAGTAAAATATTTTCCACCCATCTAACACTAGTATTTGTATTTGTTGAATCTCCCTATACAAACGTTGGTCAAATATCGTAAGCTGTGACTACAATTGATGATGTAAACAAGTGATGTTTGGACTTCATTCCATATTTGCTTTATATATGTGCAAGCGTTATTGCTCTGTTGAATTTTGTAACTTTTTAATGCAAACAATGTGTATGTAAATTTAGTATAGCTAACGTTAAACTATGTTGATAATTAACCACAGAATATTTAAACTGTAGTATATTAAGCAATGTTAAATTATTTTGTATAATGCCATATATTTCATAGTATCATTTATGTATTTAATAAGTATGGATTTTAATTATTCCAAGGTATCTTTGGAATTCGCCTTTCGACGGAGTAAACACATTCCATAAAAAATTCAATATACTTTTTCTGTGTAACCGCAGATTTGAAATTACCATGCTATGGAGGGGTGTAGATCAAGGAACTATTCGGGTGTTCTGCATTAGAATAACCTAAAACCAATAAAAAAATCGTCAAAGCAATCTGAGAAACTGCTTCGACTAAATAATTATATGCTTTCCATCAAGTACAGAAGGTAAGACATGGGCATTTGTGATTAGTAACAGCAGAGCCCAATAATCTTAATCTCCAATAATTTTCCTTCATAACTTTTAGAACTTACAGAATAAGTTACAAAAAAAAAATCGCATAATTGAGACAAACGGTCTTCGAAATAAATTAGACGATATTCTTTACTAGATTGTAACTATCTTTTAAAAACCATATAAATTTAAGCCTCGTGTCTAGAACAATTTGCATGTGTAATGAAATAAATTGTATTGATCATCATGACTGAAGAGATACATAATGCATTCCACAGTAGATGCGTGCATACGTATATAGGCCTACTCACGATGTAGGCCCTATATTTACTACAAGATGAGATTCAAAAATTCAAATGCCACTAGACTCAGCACTTTTAATAATAATTATTATTATTATAATTACTACTAATATATTTACAATAATAATAAGAATAATAATAATTATTTTTATTATTAATATACATTACGACATACGTTAGCACTCACTAATGGTAATGAAATAAGTTGTATTGACCGACTGCAACCATCATCGTGATTGAAGCCCTAAATGAAGCACACCACAGTATGTGCGTACATACGTACATCTTCACGATGTAGGCCTATATTTACTACAAGAAGAGATTCAAAAGCTCAAATTCCACTAAATACAGAACTTTCAATAATAATTATTAGGGCCTATTATTATAATTACAACTATTATATTTACAATAATACTAATAATAATTATTAGTATTATATATTATCACTTTCATTAGCCCTCACTACATAAGAAACTAACATTCGACTTCCGAAAAAAGATTGAAACTTTTGTATTGAACTCTGACCAGTAAATTGCTAAATATTATAGGTAGGGTACATATTAATATAGTTTAATAAAGGCTACTGCTGATGCTGAAAGCTCATTTCTATCCTATTACTTTCACAGAAATGCCTTGAACGTCAAAGAGTCGATCAATAAATTGCAGCATTCATATAATTGAAGTAACTGTGTGCTTGAAACATTTTTATATCGAATTGACTTGTGTAAATGATAGGAGTGGAAAGTCAACCATTAATAATGTAATAACTTTTTTTATGTTTAGTTTTTTATGACATTGCATGGATAGGATTATGTACAGGCTAACTTATAACTACAATGTAAGTAGCTTTGTAAAAATTACAAGTATTTATTAAATAAATTATTTTCAAAGTGGTTTCCTTGACTATGCACATTTCATTTGCTGCTTCTAATTAAGTGTTAAAATCAAAAGAAATTTGTTTTCAACAACTTCAGAACAGTACTGATGCTTTAATTGTTAGGTTAGGTAAGGTTTAAGTTACGTTCCAAATAAATGACTTGTTTAATACAAAATACAGTAAGAGAGCGGCGGGAACGTACAGGGTTGTAAACATAAGTTTGGAAACCCGTAGGCCTAAACGTAGAACATTAGGTGTGCAATGACAACTAAGTACGACTCAATCTGTACAGTTCACTTGTTTAATGTATTAGTTTGTCTTAACCAGTAGAAAATTTACTCTATTTGATTTGCGACCATAAAAAATGAATATTTGCTGTGAAAGACTATTTTTTATTGTTTTATAAAAAAAAGACATGGCTGCAAGTATGCGCGTTAGACTACAAGTTGTGAATTTTATAAAAGTAAAAAATACACCCTGCGTAAGGATAATGTAAGTTTTGAAAGTTTAAATCTGACGTATGATGGTTTTATTTATTTTTAAAATTTTCCGTCTTAGTTTTTGAATTAAATTCATTTCAAGTATACCAAATTATCTAGAGTTAACATTCTGTTAATACTGTGTGCATTTCATAGACTTTTCTCTCACTTCTTTGACATCGGTTCAGGAATTCAAGTGGCGTAATAATAGAGGGCGCTAAAACAATACACACAAAGATTTCCTTATCTCACTCGTTGTCTCATTGTCGCACATTCTATCCAATGTCATCCCAGTCTTGAACAGGGTAAGCATATGTTGTTGCTGTGCACAATATCTATAGGCATAAGTTTTAATTATAGGGGCTAATTAATGCTGTGATGTACAAATATTTTGACTTAGCTATAAAATTTTGGTGAATTGTATTCTGACTTAAGCAAATACTCAACTGGCATGAGGTTCTATGTGTGTGTGTGTGTGTGCGTGTGTGTGTGTGCGCGCGCGCGTGTGCGGGTGTAAACTAAAGTTTAAAATAAATAAAACTGGTAAATTTCAGGTTTGTTTTAATTTTTTTCTTGGTTTCTTCAGTAAGTACGGTCATCCAATGATATCAAGCCATCGGAGCAGAATATTTCGTATAGCCTACTCGTGGGTTATTTGAGAAGGAATGTAGGCCTACGTACTGTTTTATCTGTGTGGCGTGCTTTATATATGTGTGGTGTGTTTTGTATATTCATTCCCACTTTATGGTGTTTATTTCTATTAATATTTCTGTTTAATATGGCAGTATTATCTTTTGCGATCCTTCGTTATCTTTATCTGGTGTGTTTTGTTCCTGTTTGTCATCCTCAGAAACTGTCTCGCTGAATACGAGTATCAGATTGTTACTTCTTCATCTGGATTGTTATTATCCGTTCGTAGGCGTGAATTAATTGTGCGGTTGTATTTTTAGTATCCCAGCGAGCTGAGCTGGTTGTTCAGTATATTTCAGCATCATAATTAAAGTGACAGTTTCAGTATTAATAGTCTAGTGAACGCAGTAACTGCTTGATTATGATACAACGTTTTATTGCAGACCACAACGTATTACAAAACATTCTAGTTATAAATATTTTAGTAAAATACAAAAAAATAGTTAATTCGTATGGTAGGCCTATTTAGAAGGTGGCATTGTAAAATTAAACTTCACGTTTGAGATTTGAATTAAATCATTGAATACAAATGTCGTTAGTCGCAAGTAAAAGCCATTTTGCCTGATCGTTCCATGCATTATAAACTTTAACTGAACTAAACATCGGTAACAATCCAAATCATCGGAAGACCGTACCGACTGATGTTTTCAGATGAATTTGGTATTTTCCATATTTCTTAGCGCGATTTACGCTCACAAAAACGTTACACTGGTTTTACCTAGACTTCTGTTATAACACATGGTGCTGATTAACACTTCTTCACAATTTTCCGTGTCTCTCTTGCCTCGGCCCTCAAATCGTATACACAGATATTGACAGCGAGTAGAGTTGGTAAACTGAAATACTTACTCTTCAAAATATAAAAGTTTCAAAGAAATACACCGTCTTCTTTGAGGATAAATTAATTTCTGTTAGAACACTAAGGAAACCTGACAAACTGACAACGTATTTTAAAATACTTTTAAAAAATATTTCTTACACTATTTTGTTCCAAACGATTAATGAAACTCACGTTAATTATAACACGATTAAAACACTTTATAATCGTAAATTATGAAAATAATATCATCAATTTAATTTTATTTTGATCCCATTTATTCTCCTATCTTTTTATTTATAACTTATATTATCTATGCTACCTCGTGCAGCATATAAGGTTTCCATAATTCTGAAGACGTCTCAGTCTTGTATCACACTATGCAACTTTTTAATTTTTTGTTTAAGCTTTGGTAAACCACAGATTGATTATAGAGAATGGTGATTAACCGATGCGTCATTAATTCGGACTGCATCATTAGTAGTTTAACGACATATTTGCATAAAAAATTATTGCTTGATTGATTTTGTATTCGTATATTAATTGCACTATCATGTGTCCGTAGGCAGTGCTGAAACGCACACAATTGGTGTAATTCTGTTTCTGCTATAGTAGCCTGATGTACAATCAGACTTTCAAAATGGCAAACGTAAACGAGTAGTATTGATCGTTTGTTAATTATTGTATTAGTGTCACTTTTGGTATTTTTGGTATGTAAGTGCGTGTATCTGGAATAACTCCTACTTCTGTCCCATTTTTAAGCGGTAACATGAAATAACTTTTTAATCACACGTAAGGTTGGTTTTATTTCTGTGCAGAGGGATGATACCGAACGGCGGTATTGCCGGTAGCCAAATTGCCTGCTGAATGTCACCAGTAGCAGCAAGAAATTGTCCCATCCAACTGAACCGGATCTCCTTCAAATCAATCGTGGACGAATACTTTGGAAAGCATACCATTGTGTAGGTTGATGGTTTGAGGACGGAGAGCCGAGTGGGTAGTGGGTATCTGTACGGATTAAGTGAGTTTTCTAACTGCCTTGTAAAATCCGGCACAGGGGGATTCGTTATTTCAGGGGGAAAGGGTACTACACCATGAGTTAAACAACCTTGCTTCCTCTTTTACTTTTTATGGTGCCCGCGTGATGTAGGCACATATACCAGATGACGTCAACAATGTAGTCGACCAACATTCCTCATCCACGTCGATGGAACAACTGCCAAGCCCCCAAACATACAAAAATTAAAAATAATAATCATAAAATAAGTATAATAATCGGCAATATAATAATTCGTGTCCTATTGTAAGTCTGTTAAAAGAATTATTTAAATCTTACTGTCTAAAATAGTTATTAAACTATTTTCATTACCATACTTTTACATATTTAATCATGAAATGTGGAAAAGTGAATTAATTAATAATGAATTTATTTATTTTTTATAGTTCAGATTTAAAATATAAAAGATAAGATATAAAATAAATCAATAAGCTACTTAAAGTAATACAGAATTGTTTTACCATTCATTTGGAACCATTCAATTAAATTAGGCATATTGTTTTGTGAGTCAGTTTACTCCTGGATAGCACCTGAAATTAGAATGTAGGATAACTATAATTTCCTTTTTAAGTATAAACTCATTGTTTGCAAAAATTACAATGAAACCAGTTTCATTCTATTTCTTTCTGTCGTGTCGGTGCCGACGATAAATTTTTGTAATTGGATAAAAAATTGTGACAAGCAGAAGTATCACTGTTGCACACCACTATAGAAAAATTATTCCGATTAGCGCTTTCAAGCTTCTCAGCTCATCGTCAGATCGGAATTCCACAGAATCACGTATCCACAGTGGTGTGCAACAGTGATAATTCTGTTTGTGATTATAAACACTAACACAACTTTCTTCATTAAAAAATTGTGATAAACATCCACTTTGGAAATGGCGTACTACGCTGAAAACAATAATTTTACAAATGACGTCTCTCCATGCCATGGTGCAAAGTCTAATGACTGCCCATTGTTACCACATTGCCGCGATTAATTATACGTATTGTTCTCCTCACTTGTAACACTGTTCGTGATTAGTTCAGCAGAATTAATTAAATTAAAAAGAGCTTAATTAATTCTGAATTTTGATGTAGTGGCAGTGTGTCTGTTTTATATATGTGTGTTAATTTTGTGGGTTGATAAATGGTCGATTGTTTATTTCGAAATCGAGACCAGAGTAACTAATTTTAAGCTACAAAATTAACCGTTCAATACAAAACAACGTACCCCAGTAGTTGATGACTCAAAAAAGAGATTTATAAGTAATTGTGCTGTGAGTAAACTGAAAAGAAGGACCAAGGGTCCTCTAGATATGTTTGTGTCAACGTCTAGTGTTACTGCAGGTACTAAATTATATCTATTCTATGAAATATTCAAGAGTTCAAGTACAAACAAAAGCGCTGGAAATATAAATACTGACAGAACAGTGTAAACAGCACTAAGCATATAAACACATAGTCCTATAGAAATAATTCGATAAGACCCAGAGGTGCGTTCAGAGCACAAGGAATGATTAAACGGCATTGAATAACCCAACTACTATTATCGTAGAATAACTATAAATGTTAAATTCTGTGTTGGCATCCCTCACAGCGCACGACATCAATAGATGCAAATTAGGGGAAAATTTTCTCACGCGCCTTTAAAATTAAGAATGTTCTTTATTAATAATTGTCCAAACAAAATGGACTGTAATCAAATCTTACAGTTTAACATTGTGTAAACGTTGGCAGTAGACCACGGTGACCTACAAACATGTCCACACACGAACATGTGCATACTACTTAATCATACTAAACCAATTAGAACTGTTGTCCGCGTTTGTTCGAAAATAACTATTAGCGCAAAAGTTTTACAACTCACTCACTTCTTTCAAGTAAAATACTTTTCTAATTGCTTTCCCTCCCTTCTGCACACTTTAAACTTCCCGTACCTTTTACATAACTCAAAGTAACAACAATGTAAAAGATTAATTCTTTTTAAAATCTATAGCAGATATAGAAAATGCATAAAAATTTAGTTCTAACGAGGAATACTAAAACAAAATAACAAATAACTGAAAAGAGACAGACGTTTTATTTGATACAGAAACAAGCATAATTCATTCACATACTACAAAAATAACAATAATTTATACAACTTTGAAAATTATAGTTTGAACAAGTTAGCAGTAAAAAGTGTATTATTTTATATGAGGATATAATCAAATAAAGTAACATTACTTCAATCTTATGGCACTGTGTTACGGTATTTGCAATGTTTTAGTTTGCAAATAATAGAGTATTTAATCTGTTTTCTCTCCGAATATTTCGATGTTCTGTAATTCAACATAATCTTGATTCGACAATATATGTGAAAATATATTTATTATGAATACTCTCGTTGAAATGTTAAATTTTGATTAGCTTCAATAACAAGCTATAAATTCTCTGCATAAATACATATAAAATCATCTTTCGATACTGACTTTAAAGAAAAGGGTACCTCAGGTAATAGAAGATCAGAAATATTCTAATTCAGTTAGGCCTAAATGTAAATACTGTAATAGCAATTGTCGGCAGCATGAACTTTCATTATTATTTTGACAGGTTTGATAACCATAGCCTCCTATAAGAAAACTACTTCTTATATCAATGAAATCAAAAATTTACATTCATAACAAAAATGTCCGTAGGCATTGAAATACGACTTTATACTTAGATAAAATAAAATTAATTAAGGTAACATGATGCAGGCCTATAGGAGTATGAGTAAAATGAAGTATACTGTGCGCATACCTGCAACTATTTTTTCAGAACGCATGTCATTTTCTTCTGCCTGAGCATACCACAAGTTGTTTTTGCTACTTTGTTGCGGATGTTTAGAAAATCAACCGTTGAGGAGGAGGTCTGCTTTCTCTTGCTGTTCAAACCATTCAGTGCACTTAGAAAGCATAGGTTGTGCATTACTGTGGCTGATTGTGTTTGATGATTCCTCGAGATTTTTCTTCTTCAGTCTTGCATTCATCTTCGGTCAACAAGTTTTGGAACATTTCATCTTAATTAAACATTTCGAAATCTCCGTTGTGTTTACCCTTGTCAAACTATTTATTCACTTCTTCCAGGGATACAAGTTCGCTATCAGAAATTTTGTACACAGTTATAAATTTTCGTTAACAGCTTGGCACTTTCCAATTCGTTTTAAGTGGCAGCTTCATCTTCTTTTGCGAGGGGCCAAAGTTTACTCCAGCCTTTTTAAGGATTTCTTCAGCAAAAACCTTTCCACGCTTCAGTGACATTAAAAATTGCATGCTTGATATTGTGAGATTTCCAGAACTCTTCTACAATTCTGCATGTATGTTTTTCTGTAACACCATTTCATACTTTCATTCATTCGGTGGAAAAATGCCATTATTTTTCCATCATCACTCTTCAGCTCTAAAGAAGGATGCGTAGGAGCTTTGTCCATTACTTCCTGCGTCAATCCGACTGGTGCTAAATGAGACTTTACTTTTAGCATAAACTCCTTCTGAAACTAATCGTGAAATATTTCTGGATCATTTAGGGGCTTTTCTGTGTAGACTGCTTCACACGTAAGGTGTTCAGATATAAATTTTTAAACGCTCGTATTTTCTTGGCGTTTCCTATAACGATTAAAGGATTTTTTTACCACTTGCATTTGCACACACCATTGCAGTGATGCAATATTTTTGCACTTTAAACCTGGCACAGATGTCTCTGAAATTGATACTAACATTTTTTCAGGCAGAGCCTTTTATTTAAGGCGGTTTAGGTTTAGTGAAGTTGTCCTTTTACTAAGTTTTCCTTCTCCATTTCGTCATTGCTTTCTTCTCGGTATTCAGCGATTACAAAACTAGCAGCGCTCATTTATTCTCCTGAAATATCCAACTGACAAATACTGTGTTTGCACTGAAATCTGTACAGCTGACCCGTGTTTGGTTTGAAAGTTGGACTCCACCGATCTTCCCTTAGCCGATGGACGAACTTTATTGTAAATTTAGTGAACAGGAAAACTGCTAGAGTAAAGAAACAAGAAGGAAAGTCACTAAGCATTACATTTAAAGGTCAAGACAACGATAACCAAGCGGGACGGCGAGAAGTACGGAGACGATAGGAATGCAGGAAGGAGAAAAAACAAAAAGAAACGGCGCATGCAGACTGTCAACCAAGGCTACCCTCCTTTCCGGTTGTAATGTCGTTTGCCCGGTCTCACATTTTAATTTATTTTTTCCTCCAGGGCCCGACGGTTAATAGAAGTTGAGGGTTGAACAGATGACGGATAACAGAGGTTCTACTGTAATTACGACAAACATACAAAATTTCTTAACAAAGTAAAATAAAGATAATTTTTGACCTAATTACTTGCCACAATCTTGTCTCGTCAGTATTCTCTGCCACAATTCCTTTTAATACCCACCCTATTTTTAGATATCTACAATTCGTATTTATTTTTAATTTTAGTATTCAACATTTTCAACAATATTCGTCCCCATATATTTTTATTTTTCTTCTCTCTGAATTTCCATCACCTCATCATCCCATCTCTGTCATTTCATTTCACGACCCCGCTGCTATTTTTGCTTGCTGTCATTTCATTTCTTTTGATTTCCATCATATCTGAATTTATACTATCATAAAGGATTGTACTCAAACGATGCTACAGTGTTTTAAAATTATACTTAATCCAGTATAAAAAAATAAGAATTTTTTCTTATTTCAAGTGGAAAACTGTGCCAAGGTGACAACGTTTATGTCACCAAACGTCCAAATACAAAAATCGTAATGCGCTTGTTTCATTATCCGAACTGAGAATAAAAAAGAAATGATGTAATAATATAGTAATCGTAATAATGGAATAAAATTAATTTCTACGCTTTATTTACACCTTACTTTTCTTATTCACACTCTTTAGAGGTGAATGCAGACGAGGTTCTTGCAGGTACTTTTCTTCATTTAGTTAGATATTTATAGAACCTTTATATTTATGTTACCGTCATATAATTAATGGGTAATAATGTTGTTATTTTTCGTTTCTACAGGCTGACAACATTAATCGAGTGGTTGGAAGATAACTAACAACTTGCTTGTTTCTTTGATTTTCCGTTTCCCAATGGGACGACTTATAGCGGAAATAATGCGGTATTTGTACTCAATATGTCATGTTTACTCTAATGTAAAGCAGAGTAGAACTGTGAGATAGCCCATTTCCTACAGATAAAAACTAATCTAACTACGTACATTAGGTAACATTTTGTGTGAAACATCTCTACATTTAGTGGTTACATGCAATTTTTAATAAAATACCGCCATTCAATTTAATGTTTGTAAATTTGAAAATATAAGGAAAAGTTAGTTCATTGTGAATTTAAACAAAGTTAACTTTTACAAAACTACTGCAAAGCCGTTTTCTATAACTGGTAATAGCATTTGTGGTAAATTAAATCGCTTATACAGTATAACAGCACTTAATAGGGTATAGCCAGCACGTGAGGTATTTACACGTTTTGCAATGCGACTTTGTAGTGTGTATTTAAGTTTACAATTAATGTATGTGCCGCCATTGTACCGTGGTGTACTACATTACGGTAAAACAAGCCTTGTTATAATTGTGTGTGTGTGTGTGTGTGTGTGTGTGTGTGTGTGTGTGTGTGTGTGTGCGTGCGTTCGCTCGCATGCGTGTTTTCTCTGTTTATACATTTTTTAACACATATAAGGCTTTCATGTTCGGTTTAGGTAATAGTCTAAAGGTTAGGTACATCAAGACGTTTTTGCAAAACAACATAGAGGTTATCTTGGAACAGTATACATAGAGGTTATTACATTAAGGTTGATACCACATCAAAAACACCTTACTAAGATTTTGACAATGCGTGTAGCGGTATTCGTACGATAACATTTCCGATTTGGTAGACAGACGACACAACTATATCTGCTTACTGAACCGCGATTGATTTCGCACTTCTAGTTTTGCATATTTTTCATTTTATAAAGGTATTAACTAATTTATATTATATATTGCAACGAGTAGAATATGCATATAAAATATTACTGGGACTCAGAGCATATGATAATATGTTAACAATGAAAATTTATGTAAGTGAAGACTGCAGGTTTGGACATTATATTATGTTATTCGACATGAGACACGTTCAAATTGTTAGTTTTAAGTATTTGTAGACAGTAAAAACACTGTTAGTGTTGTGAAGTGGTGCAAAATTATGGGTAGGCGTGTGAGAGAATATTTAAATGTTTTACGGAATAATAATAAAAAGCATATTAAATTGTTCTATGCATATTAAATTTTTGTTCTATGTGGAATTTTGATATGAAACTTGTACCAGAATGGGAGTAATGAAAACATCTATCAAATGTCAGTAATTGTTAGTAAATTAAAAATCCGAATATATAAGTTTCTTAACAAAGGACGTTTTATGGCCCATTAAATATTTAGTAAAATTATCCTGGTTTTTACTTCCATGTTCCTTAAGGAAATGAAAGTATGATGATGGCAAAAAAATCGTGTTCGAGATTATTGCAGATTCTGATTGTAGTACACTCAAAACATGAAAAAAGTCATTTTTCGAAAAGTACCTGTGTGTCTGTCTGTCTATCTATAGATTTTTTTTCTATGGCAAACGATAACATAAGTTTACAATTAATGTAGTTAACGCCAGTGTACCGTGGTTGACCTATTAAATTACACTTGTTATAATGATATCTGTGCGTGCAAGTGTGTGTAGGTGTGTGTGTGTGTGCGCGCGCGCGCGCGCGCGCGTTTTCTCTGTCTATACATTTTTTAACACAGATAAGGCTTTCATGTTCGGTTTAGGTAATAGTCTAAAGGTTAGGTACATCAAGAGGTTTTTGCAAAACAACATAGAGGTTATCTTGGAACAGTATACATAGAGGTTATTACATTAAGGTTGATACCACATCAAAAACACCTTACTAAGATTTTGACAATGAGTGTAGCGGTATTCGTACGATAACATTTCCGATTTGGGGGACAGACGACACAACTATATCTGCTTACTGAACCGTGATTGATTTCGCACTTCTAGCTTTGTATACTTTTCATTTTATAATTATTTTATAATTCATTTTATATTATCCTGTTTTTTGACAGGTCGTGAATTGCTTTCAAACAGTCTAATGCAAGTATAGTTTTATGTTGGCCACAGAAGCAGGGAGGTTTACGAATTAGCCAATCAGCGTACGGTAATTAGGATAAATTTTCATTTGAATTCTTATTTGTCGTTGAACGGTTAGTCTCTATGTGAACTCGGAAACATGTGGACGTGTTGTACTAGTTCAGACGTTTGGCCTCGTAGTCGTTACGAAAATTATAACACAAATAATTTAAAATTTATGTTATACTTTTTTCACCGATCATTGCAAACTCTTCATCATTAAAAGTTATTTATAGAATTGTTTTAACCCGAGAACGACCCTGAACGGCGGACACCAGAAAGAACTCACATCGATAACCAGATTGAAGCAGCCAACACCTGTATCAAGATTGAAAGACCCACATCAGTATCCAGTCTCAATCATCAACATCTCAGCGATTACATTCTTCATAAAAAGGTAAGTTGACTACATTTTTTTATAAACTCTAATAAAACTTATTAAAAAAAGAGACAAAAGAATTTTTAAAAAAAGATTTCATGTATTTAAGAGATTTTGTTTAGTTGTTTGAGACTTGTCCCAAAAGACTGTAAGGACTGATTGCGACAAGCCCTCTTCAGCCAAATGGAATAATGTGAGGAGTCGCACGCCAGTGCGGGTCGTAGGCGGAGAAAGTGGAGACACTAAGAAAAAAGAGTTGTATGTGGGTGTGTATATGTGTGTTAATGTAGTGTGCAGAGCCAAATGGATGATGGAAGAGACTAAGGAAAGTGCCACAAAAATTTTACATTAAGATAGCAAAGACGGGGTCGTGAACCGCAGAACGCTAAAGCTGGAGGGAGGCGTCAGTGAGGCGTCAAGGTAAGGAGGGGGACACAAAGGAGAGAGCTAAAGACAGGGTGGGTAGGTAGGTAAATGTAAGAAGTTATGTGAGCAAGAAGGATGCCAGGTGGAGTATGTTTTTAGATGGGATTTAGACATTTCTATTTCTCTGTCGGGGATGGTTTCTGGGAGGAGGTCCATCGGCAATAGTAAGGAGGTGGTTTATGAGGAAGGAAGGTCTATTGGAGTTCCGGGTAATTCTGTTGATGGAGGTCGCTATGGGTTGGAAGGAAACGCGTTGCTTTGCTGTTTGGAAATATTTCCAGTTAAGCTTGTATAGGAAAGAGTCTAGGTTGGAGAATAGATTGTTGAGGGCATACAAAGCGTTATTGCTGGTTTTGGTTCGGGTAGGTCTACGAGAGATAAGTATAAGGGCTCGCCGTTCAGTGATTATGTAGGGATTCAGGCGGGTGGGATCGGCAGTTAAAAGGGTAAAAAGGACCTTATTCATGGTAAGACGAATATAGGTTAGGGCTGTGTAGATACGGCTGAGTAATCCGCTGGAGCAACGATCGTTGCTGCTGAGAACTCTAAGAGTTGGGGTTCGTTGACGGGCTAGTTCTGAGGTTCTTTTCATATGAGATCCCCAGGTAAGCTTGGAGTCAAGCGTGACGCCTAGATTTGCACACACGCTTCGGGATTACATTAGAGGGCCAACGCGGACTGGAGATTTGTAGAAGTGATTCTTGTTACGTCCCGTAGAGTTGAAAACCCAAGTTTGGGTTTTCTCCGCGTTTACGAAGATTCTCCAAGTGTTGCAGTAGTCTATGAAGGGTTTTAAGACCAACTGTAGTCTAGATAGGGCTAGCCAGTGAACTCCAGCGGACACCCAGTACGTAGGCGTATCATCAGCATATTGGGCAAGACCCGCTGAAGGGTAGGCCAGACAGGAGTGGAGGGGTGTCTTTGGTGAATAAAATGTAGAGTGCGGGCTAATGGCGGAGCCCTGGAGGACACCAGCATTAAGTTGGAATGATGCCGAGAGAAGCTGACGGACTCGGACTTGTGCTGTGCGTCCATCCAAGAACTGGGAAAGCCATTTTAGGATGGTAAGGGAGGAGAAATGAGATCCGAGGATCTTGAAACGGAGTCCATTATGCCAGATGGAGTCAAAAACTTTTCAGATGTCTAGTAGATCCAAGATAGTCGAGTGTTTACAGGCAGATATTTAAAAGATAAAAATGAATTGTAATTTATATTCAGGTCAACAGAGACAGAATCATTAGTTTGTTAATTTTCACATAAACTATTCATTAGGCTACCTAACCAACCTGCGTTGTGTGTATTTTAGAGTAATCTTAGTATTGAGTAACGATTTTTTAAAATTCTGACGGTATTAGAAATTTTTCACTACCCACTAATTTTATAGTACACATAAGATTGACATAGCGCTCTTACAGTTTAGATTCATATTTAAAAAAGGCTACCTATTGAAATGAATTTTTATTACCTATACTAACATTATTGCCTACATTCCAAAGTGCCTTTTTCAAATTAGTATTGATTTCCTATTGCACAATGTAAATTATTCTAACAATTACAGTTATTAATGGCAGAGAATCGTTTTTACGGTTGAGAAAATAGGCCAACTTTGTATCTGCATCCGAATACGATACTGTCAAAAGTTTTATCAAAAATCTTTGCAAAAAAACTTTTGTCATTAATTCTAAGACAATCTGAATTTTATTTATGGGATATAGAAATTAATATTATTATCGTTTTCCACTTTTCAAATGTTGCTGACAAAGAAAAAATGCAACCACATCAATTTATTGTTTATCTATTGTTATCAGTTGTTTTTAGAGAAGACATTATGCAGACTGAAGACGTAGTTAGGCCTGACGTCAGAATTAAAGTTTACTTGTTTGAAAAGATGGCTCAGGTTTCTCGAGTTTGTTAGCTTCGCTTATTGTTGTCGTGTTGTATGCAATTTCTGAAAACTAAACTTTTAGACACTGTTGTTGACAGGCGTCCCGTCTCGCCCACTCTTGCCGTGTTTAATTCTGTTACACAGAGTCAATGGCTTCATGGTAACTTTACCAACGTTTTACGCCTTGAACAATAACATATTCTACCTGAACATGAATTTCAACTGTTAAACGAATAATGAGTGTTATGGCTGTAATTACTTATATATTACACACATTGACCACGAAAATTGTCTACGGTAAAAGCTAGCAGTAAATCAATCATTTGCGATATTTATAATCGGGCTATTAGTTAATTGCGCTATTAGTTAATGGGGCTATTGGTTAATTGTGTTATTAGTTAATCGGGCTGTTAGTTAATTGCGCTATTAGTTAAACGGGCTGTTGGTTAATTGCACTATTAGTTAATAGAGATATTAGTTAACTGCGCTATTTAGATTCGGGCTATCAGATATTATGGCAATTAGTTTATTGCGCTATTTATAATAGGGCTATTAGGTAAACAGGCTGTCATTTAATCGCGCTATTAGTTAATTGCACTATTATTAATTGGGCTACTTGTTAACTGCACTATAAGTTAATCGGAATTTTTTAAATTGCTCTATTAGTTAATCGGACTATTAGGTAATTGCGCTATTAGTTAGTCGGCCAAGGGCTATTAGTTATTTGCGTTATTATTTAATCAGGCTGTTAGCTAGTTGCGCTATTATTTATTCTGACTATTAGATACTTGCGCTGTTAGGTAGCCGGGCTACTAGTTAATTGAATTTTTATTTTGGTGGGGCTATTAGTAATTTGGGCTATTATTTAATCTCTTAATTAGTTGATTGCGCTGTTAGTTGGTCGGGCTATTAGATAATTGCGCTATTATTTAATCGGGCTGTTAGTTAATTGGGACATTAGTTAATCGGGCTATTGGTTAATTGCGCTATTATTAAAATGGGATATTAGTTAATTGGAGTATTAGCTAATTGCGCTATCAGTTGATCGGGCTATTAATTATTACGTAATTGTACTATTAACTGATCGGGGTACTAGTTGATTGCGCTTTTTATATTACGGGTATTAATTAATCGGCTATTGGCTAATTGCGCTCTTAGTTAGTCTGCTTAGGGGTATTATTTAATTGCGCTAATATTTATTATGGCTATTAGGTAACTGCGCTATTATTTAGCCAGGCTATTAGTTAATTGCTCTATTATTTGTTCGGGGTATTAGTAAATTTTAGCTATTAGTTTATCGGGCTGTTAGTTAATTGTGCTATTATGTTATCTCTAAATTAGCTGACTGCACTATTATTTGATCGCTATTAGTTAATCGGGCATTTGTTAATTGGGCTATTTGTTAGTAGAGTTATTAATTAAACGGGCTGATAGTTATTTTCGTTATTAGTTATTAGGGCTATTAGGTAATTGCGTTATTATTTAATCGGGCTGTTAGTTAATTGGCTATTATTTAGTTTTGCTATTTGATAATTGCGCTATTACTTAATCGGGCTATTAGTTAATTGCCCTATTCGTTGATAGGGCTATTAGTTAATAGCGCTATTGGCTAATTGGGTTACTAGTTGCCTGGGATATTATTTAATCGGTCTATTAGTTGATTTCTCACTTATTTAGCCTGGTTATTAGTTAATTGCGCTATTTATGATAATGCTATGAGTTAATGACCCTATTATTTAATCAGGTTATTAGTTGATTGCGCTATTAGTTGATCGGGCTATTAGTTAATTCTGTTAGTATTTAATCGGGCTGTTAGTTAATTGCGCTAATACTTATAATGTCCACTAGATAATTGCGCTTTTAGTTCATCTGGCTATTAGTTAATTGGGCTGTTGGTTAACCGAGCTACTATTTAGTCGCGCTTTTAATTAAGCGGACTTTTATTTTATTGCGCTATTAGTTAATGGGGCTATTCTTTAATTGCGGTATTAGGTATTCAGGCTATTAGTTAATTGAGCTATGTTTAGTCTAGCTATAATTAATAGGGTTTTTAGTTAATTGTTATAATATTTAATCGGGCTATCTGTTAATTGCGTAATAGCGCTAATATTTATTCTGGCTATTAAATAATTGCGCTATTACTTAATCGGGATATTAGTTAATTTCGCTATTAGTTGATCGGGCTATTAGTAAATTGAACGGCAATTTTAATCGGGCTATAAGTTAATTGGTCTATTAGTTGATAGGACTATTAGTTAACATTCTTTAAAGTAGATGCTAACAGTGTCTGATATAAATATTATATTACGTTAGTGTTGTTGTTACTAAAGATCTTTTTTGTTACGTAGGCCTATGGTAAGTTGTCGTTTCAAGTACATGCCACATGCAAAAAGGTAACAACTGTTAACATCAAGGCGCGGCGGTAGCAGACTAATGACCTGCTGTCGTATGCTGTACTAATGATTCTGTCAGTAGTAATTAGTACACAAATAATAGTATCCAGAAAATATAATTATATGTTGGCGATTTCATAATATTTTATTAACAGTTATTTACTAAATTAGACCTGGATAATAATATTGAGAAATTTATCGTTAGTAGTTACTACTGTATTTCCAATTATTTAAAATATTTTTAATAGATAACTAGGACTTGAAGGTACTCTTATCCAACATAATGTAAACACAAACTGGCCCCGAATATAAATTATGTGCTTAGTTTTCAATGAGATTTTTTCAAAAACTTTGTACTTAGAGATTATAATTCTCTTTTCCTTAAAATTTCAAAAATAGGGCAAGATTCTTCTAAACTAATACCGAATTGACTATTTGCTGCCTGATTTCTACACCGATTCAGGTAGCAAATTATAACAAAAGCCAATTCAATGAAGTTCAGCTTAAACTCGTCATAACAATATTCTTATTAAAGTGATGGGGTTTTGATTGATTTCGGAGTATTTACAACAAAATTGTCAATCGATTCCACACTAACGTTTTCTGAATTTAGTTTTACTAATAAATAAGTTGGTTATTGCAATAAGCATTTGCAGTGGGCACTCACAGTGTAAATCCTATAGGGTCATTCAACTAATTACAAGAAATTAACTACAGACACAGTGAAGTTTGTATTTTGCTCTCAATAGTTAAATATATTCTTCAGAGTATTAAAAACTAATACTCTATCCTTTAGTGTCAGCTTTTACACGCATGTACAGCATACAAGCAGGTTATAAGTAAATAAACCTCTATAACAAACCAATTATGGTACTGTTACCGTGTAAGTCAACATTTAATTCTGAAATTAGTTGTTAGCCTAGGTAAAGATGGCTTTGTGATCAAAGCTTTAAAACAACTTATTTTTACTTTCCAGTTGTGTGGTTAGGTACTGTAACCACCGGTTAGCAATGGTAGTTAGCCTACTATTCGATTAATAAACTGACACCACAATAAATAGCTCAGTTCATAATTACGGGTACTATATATTCGTAATTTATAACGTTCTTTAAGTTAAATTTAGTTCACTTTTTAAGAATAATTCACGACTTTTTCAGAACAAAGTTATACCCATATTACGTAATAGGTAAATCATAAGCTGTACGCTTTGTTTAGTGCATATAAGTGATCACATTTTGTGAACTGGAAGATGGAAACAAAAGCCGAAGCGTATCTCTGAAAAACGTTTCCACACAGGAAACGGATAACGGAAATGTGTATGGTCTTTTGATATTTCGGATATGATAAAGTAAATATTGTAAAAAGTCTGAGATACAATGTATATCCTGGTATCGCTTGATAAATAAATAACAGGAGGTTCTGAGAAGAACAAAGAAATTTCCTATTACAAAAGGATGCTATTGATCTGTTACAGTAGAGTTTCGTGTAATTAACTGGAGAATTTCGTCAGGTTCCCTTTTGTTTACAGATGTACGCTAACTTTAAAAGCCACTAAATCAAATCTTAGTTGCCTTCATTAGTTTACCAACATAGTTCGTTCTGAACGGTTAGTGAACACTACCAACCAGATGCCAATGAATCAGTAGAGTGACAAACGTGCTCGTGACATTGGAATAGTCGCAACGAATAGTTTTTCTTGTCATTGTAACTTTCATGAAAATGCTTCTTATTTAATAAAATTATTTTGTTACAAGATTAACTAATTTTGTATAAAATTGTGTGTGTGTGTGTGTGTGTGAAACTCTACAATCGTTTAATGTTTTAATATAATAATTAATTAAAAAATATTCCTTTGCAGTGAGGACACAGAATACACGTTTCCAAAACATATAGCGTATATTCTAGAGTAATATGTGTCTCTTATGTATCTTAATGATCATCCCCGGTATTAAGAAGACTTTTATTTTAGACTAGATGTTTTTCGCGGTTTCGCACGCAAATATTTGATATTCAATATGTATTTAATGTAATTTTAATTGTCTATGAATTTAGGGAGAGCAAGGACACCTGGCACGTGCGTCAGACGGATGCGCAGACGGCGTACATATACAAGCCTGTTAGTATTAGTGTATACTGTTGCCGGCACGTCTACTCTTTCGGAGCACATTTCAAAGATTTCTAAATTAAATTCTTTTTACGTCTTTTTTTTTCAATTTGAGTACTGTTTTATGTTAATTATGGAAGTGTTAAGGGGTTGCCTTTTATTCCTGTGTCTTGTGGATTCATAATAGTGACAACTTAACAGTACGTTATAACATATTTTTATTAACAATGAAATGTAGTAATTTTACCTTCATGATAAATGAAGCATTAGTATCAGTATATTATAATACTTCGTTTCTAAACTGAAAACATGTAAAATTTTCATATTATTGATATTTTGATGTTACATTTTTTCTTGTCTCAATGGGTTCTTAGTATGAAACATTTTATTCGATTGAAAACTTTATAAGCGAGTTGTATTTAAATGCAGTAACTCAATTCATGCAACGTAATTCTCAATATTACTTATTACATGCAAAAAAATTTCAGTTTGAAAAAACTAGTTTGTAGGTATGTTGCATTTAGTGCTTAGAGTGAAATACAGCACTCATATGTTTGAAGTAAGAAAATGATAGTGAAGTCCTGGTGAATACAGGACTACCCATGTATTGTCAATAGTTAATGTTTTATTTCTCGAACGAATTTCACTCGTAAAATTTTCATCTTTAGGACATAGCCGACGGTAATTTGGATAAACACTTGTGGTCTTTTCTGACGTAAACGATTTTGGATATAGTTTATGCATGATAACTGTACATTCAGTGCTCCATATGATATATAAATCATACAAGTTTTAACTGTATAGTAGAGCTCTGGATTTACAGCTGGGCCAGACAGCTCTGGAATAATAACAGCTTCTATCTGATATGGTTTATCTTTTCCTTTTAATCAAATTAAAATATGTGTATGTGGCAAGCCTCAATTCTGCCATTTTATACTATAAATATAGCATACACCATGGCCAAAAATCGTGTCCTTCATTTTTTTGTCCTTCATAAAATCACCAAATTAATAAATCCATTAATTTTTCAATTTCAAATGAAATACTAATACAACAAAATGTACTCCGTACATCGTGTTTACCTTTCGAAACAGGGCAGTATCTTACGGTGTCTAGTTTATTGGGATCCACAGTAACACCGTTGCCGAGACAAAATGGCCCAAACATTGTATTTCCTTTCACTTAGTTCCACAGATAACATGACTACTCACAGTCTCGCAGTGATATAATTAAGATTGACGTTAGATATTTTATATATTTTGTTACTGTCAAGTGCTTCACTGATGCGCTACAATGGTACACATTCGCTTGGGAAACTCAAGCTCGTATAGCTTGTGGTTCTTCAACCACAAGAGCGTATCCACAGAACCCTGTCCCAGTAAAAGACAAGAAAAAAGAAGAGGTCAGAAAACTTTAACCTTTCTGATCTAATAGAAATAACACATTTTATTTCCCCGCGACGTTAACATTTTATCTGAAGAAGGGAAAAGTAGCAACACTAGCAATGCGAGTTCCGTGGGGATACCAGTGCTAATAAAACAAATAAACATAACGTATTAGATATTTTTTACAACATTTACAATCAAAACTTTAAACACTGAAAATAGAAAAGAAAGCAAATATGTCTACTCCATTACCTTCTTCCCCAAGAATTCCAGTTTCACATACTGGCTAACTATACACGTCTGCATAAAATTCTCTAACAACCTCATCTTGAGAAATGTAAGACTGAATTTTTCTTGACCTCTTCTATTTTCTTGTCTTTTATTGGGACCAGACTCTGTGGATATGCTGTTGCGAGTGATGGGAAGAACTAGCCTATAGGATTTTGAGTTCCCCAAAGCGAATATGTGGCATTTTAGGCTATTAATGAAACATTTGGCAGTAACAGCATCAACATGCTAATTTGAATGTGTGGATTGCATATAGCCTACTGGTTGATTTTAACCCGTAGGCTTACCTTATATTCTCTAAGTATATTTCTTCTGGTTATTTCACTTGATAACACGCTCGTATAAAATTTTAACTGATAATTTTTATCATTTACCTCTTGAGACTCTGGGACAACCACAAGATATCCGTGTTTCTAGAAGTCCCAGTTAGTTCCACATATTCTTCATAAAAAATAATATTTTTACAATTCTATTAAAAATGATTAAAGTAACAGTATGTAACACGTTAATAATTTACTGGGTCAATAATTTAAAACGTTTTTCAAGTTATGAAAGGACTATAAAGAAGTTTACCTGATATTGGGTCTACATAAAAATGTGCCTTTATATACGTAGACAAAGACTCCACAAAAATGAAAAATGTCCAATATAGAGACTTACGTCATTTCAGAAATTCTTTCTAAATTTATCTGTAGCGAGTCTTTCTCCTTACACACGCAAACGCACCTCAGCTTTCCGTACCTTCTTATCTACTTTAAGTAAGCTCCTTTAACGCATGACAGGTAGGCCTACCTGTAAATGATGACATCATCTGTACTGACAAAGTCACATGAGTCAGGGGTACTACTACTATTCTCCACTCTGTCTGCAACTCCGTGTTAACACGTCGTTTGCGCAAGCCTGTTTAATCTAAGCGGAATAACGAACACTTCAATGGCTGTATGGACTTTACTTCTTAGGTGTGTGTAATATGTCACCTTGAAGTCAACAATGGATTCAAGCAGATTTGATTGTACTGTCTCCGTTCCCCTGTACTCTTTTTGTCTCACCGATCTGTTCCGGTAAAATTAGTTTGTAGTTCCTGCGCCTGCTTTTGAATACAAGAATTGGATGTAAGACAATTTCGTTTAGTGTCCTCTTGTTACTTAGATTACAAGCAATGTATTCTACATTTTCAATATTAGGAGAGACATCCTAAACTCTAAGTTTAATGTACAATATAAATATTATTTACATTGATAGAAAAGTAAAGGAAAACTGCGCTAGACTCTGTACCATTATTTCTCCTACTTGCATTGAGAATAGTAGGTAACTTGCAATATCACAAAAGCTACGTTTCATAGCAGCTATACGTTATCTTTTTTTTTTAAATCAATTTTTTTTAAATTATTTTTGAATAACAGCCGTACTAGAAAATTTTAGCAAAAGTAAATTTAATTATGAAATTAGGTAAATTGTGTAAGAATAAAGTAAATTAGGTACAACAAATTTTATTACATGATGGCTAATATTATTTTATTTTATTTTGTAAATAACTGCTTACCTTTTTAGTCAGTGAAGTTTTAAATTAAATGTATCTATGAATATTAAAGAACGTACAAAATTAAATTACTAATAATTTTCTTCTAAGGTGAATTCCTGTCCCCAAGGCTAAGAAAAACTTTTGTGAAAAGTGTCGGCTGAAGTTTTTGTTTATCAGTTTATGGTTAGATAAAACATTCTGGTCTTCATTATACAAATAGTAACAACGCATTTCAACATAATTACAGGAAAAAGTTAACGAAAATCATTATTTTGACTACAACTCTTTGAACGGAACACTCAATACAATGTAAGTCTAACGTATTCCTACCGTATGTAAATAGTATACTGTTCAAATAAGAATTTTTGCGGTTTTTGTGAACTTAGTTTTCTATGTTCTCCTTACTCGTCACCAAAAAAATTTAAATTGTATTATTTTAATTAATTTTGCGATGTTAATTTGTTTTCACCACAACTGCATTCTTATCTTTGCGCCTTGTTTATTCGTACATGAAATCCAGCTCAATGTTCTATGTTTCACTTCAATTTTACAAGCACAAGTTTAAGCTTAATAACTATGCCATATAACTTATCTAACCTAACAGGAGTTTGCATTGCATGCACTCATGCTATATTAATCAAACGTAAGACTTTTCTGAATAAAAGGTGTAAAGTAACTTTTAAGGTGAGTATTGGCTATAAAGCAGCAGCAGTTTACGACCGAAGACTGTGGAATTGAACTGAAAATTGAGACATAACCTAGTACAGAATTTGACCTTCCTTCTGGATTCCTTTTTCAGAAGTGGACTCTTATCGCAAACTCTTATCTTAGAGTGAGGAAAATGACAAGGACGAAATATATATTATATGAATAATAACCAGAAAATACGACGCTACGACGAGCTTAGAATATACATCCCTAAATCTTTATTAATGTGAGAGAATTTTAGCAATATGATATCGCTATCTACCACGCAGCTTCCAGTAGCACTGTTCCAGTATTCCGTGTTCTGCTCCGTACATTCATACACGCGTACCGGTGCTACCGCCGGCGTTGAGACCGGTATACCTGGGAATTGTGGATTGGAATACTCCGACCGCTCGAGTGGTCGTTATCACTAACGATGACGTTGAGACCGGTATACCTGGGAATGTAGAATGGAATACTCCGACGGCCCCAGTGGTCGTTATCACTATCGATGACGTTGAGACCGGTATACCTGGTAATGTGGATTGGATACTCTGACGGCTCGAGTGGTCGTTATCACTATCGATGACCACATCGAGACTCGAGCGCGCCGGACACCTCGTAATTAATTTTTACTGTGCAACTGGCCGAGGTATTATATTCTATTTTCATGTCGCTATTTGCTCATTAAATTCTATAATTCCTACGTATTTTACATTTCAGTATCTATTTTTATCGATTCCATCACTACACTTTAAAAAATCAGTGCATTAACTCTGCTGTTGGTAATGAAACACTTACCTATCTGAAAATGTAGTTAACCTCTCGTGTGATTCTTTGTTAGATACTAACTGACGTCCCTCAGTCTCAAGCCGAATACTAGTTGTTGACTACACACTGATATAAGTCATTCTGTTGATATCCTTTTCTGTAAACCCTTTTAAAATTAGCAGCCTCTTCCTTTTTCATAGCACAGTCACTTTGCTTTATGATTATAGCATTTAAACTTCTTAAATGTCTGTCACTTCATCTTCCAGTCAAAACTTACAAAATGTATTCTCGTATAATTATCTTGTTTATCGCACACTTTCTACCAACAAAGTTATTAATAGGGTCCGTTAGGCTTAAAACGAGCAAAACTTAGAAGCCCAGCACCTCTAGAGTTCGTTAGGCTTAAAATAAGCAAAACTTCGGAACCCAGCACCTCTCAATGAATCGACGTGTAACCTTTTATATCGTCTTAAGGAACTAAATTAAAAAAAAGTTTACCCCTTGAAACTTTTTGTTGGCACTGTAAACAGTAGTAAACAAATTATAAACAACAAAGAAAACAACTTTAATAACTTCGAACATACTACTTCGATTGTCATACAAATTGTATATAGGTGGTTTTTGGAATCGCTGGTTACGAATTACGTCACAAATTGTAAATTAAAGATGGTGTATTCAAAATTGAAGGCTAAACGTCTAAAGACGTATAGTTAATGTAAAAACCTTTGAAGTACCATGCTGTAATTTTTTATTGTTTTAATAGTAGTGAATAATAAACTATGAATAATACTTATGCAGCTGGTATACATCCTACAGAAGCGAACTAGCTACTCTATAAAGTACATCCACTTTCACTTAAAAAATCATAACTCTACAAAATAATTTAGACATATGTATATTACTTCTTCTAATTGAAATTCCTATAAAACCTGGTAATCTATTTTCACAAACAATCAGATCAACCATTAATAGTTTAACGTGGCCTAAAGCATACCTAACTTAGTTTCATTAACACATTTACCCAGTCATTGGGATAACAACGTCCATAATCATAAAGAACGCGTTGTAAGAGTGGAAATTGAAGGCGCCGAGAGAATCTCTGAAAAATTCTGAAAACAACAAAACAATGAACCTACAAAACGTAAATGACAATTAGTTAGTTACAATTAAAATAGACAGAATCTGTGGGTGTTATTTTATCAGAGGTTTAGAAATTAAAAAAAAAAATATTAACGAAATTCTTCAGTTTTTGTTTCTGAAACATGACCAACACCGAATAGCGAAACAAAGCGGAGGAAAGTCGATTTGGTTCTTTGTTTATGTCTAAACTGACAAATACTATTTGGGATCATAACACTATTCATATCACTACAGTCTATTGTAAATTACACACCACATACTTTTGTATAAAAATGTACATCATATTACTACAAAAATGTTGATCGCCGAAAATATGATTTTTTTTCTGAGCAAACTGTGGAAAACTAGTGTTCGTTGCAGGAGGGTCCGTACTCTGCGGTGTGTGGGACTCGCACTCAGGAAAAACCACAAACCCTTTTTTATGGCATGGAATTACCCCGAAAATCAGGTTCTGCAATGCTTCAGGGTGGTGCTACTTGTTCTTTGACAATGTGGACGTTCATATGTTTTAATCTTTCAGCGGGTCCACGTTACTTACTTCCTGCTATTATTTCAGCGGCCCTAGCAAGATCATTTTCTGCTTTCTTCTTTTGCCTTTGTACCTTGTTTATGTAGGCTGCTACATGATCCCACTACATTTTCCAGACTTCTACATTCTCCTCTTTCTGTCTGTCACAGGTTAGAAACGTGTGGTGCACATCGTCTAGTTCCTGTTTACGGAATACAGTTATAAGGTAATTAATCTCTCCATGTTTGCGATCAGTCCACTTAGCTAACTCTTTAGCCTATCTTCCCATCGTGTCAGTTGTCCATCTTTCCTCCCTCTGAGACATAATATGAGCCCTGGCCTCCCCGTAAGCTTATATTTTCCCTACTCTGGCCTTCCTCTTGTAAACCTGTTTTTGCTCCTGTGCCAGTAGATCGATTAGAATTATTCACGTGTTTACATGAACAGCGGACTCTAAAACCGTGCGGTAGAAGCAACCTACTCTTAGTGCTCCATTTCGCTGAATTGCTGTCTTGCGTCTTTTACGTTTCTGGGGTTTGACTGCATCAGCCCAGATCTCCGCACCACAAAGCAGTATTTACTGTATAACTGACACCAGTAATAGGCGCTCGGAAGGTTTTGGACCGCTGGTGTTAGCCATAATTCTACTCACTGCTGTGGTCACAGTTGCAGCCTTATCAGCCGCCCGTTTTATATGGGCCCAAAACGTGAGCTTTATAACTATAATTATCTCCAGATACTTAACCGCGGATCTTTTCTGCACAGTTTCTTCATCGACCTGCATTAGCAAGTGTTGTGCCGACGCCCTTTTCTGTAGCACAATTTCTGTTTTTACGGCTGGCAGTTTTAAGCCGTGTCTGTCTTCTAGTGACTCTTTGCATAACTTGCCTTAGTGTCATCTGAGCCAGCTCTACATCTCTTGCTGTGTAAGCTGCGGCAGTATCATCAGCAACCCCCAGTAAAAATGTATTTTCTGGCGTGTCCATCCGGAGAATGCCGTCGTATAAAGAATTCTACAGGAATGGTTAAGAATCGATCCCTGGTCTGCCCAGGTTCATATCGAAAAGCCTATAGCATGCCAGAGAACTAACATCCCCTTTCCCTTTGCTGTTAAGGACGAACCTTGCCCTTTCCCAGCGCAACCAGAAAACGCCTGCCCTGACGCAAATGTCAAACAGCAACAGTTGCAGGTGAGTCTGCGACATAGCCTTCAACTCCTCAAATGATATGCCGTCAGGCGTTGGCGCCATTTTAGATCGTAACGAGCCCACTGTTGCTAGTATCAATTCGTTTTCTCTGAAAATCGGGATTTCTGAAGTTTCTATGGTTCCATTCTGTGTTTTCCTCACAGTGTGCGTTGGAAAAATGGTATGTACGACGTTTTGCATTCTCTTCTCATCCTGTGGCTCTTCCGACGTTAAAGCTCCGAGTTTACGGGTTACAATTTTATATCCTAGTCACGAAGGTTTTATTGCTTTCGTTGCGAAGATCTTCCGTTCTCTGACACTGTTAGACAAATCTCGCAGAGCGTGGACCTGACATCATCTTCTTCTGTTGAAAGTCCAGATCTCTATGCTAACAGTCCAAAAAACTTTACTGTTTCTGCTTAATTTACTAATGGTCCAGCTGTGCCCATTTTCACTCCTGCCTTTGTTTCTCTGATGGGTCTGATATTGGTCTGTCGGGGTGGTGTTCCCCTGCCGCCACCGGAAGGTGGAGCGAAAGACGCGGACCTCTGAGGAAGATCCTGTGGATCCAACCTTTAGGTCGGGCTGGCGACCATTAAGAGCTTCGAAGGTCTTCGTGTTGATCAGCGACGTACTTAATAATGGTACCACGGGATCGTCAATCACCCTGGCCAAGGGGTCCACCCAGTGCTTATGAGTTCAGCAAGGTTTCGTGGTGGTTGTAGACTTTCCCTAACACAGATATTTCTGGGAATTCGGATGTGTGCGTTGAGATCCTCGGACTTTCATGCGCCACTCGCCGTTGTTCTTCTTCGGAAGATCTCTTACTCCAGGGTCCGCGACTTCTTCGGTGATTGGATACTATATACTGATGGATCTGATATGTACCTTCTTCTGGTTTGACGCTGCTTTCATATTTCTCGAAGCATCTCAGCGTAGATTTTCCATGCTCCGGTCTAATGAGTAACGTGTCTCGTCTAATGTTCGTGTCGTCCTTGTGGATCTTCCTAACCGCTATTTACTATGAGTTATATCCTCAGTAACTAGGGTGTCTTTGGTTCTATTTACTTTATTATTCTTTTGCTTGACTTCTGTTCAGTCATATCATTTTCTCATATTTCCTCCTTTTTCTAATTTTTATCTTCCTTTCCTTTCCCTTTTCCGACTTTGATGGGAATAGTAGCAATTACCATCTTCTTTGTAGTAGCATCTGTCTCTGTCATACCGATTTCACACGTAAGTCCCACAGTTGTTGCTTAGAGTCTGTCCAGCTTTTCTTTAAATGCTGCGGTTGCCTTCGATGACTTCCACAGATTATTGGAACGAGTGGAGTCCAGTTTTAACGTCCACACTGATATTCTTCTGTCTGGACACAGCAGCCACCACATTTTTGTGAATTGAGATTTTCATACTGTTGCACCCCTGAGTATCCAGTACTCAGATCTATCTCATAAAATGTTTGGCATTGTAAAATGCTAGATTCCGATCTAGGCACTGTTGTCGCAGAATTACATAAAGATAATCCACCCCCACCACAGTATTCATGGGGCCTATCTCAGAAGAGGGCGGGTCTTCCAGCATAGTTGGCCTGCCACATGGGGTATTAAATCTGATTGTTTTACTTATTGCCCATTTGACTTTAATTGTATTTCTTGTACACTTGCCAATTTATCTCATTGTATACTGAATTTGAAGGAGAAAGTAGCGTTAGAAATGAAGATCCAACCTTTGTGGAGAGACAGTACGGATTAAAGATTAGGGACCTTACCCAAGACAAGTTGAAGCACACTGAGAGTCCAGCTAGTCGTAATACTAGTTCTTTTTCTCCACGTCAAGGTATAGGTTTACAGCCTGTTCCGACTTCACTGAAGCCATCCCTTCCTTGATCTACCTTTATCACACCTTCCCTGAGGTCTCTATCGTATACTTATTTCGGTAGACTCATATCTTCCATTCTCTCGATATACTGCCTCCATTTTATTTGTCCTTCGCTTATTCTGCTGGCCATAGAATATACATTTAGCTCAGTTCTTAGTTATTATTATGCACATAAGTTTAGTTCAGTTATAATTATAATAATAATAATAATAATATAACGCTATGTGAGGAGGTTAACCGTGACCAAAGAGGCAAGGCGCATAAGCTTGTCTCTCGAAAGCTGTGTACCATAAGAGCAGGCACCATGATTGATGCAGCGACTATGGAGAACATAGAGGATTCCTCTTTTCCCCGCTTATTCTACCAGAACTGATCCCAAAACACCGATGGAGGCACAAGATATCCCTGTGTTTTTTGCGAAGGAAAGTTAACTAGCACGTCGGTTTCAATTAAGAATGGTAAGGCTCCTGGTCCACGTAGTATCCCAGCAGAGGTATTTAGGTAGAAGCTCGTAACTGTCCTGATCTTCTCCTGTGGATGTTCAACGCATGCCTGAAAGCTGGAGTTTGTTCTTCACGTTGTAAAATAGCAAGGTAGGCTTTACTACCTAAGGGTAAGGCTTCTCCACACTACTCGTCAACTTATCGACCAGTACGTCCGCTGAACGGTAATGGAGAAATTTCTAAAGCCACGGTTGCAATAGGCCATTCAAGATGTAGGTGATCTTTCTATCCGCCAGCACGGATTCAGAGAGGGGCATTCCGCCATTGGTGTGATCTCCAAGGTAATCAAAGCCGTCAGGCCTGCAGAGACAGTGTGGAACTAGGCGCGACCTTTGTTCTTGTTGATGACTCTTGGATGTAAGGAACGCTGATGTAAGATAAGCGTTAAAATCGGTGCGTTTCTGCAACATGTTAGAGGTTCATCAGAGGACTTTAGAGTATTGTCATACGTCTTAGCTATAGTAGGATATTATCTGAAGAATCGCCGGCTTGGCTACGAGATGGAACATGGTAAGCTCACACTGACAAAGGTCATCACCTCTGGAGAGGCGCATGAGTGAATACTAAAACCTGACTTTTGGAATGTCTAATACTACAGCTTGCTCTGTCAGATATGACCGAGAACGTATTCCTGATCGGGATACGCTGACTTTGTGGCCGCAATCATTGAAACAAATAATCCAGGTCTGGCTCGGCCGAAACTGAAGCAAGTATTACGCCTAGTCAGTAAAAGGATGGCGAGTTAGAGTTTTCAGCTGACGATCTCAAAACCGAGATCTTTATGCTGACTAAGAGAAGGATTGTACAGTCCGTATAGGATAGACAATTAAGAAGTTATCAGAAAAAGACAGGCCAAGTACCTGAGGGTAACGCTCGACTGTATGATAATATTCTGGGACCATATATCGAAAGCGTGTGATAAGACGGCTGTCGTGACTACTTCCCTTAGTAGACTGGTGGCCATTATTGGCGGACCATTGCCGAGTAAGAGAAGGCTGCTGATGCTCTGGGTGCAGTCTATCCTGCTATAGAGTGCGGAAGTTTAAGCGGATGTTGCTTTGATGTAGAAGTAACGTGTATCTCTGTCCAGCGGTGAGGAGCACTGACATTCGCCTTTTCTTATAGAACCACATCGGAGCTGGCAGTTCTGGAGGTAGACAGCGTCAACACGATAGACTCCTTGGCATAGGAGTGCAAATCTACGTACGCACCGTGCCGGTGTAAATCCGGCTGTCGAAGGTTTTAGAAATTTTTTTTAATTGTAAGTAACGCGAAGGCAAGGGTCAGCTGAAACGACCCTTGTCCTGCTCTGTTAAGGCTGCGCGCGCAACTAGTAGTAAGGAGGTCGTTTTGGCTCTGCCGCTGACAGCAGTTCAGCTCACCGCCCGCTACGAAATACATCGGTCTCTCTCTCTCTTCGAACAATTACGGCGTAGTTCTCTGTATCTTCATGGCTTGCTGAAGCGTAAACGACTCCCGGGTTCTTGATTAAGACGGAGATTTGGCCTTGCTGATTGCCGTACAACTGCATCAGTCATGGACCATTAGAGAAGATCCTGTCCGGAGAGGGAGCTGGTGACCGATTCACGATGTAGCACTTAGGCAGCAGTATTAAGGTGATATGCACTCTTTATTTTTCTTTTGGGGCCGGGCCGGCAGTGCACCTGTTTTACAGTAATATTCATTTGAATCCATGTGACCACGTTTCCAGACTGTCTGCTATAAATGGGAACAGCTGATCATCATGAGTTAATTTCAAGAACTTTTTTTTTTATAACTGAATTACCTAACACTAAGTGCATTGCTTGTAATTGTGTGCTGCACTGGGGGAGCGTGCCAGAGATATTTTTACACTTGCACATTTTACCGTTTGCATTTCATTATTATATTACTCCTTACAAAAAATTATAGAACATGTTATGGACTCTGTTCCGGCTGGAACAGAAATGAGTAAATATTAAATTCACCTTGGGTTTAACATTTAAGGGCTGGGGGTTTTCCTTGTTTTTTTTTGGGTTGTTTTCTGGGGTTTAAAAGGGGACTTAGTTTTTGTCTGACACATGTTTGTGCAGCCTGAGGCAGGTTAGATTCCTGTCAAATTTTGTCAACCACCTGCTGGCGCGCTTCCACAGCTGCTAGGGCACAACCGTTTTATTGTACTTTCATTTCAATTATATTTATATAGCCAGTCGGGTTTTAATAGAAAATAATTTGCACATTTTTCTGGGCATATACTAGTTAATTTTGTAACTCACAAAAGTCTAGACTGATTGTTTTCCTTTTACTTGTAAAACATATAATGATCAACCTTATCCACTTGTAGCATATACTGATTTATTTTTTTTAACTGTAAAACATACTGATTAATATTTTTAACTATAGAACATATAATGATTAATTTTTTTTTTTTTAACTTGTAAAACATATACTGTTTGATTCCTTTTTCAAGATTTTGTAAAGCCTCAACTGATTAATTTTCTACTGGTAAAGTATACTGATTTATTGAATCCTTCTGAAATTGTGAAGCAAATTAACCTTTTAGAATTGTATAACAACTGTTTAAAAATCAGGTGATGTAGTTTCCGTAAATTTTTATTTAATGCTGTGGAAGGAACTTAAGGTTCATACGCTCATGATGGGTCAGTGATCTGTGGAATGCTATACATATGGGCGGTCCGGTCTTACTTATGCGTTATGAGTAATTATTATCCTTTTTGGAGTTTTGGCTTTAAGTAATTCTACAGAAAAGGGTTGCTGATGGGCGAACATTTTATTACTGCTGGGTTCTGGGTATGGTACTAACACTGCCTGCAAGGCGGGTGCATTCCAGGGGCATTCGTGTTAGAATTGATGTATAATTGTGAGTCTATGTGCCTTATGTTTCAGTGTGTCTTGTTATGTTTGTCTGTGTCTAGCTAGTCACGAAATGGGGGAGAATTTTATATTTATATATATTTACTGAATACTATACACACTCGTTATTATATATATATATATATGTTGCCTTTAATATTGTTAAAGCAGGGCTTAATTTATTTGTGATATTTATGATTCATGGGGGGGGATAACTATGTGATAGAGTTGCCTACATGTATTAATTCTTGGCAAACAATAAAAACGTTATTGTTATATTACAGCTGAGTTTCATTGCAAGTCCCGTCATACTGGACCCGGCACAATTTTTGCTTCTCTAGGCTCCGGCCTAGTCCTAATTGACTTGTGGCTTCTCTTTCAAAAAAAAAGAAAATGTTAAAATAAAAGAAGTTGTTTTATACTCTTAAAAAATACATAAAAGGAAAGAGGGGTTACAGCACTCAGTGGAGATCTCGGCAGAGTAGAGGCAGTTATTCACGCCTATGCTCCTATTATGGCCTTACAGCAGCAGGGATGGGACGACGACACTAGAGGTTCCTGGACGGTAAGACTCGTCAGGGTCATGCAGCGTAACCACGGCTAGGCAACTTCTTCCTCACTCAGTTTCTAATAGTCCATGGATTCTTCCATGAGTACCTCCACCGGATTGGAGGGGTGGCATTCCCTTAATACAGGTAATGTACACCACAGAGGAACAGTATTTTTCAATATTTTTCGAGTGTTTACTTTTCGAGGGTGACCATGCAAACCTTAGCTCGAGGAGTGGAGATTTAATCCTGATATCGTAGTTGGATTGATGCTTCAGAATGAGGGCAACCGGAAAACAATCACAGGGTATACAGAGTGCGTTCTGTGTGTAAGTAGGACAACGCGTAGATGTGGCAGTAAGAATGAAGCAGCATACTACCATTAGTAGCTCGTTGAGGTAAGCGTGCACGCTGGTTCCGTTCTGGCGAATGGTGGACAAACATGGGTTTTTGTGGATAAAAACTCCATAAAACCAGCCAAGGCTGGGCACCTGCCTGGTGACTTTTAAAGGTGTTGCCATATACAAACAAAAATTATATTATAATATTATATTAATAATAAAAAACACTGAATATTTTATAAGCAAGAATAAATTTCCTATTATTTTATTTAAAAGGTTTCAGCAGTTTTTATAATGCCATATTTATTATATGTCCGAATATGATAGTAATATAAAAAGTGCTGAAACATTGTAAAGAAAATAATGAAAAAATATATTTCTAGATTACAAATATAACAAAAATATAAAATATTGTATAGTCTATTATCTCTATATATTAATACGTGAACAGAAAAATTTGTACCCCTTTTTAAGCATATTGCGTGCACGGAGGAGTGTGAGATTTGGCATAGTTAAAGTTTATATGGAGAAGGAGTGCAGAAAGCTAAAATTTATATATAATATGTGTTACAAATACATTAAATAAAATAAAATGAAACATTCATTTGCACTTGAAAATTCATTTAAACGTTTTCAAACAATGGTAATTGTTAAAAATAAAATAATTTTGTTGCCAGGCAATAAAATTATAATTTTTTTCATTTTAGTGTACGTTCATACTGCCAATGTCAAACACATAATAGTCTGTCGTTTGTTTACGTTCATACTGCCAATGTCAAACACATAATAGTCTGTGGCCAAACAGTCGCACAGAGTAGAGATTGTCGCCAAAGAATTTTAAAATGTTGCCAACAAATAATTACTGGCAGATTGACTGAATGAGCTGTGAATTTTGTGTGATTTCAAATGTTCCTTTTCAATAGTCTGTGGAGTGTATGTCAAGGCAAAAAAGCGTTTATTTTATATTTTGTATATTAGATATATGTGTTTTATATATTAATGTGCAGTTGAAAGTGAAATACAGCTTGCTTAATATACACCTGTTGCAAAAGGAAAATTTTGTAGCAGCAATTTGAATTGACTTACTCTCGCCTAATTATTATTGGTGGTTTCAAAAAAGTGAGTACATTTTATTTTTTTTTAAATGAAACCCTGTCTAATCTTAGTTTCAGTAATTCCATTACATGTTTTTTTTACATTCAGATACTCGCACCTACTTCCATTATGCCTCGACATAGAACATTGACGGGTCGGAGTGAGAGACAAAGAAGAAGGAATATATATTCGCGTGAAAGTCAAAATGATAATAGACCAAATGCAAATTTAAATAATGTAAATAGTATAACATTGACGGGTCAGAGTGAGAGACAAAGAAGAAGGAATATATATTCGCGTGAAAGTCAAAATTATAGTAGACCAAATGCAAATTTAAATAGTGTAAATAGTATACAAAATAAAGAAATTATTTTGAGGGATACATTTAAATGCGCACTGAATGTCATTCCAAGAAATTTTAATACTTTTGATTGTGGATTAATGCATTTACAATGCAGGTTTTGCAATGCAAAACATTTTGAATCTGAGGTCACTTTAGGTGAAAGGACTGCATTCACTTCATGTTGTCATAAGGGTAAAGCAATATTACCGGCCTTAAGTCAAAATGAATACTTTAAATCATTGTATGATGGACTTACTTCAAATGAACCTTCAATAAAAAGAAAGTCAAAAAATTATTTTGGAAACATTCGTAAATACAATTTATCATTTGCTATGGTTAGCTCAGAAGCTAAAATTTCGGATACAGTTACGCGTGGAGTGTATCATTTTAAAATACATGATGTTTTTTATCACAGATCAGGTCCAATGACTGCTGGATATGGTCGCTCACCATGTTATACGCAATTATATTTTTATGATGTTGACACTGCTGTCAATTATAGATTACGTGAACACTATAATCAAACATGCAATAACAATATAATGCGCGAAATCTCTCTTGAATTGGGACGCATTAATCCTTTCGTTCGGTCATTCATTGCAATGAAAGATCATTGTCAGAGAGTTGAAAATCAAAATAAAAAAATTTGTATGCTCATTAAAGTAAATCGTGATTTAGATCTACGCCGTTATAATGATGCAGTTCAAACTGATGAAGCAGTAATATTTAATACAGTTGATGGTGAGCCTATAACCTCTTCTCTTGAGTTATAACGTAGGGAACCAGTAATAATTGGATGTGCCAATTATACCGGGTGCCTTCGTTGTGAAGCACTGAAAATAATCACAACAAATAAACAATTTATATAGCAGGATATTTGGAAGGGGAGACTGTTGATATATGCACTCATTTTACTTGGTACTTAGATGACATCTCTTTATTACATTTGGTGATTAAGTTCTCTATTGAAAGTTCTCAAACAATATAGTTTACTATATGATTAAATATATAAATTACTACTTTACAAAGGGGCTTCAAAATATGATGTACATCTTATTGATTAATTCCACGGATCCGGGATTAAATATATTAAATGAATTATGGTCACCTTGCCATGTACAATATTGAAACTCTAACCATTTGAAGAATGGTTTTTACTAATCTTCTAAAACAACAAAACTTTTAGTTTAAACTTTACCTTTTTGCTATAACTAGCGTTATTAGATTTTATACTACCTGTTACCTAAAATGTCAGGTTTCTAAAGTCTTTAATGTTATTACATTTAAACATAAGTTTTAAAGTCTTTAATATGATAATTTAAATTGTCTTTTTGGGTTTATAATTTTGTAACTCTTAACCATGGAAGACAAGCCTCCATGTCACCTGTGTGTTTCCTGAAGATGCTGCAGAATTAGTTCTTCGGTCCTCCTGATGTTTCTTGAAGTTCAGTCGTTACCTTATCATACTGTGATGGTGAAGTTCTAGAAGTATGTGAAATCATTCCTGGTGTGGTACATTCATCTCCGGCGACTGTAGTTATTCATAGTAATTCTTGTAGTTAGAATACATATATAGAAAGTTTGTTTCACTGTTATACACTTCACATGATGATAGATTAGTTGACTATCACCTTCTAGGTTGTAATACTGTATAAATTACATAGTCCGTTATTTTATAATATAGAGAGATGTCATCACCACACAAATTACTTATTTAAATAGTCATGGTATATACATTAAAGTATATAGTCAACCCTTTCACATTTTTATATATATATATACGTAGCGAAACAACGCTTTACGCTGCTTACGGCGTGAGCGCTCCATTACAAGTCGAAGAAAATAGTTAAGGGGAGCGTAGTAATCTCAAGACAATTACTAGGCAACATAAAAGTAGTTCCGTTTTTCTAATTTTAATTAAAGGACTACGGTTGATTAAATAATTAAATCGTGATATTCTTAGTTGCAGAAGTTATCAAAGTACGTAACAATGGTCTTAATTAATTATTTAAATAATAACAAATTTACAATAATACTTAGTTTATTTAGGGGTCAGAAAACAAGTTACTTCTGGTCAGTTCTTGTTTATACAGGATAAATTAATAAGCTTTACCCTTTCTGTACAATTCCATTCCCTTTTAATTTTATTATTATTAGACTTATATTAAATATTATTCTTATTAAATGATTGCCATAAGATTTAGTTTACAATGTGAGATTTTATTAAGAATTTAAAATTTCTCCGATTATATATTATTAACTTAATTAATTAACATATTTTTATTAATGAAATCGTCACAAGCCACCCTTTGAACGAAATATGGTTTCGTTTTCAAAAGTTAATGGTACCATTAAAAATATCTCTGTTTTGGATTCATCATTGGACCCTTTAGCGTATCCATTACTTTTTCCAAATGGTGATACTGGGTGGCATATCAATATTTCTCATAATGTACCAACTACATCTAATTCAAGAGCGCCCAGAAATAAATTAACCATGCTTCAGTATGCAGCCTATCGACTTGCAATTAGAGAAGATTTTAGCATGTTGGACCATTCACAAAAATTATTTCTGCAGTGGATAGTTGATATGTATGTGAGAATAGAGGGCACAAGGTTACATTTCATTCGACAAAATCAAACAAGTCTTAGGTCTGAAGTTTACAACAATTTAACAGATTATTTAGAATTGAACCCCAATGCCAATAATGTTGGCCGTAGAGTAATTTTACCATCTTCATTCAATGGATCTCCAAGAAATATGTATCAGAATAATTTAGATGCAATGTCAATTGTACAACATTTCGGAAAGCCTTCTTTGTTTATTACAATGACTTGCAATCCAAGTTGGCCTGAAATAGTTAGCAATATTGGTGTAGGTGATTCAGCTAATTTTCGACCTGATATTGTTGTGCGTGTATTCAAGTCCAAACTGAAAGCATTAATTGAGGGCCTTACACTAAAAAAAATCTTCGGTAAAGTTGAAGCACTCATTTATACAATTGAGTTTCAAAAGAGAGGATTGCCTCATGCTCACATTTTACTCTCTTTAAATGAGCAAGATAAAATTGTTAACGCTACCGATATTGATAAAGTTGTATCTGCGGAGATTCCTAACATTCAAACACATCCTACATTACATGAATATGTTGTAAAACACATGATGCATGGTCCATGCGGTGTACTTAATCCAAATTCTGTATGTATGAGAGATGGAAAATGCACAAAAGATTATCCAAAACGATTTAATGAATTTACATGTGAATCATTAAATGGCTATCCATTATACAGAAGGCGTGATAATGTTATTAATGCTGAAGTTCGCGGTAGTTGCCTCGACAATCGTTATGTTGTACCATACAATCCGTATTCACTTGCCAAATTTAATTGCCATATAAATGTTGAAGTATGCACTACAGTTAAAAGTGTTAAATACATTTATAAATACGTGTATAAAGGCTATGACAGTGCATCTGTTGAATTAGGTTCAGAGAGAAATGAACCAGGTCAAGAAATACAAATTGATGAAGTTAAAAATTTTTTAAATGGCCGTTATGTCGGATCAACTGAAGCTCTATGGCGCATCTATGAATTACCAATGCATTTTCAATCACATGTCATCGTTAGACTTGACATTCATTTACCGCGTAGACAGAATGTTTACTTTCGAGAAGGGCAAGAACGTCAAGCAATTGAAAATGCAAGACAAACAAAATTATTAGCATTTTTTGAATTGAATCGATGAGATCCATCAGCGCATGAATATAAGTATATTGAAATTCCTTTGCATTATGTGTGGGAAGATTCCCGAAAAAATGGAAGAAGAGAAGGCGTAGAGGTGATAAAATCATTACACGCATATATGTAGTATCACCAAAAGACATCGAACTTTTCCATTTACGATTGCTTTTATTACATGTCTGTGGTCCAAAATCATTTGAGGATGTTAGAACATACAATGGAATTATACACTTCTTTTGTTGAAGCGTGCCATGCTCGCGGCATTGCTTCAAATGATAATGAATGGCGCGAATGTTTAAATGAAACAAAAGAATTACATTCACCAAAACAAATGCGAAATTTACTTGGTTACATTTGTGCATTAAATGTTCCAGCCAATGCATTGGCGTTATGGAATGAATTTAAAGTATATCTTAGTGAAGATTTTTTGAGAGATTACAACGAAGAAGTATCCTTTAACACAGCTTTATTAGAAATTGAAGATATTTTGAATGTTCATAATTTGTCATGTCAAGAACTTGGTTTACCAGTTCCCACGTATTCGCAGAGAACAGACGAAGCAAATGCTATTGATCCAATAGAACAAGAGTTTCTGTTTTGTGAGCATTATGAAACTGCAAATATTGAACAGCGTAATCTAATTGATCGTGTGATTCGTGAAGTTTTGCACCATGATACTGGATCTAATGTTTTTTGTTTAACCGCTCATGCAGGTTGTGGAAAAACATTCACACAAACAGCAATCATTCACAAATTAAATTCGCTTAATCTTAGTTGCATTGCAACAGCGTTCAGTGGCATAGCTTCAACTCTATTACTTGGAGGTAGAACTTTACACAATGCGTTTAAATGGCCTATACACATTTTGGAAAATTCTGTAGCGAATATTACCGCAAATAGTAGCTATGGACGTTACATAAATTCATCATCATTGATAATTACTGATGAAATTTCTATGTGCCCACAGCAAGTGTTGAAAATCATAGATAGATTATTGCAGGATCTATGCGATGAAAATGATAAACATAAACCATTTGGAGTGAAAACGATACTTCTGTGCAGTGATTTTCTGCAAATCTTACCAGTTGTCCCACATGGATCACGTGCAACTTTAATTGAAAGTTGTGTCACAAATTGGCATAAATTTGTTTATTTTCATAAAGTAACGTTTACTCAAAGTATGAGAGCCTTACCAAGTGAAATAGAATTTGTCGAATTCTTGAACAAAATTGGTAATGATGTAGCCCCACAATTCCCTCAGTTTGGTGAAAATATTATTGAAATACCTCACCAATTAATAGGAGATGAAAATAATATTATTAATGAGGTGTATGGAAATATTTCCGAAAACATACTCTCAGATAACATAGTGAAGTCAGTTATTTTAGCACCTAAAAATGATGATTGTACATTTATTAATACTGATATACTTAATCGAATACCAGGTGAACAGAAAACATATCATAGCTATGATAAAATAATTTGTGATGATGACAATGAAATCAATAACTATCCAGTAGAGTTTTTGAATTCTTTGACTATTAGTGGTTTGCCACCACATAAGTTAGTATTGAAAGTTAATTGTATCGTTTTACTGATCAGAAACTTAAATACAAAGGAAACATAAGTCAATGGAACAAGAATGCGCATCAAGTGTATGCATCGTAATGCTATTGATTGCGAAGTTTTAACTGGAACCGCACGCAATAAGAGAATTTTGATTCTACGTATAAATTTAACATATTCCGGTACTGTTTTACCATTTAACTTTCAAAGAACTCGATTTCCAATTATACCTGCATTTGCGATGACAATAAATAAGTCTCAAGGACAAACATTCGAAAAAATTGGAATTTTATTGTGGCAGCCAGTTTTTACACATGGTCAATTGTACGTCGCAGCAAGTAGAGTTCGATCATTCGATGGTTTGAGATTTTATATTTCCGAATATAATGGCCAAGGGCATTTAGCAAATGATGAAAGAGTTTTTACAAAAAACATCGTTTACACAGATGTTCTGAATCATTAAATTCACTTTCAAACTATTTTAAGTTAAATGAGCTTAAAATAACATTTATTTTTTTAACCGTCCGGTTTTTTTGATTTAATGAAAAATATATGAAAAAATACGAGGCACGTATTTTTTATTTCATTTTTTATTTTGTATTAATTTTTTATTTAAATTTTATATAATTCGAAAAAGATAGGCAAAATAACTGTGTAGCCTTGGTGAAACCTGGTCAGTATGGCAATAAAAAAACCCAAGGAAATGTCAAAAAACGCGTTATTGCTTTTTAAATATGGCTTAGCCAAGCTAAACCTCATTTTTCCTATCTTTCATATTTTTCAAATAACTCGAAAATTAATGCATAGAAAAAAAAATTAAAAAATTATATAAGCTTTGTAGCAGATAATCTTCAAACAGTTTTCGAATTTTGTACCTTACCAAAAATGAAATGTAATCCACTGGAATTGAAAACAATGTATCTTATACTTCTATGAATGTCAAGTCTCATTTTTATTAGCGTTTATTTGATTCAATAATAACATAAAAAAATTAAAACTGACAATGAATTATATCAAAAAATAAATACGAATACAAGCTGTAATTGTGTTTTTTTTCAACTGTTACTAACATTAAATTTTAAATTTCATAGGTATTGCAGGGAATTAAGGCAAACAACACACGCTAATGACGTATTTGTACACGCTCGCAGCTGACGTAATAGAACAAAATTCAAAAAAATTATATGCAATGATTATAGAGGTATACTCTTTGACAAAAGAACCTCAATAACGTTCAAACTTAAAAATTTAATGAATTACGGTCGAATTTCGACCACTGGGCGACCACTAGTTAATGTTTAAATAACAAGAATAATGTGAGTGAATACGTACAGTATTCATAATATCATAATAACTAAATGTATAAAATAATGTATTATTTGTATAATTATAATGTTTTAAAATTGTAATTATATAAAATATATTTATATTATCATTATTATTATTACTATTATAATTATCATTATTACTTAACTGTTACATTTGGTATGCAATTGAAGGAAATCTAAAGCGGAAATATAATTACAAGTGTTTTGTTATGACTTATATCGAACTTCTACTGAATTCAACAGTAGTTCTTCATGAATGTATTTATCCAACAGGCACTATTCAGAAGCCATCTGAGAGAACTGAACAATATTACTGAAGTCACTAACTTATAGCCAGTAAAATGAGTTCATTTAATATCGCGTCGCCGTTCTACGCCGCAGCAATCCAATGTTGTTTCGACGCGCACAAACTGCGTGACTTTGCTGCGTATCTTTAATATTGCCTCTGTTCAACATTCCATAGAATTACACATGTCTTCATATTCTCTGTTATCGCACTGAATTAGTTTGATTAATAGCAAACAGCCATAGAAAGACTTTTCGATAGTTCTAGTATTTATATGTGTTTAGTACTGATTACTATTACTATATTTACGCATATACATATATAGTATATGCATATACATACATACCCCTATGTATATCAGCACTATATACACATAGTAGGCCTATATGTATTACTATTCTTCAAGGAAAATTTAGCCAGCTGTATAACACAAAGTACAAAAAAAAGCTCAACAACAGAAATTGTGGCATTCCTTTGTGTGGCATTATGTTGTGTGTAATTATCGTAATTGTTAGTCAACCTTCTTTTGTTTTTTCCGTTTAACCAGTTTAATGTTCCTGTCGTTGGGCGCGCGCGCGCGCGGATATGGATCTGTTGAGTAGAGACTTATTGTTTATTTTTAAATTTATTTTTCATTCGAACATATTTTTGTGTTTGATGTATATTTGTATTTGTTCGGATATCAAAAATACCAATAAAGATCTTCTAAATAAAAAAATGATATCCTGTATAGCCTATTAAACTGAAATGCAATAAACTGTACGTAGACCAGAGAGGAAATCAATAATTTTTGCTTCCGTAAATAAAGGAAATCATTTCTTAAACCAGTATTACATAAGATCAACTTGTTTTACACGTTATCAATACAAAATACTCTTTCCCTTATATAGAAAACTTTAAGATTATAAAATCTTCTCTACAAGGCGAAAAAATGGACGTCATAGAAAACCTTTACATAAAATAATAAAGAAAGCATTCCCGAATAGCAGACAAATTTTATAAAAATAAAATATTAAAATTATATAAAACTTATATAAACACACTCGTACACTTTCGCGCGCACACACATAAAATAGCAATGGAAAACTATAAAGAACAAAAGTAGAATGAACAACTGTTCCCTACCAGCCTAACTATTGCAGTCACACTAATGAAGTTAACTCGACCGGATCTCGAATGAATTACACAAAATTCTAACGAAAGTAAATTCTAAACACAGATCCACACTCTAAGTTTCGAGTCCAAAAGAAAGCGGCGTTGTCATATTTAGTATTAATCAGCTGAAGTTTATCACCTTTAATGAAGCGGTACCGTCTTGTCGTCGTCATTCTGCTGCCTGCGATGTTACCAACGTAACTACAAATACTTAGATAAAAAAATGAATTACGACTGATTGACTGCAGTTGCTTTGATTGCCAACGGTAACGCCTTGAATGAGGGATCTTTATAGATTATTGGTGTTAGGTGTGCGCAAGTGAATGTCCTGGAGTATTCTACCGGCTTGTATTACGACATAATTTTCGACTTCCTATTTATTCTGAGGCCTTTGTCATCTAGTGATGGTCCTGTGAGCGTCACTTCTTGCTGTCCAGTGGTGTCTACATCTGTGTTTGTTTGTCCTTGTCCCTAGTTAGAGGGGATCATTTCTACTTGGTTCGCAAGGGTCTCAAACTTCAGTGTTATACAATATTTATGCGACAAAATACATTGTCGTCCGTAAGCTTTTTGTGGAAAGTATTTTTTTTTTTTGACTTTAGCGTTTACTTATTAATTATTTAAACGAAAAAGTATTTTTAAATTAAACAATTATCTATCATTGTACTTTAATACGCATACTTTGCCAACCTATTCGTTATATGTTCTCGTACAATATTATACTTAAAGTATATTAAAATTACTTTATGTTCTTTGTTAGTGTTGCTTTAATAAACATTGAACGTTCCCAAATTTTGATTGTGACGAGTATTTTTCTGAACACTATCCTCTCTATCGAAAACTAACATAAATTGCAGTTTTCACCCCACATGTTAGTTAATGGAAGGGATTGAATTGTAAGACATTGATGTATGTTTGGACTGAAGTGTTATTCAGTTGTACACTGCAGCGAATTCTCATCCGTCTTACCCCTTCACTCGTGGTCTCATTTGCTGGTCACACTACTACTTTACACAAAACAAAGACTAACCTACTGAACTATTTTATTAATTGCTTTATTTACACGCACGCACATAAACACGCATTGAATACGTTTACGCGCGTGCGCGTGCGAGTGTGCTGCGAGGACAGTGAGCCAGAAGAGAGGGACTGCCAAGCACAGAAGAAGGCATTCTGCAGAATTATTATAAGTTCTCTGAAATAGTGATTTTAAGTTAACGTAATAATACATAATAAATTATGGTAGTTTTCTTCAATATCGTTGTAAGTATGTACAGTAAAAGTATGTCATTCTATAATTAGTATAAATTCGTATGAAATAATATTGCATCAAATTAATGTAAATAAACTCACTTTTCTAGTTATATGCTTTGTTTTGAAATATCCATAATTGATTTTGTCTTTTTGTTTAAAATTCAAAACTTGTTATCTCATAAAATTATTGAATGTATTTTTCCTTCAAATACTACTCTTAAAATGTTGAAAGATCACATTTTACTATTTTTGTAATAAAAATGTATACATTTTTAATTACGATACAGGAGAGTTTTAATGTTACTTGTGTTATTTTTGTATTTCAACTTCATAATACAGAGTAGTTTTTATGCAAATAATAAATTTAATCACTAAATTTTGCTTAATGATCAACTATAAAGTGTAAGTAAAATTAATGCGTTTGCACTACTGTCTCTATTATTGAATCGATTTCTGTTACCCCTCGATGAAAGAAATATTTACACTTTTCTCAAGTTAGCAGTGTTACATTCTCACACGAAAATCGGTCTTTGCTCCAATTAAAACGAATGCTCAAGTTTTACTATGAAATTGTTGAATATCTTGTGTAAGCCCCAGTAGACTAGGACGTTAACGAATATTTACTGACTGTAAAAGTAAATAATGTTACGGTATCATTGCCACTTTCTGTGTCAAGAGGCTAGTACGGAATCTGAGCTTTCTGCTTTTTTCTCAATTTCCGAGCTCACATCACGACATATTTCTCATCCAACTAACGTTTATTTCACTCAAAAACTTGAAATGCCATAAAATATGTTTTGAGAATAGTCTTGTGTGCATAACGTAAGCGGTGATGATACATATACAAACTGCAAATTATCAGCGCGTGTGTCGGTGCGTGCGTGAGGCCATGTACGTTGTAATAAATTGGAATAGCTTTAAAAATTTACCCTTCAAGACGGAAACAAATTTGAATGGTGACACTCTATACTCCCTGCTTTCCCTTAAATAAACAGTGTCGCCGTATTCGTGAAGCTGTGCCATTAAACCACCCTCTGTAGTTCTACGTATTTCGTATTACACAACGTTTGGTGTAAACACAGATGGTTATTATGTTTATAATCCCAGTTAATTGGATTTGTGCAAAAAATATCAAATCAGTTAACTGAATTTTTTACGGAGATAATGATGAAGTATACATATTCTCTTTCAAAAGGTCATAATTTGCGATGAAATACATTAAGAGATTTTTAAAACAAAATTAATTTAAATCGAATCACTAATGGTTTCAAATTTAAAAAATATGTTCAACAATAAAATAGAATTTATTTACTAATACTTTTTAATCTAATGAATATTTTACGGCTGGCGCACTAAGTTAAAAAAATTAAACTCCGTATCAATTGAATAGAAGTAGACTTGAAATATTATCATTTTATTCTTTTGGTAGATAAATCTCTAGTTGGTTCTATAATCATAGATATCATATCACAGGTTCTACAAACGAAAATTATATCCCAGTTTGTTCATTTCCTAACTGTAAACCGTTACGGGATTCAACAGCGTTTTAATATTTAATTGTTAAGTAACAAATTATTTTTTGCAATGTTGATCAATTATACACAACATATTGGAAGATTTGCACACGTTAGAAGTGAGCGTTTTACAACACATCCATAATCCAACTGTATGAGTGAGAAAGTTTCTTTCATTGATATTCTATCTTCTATAGCTTTGAAACAACTTTAATCAACGTTCCCTGATCTAAGGGAAAAATATTGCCACACATTTAGTTTGAGAATGATTTGTGAATTCAGACAAAAAGTATCCCAAGAGTTTTTTGCAAAATATAAAGTTTAGTAATTGAATATCTTAAAAAGCAGTGATTTATGTGTTTCTATAAAACCTATTTTATAATGTACTAACTAAAAGATTTCTTAATAAAAAAATTTTAAAGAGTTCATCACCTCATGTGACGTATTGATGATTCGAGATCGGCAAATTTCTGAGCCACATCGCAGAGAAAGATGAGATGGTAAATTAATAATGGAAATCATAGTATTAATGAAAACGAATAATAAATACTCTGTAACACATGTAGGCCCTACACAGCAAACATTGGTTGTCATGATCTGGACCTTTTTCTTGGTTCTGACCGAATATACAAGAGTCATTAACTTTAGTTTCATTCCTGTGTATTCTTCAGTGCCTTGATAATTTGAAATACTGATAAAATTAAAAGTATATTAGTATATTTAAGCATTTTATATATTTTTGGCGGTTTTTGACATACTTTGACTTTTTTTTACTCTTCTTTGTAAAGTATGCATATTATACAAAAATAAATTTAAACATTCTACAGGACTTTCTCATGTATTGTATTTTATAAATTTTGGTCTAACTTTATTGTTGTAATCCTACATTTGTTCGCTGTATCTACTAGAAGAGTGTATCTAAATACTTATAACATCGGTCAAAAAGTCATTGTATTGTTGTACCCCCCCACAACCCTCGTCAAACTGTGGAACAACAGTTGTCGTCGTGTGTGCACAAGTAGGCCTAAGTTATGGAAACCTACTGGACACATCGTAACGACAACAAAGCCAGAAGACAATTTGTCGATTGGTTACACGTGGCCTAAGAAACATTGTTTTTACATATTTATCACATAGCAGTCTGTACAGGAAGTGACTCACCCACAACCTCCGGTTTATCCGGCTCGGCCGACCGCCACTATAGACCGGATAGTCGTGACTCTACTGTATTTGAATTCTACAGTGGAATGGATAACGACGGGAAAAAGAGGTCCAGAAGTAGGCCTATATAGAGGGACAGCGTTCATGATGAAGCTGTGATTTAAATTTAGTAGATGCAAGAATTTACCTATGTTTAAATATGTCTGAGTGCTATATTCCGTAAATGATTCTCTGTAAGTAAAATTCAAGATTGTAATTTAGCATTACAATAGACTCCATTTCATTACACCACAGGAACAATTATAACCAACGTAGATAAAGCTTATCTTCGTAAAATGAAAACAGAAAGGTCGGATATTACACAATTCTTTGTTCTTCATCTTCAATCACTGTTCCTCCGTTTAGCAGTTTCGGTTATATTTAATATATCAAGTAGGCAAGACAGGAAAAAAATAATTACACGGATAATTCAAGCAGAGTGGACAGATTATATAATTTGTAGACAAGAAAATATTTAATGTAAGTAGGCAGGACATTTAGTTAACAAGAGGATTGCAGGTCATCCCAGAGATGGATAGATCGAAGCCAAGAAACGGTCACCATGACGACGCCTTCAATAAGGAGGCCATCATGATGTGGCCGCTTTCGAGGTAGAGGAATGATCTGATTCAGGGAATGTGCTTCAAGGAATGGGACAAGAATTGTGCCGGAATTAAATCACTGAATCGTAACTGATGAGGCATTGGATCAGCAGCGTGCATACATATGCTCATGATGATAATTTGTGATAAATTATTTTTATATTGAGTGTTTGTTTGTGGCTCGCGCGCGCGCATTCGTTTGAGGGTCTTTAGTAGTATTACATGAAACCGGTTTATGAAATGTCTGTCATATACAGCAGATTAATGAAATTAAATAGCATCGATTGTTGAAGTAACAAGTAACGCGTGGTTCGGAGGCACAAAAAATCAGTCAACAAGCCGAAATTTAGGCGTTAGCGTTGAACTTCTGTGCCCAAAATAATCTCATGGTAGCAACACAAAAAAATAGTTTAATTCACTAGCATATATAGTCGCCAATATTTAAGCGATATTTAACTTTTTGAATATAGAGATAAGAAAATTTAAAAGCAGTTAAATAGACGAATCTTAAAAACACAAATACCGCAAACGAATTGTGGGTGGAAAACTTGTAATAAAATGTATGAGAACAATTCTGAATGGTATATCGAATACGTAACGAATACATGAGATAGACTACTGAAATGAGACCACGCGCAGAACCTTAAGTTTTGTTGACAGTTGTAGTTCAACAAATTTGAGTAGATTAAGTGTCTGTATTATGAGTTACAAACTGAATTCGTGACTAGATGTAATAACTGTGGGAAATAAGAAGTAATGGGCAAGCGAGAAATGGTGGCGAAACAAACGGTTAGAGGGGTGAGTGGAGAAAACTCTCTCATACTCGGTTCTAAAAAACCCGATTGTAAGTAAACGGTGAAATAATGTAGGCCTACTTTACACCATTGCTATCTTTAACTACTAACAGTAACGAACAGAATAAGAGTATTTGGAAGTATTTTAATACTATTGATTCTTGTGTTTCCTGTGTTTCCTTATCACCTATTCCCTTGTTAAAAACCAAATAAGGACTCAAACTATTAATTAAATCCGTGATAACATATTCATGGTAACTTCTTCGTATATGCTAAATTGCACTTAGTAAAATTTGAACGATTAGTTCTTCAAACTCTACAAAATAATGATAATGTGTTACACTTTAAAAGACACCAATAATTAAAGAATTAAATAACGAATGCAAGAATAAATAATGATTTAGATACTTCAGTTAAATATTGTCGTAATTAAAAGACATCCAAAACGGTTGATTCTTGTCTTCCGTCACTTACAGTCACAATCTTTAAGAACACTTTCTTGAGGCTACATTTCAAAAAATGATTGTTTTCTTTAACTGACTGTGAAAATAATTGATATGGTCTTATATTCATTTGTTTGTTTGATATATACTTTATATATATATATATATATATATATATATATATATATGCCTATATAAATGTTGTTTTATTGCAACATTACAAGTAATATTATGTATACGATTCTGTGTTAATACTGCCCCCAACTCTATTGTTTATACAACAGGCTAGGTGGTTTGAGTGTTCGTTGCTCTAAGTATAATTATTGCACAATATTTTTTCCTTGGAATATTGGAGTAGTGAGACTTTGATAGCATGAAATTATCTGATAAAACATTACAAAACAATTCATCGATTTATTAATAATTATTTTTAAAAAATAGTTACAAATTTAAAGTCAAAAATTTGGATTTAGAATATACTTTCTTTTGTAAGAAGCTACAGTGAAAACATACTACACATCTTATATATATCACGCAAGAAAAACATACAAACATCAAAATACAAAAGTCATATATGTAAACAATTATTAAGCTATTTAAATTGCTTGGGTGTCTGACATGAGTATCAGATTTGAATCATATTTTTTTTTAAACCAAAGCAAAATCGTATTGGAAGGAATTTTTATATTTATTAAATGAATATTAATAAGGTATTAAATACAGCTAGATATTAATAGTTTAATGAAAATAATATATTTACTTCAAGTTGAAAGAATAATTATTTACAATAAACGTTATAATTAAATTGGAAATTCTTTGCAACCAAAGGCTTAAATCTACATTTTACTTATTTCAGTTTATTGAATATTGAAATATTGAATATTTACACTATTTATACTTTAGTATTTATTTTTCTTTCTTAGACCCATAATACAGTTCTTTACAAGTTCTTTGTTTTAAAATAATTGTTCATTTTTCACCTGCGTATCTAGTGTTTTACCGCTGCGAAACTATACGGTTTCGAATACGCGGTTCCTGGATGTTGATGATGAGGATGATGCGGATGTGCGGATTTCCACGTAGATTGTTGGTTGTCTGTGTTCCTACTGTATTGTGTTACACTGCATCATGACGATATGGTGATTGACTTCTGGTCTTGGTGCTTCTCCGTCAATCGTGGTATATGCTGTTTACGGCTTGATGATGACGCATCTATGTCGCTAATCAAAATGACGTAGTGTCTCCATGAGTAAATCATTAGCGTGTGTCCCTCGATCAGAATTGTAGGAGGTATTTATAGTCTGGTATAAAGTGACATGTCAGGTATGGAAAATTCCGTCTCTAAATTGGTCTAAGCGTCACATTTAAACACATCACTTTTTGTTGTTTTTGCAGTAACGGCAGAATTGATGTCCAAATAAGCAGTCACATTAGATGCGCTATTTTCTACACGTTATATGCACATAACGTAATTGTTTGTTAATTATTAATTAAAGGCGTAATTAATTTCAGTTTATTTACCGTTATTTTTGCACTCATTGCAATAGTTTTACAATCATACACACGTCGATGTGCACGTCCTCCAGTGGCATTGTTTGTTTTGCGATGTGTGTTTTGTAACTTGAAAATTTTGTTAAATAAGCATATTTAATTATTGTCATTCATTCATGTATGAAACAGAGTTCACTAACACCCGTAAATACACACGTACACAGAGACGTCTTCCATTTTGTAGAATCAAACCTGTTACAGCCGACAGAACACAGTCTTATCTAATACAATTTATAAATAAATCTGCATTATTGCAATGATTTGACTAAAAAATTGCATTTTAATGTATTATAACTGAATTATTAAATTCTTGGATTTCGTTGTCCATGACGTGTCCGTTACATAACTAAATATAACTATTTTGCTATCGACTCGGAACACAGACTTTTTTATGGATAAAAACGTAAAAGTTTTACCTTATAACCTGAACCGGTTTAACCTTTTAAAAAGCTTCTTCAGATGCTGCCGCTGGGAGCACTGTCCATCTTGTTGTTGGCGACGGTATCGACTTCCGAAAGATCGATATTCCGTGCGTGCGTGTGTGTGTGTGTGTGTGTGGGGGGGGGTGATATGTTCGAATAATGCATGTGATTTGAATTGTGTCTGTTCGTTTAGGATGTCGTTTTTATGTGTTTTCGTGTGTTTTGTGTGTATGTGTAGAATGTCCATGTTATTTTCGATGTTTTTGTATGTGTGGTTTGCTTCAATGGGGTGGTTTGCAAAGATGGATTCTGTAGTGGAGTGTAGTGCCTTTGAGTGTTCAAAGTAGCCTATCTTTCTTTTTGGAGCTACGTCCTGTCTGGCCTATGTAGAATTTGTTTCAATTTGTTCAATTTACTCATAAAAAACTCTGTGTTCCGAGTCGGTAGGGAAATAGTTATATTTAGTGAATTATTAAAATTTACTGAATTGCTATAATTTCTTCTTGAAACAAGGGAAAGATCATAAAATGTAAAATTAAAAATAAGGATGTAATACTGTTATTATTTTATTACTATTGTTGTTCTTACATGGATACTAATTACTATTTCCAGAACTTACTTCTAATCTTTTTGGAAAGCGATTTCGGGGACTGGTAGTATCCCCATCTCAGTGCTGGGCAACCTCTCTATGGTTTTCCTGCTTCTCTAGTTTACGCGTATCCAGTCGAAATATAGACTGGGTATCTGGTTTGTTGTTTGTTGGATATCTGGTTACGCGTATCTGGTTTGCTCTTGGGTAGTCGAAATATCGGAAACACAGTAATGTACAATAATAAAAATGTACCCCGTATTCATAACTTTTCAATTCAATAGATTACAAAGAAAATCGAAATTTCAAATAACTGATTTTTAATTTGAAATGCCTGAGTGAACCAAAGAAGCAAGAAAAGCAGAGTTTGACTAACACTGTAGAGAAGAAGCGGGTACTACCAGTTTACGAAAGTGTTTTGCAAAAACATAAAAATTAAGTTCATGAAGTAGTGGTTAGTGTAAATACAATACTTAAAAAACAGTGGAAAAAGTGTAACAAAAATGTGTGAAAAAATTTATACACAATCCCACAAAATCTGTTATAATTCTGAACATTTCATATGATTAAAAGTGTGGAAAGTTAATCCTCCTTTCAGAAGCACTAAAGCAGTTTAGTAGACGACTGAAGGAAACTATATCGGATTGTTGTTACCATGGCAGCGGCAGCCTGGAAAATGATATAAATAAACACACATACATAGCCTATACCCTGCTCAAGGCGGTCGTACTATAAAGACGTCATTCGAAAAAATCAAATACCGCAGCATCGATTCAGTGCATTCTTTGTATCATACACATTCTAAATCAAAGTACGAGTACATAATGTTTCGTACACTATGCTGCATTAAGCTTTAACTGTTAACATAGTCGTTGAATTTTAAATATTGAATGCAATTGAATTATACTGAATGCAAAGAAGTTCAATAAAGTGAATAATACGCCGTATTAAGAGATATTCGTTTACAAAGCCTATCGGCTTAAGTGTTTAACATGTGTTTTCGTTAAGGCATTGTATTTTGCATAAGAGTAAGATTATTTTACAATCTACACATGATTACACGACTATCGATCTTCAAAAGAGAGGTTCCTAATAAACGTGAAATCTGCAGGGAATTTGTATGCCGTATTGTAAACAACGTTTTGATAGGATTGACTGGTGCAGACGTTTTAAAACTGTTTGTAACTGTGTTTGCTTTCCTTGGTTGAAGATAACAACGGATAAATAAGTTGACAACGGATATAATCTTCATAATTATCTTGCGACAATTAGTTTTAAATATTGGAGATTCAATTAGAAAACACGCATTTCCTTTATTGACTTCGAGAAAGGTTTTAATCAGCAGAGATAATTTGTTGGCAGGAACACCTACTGTAAATAGAAGAAGACCTAATAATGTCTACGATGAGTTTTTATGAGGGTTCAACCGTAAATTATATGTTGTATTCTCCATAGGTTAACACGTCCCATTCCAACCAATTGACAAATTTAGACATACTGTGACTTTGTGTGTGTGTGGGGGGGGAGATTATAAGTACTATAAAGTTATTGATTCCAAAATCAAAATTTACATTAGAAACAGCAATCCACAAGTGTGATTAATCAGTTTAACCAAATCAAACTAAAGTCTGCCATTCTACACAAATAAGGATAATAATCGTGCTCTACGATTATAACTAAATTCATGACGTAAACATAAACATTTGTTTGGCACAACTTATTCAATACTGCAAAAGAATCATGCTAGTGTCATTCTCTACAGTATTTCATAGACGCTTGTGCTGGTCTGTGAATCGGTCGAAGGCATTGTTGACACGGAATTAATCTCGGTGTAGTTATGTGTATATGTGTGGTTAACCTTAATGGTAGTAACCTTATTATACATAAAACGCTTTCTCTAAGCTACTAATTGATCCGATCCGAGATAGTTCTTGTTTAATAAACACTTTACCACTTATTTCGTAGTCTGCATCGACGTAACAATAATGTAGTACAAAAATAGAATCTTTAGTTTAGGTTATTCATAGAAACAAACAGTGACACTTCCGTGAAGAATGAAGATGAGTGCAAACATAAATCTGCAATATAAGTTATGTGATGACTATTAACTCACAGAAAACAGAAGCACCGTTCTTTTAGAAAAAATACAATCAGAAACTTTCTTTTCATTATAAAATGGATATAATCATTAAATCAAGTAAGCAGAGTAGAATATGTGCTGCAATAAACAGGTAAATCGAGACACTAGACTTAAGTTATACGTACACTTTAAAGTAATTTAAAGTGAATGTTCTTGTGAATAAACATCACACTCCTGTGGAGGATAAGATGTCTTCGCATGATAAAGATGTTTAAACGTGTAGATGATTCGCAGTTTTTTGTACTTAGATCAAATAACGGTATATCTCATCGTTCAACATTATGTTTCATCCCACACTCCTCTTTCTGTATACGAGGCTTAGGTCCCGCCTCAGGAGCTTCCTCCCAAATACCTTCAAGCGTACCACTGACGTCTTCGTTAATATACAGGTTTCACTGCATAACAAAAGATGTTACTTATTATAGATTTTTATATGCGTATTATTCCCTATGGAGCGGTCGTGGCGTAGTGGCTAGCGTGTGACGCTGCTACGCTGCCCGGGCGGGTTCAATTCCCGCCAGGGGCCATCTGATTTAGATACGACCGTTCCCCCTCGCAAGGTATAGGCAACCCAGCGAGAGGGGTATCCTGCCTAGTATAAACCTTCCCCAAAAAACCTTCCCCCCCCAAAAAAAAAAAAAAAATTGCCGTTCGGATCCGGCGCTAAACTATGGTAGGTCCCATATACCTGTGAGAGACTCAGTACCACACGCAACACGGGTATATGCGGGGAGGGTACTAACCAGTCGAAAGACTGAAGGACTACGAATTATTCCCTATCTGGTTTGGACAAAATATTTGTATGATTTTATACAACTTCATGAATTTTATAGCAAGGACCACCGGGAGTACTAACGTACATTTTTGTTATGCTCCTGGTTCTTGTTGTTCTCATTTCTTGATGTTCCTCCTTCCTTGCCTTGTTGTTCCCCTTCCCCTTGTTGTACCTGCCCAGAGTCTCATAATTATCTTTCCCTTTTCTTTATTACCGTCAAATGTCAGTTGAGTTCTGCAAATGCACCTTTTATTGTTTCCTTTCCTTTCTGCACCTTGCACTTTCTTTCCATCTAAAATCAGTACCCTTCCGAGGATTTCTTTGAAGCTTGAATGTTTTTTGTTTTGTTTTGTTTTCTATCTTAGGTAATTAGCATTCCGCTAAACCTTCTAGTCCATGGGACAGAGTTTTACATTAGAGTACCTTTTCCTAGATGGATTGCTTTCTCTGCAGTTTATGAGCTCCATCTTCCCCTTGCTTATGAAAAACTCCCATAAGCAGGATTGTCGCTCCGTACCGAAGAATCCTTTTTCGCCTTCTCTGCCGTTGTGGTCTCGTCTGTACCCCTGGAGAACGGTATAATGTTATAACTCGCAACACTGGGTCCTCAGCGGACGTAGCCACACCGACTCAGGAATCGGGCTTACCTCGTGTCGTGGACGCGCCTGCTGTGTTTTATCTAAGTTGGTTCAGAAAAGAGGACTCTGGTTCCCCTTAGGCGGGGCTAATCCTCGTGTATGAATCCGCAATCACAGTATTCGTTTGAAGATTTATTTGCACACGTAAGCTACAGATCATTTCGTATTATATGATGCGAAGTGCGCTCTCTTCATGCACCAGTAGTCAACCTGATACGAAATCTTGTGATAGCCTACACTTTCTACTACGTTCACTTTGCATAGTGTTGCAGACATTCTTTAGACGGTTAATTCGGATTTTATGTGATTCAATCTTTATGACTGAGGGCCATAAAATATCTAGAATTACTTATTGGTACAGCCACCTGAAACTGACAGGACCTTTTTTGCTTGCTCTTAGTGAGCAACCGTTTCTTCTTTAGACAAAAATGCGTTTATTGTGCATAATGACTTTATAGTTTTTCCAGTTAATTTGAGTTTTTTGTTAGAACGTAATTAATTTGTTTTAAATATAAGAAAAAGAAAATTGTCTGTAATAATTTAGTGTTGATATGAAATTTTCACTGTAATCAACACGAGATTAACATATGATAATTTTACCGAAGGAACGTTTAAGACTGTTCGTACATGCAAAGTTGTATGTCTTTTGCATTTGCGGTAATTGCAGAAATGTTACAGGTGACGTTATGACATAATAACTGTCACTTTAATTAAATTGTATTTTTATCAGTAGTGTTCCCTGTTGAGGTATCTTTTCACTGACGGATCTTCGCTTTTCACTGACTTATCATCAGTTAAATTTCGTTGTCTTTATAAGAATAAGTACGTTTGGAATTAAAACGTATTTCAAGTATTTATTACAAAAATAATAATTAATAAAAATTTTTTAGTTGCAAAGTAAATTCTTTAAGATTCCCGCATGCCTCGTAGTAATTTAATTCCATAATGTGCATTGTGATACACTTTCTACTACGTTCACTTTGCATAGTGTTGCAGACAATTTTTAGATGGTTAATTCGGATTTTATGTGATTCAATCTTTATGACTGAGGGCCATAAAATATCTAGAATTACTTATTGGTACAGCCACCTGCAACTGACAGGGCCTTTTTTGCTTGCTCTTAGTGAGCAACCGTTTACGGTCAGTGTACGGCCTTGAGTGAAACACAAGTATACAGCAAAGGGTAGTGACGCCGCGGCCACAAACTTACCTGACACAAGAATTCTGTACTTGCGAAGTCCAGAGTATAATTAACCTACATATATAGGCTTTTTCATATTTCACGCATGGACACACAACTTTTTTGATTTTGAAATTTTTCAGTTGTTTGATACCAAATATTTTTTTTAGTTTTTAGTACAGAACAACAGTCTGTAAATTCACTTCCAGTATCAGTATGTGAAAATAGGCCTATAGTAAACGCTGTTTTTTTCGTGAAGTAATTTGAACGAAGTTTTTTTTCAACATAAGAGTTCGTACGTCAGTAATATGGCTCTCATTAAACAGTATAGGCCTAAACACGAAGAGACAATACCAAATTTTAAAAGATTAGTCTTCCGAATTTTATAATACGATAACAATTTTAATAATTCATATCAGATTACGCATGGCAGTTATAAGCGTGTAATAACTATTTCTCAAAACTTAATTTACCGCTTTAAATAATTGCTTACATAATATCTAAGAGTGCTTTGCTGCGATGGATGGAGAAATGTTTTATTTGTCTTATTTGTTTCGTAACGAAATGTTCAGCTTATATATTCCTTGTGATACAAACCGTATATTATACGGTATATTATATATAACCGTACATCGAGTGATATATTGCAACAGTACAACCATTTACGGTACTGTGCATTGCCAAAATAATTTAAATAAATAATAAAAATAAATAAATATTGATTAATAAACATGATTCAGATTGCAAGCTGGATCGTATTTAAAAAGGGAACGCAGAATTCCTGCATGGACACGCATATCTGGCCCACCTGTCGCTAACGTTGTGTACACGTGTATTTTGTTTGTGTGTGTGAAGCCTGTCCGTTCCTGAACTGTAACCAACCCTTTTCAAGTATTGATAGATTTTATGTTTTATTTTAATTATAAGAAAAATGTGCACGATATGGTAAAACGAAAGACACCAGAGGGTGTAGAAAATAAAGGTGAACAAAGGGTTAAAAGACCGTGCCAAAGTGACGGAAAGTGCAATTACTATAAATCAAAAGTGAATAGCTCTTTTTGTAATTACAATAAAGGAGTGTAATTTACGTATAGTAAACATATAAAAATTAGCGATCGATTGAGTATCGAGTAGTGTGAAACAGACTTCGTAATTCGCGAAGATAGGCGAAATTAGTGAATTGAACCAGAGTGGGGATAAAGACGCCTCGACAAACTCTGACAAGATGAAAATTGTTCAGTCCTGAGCTTTTCTACGACCTGGCTATTAATACCAGGTTGCACTTATATAGTTCCTTCTTCTATTTTCAACCGTTGCCGTAAGAGGCTATGTCAGTCGACGACGCTATTTGAAATCTACAGTGAGAGTCACGGGACGAACTGGAAGTCTAACCAGAACAGCAGAGCACCTACGAAGAGGTCCGGTGGACTCACATACGATCCATGAGAGGATACGAGACAACTAGTAAACAGCACTAGCAGTGGAATCCTGGAAGAGGACCAGAGGACTAGAAGAACGAGTAGGACACAAACCGAGGACCCGAGGAGGACACACTGATAGTATCGCATCAAATGAGGTGATGAAAAACCATTTTTGTTCATTACAGACAATTGAAAGACTCTAATTTACATAGAATGAAAAACATTCGAACAGTTAATCAATCTTAAAGAAATGTACATAAATGTAAAAGCAGATTGTAATATAGAATAAAGCAGATTCATGTATAGGAATTAGTAGTTGAATCAAACATAAATGCTAAGAGAGAAATATTTGAGTTTAAAGTAAAATCAATTAAAGTATTGAGAAAGGTTTGTTTGATATAATTTTAAATAAACATAAATGAAAGTAATTGATAAAGTCTTTGTTTGATAAAGTAAAATGCAAATGCAATAGTAAATAATGAAAGTCAAATAAGATTAAATAAATTAAAAATAACAGTAAATTCAGAATTACAGAAAATAATATGAGATTGCAAAGATAACTACACAATGAGTAAGCCGAGAGCAAAATATTTACTTAATTAAGATTAGATGATAAGGTTTATGCATACCATGTTATATATAATTTGTTAGCTATAAGTCACGTGCGAATGGTTCATACAAACGATTAATAATGAGTATTATTTCAATATGCGGAATGAAAAATTTTGTTTAATAAAAAAAATAAATAATGGAAAAATTTTTAAACTTATATAACGCATCAACTTCTATTACGATCACACCCATGAAACCAAATTTGTGTTGTTACGTTATATAATTTGGCGCTCCAAAAGCGTGGGGCTACCCAAATTAAATTACATTCAATGTGTGTTGTTATAATATATATATATATATATGTTACGGTAAAAGTCCGAAGAGCGGTATAACCTGACATTTACCGGTAAAACCTGACAATTACCAAGTTGCTTGGTAAATGTCCGCAATTCGGGCTTTTACACTTCCATTTCGAACTCTTACCAGTCGCCTTGGTAAATGTTGATATTCTGACATTTACCGGTAAAAGTCCACACTAGCGACACAGAAGTAAGAACGCACGACCGGCGCGTTGTTATACATGTGCGCCCGAACGTTCCGACTTCTCTTCGCAGCACAAGTCCCAGCAACGAGACTGCCGACAACCTATAAATGCGGCACCGCTCGGGTCTATAGTCTGAGTTCCAGCGAGTAAACGTCAGCAAGCGGCTACATTCGAGTTTCGATATGTTTTTTCGAAATGAGCGATAATATGAAGAAAACGTTTTACGAACTGTTGAGCGAATCGGTGAGCAATAAGAAAGACAACAACTTTTATCTCACGAATGAAAGATACCATTCTTTGCTGAACGAAGTGAAAGAGGCTAAAAGTATAAAAGTGAAACAAACCGTTCACTACAGGCGTTTGAAACGCTATGATATTCTAAAAATAGGAGGGGAAGAAAAACTTATATCTCCAGTGTCTGCGGACAAAGAAGAAATCCTCTACTATGCTTGTTTCGACGAACTTTTTAATGTGATACACGACGCTCACATCGCTGTTGGTCACGGAGGAAGAACTCGTGTGATCAAGGAACTGATTCGTAAGTACAAAAACGTAACAGTAGAGGCGATAGCCACATATTTGAAACTGTGTGAAACGTGTCAGAAAAAGCAAAAAATAGTAAAAAAAGGATTCGTAGTAAAACCGATTTTACACAGCGAATTAAATTCTCGGTGTCAAATCGACTTGATCGACATGCAGACGAATCCAGATGGAGATATGAAATTTATTTTATTATATCAAGACCATTTGACAAAATTTGTACTTCTAAAACCTCTACACAGTAAAACGGCCGATGAAGTTGCATATCATCTGTTGGATGTATTCTCAACTTTCGGTGCTCCAAACATTCTTCATTCAGATAACGGCAGGGAATTCTGCAACGACACCATAAAGAGTCTGTGTAAAATGTGGGGCGATGTAAAAATTGTACACGGCAAGCCGAGACACAGTCAATCGCAAGGATCCATCGAGAGAGCAAACCAAGATGTCGAGAACATGTTATCAGCATGGATGGTAACTAACCGCACAGCAAAGTGGACAAAAGGATTACCACTTGTTCAAGCGATGAAAAACAATGCGTATCATGATGGAATCAAGTGTTCACCTTACGAAGCTATGTTCGGCGTTCCAATGAAGCTGGGGCTTACAAGTATTGTTGGAATACGTAAAATAGTTAACAATATACATACCGAAGAGGATTTTGAAAGCGTTATAAATGTCGATAATGAACCCACAAGCGATGTCGAAACTACCGATCCGCGACCAAATGAAACAGAAGCCCAGAATGTCGAAACTGAAACCAAAATCGAAACGTGCGACTCGGACGCAAGTACGCCAACTGCCAGAGCTCAGAAAGTAAAACTTGTTCGAAAGGCCGCAAGAGAAGGACTCGAGATGCAGGCGAAGAAAATGAAAACAGTTTCCTCTAAAAAGTTTGTAAAACCGACTATTGGACAAAGTGTTATAGTAAAAATCCCCGACATCGATAGATCTAAGATGGACCCAAAATCTGTAATTGCCGTTGTTACCGACATAAAAGACGAGGAATTTTACGAACTCGGTACCAAGTTTGGGCACTTAAACGCACTGTATACGATAAACCAATTTTCCTTGTGTAAAGATAATTTTTTAAGCGTTGAAGAAGTACCGACAGAAACAATATCTCTACGAGCTGTTGCCAAGAAGCTTTCACTAGTGGGCGGACAAGGTTTCAAAAAATGCAACTGTTTACAGAAATGTGCCACGAATAGGTGTCTGTGTAGATCATCCAATCTCCGTTGCAACTCTAAATGTCATAATAGTCGATCTTGTCGTAATAAGTAAGTTTATTTATAAGTTGAAAAAATGAAGACATTTCTGTAACATAATATATTTACTGTAGAGTTATTAAAAATGTCTGCCATAACGGAAAGTTGTTTTAATCCCTCGTTCCTTTCCTGAAGGTTAAATAAACCACGATAAAATAAACTATTGGCTATAGACAGAAACTAATATGTTACAAAGTCGTAACTGGTGTAAGTCTAAGGCTGTACCATGTGAAATTGTTATAGTGAATGTAAACAACTGAAAACGCCGCATAATGTTGGCTAGTCTACTCCACTACTGCTGTACAATCAACCGTTTTTATACGCAATGAATAATATCTTTGTCGACTAGGCTAACCGACAAACGACATCAGAAAGCAAGTCACGAAGCAATCCTATTGTTCGAATCAAGGTAATGAGATACAGTATGTTGATATCTTGCCGATGTTACGCATATAAACGCGTAGCTGTAACGATGAATGCATCAGTTCACGCGACACGCAAAACCACTTTCACAATTGACGAACGCCGTTATGTCAAACAATAATACAGCGCCAGTAGGTCAAGCAGTCTAGCAATAAGTTGACAAGGATTCTCATTCTATTAGCTGAGAAAGTGAATGCGATTTGATGAAATAAATAGCACAAGTATATTTTGCTTTAATAGATACTATTAATTAAGTGTTTTATTCGTTTAGAAGAAGGTTTTTTCATAGTTTTTAATATTTTCTTTTCTTTGTCACTTACGTCGTGAGGTGTGAGGAGAAACTTGTACAAAATTTCGTCTTCCAACTGCCTGGTTAACTCCAATCTTCTGGACGACGCCGACGACAAATATCTTCTTACAGTAGTAGTAGTAGTAGTAGTAGTAGTAGTAGTAGTAGTAGTAGCAGTAGTAGTAGTAGTGGACGCCCTCTTTGCTGTGGTTGATGTAGTAGATTCTGTAGTAGTAGTAGTAGTAGTAGTAGTAGTAGTAGTAGTAGTAGTAGTAATAATAATAGTAGGGCCCGTTCTCTTCCTCTTTAACGACGATGCTGAGTTGTTCATGACAAGTGATTCAGACAACCTGTTCATGCCAATATATTCAGGCAACTGAATACAAAACCTGATATGTTGTGGTGTTTTATACTCTCAGTCTCGTGAGTCAAGGGAAAAAGGCGCTAAATTGGAGTCAGGAAGAACTAGTTTGCAATTACATTCTCACATACGAGCTGTTATGTACTTTTCACTGTTGTGTAATGTCCGAACCTATTCAACGAGTAAATTGAAAAATAAATTTCGAGTAAATTGGAAAATAAATTGTTTAGTTCCAGCCGACGCAGACAGGATCACTACCGAAAATAATTTCATTAGTTCCAGTCGACGCAGACTACTACTTAACTAGTAATAAAGACGGAATACGGTTAATGTCAGAGTTCTTACGAAACCGTATGCAGTATACCGCACTAACAAACAACACTGTAAGTACATATTATAAGTTTATTTGGTTACTGGGATTATACAAATCGCGTATGTAAATGTTTATAGATTTGTTTATAAATCTCATCCCAGACTCGTATCGAGAGCTTTTCGACATCGACTATAACGACCTAATGTCGTTATTTTACATTTACTGCAGATACTACTACTACTGTTCGTAGAAGGATGTGTCGCGTAATAAAATATTTTTACTCGATTCAACGTATATTTGTACGTATAGTTAACTGCTAGCAATGTCAGTTAGCTGATAAAATGAATGCGATTTGATGAAATAAATAGCGCAAGTATATTTTTACTTTAATAAATACTAATGCGGTCAGTTTCTATTTCCTGGTATACAGATTCATATTAATTTGCTACGACGTTACAGTGTATGCGATATTTTTTTTGTCTAATTTGTATAATACTTTCGTCGGCTAGCCAAGCCACCGTTCTGTTATATAAAAATTTACAAGCTTTGCACAAATGCAATGCATAGAGAAGGGTATTGAAAATGCTTCAATAAATCTAAAAAATATAAATATATTTATTTTACTTCATTTACCATTGTATCGATTATAAGTTAAATGTACTCGCATTCATAAGCGCGCACACGTTTACTAATCATCAGTGTTGATTTTACGCTTTTTCTCAGTCGTTCATCACATTCCTCTTCCGGAGACGTCTGATCATCTTGGATTGTAAATCGTGACAATACTTTACGAGGGCCTGCTTTATTAGTCTTGTCCATTAGTTCAAACTTATCGAAGACTAGGGTCTTGACTAGAGTGATTCCCGATGATGTTAAGTTAAATCCAACAACTTTCAATAAGCGAACCGAATGCATATAAGCAGCAGGCTTGAGTTCCTTACATTTGCCGCAAGTTAATGTTTGTCGGTTCTTAATTTTATACAACGGCGCTGTAATTGTACTTGGTGTTCCGAACGAATTATACAATCTTACTCCAAATATTGGAGGGTAATTCGTTCTAACTTACCAATTTTATCGGCCGTTAATATTTTCACTTTCATATTCTGAACTCCCTTTGTAAAATCATGCAATTTATAGCGGTCAACGGCAGCAATAAAGGCAGATGTATTGGTTATACATTTCATATTGGTAACAAACGTATCGATAAACGCTTCCATCAACTCTTTGCTATGCTGATTCCACCAATATTTGACAGTCGGTAACAACAAATTCACACGATGTTTGGCTCGAAGATGATGTAAATTCTGTATTACGTTTCTGGAGGCGAAACTTTCAGAATTGTTGATAAACAATTAGCAGTAGATGAGGAGCCTCATTATATTGGAATTGAACGAAATGCTGGCGAACAGTCGAGTTACGTCTCGCCGTATGCTTGGTATCTTGCTATTAGATTGATTTATGCGAGACAATAAGTCTTTCCATATTATTTGCTGTCGTTCTTGTACTCGCTAGACGCACTGCTTTCATTTTTATGCTCATTATTGAAGAACTTGTCATTAATCGTGACGTTATAATATCTGAATAGCTCAGTCGTCAATTAAACGCCAAATTGTCGTTCAACATACCATGCGAGGTAATTACACTGTAGTGGTATCAAGGTCAACCGGTCCGTGCATGACTTGTCCGAGTAAAGTAGTAGTATATGTTACGAATGGAAGGCGCGGCGATATTAAACGTTCATCTATTGACGTTAGTTCAGGTAAATTCTCTGGTATTTGTGGGTACTTAAGCCGTTGATTGTCGCATAAGGTGGCAACCTGTTCTTCTTTAGGCATTGTGGCATACTTTGGATTTGTCAAGAATATTATAACCGCGTTTATTAAGTATTTCTATAACGTCTACGTGTCCAGTAACGTCTTTTAAGCTTTTAGTCTACCAAATTCGTATTTGTCAAGAATATTATAACCGCGTTTATTAAGTATTTCTATAACGTCTGCGTGTCCAGTAACGTCTTTTAAGCTTTTAGTCTACCAAATTCGTTCACAAAATCGTTCAAATTATCCTAGTCGACATACTGATTGAATTTTCAACAAAAATATTGACGGTTAGTCTGTCTGTAATGTCGGCTAGCCTAGCTGACGTAAACGACTGTACTCAACGAACAAACATATTTGTTTCTATAAGCTCAATTCATTAAATTGGCAATTGACACACTCAGTAAGCCTGCATCTGATCTCTCGGTGTATCGTTGAAACGGCTAATGGCGTTACCGCTCGCGGTACAAACAGTGGGTATATCGGCGTACATTGTAGTGTAGGAAAACTCCGACACCCGAACGCCGTCGTTAACCGGCTAAAATGCGTTTTCGCTCGCGGTCATCAAACGCGTCGTTTTCAATTTTTAGCCGTGTAATGAGGCGTTATCAAGTGGACTTTTCCACACGAGCATGGAGCTGTTAGCTTACGACTCGCTGTGGGCTACTTGTGTTCGCGATGTAGCTGCCGTGCACAATATTGCGGAAGAACAGTTTCGCGAGCCAGTAATAACACTGTAGCTTTACCACAATCCGATTACGTCGGACATATAGGGACAGTTGAATCGGGCGAATGTCGTGCAACCGCGACTAGAGAGTGTCCTCGGCATCACGATATCGGCCACGACTTGTAATTCTCACATCTATTCACGCATAAAACGCCCGGACTGGGGTTCGTTTTCATCGTAAAAACGGGCGATTTTTCGAAGTTTTTACCAGGTTTTTTTACTAGAACTTTTATACCGTAGGCGTATTCGTAGTTTTTACCAGATTTTTACCTAGTTTTTAGCAGATTTTTAACCGATTTTTATCGGGTTATTTTATTGGCTGTGGCGTTATCTACTCCTTCCACCAGAACGGCTTCCGTATCTGGTGGGGTATATAAACCGAGGCGAACGCTAGCCTAGCTATCAGTTGTAGCCCAGCAGTTTGCAGTGAGTCGACCGTACTGTGTGTATAGTGCCAGACCAGACGGGAAACATGAAGCCACAACAAAACGGTAAGTCTTTTTATTATACATTTACTTTGGTTACTTGAATTTTTTGGTGTTTAACGCTCCGTCAGAGCTGAAGTGATTGAAACTTACTTTGGTTACTTGAGTACCTTGTATTCTGCTAGCATAAACTTTAGACTTGGCGTATTTTGTGCACAGCAAATACTAATAGTAGTAGACTCGCTCCGTTTAGTAAAGAAATTTTGGCACAGATTCTTAACACAGTTTGTTCCGATGATAAGTCTAGCTGTAAAATGTGCGTGTCTGATGTTTCACAAATTATGTTGTAGTCTGAAATATCTCTTGTGGTTAGCAAAAGATATCGGTCCAAGACAGACGCTTGAAAATTTGAATAACGTGTCTGTCGGCATCCAGGCCACTTATAATGACTAACAATAAATATATTTACCTTATTTCCTGTCTCGTTACCACATGTATTAACGCAATGAATATTATTTACGCGTTTCGATACTACGTATCGTCATCAGAATATATACGAAAATACAAATCACTCCGAAGGACTCGTAATTATTTTCGTTGACCTTAGGGCTTGTAATAATTTTCGTTATGTGTCGGTATAGTAGTAGTAGTAGTATGTCTATGTTAAGTATATAGTAAAATATATATTATATATATTTTTATTTGATATATATGTATGTACATCCATGTGGGTATATCCTTAACAAAGGCCGACAGCAGCAAGTCGGCTGTCGCCAGCGCACAACATACGCGAACCAGCAGTAAAACCGTTCGCCATAAGAATAACATGGGAATCGATGATGGAGTAGACGGCACGAAAATTTTGTCGCTCTTTTCTCGGACCAACCTCCGCCTCGCCTCTAGGGGTGGTGAACATCACCCCCGTTTTATAAATCATTCACCCCATATTTCTGCTTCGACCTCGCTAGTTTTTCGCTCGCCGTCTACTCCATCATCGATTCTCGTGTTATTCTTATGGCGAATACTTTCGCCGTCGGTTCGTGTACGTCGGGCGCTGGCGACAGCCGATTAGCAGTCGGCCTTTGTTAAGGATATACCCACATGGATGTACGTACATATATAGCAAGTAAAAATATATATATATATATAATATATATATTACTATATACTTAACATAGACATACTACTACTACTACTACTACTATACCGACACAACGAAAATTATTACAAATCCTACAATCAACGAAAATAATTACGAGCCCTTCGGAGTGATTTGTATTTTCGTATATATTCTGATGACGATACGTGGTATCGAAACGAGTAAATAATATTCATTGCGTTAATACATGTGGTCACGAGACATGAAATAAGGTAAATATATTTATTACTTGAAAATTTATAATAATCACAACGACCCGTTTTACTTGGACCGGCAGTATCCAAGCCGGCAGGCCGGCTTATAATTTGTAGCGTCTCGTTCAATTTGAGCGACGGCTTTAAAGCGCCAAGTCTCTAATTTAAGCGTTATGTTGTAAAAATTTGTTATTAAAACCAGTGAACTTGTACGAATCTAACGATAATTTCTGTTGAATATCTGACAGACGCATAATGTTTTTAGCACTTTATTTGTGGTTTTTTGTACGAGCTCGACGTGTGTGAGCTTTTTTGTGCGAGCTCGGTCGCTAGTGTAGACAATTTGTTGTAAAAATTTGTAATTAAAACCAGTTAACTTGTACGAATCTATCGATAATTTCTGTTTGAATGTCTGGAACACACACTGATGTTTCTAGCGCTTTATTTAAGCGCTATGTGTGTGGTTTTTAGTGTAGACTATGTGTTGTAAAAATTTGTTATTAAAACTAGTTAACTTGTACTAATCTATCGATAATTTCTGTTGAATATCTGATCCACGCACACTGTTTCTAGTCCTTTATTTAAGCGCTGTGTATGTGCTTTTTTGTGCGAGCTCGGCCGCTAGTGTAGACTGTGTTATAAAATATGTTAGTAAAACCAGTTAACTTGTACGAATCTATCGATAATTTCTGTTTGAATATCTGGAACACACACTGATGTTTCTAGCACTTTATCTAAGCGCTGTGTATGTGCTTTTTTGTGCGAGCTCGGCCGCTAGTGTAGACTGTTATAAAATATGTTAGTAAAACCAGTTAACTTGTACTAATCTGTCGATAATTTCTGTTTGAATATCTGACACACGTACACTATTTCTAGCACTTTATTTAAACGCTATGTGTGTGGTTTTTTGTACGCGTTCGGCCGCTAGCGTAGACAATTTGTTGTAAAAATTTGTAATTAAACCCAGTTAACTTGTACGAATCTATCGATAATTTCTGTTGAATATCTGACACACTCACACTGATGTTTCTAGCGCTTTATTTATGCGCTATGTGTGTGGGTTTTTGTACGAGCTCGTAGTGTTTCAAACGGTATGATACTTATACCACCACAAGTGACTTTACTCGCGACAGTGTAGCGTTTCGTCTTTTACCAGTTATGACATTTTACTCTGTGAACCGGCTGACTTATAATTTGTAGCGGCTAACGCGCCCAATGTCTGGATCTTGTAATGTTTGTAGTTTGTCTAAGACGGCCGTCTGTTTTGTTTTTTGCAGAATCAATGGAAGTATACTCTCACCAGGAGACAGTCGCTGCCGTCGCTTCTTTAACTTTTGAAACGCCTTCGTTTGACTTAGAGACGCCGGTTCCTGAGGCGGAAGACAGTTTCATATGGGAAGAGATGTTTAACAATGTGTCATTATTGACGCCACTGCCTGCCACTCCTGACGCCACTAAAACCACCACCGACACAATCGCCATCAGTCCGCCATCTATTGCTTTTGGGCCTAACGATGCACCAATATTATCGGCACGGCTTGACCTTACGGATACAGTAACCGCAACTAGACCGCCGTCGTCGCCGTCGCAGTTAGTAACGTCTGATTTAGATCTCTTTAGTGACAGTGCATTACTTAAAAAAATGAGTAAATTATATACTGAAAAAAATGAATTACTTAAGAGACTCGTTGACGAAAAAGAGTGTGCGGCGGATATTTCTAATCAAGTGCTCGTTATAGACGGGAAAATTGAAATGTATAAAGACGCAAATCTTGTACACCAGTACAGGATTTTATACGCCAAGTACATTGAAACAAAAAAGCTAATAGAACAGTACCACGATTCTATGATCGCTCCCCCTAACCATGTCGAGGCGGATTTCAAAACACTCGATACTTTACTATCGTATGTCGACAGTCGGCTGAATAAGACTATTTACACGCCCGTTCCAGTTCTCGACACAAAGATGAGTAGACCTCTCGCAGTGCCTGAGCCTAAAGCCGACACGCCCGTTCCAGTTCTCGACAGAGAGACGAGTAGATCTCTCGCAGTGCCTGAGCCTAAACCCAAGAAAGTCACAGAGACGAGTAGACCTCTCGCAGTGCCTGAGCCTAAACCCAAGAAAGTCACAGAGACGAGTAGACCTCTCGCAGTGCCTGAGCCTAAACCCAAGAAGGCCAGACGGATTGTTAAGTGTAAGCCGGCCAAGGCTTACAAATCGAAGGAGTTTGTTGAAGCAAGCAGCAGCAGCGATGAGGAAGAGGTGAGGTCCAGGCCGCCGCCGAAAAGGGTAACAGATGGCGTCGATACAACCGCTACTGTTGCGACGTCTGTATCAATAAAACCCATACAACATATTGGTGGTAAAAACTTGAGCATGCTAAGAGAGATAACTAAGCAGAATAGGACTAGCAGCCGCAACAGTGGTAGTAGCAGTAGTGGTAGCGACACTGAAGAAACTGTTAGCAGCGAAGCGTCAAAAAATACCGCGACACCTCGGCTTACCACAGACAATGTCACGACGACGGAGACATCCAAGAATCCACGAGCAGTATCAGAAGGAAGCAGCAGCAGCAGCAGTAGCAGCAGCAGCAGCGATAGTGAAGACGACGAAAATTCTGACGAAACAGTGGATAGAGAAGAACCGGCAGTGATGACACGACGCGCCCAATTAGACCGGGTATCAAAAGACACGCCTGAACAAGCGGTAAAGAGACAGTGCACTTACGCGGTGAGGTTGAGCAACTCTATTCCGTACACCAGCGTACCGCCGACCAGCCAGATCCAGATGGCCAACAAGCTCCTAGTAAACCCCACCTCGAAGATTAACAAGTTGAAGCGAGAGATGATTGTGGCTAAGCGCGGCGTAACTACGTACCGAGAAGTCCGTGTCGGATCCGATTCGCCAGACGATGCTTTGGCCGTTTCTGACGACTGTGACCGAATCGTGTATCCGACCCACTATAACGTAGTCTCAATAAGAGAGCTGATAGCCAAAAACATGCCGGACTACAAAGTGACTGACATCAAACTGGCCAAATCAGAGATGGGCGAAGCGCTCATGTATTACGCGCTCACCAAGGCTGACACCGCTGATTTGGAAGATGTTCACATGCACACTAACTGCAGACAAGACCCCACGGTGTACCACCTAGTGTACGGAGCGGTGCACACCGCCTACGACCATGTGGCACTTCATTTACTGAACGGCATTTTGAGAAAAAAACATATGGGTAAAAAAACGACACATGGCGTAGCCTTGTTGACAGAAGGAGAAATCGAAGTAATGGTGTACATATATTGGCAACTGGTAACCCAGGATCTGGTCACCTGGAAAGACGATGTGCCAAGAAGGGCGGCGAAGATGATGTTGGCCGATTGCTGGACTCGGCTAAAGAAAACAGCTGCCAGACTGAAGTCCGGAGAAATCAAAGCAAAGTCGTACGAGTCTACGCAAAAGGCAGTATGCGATATACAAAAATCCGCTAACTTTGAGGACACGGTACACTTGTCTGCAGCGTGCATGCACGTGGTGCGGAACTGTCTGGAGCTGTTCTGGGCCGAGCTGGACAAGGAAGACCGAGCGCGATGGCAACTGCTACTAAAGTACTGTGGGCTGCACTCCTACTTGTGCACGCATACGATAAGTGTGATGCATCAGCGCCGCAAAGAAGTGATGAAACTAATAAAGGCGAGATACGCCGAAAAGACTGTTTTGGACGGTGCTTTGTTGAAAAGTGTTTTATATGCGGCAACGTCGGCTAATCCGAGGAACGATTCAGGAATAAAGAGTGTTCTATCAGCCCCTCTAATCCATGAAGTTTTTAAAGTGTGGATAGACAGACCGCAGAAAGTGACCAAAGACCTGTGCATTACTTTGGACAACCTCATGTACACAATGTGCCGTAGCTTCGCCGCGCACATTGTCATGAACGGTCTCCATGCTTACGCGGTTGACGTGGATCAGATGGGCGGCTTTTTATCAAAACATATGGTCGCCACTAACGTTTTGGAATCGATACCAATAATCGGTTCTGAAGCTGTTGTTAGAACACTCCGGCGCCTTATAGTCTGCACTGTACACACAATGCTTCCCGGCGGCGGCGTCTCTGGCAGTTGGAAACGTAAATGTACCGTCAACATAACATCGGAAGCGATGAAGTTGTTTATGGCTTTTTTAAGGTACATCATTTCATCGGCGATATACGGACTTGTTAACACCTTCAAACCGACTCAATTCTCGGGCCGAGAATGGGCGGACAAATTTGCCGAATCCATAAACAGCTACTTGGAGACTTACTGAACCAGTGTAAGAGACGTCGACTCTTGGACCATGATGAACGAGCCAGACGTTAACCAATACAATGATGACGGACACCTCGTTCTGTCTGCCGCGGAACTTTATGCGGCGGACTCTGACGACGAGGCCGACGATTTGGAGAGTAGTAGTGCCGATGACGCGGACGACGACTCTGGCCTAGACGCTGATTCCGACGACGAGCTCCAAGAAGAGCTGAACGAGCTGGCAGCCCTCAGTCGACAGTATCCGGACCTGCAGCCGGCAGATACGCAAATCATTGGTATCAAAAGGAAAAAAGTGCCGAGAAATATAGTCGTAACGAAACAAAAGACGTCCGGAGCCACTGCTAACAGTTCCTCCAACATAAGCCGTAAAGGAAAATTCAAACTCACCGAGACAGACAAAGTGAGTCGTACAAAGTGTGTACTTTGCAATCTGATCACCACGATACGACTCATGGAAGTCTCGCCAGCGATAGCCGTTGCTTGTTGTCAACCGTGCCTCATAGCAGTTAATGAATACGGCGACCAGGAGGCGATGAAACAGATCCTCGTGTCAAGAATCGAGGCGCGTCATCGGGCTCCAATAGCGTTTCTTGCTAGTAACGAGGCTAGATTATTAATTAAAACGTTACCGCCTATCGTTACCGCCAAAGATATGGCGCGCGGCACGTATAATCGAAGAGACCCCAATTATGGCAAAAGGTTGGCAACTGGAATGGCCAAACGTCATTATACAGCAAAGAAAAGAAAAGCGGACACGGATACTGATCGTCCGAACAAAATAAAAAAATCCAACAGATAGGAGCATCGAACTAACTATGGGAGGCGTTGCAGTGGAATAATCAGCGCCGTAAAGAAGTGGTGTGCAACTCGTAAAGGCGAGCATCATCGCTTGAGACGATTGACCTGGTCGTTATGTGCCACTTGAAACCTCGTCGCTCCCTTCTTCTCACATATGTCGAACTATATGGTTCATATCGGCGACTTCTTGAGCTCCTGTTTCTGGTGTCACCCTTCAGACTTTCATTGTCTGGTTACTCTCTGACAGTTGATATATACTGTTATAAAACAGCAAATGGTTCACAATAAATGTTACCGTTATAAATGTCTTATTGTACAATGTCTTTGTAGTTATATGTGTGTATAGTTTATGTATTGTACTTTCGTATATTGAACGTGCCGGTTGTAAATCTAGTTTAAGCATGTTTTAGTTACTGCACAATGTCACTATTATAATTATGTCTATTAGTTTTGTAGTTAGTATGTTTTGGTTACTGCAGAATAAATGTCACTGTTTATAAGTATGTATAGTCTGTTTTGGTTACTGTATTTTAGATACTGCTGCACAATAAATGTCACTGTTTAATTATATGTATGTATAGTATGTATGTCTATTGTATAGTAAGTTTTTAGTTACTGCATAATGTCACTGTTATAATTATGTCTATTAGTTTTTGTAGTTAGTATGTTTTGGTTACTGCAGAATAAATGTCACGGTTTTTAAGTATCTATAGTCTTTACTTTACTGATGCACAATAAATGTATGTATAGTATGTTTCAATTACTGCAATGAATGTTACTGTTATATTATTCATAATAAATGTTACTGTTATATTATTGAAAACTGTTGTCTTTACATCACTACCACTCTCAGCTGTTGCTTCCTTTCTCGACAAGTTTAGTTAATGTGTCACAAAATGTTAGGCCAAAAAATGAGGAATAATGCATAGTGTATTGGATATTATATTGCCGTCTGTTGCTTCCAGACGTTTTCGATCGTTCTTGTCAGATGTACCAGTGTATTCTGTGTGTGTCAAATCATCATCCTCTTTGTGTGTAAATTGTCAAATACCATTATCCGCTAAAAGTAAGGTTTTAAACAGTAGAAAAGATGAGACATTGGATTGATTTAGAAAAGACGAGACATTGGGTTGATTTAACATTAGTTTATTACATTCAGTAAACAGTTTTACAACAAAATGGGATATTTACAACAAAATAAGACCAACTTTGAAAACGAAGATAAGCAGTAGTTGCCGTTAGACGCAGTTCACTTTACAAATGAAGAAAAATATTGTACAAAACAAACCCGTATTGTTTACAGTAACCCGTATTGTTTACAGTCTAGTTTACAGTCAAGTAAATATAAGTTTGCAGTCCTGAGCGTAGACGTTACATATTATACAAAACAAACCCGTATCGTTTTACAGTCTAGAACATCTCTATTTACAGTCAAAAAGTAAATATAAGTTTGCAGTCCTGAGCATAGATGTTACATATATAAACTATTAATATAAATCTTACAAATAAATAAATATAATACACATCAACCCTGTATAGTTAACAGTCCAGAACATAGACTGGTCCGTATATAAATTACAATGAGGTAAATGAGGTAAGCTATTAGGAGAGCTGATAATTAGCAGATGCTACAATCTACGACTCAATATTGGAAACACAATGCTTTAAACATAAATCTTACAAAAAAATATAATAATATTAGGAGGACTAATAACTAGCAGATACAAATCGCCTGGCATTGCTAGCCGGCAACAGTCAACACAAGGTTCTCATTATGCGTACAAATATACGTTGAATCGAGTACAGTTCGATACTGAAAACAAAGCTTTAAACAAATCTTACAAGAAAAATATAATACACAACAAACTTGTATAGTTAACAGTTCAGAACATAGACGTACCTTAGATAAATTACCGAATAACTAGCAGATGCACCTACGATTCAATATTGGAAACACAATAATCTAAACATATAACATGCAAATCGCCTTCACTTTTTCAGCTAGGCCAGCTAACCGACATTGCTAACAACCAACACTAGTACAAGGCGCTCACTATATGTACAAATATTCGTTGAATCGAGTACGATTCGATACTGAAACACAAAGCTAAATCGTACAAGAAAAAATGTAACAGTCCAGAACATATTACAAAGAGAGAGTAGATGCTACAAAACCTACGATTCGATACTGGAAACACATAGCTTTAAACATAGAAAAAATATAATACACAATAACCCTGTATAGTTATACACATTGACCCTGTAACAAAATATGTACAAAATATTCTACACTAAAAGAGTACTATGTTATGTGATGTACAGTATCGTAAAAGAGTATTATGGTGTGATGTACAGTACCGACAGTGCCCTACAGTAAAAGCGTATAGAGTATGCGGTTATGTGATGTACAGTAGTAGAACCCCGGTGTTATTTTTCTTGAGAGGCTACAGACGCTACATCGTCTGTATCATACGTTAGAGTATAATATTTAGAATTGGGCTTTGTCAAACGAATGATTTTGTAGTCGCTGACGAAATCTTCAACATCGTACAAGGTATCGTCGTCGGCTACGCTAGGCTCCGATGGAGATGTCGGCTGCTGCGTCGAACGACTCTGTCTGCCAACCGGTATATGCTCGGCAGATACAGTCACGTCGCTCTGTAGTCGAGCCTTGTTGCTAGTACCTCTTCCTCCGAGAGTGAGTACGAGGATGGCCATAACAGCGAGCGATGCTATCACAATCATTACCATGCATATGTAGCGTTTGGTCATTTCGTAAGGCATCGTACAAAGAAATAGATTTAATACTAACTGAGGTATGCTGGTAGTAGTTTTAAATACTGTTCTAAAATAGGAACTATATAGGAGGTTATAAAAAGAACACGTAAATTGTATATTACCTGAGTATCAGTCACAGCGCGCGTTAACACAACGATCGTGTACAGACCACTATCGCCTACTATTTGATTATAAAAAACAGTTGCTACAGTCTAGTTAAAGTCAGATCAATCGGGTACGGCAAAATGCTATTTCACGGACGCCTAAAGGCATATGTATCGTGGTTTAGAAGCTTGACAATTTTAGAAAACCCAATCGACGCTAGTCATGGATATAAGACTCTATACCAGAATCGTCCGAAATGTAATCCTCTTCGTCTTCATCTATAAGGTTCAATATTGCTTGTCGTATAGCTCTCATTTCTGCACTGGTCACGCCGTAAATACCTCCATGATCCCGTGTCTCGTCGTCCGAGTCGTCAGTGTCTAAAGCGGCAGCTGCATTCGTAGCGGCAGACCTGTTCTGAGGCTGTGGCGCGTTGCCGTCCGAGCTGGAAGTCGAACATGACGGTTGCTGGCCGTCAGCCTCAGGTTGCTCGGTCGTACGGCTGTTATTTGAGGCCGTCGACAACGAGAGTCGCTGCGATTCTATTGTGTTCATATTCACGCCACTACTATTGCTGCCGGTTGAATCCATTTCTTGCGGTCGCTCCATCTAAACAATGTAGCGGCTCTAACCATATCGGACCTTATACAACATAAGTTACTGTCGTACAAAAAGATTAGTAGTAGTAGTAGTAGTAGTAGAACACACAATTGTAGGGACTATGCTGCTGCGTCCATCTCTGTAAACGTGTATCACTATATCACTCGACCCCGTTTAACAATAGGTTCTATCGTAACCGAGTCCTTTTCTGTACCTGCTCGGTTACTGTTACGTTTGATCGGTACTGATTTGTGTTCTTCGGGCCGTTTGTAATATTTATAGGCTCGGATGTTATCTGCGATTTCACTTTTCACCCACTCCCAGTGAGCGAGCTCCACCTGGTCGGATAGTTCGGCCACGTCTTGTGACAGCCGGTAGACTTCCAATTCGTTAACGTTTCGTGGCTGCGCATGCCGGAATTGGTAAAATTCGTTCATGCGGCTCATTATACCGGCTTTGATTCTGTAAACGTCGTTGATATCTTTAAACAAATCCATGACAGTTTGACTCTGCCGTTGCCGGAGTCGAGGTGCGAAGAATTAAAAGTCACGTCTAATAACCAGCCGCCATATATAGTATGCTATTAGATTACACTGTACATTTTGCTGTTATGTCACATGCATCCAGGTTTCTCGTTTTAAGCACGTACCTCAACTCGCCGTCTCTCTAGACACATAGTGTTCGAATAGAAACCACTTTACAGACTTCATTCTCCTGACAAAAGAACTCACATAACTATCGCAGACGTGTGCTGCAAGCACACACGTCTATTGTCCGTATTATCAACTAGGTTTTGGATATAGGGTTTGGTGCAACTAGGTTTTGGATATAGGGTTTGTTGCAAGTCACAACTACAAGATTTGTTTAAATAATGTTTAATATACACATTTGAGATCATAGCAGCTACTATACATGACAAAAAGATATATCCTGAGACTAGAAAATATGTATGACTTTAGTAAAAACAGTGCAGTCATAAAACTACAAATATGTACAGACATCATGGTTACAACAGATACAATACACGACAAAAAGATATATATATCATGACTCTAGAAAAAAATGTATGATATTTAGTAAAAACAATATATTCATACTATATATAATAGACATAATTATAACAGTGGCATTGTGCAATAGCCAAAACATACTATGTACAAGAGATTAGCGGATAGTGTAGTACGGTATGTATCGCTGATATATATATTTTCGTGTATTGAACGTCCTGGCTGTAAATCCTGCTAACCATTTCGAGTCGAATGAAATTAGTCTCGAAATACGTTAACAAGATTTACAGCCGGCACGTTCAATACACAAAAGTACATGTATCGGTGATACATAAACTATACACGCACATCCTCTAGAAAAAATGTATGATATTTAGTAAAAATACATTCACAAAACTACAACAATGTACACAGACATAGTCACAACAGCTACAATACACGACAAAAAGATATATCATGACTGGAGAATATGTATGAAATTTTGTAAAAACACTAGATTCATAAAACTACAACAATGTACGCAGACATTATGGTTACAACAGCTACAATACACGACAAAAAGATATATCATGACTTAAGAAAAAAAATTTACAGGCATTGCACAGAGAAGAGCATTGAAAATGCTTCAATAAATTTAAAAATATATATATAGTTTTTCTTCATTTACCAATGTACATATTATAAGTTAAATGTAGTCGCATTCATAAGGGAAATTTTATATGTGTACTACGTTATTGACAACAAAGAAGTAAGTTTTTTATGGAAACTCACCGGTTCCCATTTTCGATCATGCACCAGCGATCGGCCGCAAATATGCGACACTCCTTATAAACATTTTCAATGTTAAAACATACTATGTATACATGTAAACCACAAAACTATACAATAGACATTCATTGTGCTTCAACAAGAGAATAGCGGATAGTGTAGTTGTATATATCGTCGATACATATACTTTGGAGCATTGAACGTCCTAGCTGTAAATTTTGCTAACCATATGGAGACGAATAAAATTAGTCTTGAAATACAGTCACCACGTTCAATACACGAAAGTACATATATCGGTGATGCATAAACTTTACATATATATCTAACAACAAAGACATAATTATAACCGTAACATTTATTGCCTCCCCCAACAAGAGATTAGTGTAGTACTGTATGTATCGCTGATATATATATTTTCGTGTATTGAACGTCCTGGCTGTAAATCCTGCTAACCATTTCGAGTCGAATGAAATTAGTCTCGAAATACTTTGTATAGGTTTCGGCAGGGCGTGAGTCTCTGGCCGGTGATTTTGATCGTCCCAGTGTTCTTTGCTACGTGCTGATTCTCGCCGTCTTCTACTTTGTATAGGTTTTGGCAGGGCGTGAGTCTCTGGCCGGTGATTTTGATCGTCCCAGTGTTCTTTGCTACGTGCTGATTCTCGCCGTCTTCTACTTTGTATAGGTTTTGGCAGGGCGTGCGTCTCTGGCCGGTCGTTTCGATGGTTCCAGTTTTCTTCTGATTCTCGCCGCCTTCTGCTTCGTATAGGGTTTGGCAGGGCGTGCGTCTCTGGCTGGTCGTCCCAATTTTCGTCTGGGTCTACCCAGACGAGGCTGAAAGTCTCGTTCAGCCAATCTCGCACCAATTTCGCACCCTTTATTAAGCCGGGCCCGACCGTAGGACATCCTTTCGGGTCCTTCACTTTCTCGTAACACCGTACATTACGACCGTTCATCGTATTTAAAAAAAACGCACACTGCGACTGTAGCTAAAAAACACCACAACACGTCAACTCTCTCAAGTAAGACGTACAACTGACGAAGTTGCCGTTAGCCGCCTGAATTTATACTCCTACTCCTCCTCCTCATCCATCATGGCCGACTGTGCTGGTGGTGGTGGTGGTGATATTCCCCCTTACGTCAATTACGTTACGTCACTACATCGATACTGCATTTAGAATACAAGGCGTTGCGAAAGCACGGAAGTGATGAAAGGGGGGAGGGAGTTGAAGCCGTATTGAATGCGGAAAACCGTATTGCAGTTAAACTCGTTCACCACCACGCTTTCGCCAGGGTATATAAATCGTATTGTATCGTCGTTTTCGGTTCATTCCCAGTTAAACCGTTAAAAAGACGCAAGTGTTTGATTTTACAGTGATTTGATCGAGTTTAGCTATATTTCTTTGTCCTTAAAGACACTGTTGCCTGTGACGACTACCCCTGCGAGTCTGAAATTAAACGTTATTTCCTATGGAGGTAAGTCGATCATTTTTTCGTTTCTCACTGTGTCGTGCGGTTTTATAAAAGAGAGTTTGTCAAGAATCGTAGCAATAGTTCATTTTTTTAACCGTATCAATCAACGATTATTGCATATATAATGCAGCGTGTTTCGGACCTGTTGACTAGTATGCAAAACGTTGTTGGTATCGATGAAAACTGCATTTATTCAACTTACAGGCGTATATTAATTCGACACGTTACACTGTACGATTTTGAAATTTTAAAACGGGTGGCATCGATGGAAAACGCATTTATTCGTATTGCAGACGCATAATAAATTGACACGTTACACTGTGTGATTTTGAAATTTTAAAACGGTTGTCGTGAGAGCGATCCTAGTTCATATGACAGCGGTCGAGAACGTGTAGAAGCACGGCGTACGACAGCAATACGATTGATCCAAACCTGTTGTCTTCGGGCTTTACAACAGCAGCTACAGTAGACGAACGAACTGATGAACGTTGCAGACGCGTTGTTTGAACAAGTAATTGTAGTATCGTTGTTACCGCGTCTGACATTGTTGACGGTGTTCTCCTAAGCTGCGAATCGTTGCGAGTGACGGTGATCCAGCCCGAATATATGCGGTCCGAGTAATCTGTCGGACTCATATATCTTGACAACCTATATGTTCGTCCTAATATATCTTGGTTCTTTTCAATTTATATCGCTCGCCACACTTGTCATTTTATTCGACGGATCTTTCTGCAATGTTTTATCACGGGTCGACTCAACGGCATCATTAGGCTGGGATTGTAGGTCTGCACGGTTTTATGCCTGCACTTTCGATGCGCTCTGCAGTAGACCGGGCTGTTGGCGCACTTGAGACACTGGGCGCAGACCGGGCACTGGCGCGCTTCCTTGATTTCTTCCAAGCAAGTCTCGTCCATGTCGCCCATCATAATGTATATGTCGTTCCACGGCACTTGCTGGATGCAGAAGCGACGCACGGTGTGGTCGCGCAGTTTCAAAGACCATCGGCTGCAGCCGGGACTGCACGTGCACGCCGCCTCTTTTTTTAAATATACGTACAGCTTGCGCGGCCACACATGCTGCATGCCGCTCACCAAGCACCGCTTGTGCGTGTCGGCGATGTCTTGACGTTCACTGGGTATAAACCCGTAGTAGACGCATACGTTACCCCCCATACTGCCCTCGCTGTACTGGTAGGCCAGTATCTCGCCGCCAGTCACTCGGGCCTGCAGCGTGGACCTGGTTACGGCCATACGTACGGTGGGCAACACGTGAGCCACGTAGATCCAGTTGTCTCGTACGGCCTCCTTCAGACTGGTGGGCGCAAACTTGATGTATTCGGTGAAATCGCAGTTGGTCACCAGTGTATAGTCGTCCAGGTCTGTCAGATAGAGCGGTTGGCCGGTAGAGGAGACGAGCACAGTCTTGCCGATGGTGACTGTGGGTCCGTAACGACGGCACTCGTTCGCATGCTGAGTCGTCTGTTTTGAAGCCGGTGTTGTCGCTTTGCCGGCGCCGTTACTGAGTGCGGCGGTGGTATCGTCTTCATCATTCGTACAAGAGGAACCAGTCGATAATGGTAGCAGCATACTGTACTGATAATGACAATACTATTAATACCCGTATAATAAAAAGCGCACTCAGAGCGCATTCGACTGCACAAAGTGCAGTTTTTTGCGTTTCCGCAAGTACTTATAGAGCACTAACAATCGATTATCGTATTGCACGCTGGTAAAAAAAACTGATGCAATTATAAATCTCGTTCAGAACGCATGTAACTGCAGAAAAGTGTAGTTTAGCGCATTTGTAGCATATTTATAGAGTGTTGAAAAAGTCGACTTTAGACTTGAAGTTCAACGCAGGCATGTCGTACACAAACCTGGGATGTATGTCTGCAAAATTTTTTATAAACTGTTGAACGATCAACGTCTCGACCAGCTCTTCGGTGACGGAGTTGAAAGAGACCACTTCGCAGCGAATCTCGTGTATATGTCGACACTGGGCAAAAGCGTCGGCGTCAAACTTGTGGCCGCGACCTCTCGCCTGTAGGAAGGCCTGGTAGTTGCGTCCATAACAGTCGATACGAGCGCGCTCGCTGTTGCCGGCCGACTCGCAAATACATATTCGCTTGGACGACGCCATTTGAGTGTGTACGTCTCGTTGTCGTGACTGGGATTATACTAAACGGGTCCGTATATATAGTGAATATATATATAGACTGCAGTCTATCGAACCCCCACTTAAAGTCGATATGCCGTGTCTACAGTACAGTCACGATTTCACCTACAATACGTATCTGCGAAAGGCAGTGCCGGGCACCAGACTATTTAACAGAATACACGCTTCGCTACCGGTCGTGTCGTCAACACTGCTCACCAAAAACTTGAACGTTACGGACATGAACGTTTACTACATGACGACGGAAAACAAAACCCCAAGTGACAACAGTGTTATGTATTTGTCTAAGAACTAGTGTGCGAATCAAAACAGCAAATATGAAACGGGTCAGTATAAAAAAGAGGTGAATACATTAAAGGTACTTCAATGATGAATACAGTGTTAGCGTAGCAAGTTATTTGTTTATATTCGATATGGACGCTGCCACTGCGGATAGATTCGCCTTGGACCGCCAAGTGCGTAACGAGGCTCGCGAACGGTTACGCACGCTGGCCGACTGTAAGAACTTGCAAGAACCGCTGTTTGTCACCGAATGGTTCGACGACGGTACCAACATCGTGGGCGTCGGCTGTACCAGACACAGCGGCGGAGAGACGGCCAAACTGACGCTGGACGTCAAGCCGGGTCTGTTCCTGGTGAGCGGAGACGTACAAGTGTTGCGCACAGTGGTCGCCCTGCTGGGCTTTCCCAACGTGATCGAGTATACGGACATCCGATACGAGGCGAACAATTTCAACTTGTACGACATCATGTGCGAGCCACAGCGAGCTACAGACGTGCCGCTGGTGAAGATCGAAACGCCCACGTTTTTAGACTCCGTGATACTCTATCATCGACTGAAAAGAGATCCCAAAGCGTATCGGTACGCTTCGGTCACCCACTACTGGGACGCTACAAAGCAAGTGATGTTCGAGCTGATTGTGCGACGACACCAGCAATCTCACGACTACGCGGTGCCTAAACTTACGTACCGTTGGTTCAACTCGGCACTGCAAGTGATTCGTCTGCCCGAACCCAAACTGCCGGTCATCACGTTCGACATAGAGATCGTGTCCACGGACCCGGACCGCGTGCCCACCGGAGAGGACGTCAACGATGTGCTGTTTACCACCTCTATACACCACGTGGACGAGCATATCGTCTACACGCTCGTCTATCTGCCCATCGTGGGCCGAACACCGCAATCGTTGAAGGAGGAAATGTTGCGACTGGACAGTTATCCCGACTACGGCACAGAGACCAACGTGTTGGAAGTGTTCACCAGCGAGGTGGACCTGTTGCGACGAACCATGGACCTGTTACATCTCAACGGTCGCCACCACTATTTGATGGGGTACAACTCGCTGTCGTACGACATCAAGTACTTGCTGGTGCGCTGCCACTTTTACGGCTTGTACACGGACAGATTCGTGTGGAAAGACGGCTACACGTTCGGATTCGACCAGATTCACCTCGACATGTTTCGCATCGCGATGATGCGTTACTCGTACAAAAAGTACACGCTGAGCCACGTGTCCAAGGAGCTGCTGAACGATAACAAGGTGGACGTGGACGTGGACGCGGTGGCCCTGCGATACACGTTTCACCGCATGAAGAAACGACAACGGCTGTACGCTCACGACGACGACCCGGAAGGCGCCAAGAACAAGTGGCCCTCGTTGCGAGACACGTTACACTATAACAATTACGACACTCTGTTGGTCAGTAAACTGATCTAACGCACCCGTGCCATCGACTATTTGGTGGACTATGCACACGAATGTCGAGTTCCCCTGTACAGCATGAACACCAACTACAACAAAATGCAATACAAGGTATTGAACGAGTGTCTGGTGTTGGGACTGGGGCGGCGCAAGTTTCTGTCCACATTCAAAACGTCCACCGCAAACATGGTGATACCGTTGCCCGACTTGTCTCAGCCACAAATGATGCCGGATGTTGTAGACAGCGGTATTGTGCTACAACCGCACGCTTATGTTATAGTGTCGCAGAACCTGGACACGCTCATCACAAGCAGACCGGCCGAAATGGCGTCGCACCAACAGTACGCGCAGCAGAAGAAAAAATACCCGGGCGGAGCCAATTTTTGTCTGGGCGAATACAATGTAGCCAACGTGCAATCGTACGACTACCGGATAGCATATCCGCTACTCATCGACCGCAAGAACCTGTCGGACGAGACGGCGGACGTGATGCCGGCCGACAAACTCATGTTCATGTACGACTACATCTGTAACAGACACCAGTACACTGTTTACGATTACATGACTCACGTGGGAGACACAAAGTCGGAAACCAAGATCCTGTACTACCAGTACCTTTACTGCGGCACCTACTGCGGCGGCCAGTTCCCGTTCACCAAGTACGAACTGCAACGACGGGGCACGGCGCCCGTCATCATCGTGTGGCACGGCCGACGCGGCGTACTGTCGGACATCATCACCGTGTTTAACAAGAACCGCGAGAACACAAAGGTCAGACGCAATAAACTGGACGGCATGTTGGCCAAACTCGAAGACGTGCGAAAAGAGTACAACGAAGTGGAAGAATATATGAACAACGAAACTACAGACTCGACGGATAGCTGCGAAGAAGAAGAAAAGAGTAACGCGGACAGCGATTTTGAATTCGACGACACGACACCGCTAGCCGATGACGGATACTTTGGGTGCGGCGCGACCGAGAAAGAACCGACAACACCACAGCCACAGAAGACCACAGTCACTACTACTGGTGCCGCTACGCATAAAAAGTTTCGGTTCGAAAACGAAATCATACAAGTGCTTGACAACGGAACGTGTTTCATCGACGAGGCGGCGATACAGCGGTCCGAACGGCCGGTGGCCGTGTTGGAGCAGCTGAAGCACGACGTGAGCGTGGAACGGGACGAGTGCGAGAGTTCGTACCGGCTGCAAAAGAGTCGGGTGGCCAGCATATACGGCTGTATCGGCTCGCTGAAACCTCGGCTGGCCGCGCTCACCACGTGCATGATTCGCACCACGCTGTTACAGAGCGGCCGCTACTTGATCGACACTCACGGCTGTACGGTGTACTATTGCGACACGGACTCGTTGTTCATAGCCAATCCGTCCGGCGAAGACATGTCCGCCGTGCTGAACGAAAGGTATCCGCACACCGAGATCGAGATGAAGACGATCGAGCGATGCGTGTTTGTTCAGACCAAGATATATTACTATTGGTCGGACGGCAAGATTAAGTACGGCCACAACACGAACGGACCGAGAGCGTGGCACGACATGGTCGAACATTTTTCCAAACTGACGACGATCACCACAATCGACGATGTGTACCGAGCGTTCGCGGACTTCTTCGCCTCCGTGTACCGACATATTCTGGACGACACCGCCAGCCCGGGACTGGACGGCCTGCTGCGAGTGACACAGGACATCAAAGTGAAGTCCACCTACAAGACGATGACGCCGGCCAACGAGTTGAAGATCTATCTGAGCACCAACTATCCGGCGCTGGCCGGCGCTTTTCGTCAGAACGTGTACTATTACCAGCATCCACAAGACGTTACCAAGACCGTGTACCGGCCGTCTATCGAGCTGATGAAGGTGGACGCTACCGCGTCGCCCGAAGAGTTGCGTCGCCTCAAACTGGAACGACTGAAATCGGTCAATCTCTTTAAATATTATTACAACATGTTCAAGACGATATTCAACATCGTCAAGTTTCACGTCAAACGGAACAACGAACCCCACAACGTGACACTGAACGACGGCAACGTACGGGTCATCATGTTGCGAGCCTACTTGGACGTTACGGAGGCCAACAACAATACGCGACTCGACAACGAGACGGTGGAACAGATGGCGATGACACTGTCCGGTGAAGACGAGGACGACGACGACGACGACGACGACGACGACGAAGAAGACTTGTAACGGATATCTTGTATAATATATTTGTGTATAGCGTTTTGTTTGTTACCAACACAATAAACATCACTATGTTTAAACTGTTGTCTTTATACCACACCTCAGATCCCATAGATTAACATAAACAACACGAGCCACAAACGGCTAGGCTAGCGGTCGAAAATCATACGGTAAAACCGTTAAGCGTATACTGTAGTAGGCCAGTAGGAGACGGACGGCTCACCGATGAACGCTCTTCACCGGTAAGTGTGCGATATACGATTATAGTTATGGTGTGTGTATGTGTGCGTGCAGTAAATTATTACAAGTCCTTCGATGTCGGCTAGGCTAGCCGACATTCACTTACTCCGCTCTGTAAAATCAACCGTTTCTACACACGTATTTTTAATATTTCATATTGTCGGCTAGGCTAGCCGACCGACGTTCACTTACTCCGCCGCTGTACAATCGGCCGTGTTTCTATGTAATCATATTATCGGCTAGGCTAGCCGACAACCGCCAGCAGAAAATATTACAAGTCCTACAGTCATGACGTCATTATGACGTAATCGCACTACCGCTAGCGAAAAATATTACAAGTCCCACAGTCAACGAAACGACCTTGAGATTTACATTGTCGGCTAGGCTAGCCGACATCCACTTACTCCGCCGCTGTACAATCGACCGTTTCTATGTAATTTTATCGTTGGCTAGGCTAGCCGACAAACGACAACAGAAAATATTACAAGTCCCACAGTCAATGTCATACTCAACGTCGGCTACACTCTCTCTCTCTGAAACCATTGTATACTGTCGGCTAGGCTAGCCGACATTCACTCGCTATAAATCAACCGTTTCTACACACGTATTTGTAATAATTCATTGACGGCTAGGCTAGCCGACAAACGACAGCAGAAAATATTACAAGTCGGCTACACTCTCTCTGAAACCACTGTATACTGTCGGCTAGGCTAGCCGACATTCACTTACTCCGCTCTGTAAAATCAACCGTTTCTACACACGTATTTGTAATATTCCATTGTCGGCTAGGCTAGCCGACAAACGACAACAGAAAATATTACAAGTCCCTGTCGCCTGCACCGGATCCGAATACCGCGGTCCCTACTCTACTAGGCGATTTGTTGTATTCCGACCCGGTTCATTCCGACTCGCCAAGAAGTCGATTGTCGCCAGCACACAACATACACAAACCGGCAGTAAAACCGTTCGCCATACGAATAACATGGGAATCGATGATGGAGTAGACGACACAAAAATTTTGTCGCTCTTTTCTCGGACCAACCTCCGCCTCGCCTCTAGGGGTGGTGAACATCACCCCCGTTTTATAAATCATTCACCCCATATTTCTGCTTCGACCTCGCTGGTTTTTCGCTCGCCGTCTACTCCATCATCGATTCACGTGTTATTCTTATGGCGAATACTTTCACCGCCGATTTGTTTATGTCGGGCGCTGGCGACAGCCGACTCGACTGCTTTCCTACGGCAAACTAGCAGTCCGCCTTTGCTAAGGATATACCCACATGGATGTACATACATATATATGAAGTAAATATATATATAATATATATATATTATATATATATTACTATATACTTAACATAGACATACTACTACTACTACTACTGATCCTATACCGACACATAACGAAAATTATTACAAGTCCCACAGTCAACGAAAATAATTACGAGTCCTTCGATGTCGGCTAGGCTAGCCGACACTGATTAACGAATTTTAGCTGACCACAACGGTAACACTTCGATCTTACCGGTTTTACGACGGCTAGTTTGCCGTAGCAAACGAATCGACTCGGCAACAAGTCGGCTGTCGCCAGCACACAACATACACAAACCGGCAGTAAAACATTTCGCCATAAGAATAACACGGGAATCGATGGTGGAGTAGACGGTTGTCGTCAGCACACGACATACACAAACCGGCAGTAAAACTGTTCGCCATAAGAATAACACGGGAATCGAGGATGGAGTAGGCGACACAAAAATTTGATCGCTGGTGAGGCTCTTTTCTCGGGCCAACCGTCGCCTCAACTCTGGGGTGGTGAACATCACCCCCTCGTTTTATAAATCGTTCAGCCCTATTTCTGCTTCGACCTCGCTCGTTTTTCGTTCGCCGTCTACTCCATCATCGATTCTCGTGTTATTTTTATGGCGAATACTTTCGCCGTCGGTTCGTGTACGTCGAGTGCTGGCGGCAGCCGACTTGCTGCCGAGTCGACCGCTTTCCTACGGCGAATTAGCTGTCGGCCTTTGTTAAGGATATACCCACATAGATGTACATACATATATATCAAGTAAAAATATATATAATATATATATTACTATATACTTAACATAGACATACTACTACTACTACTACTACTACTTTGAGACAACCGAACTTGGTACCGATCTACGGCCGTACAGTCGCGTCTTGTCCGCGGCAAATAATAATCGGTCGGCACAAATCATCCGTCTGTGTTAAGGATATAGCCGACGTATATGTATAGCTTACTATAGTCCTAACATAGACATACTACTACTTTGGACGACCAAACGCGTTGTCGATCGACACTGATCCGACCGATCTTGTCGAGATTCCTTTGCTATGGCTGACTAGCCGTCCGAGGGTCAGAATGTAACACAGACGTACTACTGTTTTGGACGACCAAAACCGGTACGGGGGGCCGTCCACCGTTGTTGTAAGCGTTCCGTTGTCATAACGTATATACTATACACCGCGATGTATTCTTAACAAAGACAGACCGGTACTGTGTACAACTAAGGCCAATTTAACGCAGTACAAGCGTTCCGTGTTCTGAATGTACACAACGAGATGTATTCTCAACATAGACTACTACCGTGTACAACAATGTCGTCTACACCATACATACGGGATCCGAATGCCGTGCTTTCTACTAGGTAATGCTTGGCGTTTTGTTGAAATCCGATCGGTTTTCAGCTTACAAATGTTGGACGTTGGCGACGCTCTTTTTCCGGACCAACCTTCGCCTCACCACTAGGGGTGGTGAACAGCACCCCCGTTTTACAAAACATTCACCCCTATTTCTGCTTCGACCTTGCTCGTTTTTCGCTCGCCGATACCGTCGTCTCCTCCGTCGTCGATTCCCGTGTTATTCTTATGGCGATCGCTTCAGCCGTCGGTTCGTGTATGTCGGGCGCTGGCGACAGTCCACTCCCTTACGGACTCGTCTCTTCTCACGGCAAAATAGCCGTCCGCCTTTGTTAACGATATACCCACATAGATGTACATACATATATATATATGAAGTAAAAATATATATATAATATATATATAATATATATATACATTACTATATACTTAACATAGACATACTACTACTTTGGACAACCAAACTCGGTACCGGTCGACACGATCGCGTCTGTTGTGCGGCAAAAAATTGGTTGAAACAAGGGATCCGTCTATGTTAAGGATATACCCAACACGTATGTACAAATGCATACAATATATATCTTGATATATTCTTAACATAGACATACTACTACTTTGGACGACTAAACTCGGTACCGTAGACACCACCGGGGCCCGTTGTCGTGCTCGGTACAAGCGTTCCGTTATCAGAGTGTACTATACAACTCGATGTATGCTTAACATAGACAGACTAGTACTGTGTACGACTAAGGTTTGTTTAACGCGATACAAGCGTTCCGTGGTCAGACCATAATACGGGACTTGATTTATTCTACTACTGTAAACGACTAAGCTTTGTTTAACGCGGTACAAGCGGTCCGTGGTCAGAACGTAGTATACACCTCGATGTATTCTTAACAGACTACTACTACTGCGTTTAACTATGTCGCCTTCACCGTACATACAGGATCCGAATATCGTGTTCTCTACTAGGTAATGTTAGGCGTTTTGTTGAAATCCGACCGGTTTTCAGCTTACAAATGTCGGTCGCTGGCGACGCTCTTTTCCCGAACCAACCTTCGCCTCGCCTCTAGGGGTGGTGAACATCACCCCTATTTTAGAAAACATTCACCCCTATTTTCAATTTGACCTCGCTCGTTTTTCGCAGTCGTCTACTCCGTCGTCTATTCCCGTGTTATTCTTATGGCGAACGGTTTCACTGCCGATTTCGCGACAGTCCGCCCTCTTACGCACTCGACTGCTCTGCTACGCCAAACTAGCCGTCCACCTTTGTTAACGATATACCCAACATAGATGTACATATATATATGAAGTAAAATATATATATAATAATATATATAATATATATCTTACTGTAGTATTAACATAGACATACTACTACTTTGGACGATCAAACGCGGTTCCGATCGACAGGGTCTGTGGCAAAAATTGGACGGCACAAGGCATCCGTCTACCCAATACATACGTATACAATATATATCTTGATGTGTATTCTTAACATAGACGTACCATTCATTTGGACAACAAAACGTGGTACCGGTCGACAGTGATCCAACCGATATTCTTACGGAGCCGATTCAGCAAACTAGCCGTCCGTCTATGTTAAGGATATACCCAACATATATGTATAATATATATCTTACTATAGTCTTAACATAGACATACTACTACTACTACTACTACTACTACTACTACTACTACTACTACTACTACTACTACTACTACTACTACTACTACTACTACTACTACTACTACTTCTTTGAACAACCGGTCGACAGACATGCGTTGGTGATTCGTACAAGCGTACAAACCATTGGTGGGGTACAAGCGTTCCGTAGGGTATCGGGACAAGCGCCCCGGCTGTGCAGACCTCCAAACCAATCGGCCGTCTGTGTGAAACACGTATTGTATATAATTTACTAGACTATTAACATAGACATACTATCACTTTGAACGACCAAGACTTGTAAGAACCTATACTGGAGCACAAACGTCTGTCGGGTCCCACAAACTAGTAGTATATGTTCGGTGGGTGAAAACTCTCTACATAGACATACCACTATTATTACTTTGAACGAACAAGACTTGTGTCGGTAGACGAGAGCCTTCACAAACGTCTGTCGGTGCGGTGGTCCAGGTCTGGTCTGGTCGTTGTAAACTAGCATACACACACTACTTTGGTGAGGTTCGCATAAATCTGCTTGATGTTGTTGTCGCTACATGATGTAGTAGGCGACGCGTCAGCGCGGTGTTGGGAATGATAGTGTCTATATAGTGTTCTAAGCCCGGCACCATGGATTCAAGGTCGAGGAAGAAACGTAGGCGACCGGCGGATACCGCGGTTCCGAGCGGCAGCATCGGCGACGGCGGCGGCGGTGTTATAAAATTGCCCGGTGGGTACGCGTGTAAAGCGGTGATCGACGAGGTCCCCGACACCGTGGCGTACCGTGTACGCTCCTATTTGGACGAACTGTTTGGCACCATCATGTTGCAAGTGAAAGAGTCCGACAGTTGTTTCGACGCCATACCGATTGTAGTGAGCAATATACTCAAATACAACAATATACAGTTTGCCACCGTAGACATGTACAAGACGAGCGTCAGTATACCCGAGCCGTTGTGGTTCAAGTTTGAACTGGACAAACGACACTTGATCTTGTATCTGAACGAAATCATGTACAACGACTACTGTACCACGACTACGCCTACCGAGGTGCCGGTGGTGTGGTCGTGCGGACACGTACCCGTAGACAAGTACAACCCGTATCGCTCGCATCCGGAGGTGAGCGAGTTGGACACGGCGAAAATCAAGTGCGCCGTGGCCTGCGATCACGTGGCGCAGCACATTATCCACCGTTACTACAACGACACGCCGTTGTTGGCCAACACGGAGCTGCACGAAGGCGGTTGGACGCGGTGCGGCACCACGTTGCACTCGATGCTCGACATCGAGATCGTGGAGAACCCGTGCGGAGACCAGCGCGGAGGCACGGCCAACCAAGTGCTGACCATGTTGCCGCAACACAACGGAGGCGGCGGCGGCGTCAGTCTAGGACTGATAAGTAGTCGTGAATACTCGCTGTAGTTTAGAAGCGAGCGCACACCATGTATACGAACACGCATCAAAAAGAAGAAGAGTACACAGTAGAGGTTCGGTGTCAGGCGTTGAAACGAACGTGGGGTCTGATCGATCATTACTTCTTGGTGATCGGCGAGTACGAGTACCACATGGGTCGGTACAGTAAAGGGTCTATACTGCCGGTAGGCACGACTAAAGGCGCGCACGTTGTGTCTGTGAAGACCATGTGTCGCGCGTGTTACACAAAGATTGTGGAAAACTACAATTTGCGCGAAGACAAGCGGCTGTTCGACTACTATCCGTTAGTCAACTGTGAAACGCTGTCCACCGGACTCAGTGTGCAAGCGATTTCGTTTCTAGTGCTGCCGTTCGTATTCACCCTGTTATTACTCGGCCATCTGTTGTGGGCCGTACTGTTGACACTGGCGGCGCTAGTCTTTTTCCTGATGTGCAGTAAATACGTCTTTAGTCGTACGACCGAGCACAAGTGTCGACATTTACAACGGTATAAATAGTGTTAGAATTCTGGCAAACACGTCTTTAGTCGTATCACACACACGATATGTGTCGTCTGTATAAATAGTGTTAACATTCTATACACGATGGTAAACAATAACAAAGGATCGGCTGTTGTAAACACGCTGACGAAACGCTGTGTGCACAGCAAACGTTTCGACCGTCTAGCCGTGTTATGTTTGTTAATCGTGAGCTGTTGTTGCGGTGGCGGCCTGGCGAGCCGAGACGTGTTGACGGACTCGGTATCCGACGTGGTAGTCACCTACAACGAAATGTTGGGCTCGTTTGAGCGTAAACGGATTTCCGTGGCGATTTACGACGACGTCGTCCAGCTGGGTGATCAAAGTACGCTGACCATAGACCAGATAAAAGAGAGCGGTGACACCGGCATCAAGTGGTTCTCCAGTAACTCCGTCGTGTATCCCACGTTTGCCAATTACGCCGAAGTGTACAAGTACTCGGCCGATGAAAAGGATTTAGACGGTTACGTTAGTAACGGCATAGAATACTGGGTGGTGAAGGGTACATCCAGCGTGTCGTATTTCAGCATTACATTTTCAAGGGTTAAACTGTGGCAAGTACGTGTCACGAAACGTTACAATTACATTCAAGTGCTGTCAGATATAATCATGAACGATCCAGAATGTATGATGCATGTGAATTGTATAGACAAACGCTTCGACATAATGTCACCTGCCGGTTTTAGAAATGTGTTTGCGAACGGCGTGATCACAACGATCCACCGTCATACTCAAATTGCGGAACCACCAACGTGTCTTAACATTTGTGATAATAACGAGGCCACAACGACGACCAGCACTACAGTTACGACTAGCACCGAATTACCAACGACCACCAGTACAGAATCGACGTATACGACTAGTGCTAGCACCGAATTATCAACGCCCAACGATAGAGAAGTGACTATCACCGAATCACCAGAACTGAGCACCGAATTACCAACGCCCCACAGTACAGGACTGACAGTTAAAACTAGTATCGAATTATCGCCAGAACCAAGAGATATGACTATCACCGAATTATTAACACCGGACATGACAGAAACGACGGATACCGAATTACGAACCCCCAACAAGACAAAATCAACAGATATGACAAGTACCGAATCACCTTCTACAACTATTACCGTATTACCAACGACCAACAGTACAAAAGCGACATATACGACTAGTGTTAGCACCGAATTACCAACGACCAACAGTACAAAAGCGACATATACGCCTAGTGTTAGCACCGAATTACCAACGACCAACAGTACAAAAGCGACATATACGACTAGTGCTAGCACCGAATTACCAACGACCAACAGTACAAAAGCGACATATACGCCTAGTGTTAGCACCGAATTACCAACGACCAACAGTACAAAAGCGACATATACGCCTAGTGTTAGCACCGAATTACCAACGACCAACAGTACAAAAGCGACATATACGACTAGTGCTAGCACCGAATTACCAACGACCAACAGTAGAAAACTGACTAGTAGTAGTAACCCCGTATTATTAACGACTAGCAATACACAGCCGACAGATACAACTAGTACCGTATCGCCTGCAACAACTGGCACTGTACTATTAATGACCGACAATACGGAGCCAACAAGTACGGCAACTAGCATCGTATTGGCAACGACTAACGCTTCAGAAACGAGAACTACGACTAGTACAGAATCACCTGCAACACCTAACACCGTATTATTAAAGACTGCCGGTACAGATACCACAACTAGCACCGTATCGGCAACGACTAACACAAAAGAACTTTCAGATACGGCTAGTACCCGATTACCTGTTATAACTATTACCGAATTATTAACGATCAGCAGTACAGAACCGACAGTTACGACTAGTAACGTCCCCAACAGTACAGAACCGACAGCCGCTAATCCCGTATTATTAACTATCAACAGTACAGAACCGACAGATACAACTAGTACCAGCGCTGAACTGTTAACGACCAAACCGACAGACACGACTAGTATCGAATCACGTACAAGAACTAGCACCGTATTACTGACGACCAACTCTACAGAACCGACAGGTACAAAACCCGTACTATCAACGACTAACGCTACAGAAGCGGCAAATACGACTAGTGCCAAACCGTCGGCATCTATTGTGACGACAGTCGCTCCTCGTACTGAACCGACTACCGAGACGAGTTCAAATGTGTTTACTGGCACAACATCGGTTACCAAGTCGATTAACGCTACGGCTACCGTGCCGACATTACAGACAAACTACACGAGTGGACAAATCTAGTATTAGCCAGATCCAGTGATGGTAGTTTAAAAAACGTTTTAGAAATAACACTAGGTTGTAGGTTTTAGATGTTGTATGATTTTTAACGTAAAAAAGAAATACAAAGATTCTAGTTATAGAGATAGGTTTTTGTTTATTGACATATAGTTAAAAATATACATTAATTACAAATTATAGCGTGTGTGTGTACACACGCAGTCATTTGAATATACCGGTGGCTATCGAGTACTCCGTGTCTTCGAGGTAGTGTCCGTCCGGTTTTCTGGCCAGCTGCAACGGGCCCTGTTTCAACGGCGTACCGAATATATTCTTGATTTCCTCGGCCATGGCCCGGTAACGTTGGGGTTGAAAGTTGTGCTCCTCGTCGTACGGCACACAACGTACGGTCCAGCCGTACAGTCGTGCCGCCATGTAGTATGCTATACACTGAGTGATTGGGTACATGAATATCCTTGCGCGATACGCATCTCCGCCGGTGCACCGACTCATCATGCGCGCCCTGTTGAGGCTGGGATACGGGTCGATAAAGACGACCACCTCCTGGCGTAACATGTAGGCGATCACATGCTCGTTGATCGTGGCGTTGAAGAAATTCAACAACTCTTCGACGACACGGTCCTTGTACTGTGGGTCGCACAACGTCATTATGATAGTCCACAGTGGGTTGTCTATGGGGCCCCTGTCGCCCAACACGTCGCCTCGGTGCAGCGCGTTCTCAAGGGCCGCGTGCAGTCCGGCTATGGCCGGTGCCGACTTGGACTTGCCAGAAAATGTGCCCAAATCGCCGCGGCTGCAAACGTTCCAGCCGTACCTCTTGAGCCTGTCCAAGAGCGTGGTCTTGCCGCAACACGCTTGACCAGTGATCACTTTCATCGGCGTGTTGTTGTTGCCTGCGCCGGAATAGTCGGCACAAAGTGCAAACGGTGACGCCATCGGCTTCTCCAGCATGGCGATTTCGTGTTGGGTCATCGATTCGTCTAGCAGCCACTGGTAGACTTCTTTGAAGTGGGCAACCAGGTCGGACGATACGTATCTCGTAACGGAGAACGTAGGATATTCCACTTTGTGGACCTTCTGCTGTTGTCGTTCAACACTGTTAAAGTACCGCGACAGTATGCGGAACGATGACCTGAGAAAGGGTATACCGTCTTGGGGCACCACATACACCGGGGCTCGTTCCCTTTCCGTCACAATTAAAAGCGCTATTTGCTTAAAGTCTTTATAGCGGTCGCCGTAATTTATCAACGCCTCGTTGGTCCATGTCGCCATAAACGAGCAGATGGCGTACACCACACAATCATATCGGTCGGTTCTTAACAACTCCTTGTTAAACTCTTTCGCAGTCATGTAGTCGTGCACGTGCCGCATCTCCAAGACGGTGGGCGTGGTGCTGAAGTCGGTCCACTTGTCAAACGGGCCGACAGCGTTCATCGGATCAAAGTTTTGAAAGTAGCGCACCAGTCGTGGTATGCCTCTGTCGCCACACGTGTCAAACTTAACGTACGACGGCACAGACGCCACGCGCGTGTAGTTGGCGACAAACTGATCCATGATCACGTCCACGTCGTCTGGGCTCGTGTTCAAGCACTGGTTTTTCTCTCTATCTATGTGTCGGTCGATTATTCGCATGGACAGATCCAACAGGTCTTGGTGTTGATTTCCAAACATAGCTGTAAAGATAGCACTTTGCCAAAGAGTGTAGTAAAATGGATGTTCAGACAGAGACTATTCTTTTCAAGCGAAAACTCCAACCAATATACCAGTGGCTAGATCACCACATCGAGTTTCCACCGCTAGTCTATACACGAGTCGATCGGTTGGCTGTACCGCCCGTCGACACGCTGCGTGTGGGCGGCAGTTATGCGTGTTTCGCCGACCGACCGTGGTTCAGAATGCGTGCGATGTTGTGCGAAGAGAATGTGTTGCCTTACGACTTGAACACGCCGAACTTTCAAGTACGTTACGGTGTGTTCCTATGGTCTCGTTTCAATCTGCACGCGTTCACCGACCTGCAAAATCCGGACACGGTATACGTGCGCGATCGTGAAACGTCGACCCGTTGGATAGCCAGACTGCATTTCGGCGAGACGGAAGTCACACTGACCGAACTAGCCACGTGACAGTGTTGTTTTTCTCTGAAACCTAGTAATAATAGTAGATGTAATACTGCACCTGACCGCGACTACATCAGTATGGCTAGCTTGAGTTTTATGTTTAAACTGGTCTTTGCGTTGACCGTAATGCTGGCACTGGTGTTGTTGGTGCTGATACCTGCACCGCTGAAACCGCTGTTGTTCGACACGTACTTGCCACCGCAGTACTACAAGTTGGCTGCAAACGGCAAAGAGTACAGTTACTACACAGTGTACACGGGCGCTAGTAAATTGAACAAACGCAACTTGTTGGTGTGGTTCACCGGCAGTGGGTTCTTGTACAGCGATCGCAAGACCACGTACGGTATGTTGAACGAACTCAGCGCTAGTATGCCCGACTTTGACGTGCTGGTGTTTGACTATCCCGTGCGGTTCAGACACACTGTGCGCGAAGCGATGCTCGCGGTAAACAAAGTGTTGTCCGAGACGACGATGGGACGTTACGACAATTACTACGCCGGCGGCATGTCTGCCGGTACGCTACTGATGGGTACGTTTCAGTCCAAAGAGACGACACCTGCTGTCGCCGACGAAATAAGAGTACCTGCCATAGGGATCAAATTCAAAGCTATGGTGGGTGTGTGCGGCTTGTACAGATCCGCGTTCGACAGCCGCTTGTTGAACCTAATGTTTAAGTGTTACGTTATGCGAGGTACACCGGCCGCCAAACTGTACAGTTGTTACGGTCTGACAGACACGCCGAAGCTGGTCATCAGCGCAACCACAGAGTATCTGTACTCGCAAACGTATCAGTTCGTCAAGTTAGAGCCGTGCGAGTACAAAGTGTACACCAACGATCTGCTGACACACTCGTTTCCACTGCTAAACAACTGTCCCGAAGCGCAAGACACGGTTAAACTAATTACCGCGTTTATCACAAAATACAGTCACTGAGCTTGTATCGAGTTTGGGTGTCGTCACACGTTTCGCGTATAAAGGAGATCAACATACCGGTATGTATCAGTCTTTCGGTGAGTACTGTGTCGTCTACATATATTTCACCGGTGCTTAGATTTTTTACAGTTTTGCTAACATACAATAATATGGCAAGCAAGACCAGGAGAGAGTACTGCGAGGATTCTCGTTCGCGTATCGACGAGCTGTTTGAGTCGACAGAGGACATTGTAAATCGCAACATGAGTCTGACGATTTACGGGAAGAAGTTAACCTTCGACCAACTACAAAAGGTTATGATCGACCAACATCCGTTCATCAAGACCAAAGAGGTATCGTCTCGCGTCGACTTGACGAGCATTACAAAGCAAAACGTAGATGGTATCCGCAACTCGTTGGAACAGTTGATACCACGCACCAACGTCCCGTGTTTGATGCAGTGGGTGTGCGTTAAGAAATTCAAAGAAGTGGTCTTCTCCGACTCCGAGTTGAAGGGTGGCAAACTGTTTCCACCGCGCATGAGCATCGACGTGGGCGCAGTGGCGCCCAACAGCAGTGTCCGCATCAACACCGGATACGTGTTTAAGATGCCGAGCAAAGGCGTAATGCTCGATGTGAAAGACGGCAAAATTGTAAAAATAGGTTACCAGAAGCAGCCATCGTTTGTCATCATACCGTACATCATTTGCGAACACGACGGATTCATACCCACCATATACGCCCGAGATCCGGAAGACACCGGGTTGTTCACAATCAACTTTACCACACTGACCGGTATGGTTGGCAAACTGCGCGTGGTGTTCAAGGCGTACCGTGTGGTGTCTCCACGTAACCAAGTGGGTATCGTCGACTCGGAACAGTCGAGCTCGACAGTGTTTAAGCCCAAGGACCAGAATACCGGCCGTCTGGTGAATAATCCGAAGCCGAAAATTATCTACGAGTCGATGCGCTACGAAAAGGACGGCAACAAGGTGCTGTTCAAGACATACGATTCGACGCAGAAGACACTGAAGGTGTTTACAAAACAGCAGCTGTGTATCGAGCGACTGACTACATTGATTGTAAGCCGCAAACGAGAATGGGATAACAGCCGGTTGGTGTCTCTGACCGGACTGTTTGTACCGTCGGGCGATACCGCCGACTACATAGTGCCCAAGGTGGCGACAGGCTCCGAGTACAACACAAACACCCACTGTTTGACGTTTGTGGACTGCCGGCTCAATTTGTTCAGCACACGAGTTACCGACCGTAGCGACGTGAAAGTATTGAACGGAGCGTTCTGCGACGCAGTCTTACACCGTGGTGTGTAAGGCTATACGACAACTCATCTCCGCGTTGAAGGGACTCAGTGTCGGCGTCGCTCACTGCAAGACGATCGCATCTCGTCGTCCTGATTTGCCGTTGAAACGGCTGGTCAGATTAATGGATTTTTACAAGAGCGTGGTGGAAACCGACGACCTGCTAAAGGAGAAATGTTTCAAGTCCGACAAGGACATGTACGACAGTAAGCCGTCCCACGGAGATGCGTACAGTGTAATTCTGTATCGAGCGTTCTGCTGTCTGGTGGCCGTCTACTTTCCTGATCGGTTCACAGCCAAGCAGATTGAAGAGTTGAAACTCTGCAAAATCGGAAATAACATCGAGACCACCACAACAGTAACCGCGCCCGACGCCAATACCGGAACGGGGACAGAACCCATCACCGACAACACCGTTGCCGCAGACAAGAAGGAGGAGATCGGTACTGATAACACGTCGACCTGCTCTAGTACCGACACTATACCGATACTCGAGGCGGAATGCGATACTGATACTGAACACGACGTTGCCGCAGCAGAGACTTCTTTAAAACGCATGAACGACCAAACAGACCGAGACGACAACACTGCGAAGAAGCTAAAGTCTGAGTGTTCAGACTAAAAAATGTATGTGTGTATGTAACTTTAGCGTTATCACTGTGTATTAATACATATTTATTAGTTTAATAAATATCACAACACAACAAACACGATGTTTTTGTCTGCTAATAACCTACCTATTCCCGTATTGATTATAGTAAAGAGACAGTGTTGTCTGCGAATATGAGCGCATTACTGCCCATATCCGAGAGGGTGTACGAGTTGAATTTATGTGCCGAACACGGTTACACGTATAGGAGTTTTAAACGGGCGGTACGTGTGTATCAGAGCGCAGACTACAAGTCTGCTCTGTTCTTGGTGTACGCTACGTATAAACATACGTTGCCGAACCGCAAGACACCGTACCGCAACCATTTTACACTGTATCGTAATGCAGACACGGTGGTAGTAGTCAGATCAGAGACTACACTGCGGTTTCAAGATCACGACGCCGCGTTGCAGTACGACGTGATAAAACCGACAGAGTCGTACAGAGCTACTACCGCGTGCGACTGGACCGTGTCTTTTGACAAGATACAATATTCAAACACGAGACCCTCGTTTCTCAGCTACACGCTGGTGTGTAGCGGCGAGTGGTGGTACTTCGAAAACGGCGTAATTTTGAACGGCATAACTGCCTACGAAAAGGGTATCACTTGCGGACACATGTTCATCTATTACGAACTACACCCCAAGTACAATATTGTAACGCCTCTGTCGCAAAACTATCGTACCAGCGCGCAGACACGGCTCTTGTCTTTGGCCACTACGTCCTCATCGTTGACGTCGTTCTTGGTGGGTCGTAGACGGCAACCGCCGGATCCGAATCCGCCGACTAGTAATACCCCCACTTCAACTATACCAAATAACCAGGCAGCAACAACAACAACAACAGCTACTACTACTACTACTACTACTACTACTACTGCTCCGAACTCTAGTTGTAATCCACGAACACAGTTGTGCTCGTTTCTGACCGCACCCACCGCTGTATCAGACTCGGGTTTCAACGTGATACAGGCGACAACGTTAAACTCAAACATTGCACCGATAGTAAACACGTTGGCTAGACCGATTATACAGACCAACGACTCGCAAGAAGTGCCCGACATGGACATTAAAACCGTAGTACCGTCCATGTTTTGGTTTGTACAACGCAGCAAGGAACTTGACGCTAAATGTATATCGTATTTTCTGCCCAAAGATTTTAAAGCGACACCGGACACGGGCGGCAGTAGTTTTCTAAACAACGCGTACTACAATATGGGTCTGCCGGCAGTGTCGTTACCTCAACTCAGTAACGATGAACAGAGCTACTGACTGTAGATTTTTTTTAAAAAAATATACGACCACATCTGCATCAACGTATAGTGACTTCTGGTCCGTAGAATGTCAAGTCTGGCAGATTGATTATCTGATTCTGGTAGACCAGTTCACGGTTCGACATCTGCACCATCGAGTCTTCCGACTCGGTGTCGAACCAGTTACGCGCACATTGATCCGATCGACTCGGACAATAGTCTGTGTGTTCAAAGTGTTCGTACACAGTATGATACAGACGGGGTGTGATTGTTAGGATATCACTGTTGTCATTACCGCGGTTGGCCAGTGTCATCGAGTGGTATTTGAGCATGATCGCCATTTCCACAGGCGTTAGATCTTTGTTGTAGTCGTACACAACGTTCGGTATCCGTTCGCCTATGGTTATAGGCGTTGCGTTTGTGTCGTCTCTCGACACGCGTATCTTACTGTAACTGTACACCCGATGGACGACACGATGACGCCGACTCATGGTGTAAATGTTGACACCCTTACACGGGACAATAGGATTCACAGCCGCCTTCGTCCCGACACATATCGGTCGTGTATCTTTTCCGTACTTTTTGACGAGATATTCGTCTGCGCGATTACTCACACCTATAGGATCGTAGTTCTTGATCGCGATACCGTCTACAAATAGACTCTCGTCGTAGTATAAATTCGAAGACATCGCTGACAGCGAGCGGCAGCGTTACTACTACCTATAATATGATGTAAAATAAAATTCATAGTATCATTGAAGCACGCCCTTACACGCCGGGTGCATGGTGGTGGACGTTAGCTTCGGCTTGGGTTAGGAAAAGAAAATAAAAAAATATATGTACAAGCATAAAAACGTTTATTGTACGTATATCGTTACACAGGATTGATCAACTTTATAGACTCTAAAAACGCGTGATATTCTTTGGTCGTGCTGCAAGTCATTCGGTCTACACGTTGTCTCAGTATTTTAAAGTTGGACGACATCTCGTATATACAGCCCTTTACACCGACAATATCGTCGTCGAGTTCGCCTGGCTCTGGTAGTTGTATTATGGTGGTTTGATTGGTGGAACCCACCATGTACTTGTACGGTCCGATACATTTCACATCTATTGTAGGCGGTTTCCACTTGATCGTCAGATCCTCTTGCACGATGATGAAGCCATCGTACTTGCTATCGTCAAAGTGCTTGGGCAAATACGTGTTGTAGAACGTCTGCACTGTCAAACGTTTGTCGCCAACAGTGACCTCAGACTCGGTCAGCACAGCGTGCAGACGGCGCAGTACCTCCGCGTTTGTCAACGGCTCGGTAGTGTAAATCTCCTCGTAGTAGGCGGCTGCGATGACTTCAACAATCACTATGCGATCGTCCATCAGTTCTACCTGCAAACACATACGTTCCATAAACGTTAAATCACCGCGATAGGCTTCTGTGTATATCTCACTGGCGTCTGGCCATATGTAAGCGTGGCCGTTGACACACATGAACTTAGCCTTTACGCCGTTCCACTTGTATGCCCACAAGTAGCGTTTCTGTGGATTGAAACAGTTCCACATTTGAACTTTTGGCACTACACACGAGAATATCTCGCCCAATGTCAACTTGTCGGGTGTCACTTGACTGCGGTTAAAGTAAGGTGACATTTTCTGCACCAACCGCTGTTCGTACTCTACGATCTGGTCGTACGTTGACGTGTGCGGATATTCAGCTTCACACGTCAGCGTGTAGCGAACGCCGTCTTCAATCTCTTCCTTGTTGTACGCCAGACGCAACTTGCAGCGATCGTGTTCGTCGTCGTACACGATGAGTCTGTGCACCGCTTTTTGTATAGACAGTGTAGGATCTATGTTGGTCGTCTCTTCGGTGGCCTTTGTCCTGCGTATCGGGTAGAAACGACCGTCCGAGTAGCCCAACACGTGTTTCTTTTCGGTCACGACTTTACGTTGTACAGTGCGCGAAGACAGTCTAGACCCGTTGGCAAAAATTAAAATTACATCACTCGCAATATTTTCCTTTTCCAACACCGCTTCGTATTCACACTTGTCGATATGTATAGTTATAGTACTCTCCCACTCTATTCCCTTTTTAAGCATATGTTGTATCGGTTGTTGTGCGTCTGCCATAGCTGAGAGTCTGCTTCTCGCTGCTGGCGGTATCTCTAGTATTAGGCTAACCTAATCACTACCGTGAGTATACCCGTCATCCCCGACAACTTGATACTCTTCGATACGCCGCCTTGGCTCGTCCAGCTAACGTAACTAACAAAGAGTCTAGAGGTGGGTTCACACTATGCGTCTATCATAGCTGAGAGTCGGCTTCTTACTGCTGGCGGTATCTCTAGCGGTCTGTCCTTATAGTAGTGTATCCCGTATGTTTTTTGCCATGCGTGTATAGAAATAAATAATAAATTATCAATAATATGTTATAGTCTGTCCTGTTGCTTCGAATAGAATGATGGAGCACTATAAAGTCGGGTGGTGAAAAAGACCGCTAGTTAGATGCTAAACAGACGGCAGTCGTTTTTGAGGCTATCGAGTACTGCCACATTGACGCGAGCAGACCCACGCCTATCACTACAGTCGCCGCTATAGACATGTAGCTGATTATTTTGTCCTTCTTGCTGTCTTCCTCGGTGGACGTGGTCTTCTTCATACGATTGTATATAATTGCCACTACTAACAGTATTAGCGCTAACCCAATCACTACCATGAGCGTTATCGCCGACAACTTGATGCTCTTCGATAATTGGTTACATTCCGGCGTTAACGCCGCCTTGGCTCGTCCAGCTAGCGTAGACATTTTGTAGCACGACCAAAGAGTCTAGAGGTAAGTTCACAATGTACACTACTTTATACTTTAAAATTAAGTTCACTATATCTCTAGCACTGTACGCACAGTTTCTGCAGTCGACCGCGCGATACGAGTTGTCGGGCACCGTCCATAAATAATAGTCTCGTACGTATGTCGCCAACACAGCGTCCGGCACAGGTGGTAAACACTCGTCTGTCACCACTATATTACCGTCAGGATTTAGAGTCGTGTGTTGTCTGGTTACTATAGTGATCGGTTTGGTCGCGTGCAAGAAGGTGAGACTGTACGACGAATCGGGCAACGCGAATCTGTAAGTCTGCTCCTTTTCCAACAACACGCAGAAATGTCTGCTGGTGGTGTCGACCATAGTGGTAGTAGTAGTAGTGGTGGTGACGCTCGTCAGACGTATGAAACGCTATTTGACAGAGGATCGCCTACTACTCGATGGGATTGTCACGCTCACCACTCGGCCGACTGCTCTATGGCCTACGTGAACGGAGTACAATACCACGTAGTACCCGTAAAAGAAGTGTCGTTGTACACGCAGACTCGCTACAACAAGAGTACAGATGTGGGGATCAGTAACAACGAGTTCTGGGAAGCTATGCCGAACACTGCCACAGTGTATCTGACGCCGGTCGCCAATTGCGATCTTATAAATGATTACAATTTTGTGCGCAAGATATTCCTAAAGTACGCCGAACTGGACGCCGAGTCGGTCGTGTACACCAGGTACGGGTCGGCCAGCGACATGGTCAAACGACACGTGTTGACCGATTGTCTCGTCAACGTGGCGCTTTGTAACAAGCATTTGATCCGTCCGGTGGCGCGCAAAGGCCAACAGATAAAATACACTAGCGCCACGTGGGAACGTAAAACACTCAAAGCGTTGTTCCCGAAAGCTATGTCGACGACGAAAAACAACATACCGACCGGCACGCAGGCCTGGGTACTGGAGATATTAAAAACAGCGACACGATCCGGCCAACAGTAAACTGTGATTACCGACCGTGGCAAACGGACACGCAAGATGAATTCTGCTCGCGCTCGAGCGGCGACACTGGCCAACGCTTATCCACAGGTCTGTGTCTGTTCTTTAGCGTTGTCACAGTCACGGTCGTCGGCTCGATACTAACTCGTTTATGTTTCAGACTTGGCAGTACTTGCGAGAACACGATCCAGCGTTGTTCTACTACGCGCTCAACGACAATGATAGAACTTTAGCGCCGGTCGGGCTGCCGATCGTGACGACCGACGAAATTACCTATCTCATGGGACCAGCGCTGCTGTACAAGCGTCGCATTATAGTCTGTACACACAGATACAATGACGTGCCAAATAGTGAACCTCTGATAATTGTACGGTTGAAAAACGATAACCGGTCTTGACTGTATGCTTGTAAATAAACATTTGTCAAGTCTTCGTTGGTTAATATTTTTCTTTCTCCTATACTTTCTTTAGAAATATATATGTAGAGTCTATAAGTAGTAATGGACTGGTGGACGTCATCTGAACGAAACTGTTTTTATTCCGGATGCGTATAATTGGAGGTTATAAGTAGTAATGGACTGGCCGTACGGTCGATGGAACTGGGCGTCATCATAAATGAACTGAACGAAAATGTTTTTATTATGGATGCATATAATTACAACGTTAGTATCGCTGTTGGGCCTAATACTGGAGGTCATACGTATTGTAGCCGACCAGAACTCCAATCAGTTGCAGACGCCAAAGAACGGGTGTGTACATGGAAAACGCCGTGAACAACAAGCGGCGGTTGGTGTACGACGATATGTTCGTACAACCGACGCCTCCTTTGTTTATCGAACCGGTGTTGACATCGCCCGACGACTATGTGCATCTTAGTTCGTTACCCAAACGGGCTAAACTGGACGAGTACTATGTACGATCCACTGTGCCCAGTATCGTACGCAACACGTTACTACAGAGACCGCACAACGTAGTCGTGTCGGATCCGTTGAAGGCGTTGAGTGGCGACGGTAACGACAGCAGTACACGTTTGATGAAGACAAACTTGTACGGCCCCGATATACGACGGCCGCAGCAGCAGGAGCCAGCGTCTTCCGTGCCGAACGATACGGAACCGCCACCCCTTCCTCCGCCACTACCGTCGTCATTGATACCGCCTACGCCAACCGTTAACGTTGGGAATACTACAAACCCGTCGACGTTACCAAGAGAGGAATTCTTGAATGAAACACGGCTGGGTGTATCGTTGAATCCCGTCAACGACAGACCGAAAAACTCACAGCAGCCGGTCGGTGTGAGTCCTAGAAGCGAGTTGTTGGAAAGCATACTCAAGGGGGTCAAGTTGAAACCTGTCAACAAGAAACAGTCGGCCCCTTTACAACAAGGCGAGGAATCTATAATGTCTGTCGCGATGGCTAAACGTAGATCCGCCATCAATCCGCTCGACATATTAAATAAAAGCATAAAAATTATGGAAATAGTGCCCAGTGTTAACGACAGGACCGAATCGGTACACGATGACACTAACGACGACGAAGACTTTCAAGACGAAGATTTTGAAGACGATGTATAAGTAGTATATACTTGTATGTCGTGGTTTGTTTTGACAATATATATATATAGTATACATATCTCACACCTACTCTAGAAATGGATTCTACCGTCAACACTGGTACCGTCAGTTCTGCTCAAACGAAAGACTCCCCACCGTACTCAATCACAACGGCCAAAATAAATATCTCCGTCGAAGATATGGTCTACGCCAAGCCTAAGGTTGGATCAAATGGCGATCCTCTTACGGTTACTCCGAAAAACTTTGTAGAGTTGACTAACGCGATATGTTTCAGATTGCACCAGTTTACCACAGCGGATCTGCTGACGTACGGGATACGGTTCATCACCATACTGCTGTTCGCCTCCATCATTTTACCGTGCAGTCTGTTTCAGATACTCTTGTTTATATTGATTATATTATTGGCAATCATATACATAGTGGGTAAAAGCGCATTCAACGCCGACAAGGCCAACGCGCCAGTGGACAAGCAACGTCTCGCAGAGTTTAGAAGTAGATTGACCTCTCTTGACGGGGTGTCGGGTCTAAAGCATCGAAAACCGGCGACAGCGACAGCAGAAACAGCCGCCGGTACAAGTACTGAGCAACAGCGATCGGCGACAGCGACAGGACCAACAGCCGCTGGTACAAGCGCTGAACAGCCGATGGTACAGTAAACGTATAATCTACAATATATAGTGGTGGTAGTGGTGACACAAAAAGTCTTATGCATAGTATTATCTCTTCAGAGTCTGCTTCTAATAACATGGACAACCATTGTACAAACGCTGACTGTCTAACGTTTGGCGAACTGGTCTTGGTTACGTTAGACAGAGTGCCAGCCAAATACTACAACCATTTGGCCAGATTCAAAAGCATCATCACACAGTTGCCCGAAACTAATGCTGAAATTACCACATTCTCAGATTTTATACACACTTACGACTACATTAAAACCAAACTGGCTGCGTATCTGAGCGAACAAGAGTACAGGGTATTAAATGAGAACGAAGCGTATATCAAAAGCTTTGTATTTAATATATATGTACAATACTTTACATAAATTTTTACATCAAATATTTACGTATACATGGTAACAAAAAAATATCACAGACGAGTTGACGAGGGTTTGCTTTTTCTCTATACTGATCCTGTAACGTAGGTCGTGGGATAAAGTAAGCCGTTGTTGCCGCTGTTGCTGCTAGTGTCTGTAGACGTGTTCGACGCGCCAAACTCGTTGCCGTCATAGCTGTCTGTCGTGTCGTGTAGAAACTTTATGTCTGTAAACAGGCGCCTCTTGTAGTCGTAGCACGGATTCCTCCTTTTGAAATATTCTCTAGCGTTGGACTGGTTGAGTTGTGTGCCGTACACTTTAAGACGTTCCTCTAGTTCGGCTTCTGTAATGTGTTGGCCCTCGCATTTCACCGTTGCCATAGTGGTCTTTATGTGACCTACCAGTGCCGTAAACTGTAGGCCCGGTATAATTTTCATATGCTTTAATTTGACATTGTAGTGGACGTTGAATTGCGACTCAAAGTCGTTGAACGTGGGCACAGTTCTGGCGTGCACTTTATCCTCGATGCTGCGCCGCACGGTGGCGATCAACGACCGTTGATCGATGACAAAACCCGGCTCTTCGGTGATGCCCGACTGTACGAGGAAGGCGTACAGCGAGTTGTTCTGATAGTAGACGCGCTGTTGGTAGGCCAGCACGTCCGGATTGGTGGTGTTCAATATCGGCCTGTTGTTTTTGTCTCTGTGATGGTAGTAGACGTTGAACACTATCCAGCCCATCGCTCGTGCACACGTCTCTTCTGGATCTTTCATTAAGCCGGAAAAGAATCTGGACTCGGCCACCATCATAAACAGACTGTCGTTGCGATACTTTTCCTCAGACTCGTTCACCTGTTGTCCGCTTAGTGTGACGGCGTGTACACGTTGGACAGTGGTGGGGTCGATGTTGTACATTTTCTTATCGCAGTCTTTAAACATGATGACTCCGTTGGTAGCGCCGTATATGAGTGACTGAAATTTTTGCATCTCGTAATTCTGTGTGTAAAACACTTGTGCCGACTCGCCGTCGTTGCCGGTGACGGATTTCATGTGGTGCGGATTGATGACGCTCGCTTCGTTGATGATTGTCACGTTGGTTTTAGTGGTGATGTTGGCTCGTTCTACGGCCTGGCGTATGTCTTGGAATCGGGCGACGCCCGGAGCGGTCAATAACACGATCAAGTCGCAAAAGTACGACTTGCCAGTGCCTTGCGGTCCAGTCAGTATCATCATCTTTTTCAATATGTTACGCGGAACGTAGATGGCGGACACCATGTTGATCAACTCGCGCGTAGTGTCCGGGTCAAAAGACGTAGACATACCTATCCGAATGGTCATTCTGGCCAACGCCTTTTCAAACTCGGTCAGCGTGTCACCGAACACAGTCTTCAGTGTCTGATCCAGTATGCGTTTGTAACAGTCTAGCGATGCTCGATATTCCACGTCTCTATACTGTTCCGGTATACGCTCCTTGTTGGTACACACTGGTAGCTTGTGTAGGCCGAACGCCTGTACCAACGGGCGAAACGAGAAACACTGGATCATACAGACGGAGATCAACACGCTGTAAAGACAAAAGTCTTTGGTGATTTCACCGTCGAAGTCTGTGCCGCGCAACGACAACAATGTGTCCATGTGATCAAACGCGTTGATGTCGAATGTTACACGATCTAGCATCGGTTGAAACGTTGTCGCCTAGTCTTCGCTAGTCACGTCCGTCTTGTACTTGAATACGCTGTCCACCAACTTGTTGTAGTTCAACAGCGTGCTAAGATCGTATTTGTTATACAAATGCATTACCAAATAGACAAACTTGGGGTCCACGGGATAGTAGTCGACCAGAAAGTGGGCCGAATCGATATTCTCGTGGTTCTCAAAGAGCTCGAAGAATCGACACAACTTCAGGTCGTCGATGTTGTACACTTGAGGTATCTGTATCATGGCCGGTATGATTTGATAGTGTACAAACAACTCCGTAATGTGGTCGTACGCAATGTCGGTAATACGTTTAGTCGTCTCGCTTAATGCCAGTATGTCTTTATTCTGTTCGTCGTACATGGTCAGCGGTCGCTCTGGCTCCCACAACGCGTAATTGCGGCTTTTGGTGAATCGTAACAGCGGCACCTTGGCCGTGTACAGACCGGTGACGCTATTGAACACGCCTACCGAAGTTGCAAACATAAAGTCGCAAGTCGACCACATGTTGGGTTCTTCAAAGCGAGACGATTGGTTCTCGATGTAGCGTTTGGCAGAGTCGTTCATGCTCACCCACATCGATATACACGGTAGTGCGTTAATCGATATGCTCTTGTGATATCCCTCGTTGGTGTACACGTACCACGCCTGATTGTAGTGTATTAAATACTTTAAACGCTCCATTACAGTGATATAAGCGTCCAAAGCTGCAAATTTCCTAGCTTCCTTGTCGGGGCCCTGCTTAGTCCGGTTGTACGCTGCAGACCACGACTCTACAGACTGCACTTTTAGCATGGTGCACATAATTTCATTTATATGCGTCTCCACTGTAGTCTCCACCGACAGTTCGTAAATGTATATTAGACTCAGAAATTTCAACATATTTTCGTACGTATCGTTGTAACAGTTGAACGTGTGGTCGTCGTATTTTTCAATTAGTCGTGCCACGGTGGGATCGGTTTCGAGTACTTTTTTGTAAATGACCGTCAACAACCGTCTAAAATCTTCGTCTTCAATGGGGCGCATAATCTTGTGCAACGCCACCACATAATGTTGTAGATACAAGGCTCCCTTGTCTATCGCTGATATCTGTACAAAGCGATTGTAATTTGGCGTACCGGTAGTGCTAACGGTCGGCGGTTCTTCGTTGAAGTGGGTCAAGTCGAACGTCTCTATGAAAGTCTTGAAATTTATCGTGTTCAACAGAGCGACAATGTCTTCAGGTTCGTCTTGAACCATTGTATTTACCCCGTTGTCGGCAACCGCTACCGATGGCGTACTGGGCACTGGCGACGACGCGTTAACGTGAGCGATGTACTCTTGTAGCGGTTTCAGGTAGTTGCTCATCTGGTTGAACCGAATGCCGGCGACCCCAGACAACTTTGGCGCGATGAACTTTTGCACTGTAGACGGTTCGCCGGTCAAGTACAGCGGACCGCATCGCGTGTCCATTTCAGCCATTACAAAGTCTTGATCGCGAGCCAGCGTTGTCTTAAACTCGTAGCGATCGTAGTACGGGTTGCTGCCCAACAACGGCACACTGGACTGGCCGATCAACAGCGGTCGATACGGCTCGCCACTTGTCTTCGCCGAATAAGGCAGAGGCATGCGAGACGGCACCTCGATGATCACGCCGTGGTTCCTGTATTCGGCGTTTAAGCGTTCGCCCAGTTCCAGGTGCAGCGGCATAGACACAGACACGTTGGTGTACAGATGGTAGCCGCAGTCCTTCCTCCACACCACACACGAGATCTTTCGTTTCTCCGTGATTTGAGACAACATGGATTCCACCTTTGCTCGTATAGAGTTGACTAGCGCCTCGCTGAGGTGTTGCGATCCAAAGTTTCTGCGACACATGCAGTCGAAATCAAAGGCGCACACGCGTATGTAAGACTTTGTGTTGTCAACGGCCAACGTGTGGCCGACGTCTTTAAACGGTTCCAAGTCGACAGACGTCAAGACTGTAGGCTGCGCGGCGGCATTGAGCGCTCGGTTGTTAATGTGTAATTGCGAAATGTCTTCGTCTCCGTGCCAAGTGTAGTACGCTTGCAGCGATCGTGAATAGATCACCGTTTTCGTCGTCGCAGTGTTGTTCGTATACACTTTAAACAGTTTTGCGTTCAGAAAGTTTTTCTCCAGCTCTTTGGTCACTGCACACGAATTATTTGGCAAATCTGCAAACGGTCGTGCAAACGCATTGGTGTTGTCCCCATTAGGCATTATCAGACCGGGTTCCGTAGGCGCTACGACAATTCTTGCAGTAGGCAGCGGCGGTGAAGACGATACGGATCCGGCAGACAGCCGGTGGTTTTCGTTACCGATGTCTGCCGCCACATTTGTCCTTCCGTAAATTTGTGAGAACCTGTCATTGTCACACGCTTGGTCTCCGCCGTTACTGTGTTCGTAGGTCGCTAGGAAGTCGCTCGACGACCCGTTGAGTTCACAAGATCCGGACGAGTCGTTGAACACGTCGTTCTTTTGTTGCTCCTGTAGACGGCGTTGAAACACGGTAAGGCGTGGTAATGCCGACATCGTTTGTTGGTAAAATAGAGTTCAAGAGGACATTTCATTATATACACTGCAGCAAGAGCTCATGGCGTCTATAAATCTCGCGGCACTGGTGATCACGTCTATTATTACACTCGCTATACTCGTATACGTTTGTGTCAAGAACAAAGAGGTGAATATCGGGGGTATCGTTGATCGCGCGGCGCAAGAGGCCGCTTTTAACAGTACCGTGTTTATAATTCACGATAAATCTTCGGACACCGTATGTAACCGATTGATAACTGTGCGCCCGTTCGACTGGATGATTTGGGCCTGCCGCGGCGAACTATATATACTGAACCCGGAGAGCGGCGTACAGTGTTCCGCCGGGCATACGCCGGCCGTCAAAGTGTACGCAGACCAGTTCGTCGAGACTTGTCTCACACTGTCGTACGACGCCATAATCGGCTCGTACGCGAAAAGAAACGGAGCCAAGATCAAGCATGTGCCGTACGAAATCGAAGGCACGACGTTCACTATACTCACGGCACTGAATATACTGGCCAAAGACTGGATAACGTTCGACGTTGACGCTACGGCTAAACCGAACGAGTTACGAGACGTAGAGCACGGTAGAAACGAACGTTCCGTTCCGACGGGACGTACACTGACACCGCAACAAGTGATTAGTTATGCCGAGCCGCGAATCAAAAACTACTTGACGACCGCCGAATTGGACAACGTGTTCAAGCATCTCGCCAGACGTGAAAACAAATACGACAAGTTACTCGTGCAAGACAACTATCGTCCTAGCATCATCGAACGAGAGCCCAATTATACGCGACACCGCAATAATGCGTTGGTACTCTAGATATATAGTTACGTGTCGTTGTTAACTCTAAACATGGCCAGAGTTGTAAATACCATACACCAGGTACGCAACGTGACCAGATCCACGACTCGTAAGTCTAGAGCCATCAATTTGGCGTACAACTCTATACCGTTGCGAAGCGGCGCCACCAAAAACTGTGTGTTACACAAGCACATGAACGGCTACCTGTTGATCGCATTGAACAAACACAACGAGCCTGTGCGCGCGTGGCGAGACTGCGACGGCATCTTTCCCATCCGCAGATCTCGGATCGAGACCGAGCGCATAGCGCGTCTGGTGAATCGTTTCGCACCCAAAGTCTTATATATGAACGACGGCGAACCGCTGAAAACGTTATTTCGTACTAACAGCAACTCTATAGCGTCGTGTATCGAACCGTATTCCGGTTCTCTGATAGATTTGTTGTTTAACATACGTGACGCCAAGAAAGCCGAAGACGACTTTACCAACGACGTGACAGTCAGTTACCAAGACGTACTCCTTTTGGATCCGACTATATCGTACAAACAGTACTGTTTGATATACAATACACAGGAGTCATGACAACACACGCTCTCTTTAAGTATTTGGGTAATAACCAGCAATAACAACTGTATAGTATATATTTTTTATTTATTTCTCTACAAAGACACTTTAATATCGCCGCATTTGGTGCACGTTTTAATCAAAGACTGTGCTTCGTCGCCACGTCGTAGCTGTTGCATTCGTGTCTCGTACGTATGCTCGCATTTTGTGACACTGTATTTGTAGGTAGTTCTCGTCTCGGGATACCAATAGTGCGGTGAGAATACGGGACCCGGCAGATCCGTAGACGCCGTCTGAAGTAATACGGTCTTGCCGTCGGGCGAGTAGAAAATATTTAGACTCGAATTTTCTGTGTAACAAAAAACACGCCCATCAACACACATAAAATCTTATGTAGTTTTAATCAAATGGTCGGCTGTAGTTTTTACGTACCAGTCAGCTTCATAGCGCACGGCTGTGAGTACGCCGAATGTGGGCGGCTGAGATCGAGTGTAGCGAAACAACAGGTTGTCGCACTTTACCAGGTCCACGTTCAACTGTAAGTGGTCGGCCAACGCGAACACGTACTCTTCGTAGCCGGTCTGTCGTAGTCGATGTACTAGGTTGGAGAACAGTTCGTTGAACGGCGACAGTCGAGACTCGTCTGGCGGACAGTCGCTAGTGTACGCCGGACTCTCTACACGTATGTCTGTGCCGATATAGAACTGGAGCGCGTCCGTGGTGGCGTCTGTAGAACGATTGCGGTAGACGAACGCGTCCGTCGTATATATAAGACGGCTCACGTTGATACACATAAGCGGCAGCTTGGACGCGTACGCTTGCAAATAGCCGGCCGTACGGTCCCAACAGGCGAGCGACACCAGGGCTCGGGTGTCCACTTTCACGGTGATACCGATCTGCTGGCGGTGCAGCGTTTCCAGACGGTAGCCGCATCGCGACTTGGGTATCGAGTCAGAAGCTTTAGCGGCCGCCACAGTGGCCTCGGTCAGACGTGCGCTACTCTTGAACGTGCGTCCGTCCGGCAGAGCTTTACGTTTCACGCGCATCAACGCTTCGCAGTGCAACATCGTCGCTCTTTGTTTGAATATATAAAGAATTCCACAGAGTGAGCTCGGTTGTCGTGAATCTTTTACCAACGTTTTATATATAGTAAATTGTATCGAGCCGACTATATTCTACCATGAGCCCGAACACGAGCAACGCCGGCAATGCCGCCGAAGAGTATTACAGTTATGTCAAGCGGACGGCTCACAACAAAGTCAAGCCGGATCCGCCGTTGAATCTGTACGACACCATAGCCGCGTTCGACGAACACTCGTCGTTCAAGAAACAGTTTATCGGCTTCAGCACCATGCTGACAGTGTTGTTCAGACAGAAGACCGTGCAACAGCGTAAAATCAACATGAACGAGATCAAGGCGAATCCCAAGTCGTTGAAATCCCCGAGTAAGACAAACAGCAGTTTGAGTCGCGTCGAGTTTGTGCCCGACGTGTTCAAACGGTGCAAGTCCAAGGCGGCCAAAAGCGCAATCGCCATGTTCTGTCTGGTCCCGTACAAAGAGACGATCCGCAGAGACGTGCTGTTCGCCATACTGCAAGACACGTTTGACTCTGTCAACGACATTATCAAACTGGCCAAAGATAATATCAAGAACATCAAAGAGACGATCCAGGGTAGGACGTCTTGTTCGGACGAGATGCGCAAAACGTTGATCCAAGCTATTCTGGAGACGTCAGACGTGCTGCGTGACAAAGGCTACTCCAAATTAGCCATGGCCGTACAGCCCAAGATCTACGTGCTGGCCATCAAGTATTACATTGAAAAGAAGCCGTTCGCCACCATCTGTCCGTACGACGCGTTGATAAACAAGTACATTCAGACTTGTATAGCGTCCAAGTCGCAAGCTTCGGAACGCGAAAAAATCGTCAACCAATTCAACGTAAACGCGTACGCCATCGTAGAGAACATGATCGACAGTCTGCCCGATGACAACGAGACCGTCAAGTCGGGGAAATTCGAAGAAGGTCGCACGTACTATGTGTTCGAAGGTCCGATAAACTTTCCACGCGACCTAACTTACACGTACAAAGAGTACAACGGCAAACACCATCAGATTGTCACTTACAAAGACTGTCTGTACGACGTGATCGGCACAGAAGACGAGTTATTCAGCAACAAGACGTGGGAAGAGCGGTTAGACTCGATCGACTATACCGCCAAGATTATAATCCAAAAGAAGACCGGTGCCGAACTCAACGAGTACAACGGTAACGCCACACTGGCCACCGCTTGGATGGACGACAACAGATTTCATTGCAAACACTACACCTTCGTCAAGCGAGAACACAAAAAGGCAAACAACTCGTGAACGGAAAACACGCGGTGTCGTCTTGTAAATAACAGCGTTTACACTAAGTCGTAGATTTGTATACGGTGCTTTTGACCGGTTCGTATTTATATATTATGTTATTTTTTTGCTTAAGAGAGAGAGACGAAGGGTTTTACCAAAAAAACTAAACGCGATAATATTCACAAAGATAACACAAGCTCGTATCGTTCACTATACAACCGAGTCTTAGTTGGACGTGTGATATGTAATACTTCTCTTATAGAGCGCAAGAATCACACTCGTCCAGACATCCGCTGTCCTCGCATCGTGCCCGTATAATGTTGAGAGACGGTCGCAGTTGTTTCGGCACGACGTAGTAGATGCCGGTCTTTAGGCCGCTCCTGTGTGTGCGCTTGATGAGATCGAACACCGTCTGGCTGGACAGATTCACGGTGAACATGGTAGACTGCGCGTGGTCGACGAACGGAGCCGACGCCGCGTACATGTTCACTTGAGTGTCGATGTCATTAGGCAGTTGTAATTTGTACGCGTTGTCTCGCAGTTTACGGCACATCAGGCCATACATCACCGTCTTGTTACGACCGTTTTCGCTTTCTCTGGTCACCACCAGATCCATGGGTACGGTCACCGAATCGGTGACGCCAATAAACAAACTGGTAGTGGCTGTGGGCGCTTGCAACGTGAGCATAGAATTGGCCATGCCGGCGCGCATCTGCAACATCAGTTCGGACCAGTCGGAACGTAACTGATGTTCGGGACGTTGTCTCAGTTTCCACTGCGGCACGCCAAACTGGAACGGTGATCCGACTTAGTTGTCGCACACGATGCCGTGAACGCGTGAATAGTCGCAGCTGGCTTGCACGGCGCCTTTGTACAGCGCCTCGGACACCATGGCGCACACGCGTACCGGGTCGTCGGCAGCGTCCGCAAGCACTGCCGCGTCGTACACGCCCAACGGGTTGACGCCGATTTCGCGGCGCTTTCGATCGCCCAACAGGTTGTTGAGCGCCACAGTGGCCATGTAGCCCAGCGTGTACGAGTATCTGGCCAGTTTGGCTTCCTCATCGTCGCTGCCGCAGTCTTCGAATCGGACGCCGTGTCGGCGTTCCATGTGCTCGCGAATCGATTCTTGCACCGCCGAGTGCTCGTGGTACATCGCCACGTTGGCGGTCATCAGAGTGCACGAAGACGAGTTCTCGCAGTCCGCGTAGTTGGTAATCTCGGCACACAGATTCAGTGTTTTTATCACGCCCAAGTGTTGTTGGTTGTTGTAGCGGTTGACAACGTCCACCCATACGATGTACGGACTGCCGCTCGTGCACAGCGATTCGACGATCCGTTTCATCAGTGCACGCGCGTCTGTGGCCGTCGTGTACAGTTTCATGTCGACCCACGACTTGTACACCGTCTCGTACTCGTCCGGCCGCAGATCGTGCAGCGAGACGCCTGCCTCTCTTAGGTCGGCCGGGAACAGATACCACGCGAGATTCTTGTACACGCAGCTCATGAAGTAATCGGACACCAACAGACCGATATGAACGTTCTCGCAGCGGTGTATCGAGTTGGGTTTCTTCACCTCTAATAACGCGTTCCAGCTGACGTATCAGACCGGCGTTGTAGTCGGGTCGACACACCATCAGACGACACGCCTCGCCGGGCACTATCGTCGTAGCGTCCGCGTTCTCCGCGTCCGCCAGTATGCTGGAGACGTGCAACATGCCCGTAGACAGCATATCGTAAAACACTTTGAGCTCTTCCAGGTCTTTTTTCACAAACAACATGGCTATGCGTAGCATAGCGTATTGTATCGGCTCTCTTTTCAACAGGTACCTGTTGACCAACACTTGTACGCCGGCCGCCGTGAAGATGTAGTCTCGACGAGCGTCGATCCATCCGAACGGTATGTCCGTGTGAACGCGATCGCCGAACCACTCACGAAACGACGTGTAAGTGACCGGATCAGACGCGGATCTATAGTTTTGCACCGCCATAGTGTCTCGGGCTAGAGCGCTGTAAATCACGTTCGTGTCGGCGTCGTCCGGTTTCGTGGTGACGGCTATCAACTCGTCCTTAGTCAGCTCGCTCAATTCGAGCCGTACACTGTAAGGCGTCTTCATTTTGTATACTATATAAGTGTGCAGATGCCCCAAACTGATCGGTACAAACGCAGTACAAAAAAACAAAATACAGTAGACGGCTGCGGCGTTAATCGAGAGCGGATCCGTTACTCATCAAATCACAATCGTGGACACTACCTTTGGGCGTTAAACTCGTGCAGTTACGTTTCGAAAACGAGTACAGATCACAACGCACCGGGAACCCGTTCCTGTCGATACAACGTTCGCGCGAATTCGGCACTTTGCGCACCACGTCCAGTAGCGATTCGGGATGCAGGATCAGCTTACGGTGTTTAAACCTGTTTACCATGCGCGCCATGAACTTTACCACCATGTCTGTGCCGCAATTGTTCTTGTCCAACACCACGGTATACGCGCCTTTCGGTACAGCGTTGGTATCGGCGTTCGCCGATATCACCACTGCATTCTTGAACCGCGGCAAGTTGTTCAGTATACGGGTGTAACTGCGATTCTTAATGCCTACATCGAGGTAGACGAACGAGACCATATTGTCGGCGGCCGTGGGATCGGTGAACATGATGTCCGTGTCGGGACACATGGCTATAGGCGTGTCGTACAGTACTCGGTCTTGGTCTGACGACGCTCCTTTCACACAAGTACAGACACACGGATCGGTACACCATGGCGCCGATACGATATGATGCGGCAACAGCTGAGTAACTTGAAGCGGCAGGCTGGGCACGTTCGAATCTATTGTTATAATCATGACTCTGATATATATGTGATCTCTCTCTATGTATACAAAAGAAATATACACATTAATTAGAATTTTTTACGGTAGCCTGGTGTTATAGGCGTCGGTGGAAACACGTATTCGTGCACAGACGTCTCGTCATCATTACCGCTACTGCCACCGGCTTCTTGTCGAGCGTCGTCTATAAACAACTCTTCTTCTTCTTCTTCTTCGTCGTCGTCGAATGTCATCGGCTCCTCGTTGTTACTGTCTGTAAGCGGCGGTGTACGCGGTCCCAGTTCGGCCATCAGAGTGTCGATCCGATCGAACGTGGACTCGGTCGTTTCCGCGCCCTGTATATGGTAGTTGGATAGCGTGGTGTTGAGACTGGTGTGGTTGTTGATGGCTTGCGCCACGGTGTGGCCGCCGCCTTCCACCAGTACGGTGGTGATGTACTTGCGGAACGCGTTGAATCCCATCGTGTGACCGTCCGGATCGTTCTTGTCTGCCGAGCCGTCGACGTCTTTGATGCGCACTCCGAACGAGGCCGCTATCTCCTTCAGTTTTCTGCGCATATGACTGATGGACGTGAGCAGTATGTAGTCGGCGGCTATCCGCTGCGCCTTGTACTGGGGCGACCGGTTGTTGGCCAAAGTGTCGGTGGCGGCGCGCACCGCTTTCTCGCGTTGCTCTTGTATCGTGTTCAGTACGGTTAACAGCAGATCGTTGGGCGAAATCACTCGCCTTTTGCCGCCGCCGCGAGACCCTTTGCTGCGCACCACTACCGGTTCGTTGCGTCGAATAGTGTCGATGTCGGTGGTCTTGAGCTGGTACAGTTCGGATACGCGCATGCTGGTGCAAGAGGACAACAACACCACCAGCGCGGTGTCGTATTTGGCCAAGTCGCTAATGTCCTCTTCGACGTAGGCCTGCTTCAGTACGGCCGAGGCGGCGTCTATAATGCGACGCATCGCCTGCATGAACGGTTGCGACGAGACTCGCGATACTTTACTTTCGCGCGCTCTGTTGTACTTGCGCAAGTCTATCGATATGTCGTTCGGGTACATGCGGCGTAACGTGGCCGCGATCTGCAACTTGTACAACGGCGTGAGCTTCTTACATTTAGTCGTGACCAGCGAGTCCAACAAGCGGACAGGATCGGCGGTCAACGCCTGCTTGTTGATCGGCACTTTGTTCCGTGTCAACAGATTGATGTGCGACACCATCGACTCTACGGTGGCGCTCGACAGCTTGCTAGGGTCGAACGACGACGCGGCACCGATATCCGTCAACGTCTTGTTGTATCTGGCGCTGGTAGACATTGCTGTGAAACACTATTAATACAGCCGCTGTTAGACGTGAACGACTTTGTGTCAGAAATCATTATCGCTGTGTCGTATAGACAGAGCGCTGTGTAAAACCGATAAGCGTGTACCGTAGCGGTCAGTACGTGACGGACCGCTCACCGATGAACGTTCTTCACTGGTAAGTGTGTAATATACGCTTATGGTTGTGGTTGTGTGTGTGTTACTACTTAAGTCCTCTCAATGTCGGCTAGGCTAGCCAACACTGTCTATTGAAAATCGACCGTTTCTACACGTATTATTCGTAGTTTCACTGTCGGCTAGGCTAGCCGACACTGTCTATCGAAAACATATCGGTCAGTCGACACATCGCTTACTCAATCGACCGTTTCTATACGTGTTATTCGTAGTGTCACTGTCGGCTAGGCTAGCCGACAGAACGTCGGCTAGGCTAGCCGACAAACTTTATCGGAAAATATTACAAGTCCTACAAACCGTGCACTTCGTGTCAAAAATATTACAAGTCCGTTAAAATATGACGTCACTATGACGTAATCCTATACCGACACAGCGAAAAATATTACAAGTCCCACGTTCAACGAAAATAATTACGAGTCCGACGATGTCGGCTAGGCTAGCCGACACGCAGTCAGCACACAACATACGCGAACCGGCGGTAAATCGTTTCTCCATAAGGATAACACGGGCTCGACGACGGAGTAGAAGGAACGAAAATTTTTCGCTCTTTCCGCGGACCAACCTCCGCCTCACCACTAGGGGTAGTGAACATCACCCCTCGTTTTATAAATCATTCACCCCCTATTTCTGCTTCGACCTCGCTCGTTTTTCGTTCGCCGTCTACTCCGTCGTCGATTCCCGTGTTATTCTTACGGCGAACGGTTTCACTGTCGGTCCGTGTATGTCGGCTGCTGGCGACAGCCGACTCGCTGCCGAGTCGACCGCTTTCCTACGGCAAACTAGCAGTCCGCCTTTGTTAAGGATATATCCACATGGATGTACGTACATATATATCAAGTAAAAATATATATATATAATATATATATATTACTATATACTTAACATAGACATACTACTACTACTACTACTACTACTATACCGACATATAACGAAAATTATTACAAGTCCCACGTTCAACGAAAATAATTACGAGTCCGACGATGTCGGCTAGGCTAGCCGACACGCGGTCAGCGCACAACGTACGCGAAACGGCATTAAAACTGTTCGCCATAAGAATAACATGGGATCGATGATGGAGTAGACGACACAAAAATTTGATCGCTGGCGAGGCTCTTTTCTCGGACCAACCTCCGCCTCGCCTCTAGAGTGGTGAACATCACCCTCGTTTTATAAAACATTTACCCCTATTTCTGCTTCGATCTCGCTCGTTTTTCGCTCGCCGTCTACTCCGTCGTCGATTCCCGTGTTATTCTTATGGCGAACGGTTTCACCGCCGATTTGTTTATGTCGGGCGCTGGCGACAGCCGACTCGCTGCCGAGTCGACTGCTTTCCTACGGCAAACTAGCAGTCCGCCTTTGCTACGGATATACCCACATAGATGTACATACATATATATACATATATATATAGTAAAATATATATAATATATATACATTACTATAGTCTTAACATAGACGTACTACTACTTTGGACAACAAAAACTCGGTACCGGTGGACGACGACCGTTGCGAAAAATTGGTCAACACTTGCTGGCGTCAACTCGTGCTTGTACGCCGTCCGCGCTACGGCAAACTAGCCGTCCGTCTGTGTTTAGGATATACCCAAGATGTATGTACATATATGTATATAGTATATATCTTACTATAGTCTTAACATAGACATACTACTACTACTACTACTACTTTGGACGACCAAACTCGGTACCGTCGACGGTTGTGCGCGGTCCGTTGTAAAAACGTACGCATATAATATACAACTCGATGTATACAAACTACTACGTTCTTGACACAGACAGACTACTACTTTGGACGGCTGTCAACGGGTGTGCGCGGTCCGTTGGCAGAACGATCATAGACAGACTACTACTTACTACTACTACTACTTTGGACGACAGAGCGTGGTACCCACGACAGCGGTGCGCGGTAGAAGCCGTTTGTAGTCAGAATGTACGTCGTATATGTATTCCTAACAAAGACAGACTACTACATTGGACGACGGTACCGTCGCCAGTTGTGCGCGCGCGGTACAAGTGTTCCGTTGTCAGAATGTACGTATACACCTTGATGTAGAGTATGACACGGACAGCGTCGCCTATGCGATTCTTAAGCGATTTGTTGAAATCCGACCGGTTTTCAGCTTACAAATGTTGGACGTTGGCGACGCTCTTTTTCCGGACCAACCTTCGCCTCACCTCTAGGGTGGTGAACATCAACCCCCATTTTACAAAACATTTACCCCTATTTCTGACTCGACCTCGCTCGTTTTCGCTCACCGATTCCTTGTCGTCTACTCCACCGTCGATTCCCGTGTTATTCTTATGGCGATCGCTTCAGCCGTAGGTTCGTGTATGTCGGGCGCTGACGACAGTCGACCCTCTTATGGAGTCTACTGCTCTGCTACGCCAAACTAGCCGTCCGCCTTTGTTAACGATATACCCACATAGATGTACATACATATATACGAAGTAAAAATATATATAATATATATATATTACTATATTCTTAACATAGACATACTACTACTTTGGACAACCAAACTCGGTACCGATCGACGGCCGTACAATCGCATCGCGTCCGTGGCAAAATATCGGTCGACAATTGCTGGGCATGTACGCCGACCGCTACGCCAAACTAGCCGTCCGCCTTTGTTAACGATATACCCAACGTAGATGTACATATATACATCTTACCATATTCTTAACATAGACATACTACTACTACTTTGGACAAACGATCTTCGTACCGTTGACAGTTGTTCGCGGTACAAACGTTCTGTGGTCGCGTATATAATATACAACTGGATGTATTGTTAAGGTAGACAGAATACCACTTTGGATGATCATACTCGATACCGTCGACAGCTGTGCGCGATACAAGCGTTCCGTTGGACGGTGTGACCGGTCGGTACAAGCGTTCGGTCCGCGTTTTCGATCGTCTCACTGGCGTCGACTCGCCCCTGTACGCCGTCCGCGCTAAGCCAAACTATCCGTCCGTCTATGTCAGAACGTGTATACAACTTGTTAACAAAGACAGACTACTACTTTGGCCTACCGAACTCGGCGTTGTGCGCCGCGCGGTACAAGCGTTCCTTTTCAGACATACTATACGATTTGGTGTATTCTTAACACAGACGACTACTACTACTACTGTGTACAACTAAGCTTTGTTTAACGCGTTCCGTTGTCAGAATGTACGTATATACTATACGACTTGGTGTATTGTTAACGTCCGCGTGTCGTCTACACCCCACATAGAGGATCCGAACATCGTGCTTTCTACTAGGTAATGCTAGGCGATTTGTTGAATTCTGATCGGTTTCACGTTAGTAAATTTTGGTCGCTGGCGACGCTGTTTTTCCCGACCAACCTTCGCCTCACCACTAGGGGTAGTGAACATCAACCCCCATTTTAGAAAACATTTACCCCTATTTCTGCTTCGCCCTCGCTCGTTTTTCGCTCGCCGATTCCGTGTCGTCTACTCCATCGTCGATTCCCGTGTTAATCTTATGGCGAACGGTTTCGCCGTCGGTTTGTGTATGTCGGACGCTGACGACAACCGACTTCTTACCGAACCGACTCGTTTGCTACGCCAAACTAGCCGTCCGCCTTTGTTAACGATATACCCAACATAGATGTACATATATATATATATATATATATGAAGTAAAAATATATATATAATATACATATATATTACTATATTCTTAACATAGACATACTACTACTACTTTGGACAACCAAACGGGGTACAGGTCGACAGTGATCCAACAGATCTTACGGAGCCGCCTACTTTGCTTCGGCAAACTAGCCGTCCGTCTGTGTTAAGGATATACCCAATATATATGTACATATATATCTTGATGTATTCTTAACATAGACGGACTAGTACTTTTGACGACCAAGACCTGTATCGACAAGCGACAACCGAGATTCGACCGGGCCGACCTCCTAATTTTACGTTAACGGGTAGAAAGTATATATATAATGTATAACTTATTATAGTCCTCAGAATGCCACTACTACTACTACTACTTTGGACGACAAATAAAAATGTTTACCCAGTCAGTTACAGTCGCAGTCGACTCGAGCAAAAATATTCGGATCAGAATATCGGTGTCTACTTTTTTTTGATAGAGACAAAGTCCGTGGAGAAAGAAAAACGGGACACGTTACTGCACACGGTCGACAGCGTTGTTGGTCAGTGTAGCCAGTTTTTTAGCAACGTCGTCCGATACACGGGACACTAGCGTGTCGTTCATCGACGTGATCAGGGTGTAGAGTATGCCCACTTTCAGCGTGTCTTTGTTCAAATGTTGGTTCTTGCCGGAGAGCACGGCCTGTACGGTGGCTCTCGGCACGGGCAAGTATTGGCTCGCTTTCGCCATCACCGATTCTTTGGTGCGTTGGTCGCTGTAGTTGATCGAACCGTCGACCAGCATTATTTCCACGGCCGTATAATCGGTACCGAGAAACCTTTTGACGGCCGTTTCGTCGAGAGCCAACGGTTTTGAACCCAAATCCAGCAGTCTCTCTATGTTCGTGTCGTCGTCGCCTGCGTTATCGACACCGGACACTTTGAATATGGGATAGCCTTTGTTACCTCGGTTCGTAAACGCGGTGGGCGGTCGAGATTTGACGATTGCCGGTGTGCCGCTGCCGCCGCTTGTCGAGGCGTCGTTGATCTGCGAATGTTCCGAGCCTTCGACGGGCACCATGCGAAAGTCGGGTAATTCTTGGTGGAGAAAAGTGATCTTGTCGTATATGCTGCCCCGCGGCAACGATAACACCGTGTTGGGTAGGTTCTGGATGGCGTAGTCCAACGGATTCGGTTCGGTCAGTTTGTCCTTGATGTCGTAGTAAGGATAACCGGGTTTCGTCAACTTTTGGAACCGGTCGATACGAGCCGGCGCTTTCTTCACCACCAGTCTCGGGTACAGGCTTTGCGCCGCTAGCGGAAACATTTGTTTCGTTAAAATTGTACAAACACTACAAATAGTATGTGTACGATTACTATATATAAATGCCGTGATAGAAAGTAAGGCACGTCAGTTATACATTTGACACCGCCATGGACGCTCTGGTTATAGATTTTGAAGACGATCTGTTCATTTACGACAGGCGTGGCGTCGACAACGCCGCACAACAGCAAGACGACGATGAAGACGACGTGGTTATGGCCGAGTGCGATGATGTACCGTTGTCTAAAGACGGTTATACACCGCATCGGCAGTCCGATACGAACAAATCGTGGTGGTCTGAAGACAGCAGCAGCGACGACGAAGACGACGATATAATCATCACTATAGACCGAGAGTCGTACGACAAACGTATAGAGAGGAACAAGCTGAAGGAAGTGCTGGAACACAGCTACTATCCGACGCTGCCGATTCCGAGCGACGATCGACAGTCGCCCTACTACCACGGCTACAAGAACGTGGCCAACAAGACGGGCGGTGGCGGCGGCGCGGCCGTATACCAACTGCGGCCGGACGACATCGAGTTGAACAACGAGGTCGATCGGCTCATCGCGAAGTCTGTGAACCTGCGCACCACCGACGTGATCACCGTGTTTGTACGCAACACGTTGATTGTGGTGCCCACGGATGTGCCGATCTCGTCGCGGCTGGCCGATTGTATATGGCCGCCGGCGAAGACGCTCACCGCCAAGTTCGAGTTCAACAACATGCACCTGTTCAACAGAATGATGCCCGAGACCGATCGGACGGAGACTATGGCCTTCTTCGCCGCCCGTTACAAGAGGGTGCACGTGGGTACACAGCTACAGTACCGGCCGCCGCAGCCGACCCAGCATCAGTTGGCGCCGCCCGTGCCGCAGAACACCGCTTCGGGGCAGTACCTGTACGACGACTTCGCTCTGGTGATCGTGGTCGGCGGCAAAGTAGTGGACGCCGCCATACACGGAGTGCGAGGCAACATCAACGATCTGGTAACCAAGTACAAACCGCGACGAATCTACTGCAACACCATGCCCAACGACGCGCTGCACGTGTTCCTGCGCTACCCGTACCAGCCGTTCTACCAGAGTTTTCAGAATCTGATGGTGCCCTTCTTTGTGGACACGACCAAAGTGGGCATGAGTACCGTCTCGTTCTGTGACCGCTACGATCCGTTCTGCGCGTTTTGCAAAGCGCTGTTGACGGTGCGCGGCTTCTTCCAGCAGGATATTCCCAACACGCCTAGATTCGTGCAACGAATACGAATGCCGACCTGCCAACGGCGCGTTTCCAACGTAAAACGTCCTCAACTCTGGTGCAGAATACGAAAGCCTGAGTGCAGAGCCGAGCCGACAGTACGTCCGACCGATGACGGCGGTTTTGTCACGAAACGCTACGCCAACAGACGGCGAAGAAGCAGCGGTGGTAACAGTTACGGCGTGGTGTTCAAATCAAACAGTCGCAGCCGCATACCGTTGAGACCCAGCCGCAGATCCGCGTTTAACCAGTCCGTCAAGAAGGAGTATGCGCGTCGAGTCGCCAGCACGCTGCCGCCCAGCGGTCCGAAAAAGAGGACACTTTCAAAACGCAGAGTCGTCGTATTGAAACATTACTAGATATATCTGTCTCAAACACCGCAACCAACTATCCATGTGTATCTGTATATATTGTAATATAAATTTTTCACTAGTATATATTGTAATTAAAAATTTTTCACTACATCTTATATTGTGTTTCGTGTTGCTCATTCCGACCTTTATCATCTTCAATTGCTTCCTGACTCGAACATCGCTTCAAAGTTGGGCAACGATTCGGCCGCTTCGAGTATCGCTTCCAAGTCAACAGGCAGCGATTCCGGCGCTTCGAGTTCGATAAACTTGCATAACGAATCCGTGTCTGTATCGTTTCCGTCGGTACGCACCGACATTTGATCGGCCTCTACCGATGCCGGTGACACTAGATGCTCCTGAAACGTGAGTATTTTTGGCCGAGACTTTTTAAACAGACCGTTTGCGTCCTCCATTGTCACATCGTCGTCACCGACGACAGTTTTGGCGACGTCTTGAGAGGGTGTAGTCTTGCCGAAGTAACCTTCCGCCTTGTGGACGACGCGATCGAACTGTTTGTTAAACACGTCAATGTCGAACGGTCGGCTCTCGTCGGTTCGTTTAGGTGTCCGCTTGTCGGCCGGAGGCGGTTGTTTGCGTCTATGTTTACCTCTGCGCGTCGGTGTCCAATCCGGGTCGGAACCTGCATCCGACATCGTCGCTTCGAACGTTCGTTTATTGGTGTTGGCCGGCAACGCGACCGTTTGACTTGTGCACGCCGCGTTCGCGTCGCCAGGAACGGTTTCAAGTTGCTGTCGCTGGACGACGTTCGTTTCAATGTCTTCGGGTCGTTGTATACTTGTCGCGTCTTCTTGTACGGGTATTTCAGTCGTCTGCACTTCAGCGTGCGCCACGATCGGCGTGGGCTTGGGTATTTTGACGCTGGAGAAATCCAAGACGTTCGCCTGCACTTTGGCCAGCACGTCGAGAATAATGTTTGTCACCGGCTCGTTATAGTCCATGGCCGCTTTACTGCCGGCGTAGTAGGATCGCGCCTTTTCCAACGATTCCGACACCCTTTCGTAAAGAGTTTTAATCATTTCATACTCGACGAGACACGTTTTAGTCCGGTCGTTGAGCTCTGTGGACTCGGACAATTTTATACGCAAAGCGTTTAACTCTTTGTTCAGCGCGTCGATTTGTGCCGTGTACTGACTGACATTTGTCAAACAATCGTTTCTAGCGGTGGCCAGCGACAAGAGTGTAGAGTCTCTAGCCGCAGTAATCTTTTCGATTTCCTCGTTTTTCTGATTCACACTCTGTTCCAACTCGGCGACTCGATCAGTCAGTCGATCCACCTGCGCCTGTTTGCTGACGTCGCTCTCAGTCAGCTGATTTATACGCGACTGTTTGCTGACATCGCTCGCACTCAGTTGGTCGATACGCGCCTGCCTATCGGCGTCGCTCGCCTCGAGCGTTTCGATTTGCGCGTTTTTCTGATCAACTATCTGTTCCAACGTGGCGATTCGATGTTCCGCTTTCGTCTTGTAACACTCTAGCTCTTGACGTTTTGCCACTAGTTCGTCCGACAGGCGAGCGATACGCTCGCTGAACTGCTTCTGTCCGTCCTCGGCGGTGGCGTTCAGTTGGTTCGCCTTTTCCTTTAGCTTTTCTTGTAGCGTTTCGATTTGTTGTTTCATAGTTTCGTGTTCCTGTCGCTGTTGCAACAACTTGTTTACACTGTCTTCCAAGTCGGTCCACGCGTTCGACACTTTGACTCTCTGTGCAGGCAGGCCGAACGCGCGCATCAACGCCATGAGTTTGGCGGTATGTTTGCTGTTTTGCGTCTTTAGTGAGGCGATTTCTTTGACGGTCTTGCGTTCGTATTCGTTGCGCATCGCGTTAGCGTTACCGGCGTCTCTCGAGTACAGATCTTTGACAAACACGAGCTCTTCGTTTAGCGCGTCTATTTTGCGTTGCCGTTTGCGCTGTTCGTCCAGCAACGGTGTAGACAGTGCGGCCAGCACGTTGCTCAACTTGTTCTGCAGGTAGTCGCGAGCGATCGCGGTGTTGAAGCCGTATTGTTTCTCTATAAAGGTGACGATCTCGGGCACTTGCGGTATAAACTCTTGTAACACTTTGGACTTTATAACGCTAACCACGGGATCTTCTACACCACCGTACGGCCGCGCCGCCGGCGTAGGTGTCGCGTCTCTTATAGTCATTATAGGCGCATGTTGTTTCTCTGACCGTTAGTAATAATAATAATACTACTATCTAAAGCAAAAAATCAATGTTTACGAGATGCATAACGCTATGTACGAGGCGATCTGAGAGGGTGTCAGATCTACGGTGCCGGTCGCGGCCAGCGTGTTCAGTTGTGGGCCTGAAAATTCGTACAGTTCCATGCACTGGTCCGGATTGCATATCGGTTTGGTGGTCGCGGATATGTCCGTCGGTGTGACTAGCGGTTGGGTAAAGGCGTCCAGTCTGTTTTGTACGGACGAGTCTGTGTACGGCCGCGTGTACGTTCGATACTTGTTAGCCAAGAACGCCATCGGGTCGCGGTATTGAAACATGTCGTTGGTGTCGCGGCCGCCGAACTTTGGTTTCAGCCTGTCGCGGTGGAGGCGGTACGCGTTGACGTTGTACTGTTGAAGTACTAACGTGAAGAAGACGTACAGTTCAGCGTCCGTTGCCAGTTTATCGTACACGTCGCGATAATCGCTTTCCATCAGATGAAACGAGGAGCACACGAACGCGGCGGCCAACTTTGACTGCACGCTGGCGGCGATGTCGCGTATCAGAGCTACAGCGGTGGCCACCGAGTTCTGGTTCTTGTCGTCTTTGCCGCCTTTCGGCATGATGATGAGCACACTGTCTTCTTTAGCACAATGTCGAGCGACCCAGTCTAGCACTTCGTTGGCGTACGGCAGTCGTATTTTGATATCGTTTACTTTGATAATGTTGCCGATCATCTGACGCAGTATCAGTAGCGCCACGCCTTGAGATTCTAGTCGGTCGGCGTGCAGAGCGACGCCAGCACGTCTTGCAGCCGCAGTGTACGCGCGGCGTCAGCCGCGTCTTGTTCCAGCGTGGACATGTCGCAAATCCGTTCTATGGTCAACGTCACACTGGCTCGACGCGGCAACCCTACGTCCAGATACAGTATAGAGCCGTCGGGCCGAATGTAGTGGCCGTCCTTGAAGGGAAAAGTCAAGAATACGCTCATGTATTCGGGCGGTACTTTGTCCACTCTCCGCACGTCTAACCCGGCTCGGTATGTCAACAGCTTTTCCACAGCCACACTGTCGTCGGGCGTAACGGTGTGCGGCGACTTTTTATGGTTGATACACTTGGAATCGGTACACTGTGGCTGTTTAGATTCGGCCATGTCGCAGCCGATTCGCGACGCCGGCGTCAGACTGTAAACATCGTAGTTGGGGACAAACGACGTGTCATAACCGACACCTCGGTACCGGACCGTGTCTTCGTAGAACGCGGCCATGCTGACGATGTCGGCAAAGTCTGTGCGCTTGATGAGCAGAGCCAGTCGCGCTTGCCACCGTTCGCCGGTCTCTAACAGGTCGGCGTCCGACACGTCGAGCATATAGATCGCGTTGTGGTAAAAGTATGTGGAGAAAAGTGACACCCTCGTAGTACTGGTAAATCACGCGATTGTTGAACGCCATCAGTTCAAAAGCGAACAACGAAACACCGGTGGTAGGACGTAGCGGCAGTTTAAAGTCGTACGTAGGCGGTGGTTCGGGCGAATACGCCAGTATCGGTGTACGTACCGCCAATTGTAGAACGTCATTAACGTCTACAGAGGTGCCGTTTACCAACGCTGTAATTTGGTTCTTGGCCACGTGACGTATGGTGTGCTCGTTAAGAATGTCGTCGTTGTCGTCTGCCGTGTTTTCGGTCAACAGTTGTACCACCGCGCCCAGTGATTTGCGGATCTTCACTTGGTACACGGGATTAATCTGACGGTGGCCGTATATAGCGGCCGTCTTCTTCTTTACTGTCGACCCGTTCGAGTCGAATCGTGAGTCCAACACTGGTGCGCCGCGAATCACGGACCACATCAGATCTTGGCGAGCCAACTCGTCGGCGGACGCAAACTCTGCGCGTAAGTTAAACATTATAGTAGTATACCGAGCGTATATACAATGTTGTCGACCGCTAGACGCAGCGATTCGGCCGACGATGATCTACTATATAGACCCCATTATGAATCTTACATCATAGAATTCTGTAAAATCACCAACGCGCCAGAGTTTCATTTACGCGATATTTCGAGTTTGGTCGAACTGTTGAAAGAGTCGAACATAGTGTCGGTACTGATGTGCGAACCGAGAAACACGGACGCCATCACGTGCGTGAAAAACTATTTGGACAGCAAACCGCAGCTGCCGCAGTCGTTTCTCACGCGTCTGTTGGCACTCTCCAACACGAAGATACGTCTGACACCGGCCAGGTTCGGCGCCTCGTCCCCCGACTCGTACGTGGCGAAAGTGATACCGGGCAACACACAGCCGATGACGAAAATGACCGAAATGACTGTGCGAACGATGTCGGAAGCGTTGTCGCGCGACATCCAGTACAACCGCAAAGTGTACAGCCTGACAAACGGCGGTGTTCGCAACGTGCCCAACGCGGTGAAAATAAAGTTTACGCCCACGTTGATGTCTCAGTTGGTGCGCGCCCAGGTCGACTTGTACCGCACGATAGTAGAGGCGAACCGGCGTAATTACATCAAAATCAGCCCGTACATACAGTCGCGTGTGGCATCGACATCGACAAATACGTTGTTGCGATAAACTTGTTAATTTTTTCAGCAATATAGTGTTATTAATCGATATGGACGACAGCGTACTGCCGGCGGCGGCGGACGTTTTGTCTAAACGACTGGCGATGTGCGATCGCGAACACCACCGGAAACGGCCGCGGCCTCTGCTGAAAGCGGTGTACATCGGTGGACCGAGCGCGGTCGGCAAGTCGACCACCATGAATAAGATCAAGGCTCGCTACCCGTGGGCTCGCGTCGCCAGCGTCAATTTCCAGAACCTGTTTTCATTGTACGGCGGCGACTCGGCTAGAGCGGTGCGACATCTAGTCTACTATCGCAACGAACCGAAGATATACGAACACACCGACGAATGTACCGCGCTGTATCGAATCGTGCACAAGTACATGCGCCAAACGGACGCCAAAAAGTTAACCAAAGAGGACGTACTGTCGTGTTACCACGAGTGCGTGAACGAGCTCACCAAACCGTCGGCCAGCACGATGATAATCATGCTGGACACTACGGAAGCGTTTGTACAGCGGTACGCGTATCGGCTGGTCTCCGACTACAACGGCATAGATTACGACGGCGACGACGGCATAGGTACTTGTACTTTCAAGTAGCCGCGTACCTGGCGTTTCTGACCAAACGTCATCTGTACCCGTTTATGAGTGTGTTGATCGCCACAGACGACTACGACTCGACCGCATCGCCTCGCATGTTCGATGAAGCGGACGACTACGGTCTGATACCGCTGTTGCACAGCCTAATAGACACCAAGAACGACATCGTATCGGACAAGTTTGACTACGACACGGTGTCGAGGATAGTGGCAGACTGTCATGTATCACGAGTCGACGACTCGTTGGAACTGTCTTGAAGACGCGGCACAAAAATAAACCCCAAATCGAGAGTGATATTTTTCAAGGTTACAGTCGATACCTTCGCCGAGTTTTTACCAGGTTTATAGCAGAACTTTACCAGATTCTTACACTTTTTAGATGTTTTGAAATGAACGTGGGGCGGGCGAAAATTAGAAATCGTACAATCTTGCGCGTCAAAATCAAATTTGCGAATTTCAAAATCACGACTAAATCAGGACATCTAGTGTAGAAAAAGCGACCAAATCAAGTGCAGAGAAGGCGTAGGCGTATGTTTTTTCGAGCCGACCAAATAAGTGCGGAGAAGGCATGGGCGTATGTTTTGTCGAATCGACGCTTGTTTCGAGTCTATCTGGTACGGGACCGGGAATTAGACCTCGACCTGGAACGGCGTCTGTTGTTGGAACTCTTGGCTGCCGGTGATCGTGATCGGGATCTGCGTCTGCGTTTAGTGCTTACGCCGACTGTGGCCGCTCGCCGCCTTGGGCTCGGACTCCGGCTACGAGATCTGGACCGGGATCGTGATCGTGAGCGTCTTCGAACCATGATCGTTTTGTTATTATCGATGACAGTGTAGTTGTCGTCGTCGTCGTGTATAACTATATTACCGTCTACAATTTCGTCGTCGCCTTCGGCGGTGTCGTGATACACGTACTTCAAGTTGGCAAACGGCGTTTGGTTTTGTCGTAAGAAGTGGATACTATATGACGGGTACAGATCGCTGTGCACCTCGTTGCCGCCAAACGCCACTTGGACATCGTTTACCGTCACCGTCGGCAGCCAACATTTCATAGCGCTGATCAACCGGTGCTTACTGTGACCGTACACCGACCGGTTGATGTACACCAGAGCGGCGATCTCCGGCTCGGAACAAAACAACAGATGTCGGTTCGACCGTATCGTTTTGTGAGTGTGCAACGCTCTACGGTTGTGTCTGTAGTCGTAGCACTCGAACCGAACGACGCCGACTCCGTGCACGTACTTCAGTCCTCTACCGCCGTCGATAATGTCGTCCACTTCGTTTTTAATATTCGTCACCATTTCAAAGTCGCGCGGTCTGAGTTCGTATTCTTCTATAATATAGTTGTACACCGAAGTCAAAAACTCGGGGTACTCTTTCACACGCACGACCATAGATTCTGTCATTTTGGTCGGTATCGCTGCCTCCACTATTACTATAATTACCGGATGAACGGACATGTTGCAGATTCCGGGCGTACCCGTATCTAACAGTCGGCACCACCAAACAACTTCGCCGCGTCCGGACGGCGCGCGCCACCAAACAGCGAACGTTCGTCCGGACGCCGCAAAACAGTACAACAGATCGACGCAACCGTATCGACATCCGGCTCAGTTTACCAATTTTAACACGAAAACTACCGACGAGGATGAAGACGAAGAAGAATCGAAGTCTTTGCTGACACAGCATTGGGTTAACGCGCACGCAAACTCGTTTCAACCGATCGTACGTGAAAAACAAACACCATCGGCAGACAAGCCGAACACTCTGTTGTACGTGCACGCGACAGATCAACCGATAGTGCCTACGTACGCCGACAAAATAGTAATGTCGGCAGCGGATACTCGTGCTGGCGAGGATGAGGAGGAGGAAGTAGTGGCTGCAGACGAAATCACGTCGAAAGACAAAGACATCGACGCGGACGAAGAAGTCGAGTCGATATTGGGCGAAAAACGTCTAGAGCAACGGTACAACCAACGTCGCAGGTTAAAGCGACAGAGAAGTCTTAGCCGCATGTCGGTGGTGCGTGGCGGCCGTAAAACGCCGGCACGATTCGCTAAACGACGTTGATTGAACGACGGCGGAGCTTTTACTACCGAACCGGCGACACATACAAAAAGCGTACTCTCCAGCATAATTAAATACGCCAAGTACCCGATGTACATGTCGTTAAATATTGTCTCTATATCTTTTATGCTCTCAAGCATGGGTGTCGATATGTCTCAGTATACTAACTTGATTCGCGTGTCGGCCTCGATGTTGAGACACGTCACTGCTAAGAACGGTATCGACGTGTTGCGACGTTTAACTGCCGGCGCATTGGCGAGCGCTGCAGAGCTGGGCTCGACTCTAACGCCCACGGACTAACCAGTATTGTTTTTTACTTGCGTAAATATATAGTGCTGGGTTTGTATGTAATCCGTATGCGTCGTCAACATGCTTCCAGTAATCAAATCGGACCACTGGGCCAAAAAGGAGGAGCAGTCGCAGTCGCAGACGGCGATTGTCCAGAAGCCGCTTCAAGTACCGGTCGTGTACGTGCCTTTACAGCAACAGGGTGTCCCAGTGATGTATGCTACCGCGCCTGTGACTATACACCACGCGCCAAATTCTACGTACCACAATAATCCGGGACCGGACACGTATCTACCGTATTTGGAACGACCGCCGCCTACGTACTCGCCGACCGCTCCAGAAGGACCTGCAACACTACACGTGAGTAACGTCAGACCGCCGGTAGTGACGCTGGACAATGTACAGACGCTAAACAACAACAATGACGACGACGACGACGACGATAAAAAAGAACCAGAAAAACAAACCCTATTGAGTAAATTTAAAGTGTCAAAACCAGTCAAGAAACTCGATACGAGTACTGCGAAGGAAAATAGTATGGTAGAACTGAATCCCATCAACACGTCGAACATAATCGAAACCTTTGACACCATCGAAGACGGTCTGACCGACACTTTGCAACAAGAAAAGAACCGAAGTTCGGTGTCATACAATATGCTGAAATGTTGTAGAGTGAGTGTGCGCACAGTCAAACACGTACTTATCGCGTTGGTCGCTTTCAGTGCCGTGTACACGGCAGCCATTCAGATGTACGATCATCTGCCCGTCGGCGGACTTCTTTTGAATATCTTTTCATCGAATCAGTCGAACCATCAGTCTCCGGATCTAACCGTTCTAAACGAGACTTCACTTGAAGGACAAGGAAATATTTGGTCCAACAGTACCGTCGCTCCTCCAGTCGTCGATAACTCGTCTATTCCGGCCGTCAACACACGTGATGATCCGAGTCGCGAGGGTATAAACTCAGGCGTTGCTACTACGCCCGGTCCTTTTACTAGCGTTCGCGTTGGTAACAAAACTACGGCGACTTTGATTCCCGGCACCGTTACGCCTAAACCCACTACGCCTATTAGTTTCGACGCCACTGCGGCTAGTGCTTCTACATTGGTTAGTGTTGTAGACACCACCGTGGCTAGTGTTGTTACCGTTACGGCTAGTGTTCCGACTACTACTACCGGCACTACCGTTACTCCTAACGCCACTAAGCCTATTGGTTTTAACACCGCTGCGGTTAGTGCTTCTACTGTGGTTAGTGTGGTCGACACCACTATGGCTAGTGTTGTTATCACTCCTGAGACGATTCCTACGACTAGCACATCTAGTGATGCATCGAGTATTAATGCCGACACTTCAAAAAATAGCTCGATTGATTCAAACGAGCGATCGTTAGATAAACCGATCAACTATCCTCCGAACGATAACGATGCCGATAGCGTAGATACTCCTACTAGCCCTGCATCAAGTGCTAATGCCGACGTTCCAACAAATAGTTCAATCAATCCTTTGTTTGGTGCGCTATACAACTTACTATAGCAACCCTAACGTTACGATCATGAGTACGACTATGTACCACTGCCTCCAACCTGACATAGAAAGTAGTGATACAAATGAAACGACGACCGACACAACGACCAATACTTAACAAATACTTAACTGTAGAGTTTGTGATAACGGAAATAATAACAAGACACTTGTTTAATTTTATTTGCGTATATTTTTTCATTACAAAAAACAAAACATCAAATTATATTGTGTAGACTCGACGAGTCCAATGAAATCCTCGACACCACCTCTATGTAGTTGGAACGTGCGCCCAGGTCCGAGCTCTTGTTCATCGTCTGCATCGCTCGTGTTCCTTCGTTGTTGTGCTCTTCGCCGTGTCTGAATTTGGACAACAGCACTTTGGGTCGTTCTCCGGTGTATGCGACCAGTGGGCCGTGTGTGTCCGTAGACATGTTGGTCAGATTGCCGGTCGACATGAACAAAGCGCATTGGGTCATGTACAGTGTCATGGCTTTGATCTCGTCGTACTGTTTTGGATCGAAAATGTCTTGATTGAGCGAGTAGCAGTAGGTAAACTTTACAAAGTTACTGATAAACAACAGTGGATTTTCGATAAAGTATTTCAACTCTGAGCAAAATATCAGACTGTACGTGTCGTCGGTGCCGTACCGATGCAGCAGAGAGTTCAATTTAATATTGTTGCTCGCCGTAGACGTTTTAAACACGTAAATCTCGTACACTTTGTCGCATACTTTGAATATCTTCACTTCGTTACTGATGACTGTCTCGTATTCTACATTCTTACTGTAGTTGAGGTCCGAGAGTTGAGTCGTTGGAGATGATTGAAGTTTACTGACGGTGCTAAAGCGTCCGCCTCTTTCGCGCACTGTGGTCAGTTTTGTCTTGTTGGCGGTGGCCGACTGTTTTGACACCGCGGTGACGCTAAACTTTTTTACGCCGCAATAATGCGTTTTAAAGTATTTGTCAATGTCTTCGAGTCTCTTGAACGTTCGAGTTTCGTGTACAACGAACGGACGCATACATTCCTCTTCAGACAGCCGGTCGCAGTGTACACGTACCCACATAAAATCGTTATCCGAGTACAGTATATTGTTCTTTATGTTGGGCGTGATGCGATCCAAACATGTTTCCGTCTTGTTTTTTTGATAGTGTTTGACGTCCAACGATTGCTGAATCTTGCCTGCCGTCATGTAGGCGACAATGTCTATGCCCAACGCTCGCGGAGTGGGTCCCATAAACTCGGACTCGCAGTCGAACAGTTTGTTGAGCAGTCGTTTGGCACCTGGTCTGGCAAAGAGTGCTGCGCATTCGTCCGCCGACATATCTTTACACACCATCATGTACTGAGCTATAGCTCGGGCTTGCGGCTCGACAGATTCGTCTTCACACGCTCGCATTATGCACGATGCGAGGTAGTCGATATCCGTGACCAAACTCGACTGTGTAGACGATGGAACAGAATGCGCCATAGTGGACGTGCACGTCCAACGTTTTCACTTGAACAAAGCGGTCGTCTTCGTCTTCAGTCAGCCGGTGTTTGTAACGTCTGTGCAAATCTAGACTGATCGTGTACGGAATGTACAGTTCAGCGCTCTTGGAATGCACTATAAAAGTGTCGACCACAATATTATGGCCGATCGCCTCAGTAGACATTATCTATATAATGATATCTGTAAAGCGCTACTCCTAATGACGATACTCGGCCCTTGTGTCAGTTATATAAAAATTCACTCAACGCACTCGTTCGGGTTACATATCATCTTCGTCTTCGTCGTCGTCGAAAGTTAATGAAGCGACAGAAGGTGGTGGCTTCGGGGTCGGCGAGTATCTGTCGTTCAGCTGTAACCCATCGTTTTCGTACACTCTGTAATAACGCTGTTTCTGGCGATTATCTAACGCATTGTCTTTCTGCGCCTTGTCACCGTCCTTCAATAGGCTAGTATAATTGGTTTCTATTATTGACATGAATTCGTTGGCGCTTATAGACCGCAACGGTTTCGTCAACTCTTCGTTGTTGAAAATAATACTGGAAAGAGCCTGTTGTTGTTGTTTATGATGTTGCGGAGACAAAGGAGGGGACAGTAATAAGGGGTGCGGCTGGTGTTATTTAATATACCGGTCGACTATATCCGCGGCATCAGTGTCGGTAGCTTCCGGCAGTTGTTCGCTAGCAACCGACACGCTATCAACAGTGTCCTCTTCCTCCTCTTCAGCGGCTTCTTCCACGTCCATGTCTGTGTCGTGTCTGTCGTCTACCACGTCGTCAACAGAGTTTGTCGGGGTCGCGTGTATTTCGGCGCGATGTAAACTGACCACCGCGTCTCGTTGATTCTGTCTGCTTGTCGCCGCTTCTGTACGTTTCTTTTCGCGTACCCTTTCGACACTCACCGTGTGTTCGGTGATGCTCTTCACAGACGACGTAGTCGGTGCATCGGAGTTGTTGTTATTGTTTCTAGGCGACTTGAACGTGTCGGCAAAGTTGGTAAATTGTTTCGGTGCATCAATGTCCGGTATAGCCTGTTGTACAGAATTGACTTGTATCTTATTGGCTACACGGGGAACCTCGTTTATACCGCTCCGGGCCGGTATCGAGGCACCGGGTTTGATCGGTTCTACAGTTTTGGTTATTAGTTCGCGCAACGATTGTATAGACGTGCCTAACACGCTGGTCGCTATGTTTTTAGCCACTATCATGTATATGTTTGGCTGGAACGTACCTCCTTGTGTTCGCTCCAGTACCTCCAGACACGCCAGCTCGTCGGCTTCTATGTTCGTCGATATGTTTTCCGGGTTAACGTAGGCGCGCAGCCGTGGCATTTTCTCTGTGACAAACGTCAGGCCGAATTTTACCAATACTTTGCTGATGACGATGGGGAATTCGCGCATACTGAGCGCGTTATTCTTGTTGACTAGCTTGCGCAACGTTTGCGTGTCCACATTGTCCAAGTCGATGTTGCGTAGAATGTTTGACTTTAAACACGTCTCGTAGAGAGCGGCCTTTGTAAAAGCGTCGTCGAGGTCCATGATATTACGGTTGTATTAATAGTAGTAACATATAGGACTACATTACACGAGTGTTTTAACAAATGGGGCTGTCGTTAATGGTGTCCTCGTCATCATGGATTGGCGTATGCAGGTATTTATCATGACCGCTTTCTGCATTATCGCGTTGTTGGTAACGATACTTTATTACTATCGTTTCGATAAGAATATCGGACCGACCGTGGACCGTATGGCGATGAAATTGTACGAAAGCGACGCTACACGAGCCTTGTTAAACGGTTCGGGCATCAATAATATTCCGACTCTGAACTTGGTCACTACAAATCCAGAAGTCGTCAAAGCGAACAACTGCGGTAAAGGTCCGGTGTTTATCGGCGCTACCGGCAAAGACTTGGACTGTATACGTACGTGTGCCAACGACTCGGCAAAAGCCGTTCTCGTCAATGACGGTGAAACGTTTACGTATCAATCGTCGATACTCAAACCGGGCGTACACTGTACACTTGGCCCTCGGCCGGAATGCAACATGAAAACCACGGTAGCCCTGATGACCGTCAACTCGATCGTTTGTCGAACCAAGTACCCCCGTCTGATCGGCGGCAAACTGGGCGGCGATCTCGTAGCGTGCAACAACAGTCACATCAACGATCCGCAAAACGTGCTGTGGGACTATCTGGAGAACCGACGAGTCGACCCGTGGCGGTCCGCGATCCAAGACGAAGACGAACTCATGGCGGACGGCAACTACCGGTATCGATGCAAGTTCAACGGTACGGACGTGCGCGGCAACCATTACATGGAACACCCTCACAATCGGTTCCATCCGATCGCTAATTACTGCGCGGACCTCGTGTATCAGGCGCATCCCGGCGTGCGCACCGTGTTTGGTGACGACCGCCAGAGCTTCGTCTGCGACTGCGGCGACCCGGCAGAGACTCGGGTGAAAAACCTCGTTCCTGGCGATCCGTCTAGCCAGTGTTCCGACGTGGCGTACGGTGTTACTCAGGACGTGAAACAACGGAAACGAATCACCGTGCCGTACAAGTGCGTAACATTGTACTCGCCACTGACCGATATCGGTCGCCACCCCGTGTGTCCCGAAGACATGTTGACACGACAAGGCAGGCAGATGGCGGCTGTGGAATTAGAATTCACCACAGACGAGTCCCAACTCATAGAGCATCCGCTGTACCAAGATTTTAGCAGTACTAATCCAGGAGTGTATACACCCAAGGCGCAACGAATTTACTGATAAAAGGAATAACGTTCAAAAGATATTTTGTAATTTTTATTTACATATACATATTTACACCAAAAAAACTGATTAATACGCGTCCAATTCAAACACCAACTGCGGTGGTGTAAGCGGCGCTGCTGCTGATGCTGGCGGTGGTAGTCGTGGTCTTGGCTCCTCGTCTTCGTCACTGCTGCTGTCGCTAAACGCTATAAGCAGGGTGCGCTTTTTCGACGGTTGAGCTGGCCGCTTTGTCGGTTCCGGCGTGTTCAATTTTATAGATTCTAACACATCGTTTTTGTCGGCCAGGAAATGTATAAACGGTTCGGCCGCAGCTATACTGGCGATGATGTCGTCGTTCTGCAGCACGGTGATCGCTTTTGGTGCGGCCGCAGCAGGCTCGGTTCTCGACGCTGCCGGTGGTTTGTACGTGCCCAGATGTGCGTCTAGATTCATCAGACCCTCGTATAGAGGCACTGTGTTGGCCCATCTGATCAGTTCTCGTTTGACGAACCGGTCGTTGACACCGGCACGCATGGCGTATACAAAGTGTTTCACGGCCAACACCGTGTTGAATTTCGGTATTTGCTTGTTGGGCATTACGCCTTTGGATATGTATTCATAGTATATGGACACCGCGACTGTTATGTCGTACGGGTTGAATTGTTGACACGTTTTGTTATATCTGTTGACGGTGCCTAGTCCTCGTTTAATCTCTCCGCCCCCTTTCAAACCCATGTAGAGGATACTAGCTACAATTTTAGACACGTCTTTGAGCGTGTTGATGTATCGTTTTTCGTCAGCGCCTGCCGCGCTAAAGAAGCCGGTGAACATGCTGGGCGTCAACATCGAATCGGTGAAGTCTGTACCACACATTGCTGCAAACGTGCGAAACACCATGTCATTGTAGCCGACCCTATGTGCGCAGGCGTCGAATCCGATGGCTTGCATCGGTTTCGATCCACTACCGCACACGATCCACAGACACGAGTCCAACACTTTGACGCCGTCCCCGGCCACGTGGGTGTAGGCAGCGTTTATGTCGGATATTCTGTCGTCCGAGAATATATTTACACTGGCGGTATTCCGTCGGCACACCCCGAATGTCGTGTCATCGTCGTCTTCCGCCGTCTCTTGGATCGTGTCGGTTTCGTCTAGTGTCGACGCCACCAGACCACGTCGCTCCATGTCGGCGTACTGTAACTCTGTGCCAGTCTTTGTGCAGAAATATTTGGGCATGTGGTTGTAGCATATGGACAACATGTCGGAGTCGCGTGTCAACAGTATGTTGAGATCCACGTCGCGGTCTCGTTGGAGATACATCTGCAGTTCCGATTCGCCGTGATCTAATGCGTGCACACGATAGCCGTGTTCGGCGCACAGTCTCGTGAACGTCGTACGTATCAGACTCACGTCCAGCGCGCATTCGGGTCGGGCCGTCGTCTTGTTGGCCACACGAGCGCCGTCCATGTAGACGATTACCTCGCGCGCACACAGACCCATGTACGTATGAATCCACATAATGGTGCGCACCAAGTACTCGTACGAGGTGTTGGCGATAGCCTCTTCGGCGTTGTGCTGGGTCATGTTGGTGTTGACCATACCCTTGTATCGGATCAACTCTCCGTCCACAGATATCATGTAAGACGCCGGCTTGTGATTGTACAGGCCGCGTCGAAAGTGTTCGATAATACGATCAGCGTGCAATATACCCATGGTCTGTTGTACACTAGTTATATAGTTATTCGTCTGGATTGTGTATCTGCGTATCACTTACGAGCGCGTGTAAGGCAATACGTTAACCGACCGCTCGACTGCTCTATTTTATAATTGAAAAAATGTCGTTGTTTAACTGTACCCCGTTGACACAGCCGCCGCGTCGTCAAGATACGACGTGCGTGTTTAGCTCGTTGGGCAACTGCAAGGAGCACGTGTCAAAGTACCTGTGCAACAATCACGCTAGCATATTCGGCTTGGTGTACAAACACGTACACTATACGGACGGCGACAACGAGATGGTTAGCCGTATAGTCACCTACACCAGGGCGGTTAACAATCTCAGCATACCGTTGTTCTTGGACGACGACGGCAAAGTGCTGTTGAACGAAGTCTACACGTTCGCTACCAACGTGGCACACAACTATCAGTACATCAACGCGGACGATCTGTCCAACATTATCGCTTGCAACTTGGGTTTGAGCGCGCAAGACGACGTCTGTAAACTGGGCGGCTGGCTGGACGATCCCGACTCCGAAATAATTCTGCACGACGTTACGTCAGGCGAACTGCGCTACATCAACGACATTCCAAAGTTGCATCGCATCCTACTGCATTACACTATCCCGTCGTTGACCTGGAACGAAACCACCCAATCGCATGTGTATTTCGTCGACAATATCGCTCTGTCTCGGTGCCCGGTAACCGGCACGTACAAATTCATGCTGTTAAACAAACAGAGCGTGCTAAAGTATACCGACCACGCAAACTGTGTTGCCACGCCGTTGGTGTTGACCGGCAAACACAAGATCGCGTCCACATCGCAAGATCGCGTGTTTCGGCAACTGAACAACCGCTACGTAAACTGTTAATACACACACGTAAAGCATCAAAAAATTACATATCGTACTGAAAATAATATTTTTTAACGTCAGGGTATGCATATATATAGGTATAACAGACGTAATCAAACCATTAGCAGCCCTTTAACTGGAGCGTGCGCACACATACGTTCAGATTCAACAATAATACGAAATTAGTACTCTCGGATTCAGTCGATGGAGGCTAACGCGGAAACAACGGAGGCAGGAGTCGCCACAACCGGACTCGATAAACCAAAGGATTTCGAAGACCGAGTGAACATATGCGCAGACGACGACGACAACGATGGTGGGACCATCAACAAAAATATCGAGACGGATGACCAGTTGGAAAGTATCTTGGATCCCAAGAACGCCGACTACAACAACGGACTCGTCTACCCACCGAATCCAAAGTTTCTCCACTCGTACAACTGTTGGCACCAACACCAGTCTGTCGTGTGGACCAGTTTCGAGAACCATCCCGAGGCGGACGAAGGGAAATTCCATCAAGCCGAAGAAAAACTACAGGACATAGCGTTGCAAATGATCGCGTGCCTAATGTTCGGCGACACCGTGGTGTTGGACACGTTAGCGTGTGAGGAGTTTAACCGCATTACGGCCACCGAGACGCTGGTCATGTTAGACGACCAGGTGGCTCGCGAAAACGTGCACCAAGAGGTATACAGTAGAATGTTGGACGTGTCGCACAAGGGTGCGTACTACCGAAGCCAAGAATTTTACGAGCTTCGGATGCACAGATTCCAAGACCTGGTTGCGGAGTACACCAAGGCCAACGTCGATTTGCGCACTATGCTGTACTTTATCATGGTCTGCGAGAACATTATGTTTGCGCCGATATTTCAGTGCATCTGCTACTTGGCCACCACAGGGTACGCGCCAAAGCTGTGCGACGCCAACTTGCAAGTGATGCGCGACGAGTACATACACTACAAACACGTACGCGGTCTGTTGGCCGAGTTTAAAGTGAAACTGAGAAGACCCAAAGCGAGGTCCATACTGGGCGCTTTCGGGACGGCCATCACGGAACTGCTACAAGAGATCATCGGCGACTACGTGTCTGCTGACGGCATGTACTCGTACGACATCGCGTTGGCACACTTCAGACACGTGTGTCACGGCTTTATGCGCGAGAACGGGCTCTACTACACGAAAGAGGAGGAACGGATTAATGAAAAACTATACGGCACGTCTCCGGCAGCCAGTTACATGTATCTGCCGCAGCACGAAATTAAAATAAATCTCATGGAGTCCAATTCGACGATCTACATGGTCGAAGGTGGCGACTTTGATATTTGCATGAGCGACGACGAAGAGCGCACGAGCAAATCAGAAAACATGACGAGAGCAAAGATCGATAGTGACTCGGCCGACCTGGTGTCGGATAGAGGTGTGTGCAGCCCAACGACAGACTTGTAGAAAGACCGTTATTCTAAGTATTAATAATTTATCACGTATTCTGTACGGTGTTGTTATTATTTGAATAAAAATATATTCTTGTCATACAAATAATAATGTCGATATTCCTTGTCCTGTAGTAATAGTGTTATTCTACAGACGCGCAGAGACCTGCTATCCGTTTGATCAGTCTTTTGTCTACGACAATCATGTGAAAACATCTGGCGTTGTAACAGATGTCGTTCAACTGGCCCGGCATGTTTGCCACATGAGTGTAACCGTCGGCGTGCAACCGTTCGAACACGGAACGCAAAGAGGTCGGTTCTATACGTTCCTCTAGACTGGTGTAATATTTCAATTTGTAGCCGCGATTCTTGACTATAGCTTTGTCGCTAGTGTCGGGCTTGGGAAAGTACGGAGTGGTATAAAATACGCCGGCCATTTGGCCTCGCGCAGACGTTTAATACCCTTTGAAATAGTTATCTATATGCGACACAATGAACGTGTACGACGTCCAGTCAAACAAGGCTCGATTCATTTACACTATATCTCTGACGCCGAAAAAGACTGACAGCCAGGCAGGTTCGAAATTGCCGGTACGTCTGGTGAACGGATTCTACTTTAGTAAAGAGACTAGATCCGACGAAAAGTTGATTTACACGGAACACGACATGACGTCTATACTGCGCACCGTACTGTGTATGCACGTCTTTAGAATCGCTCCTTGCGAGTCGATACAAGAGATCATCTACAGCGGTCTTGTCACGTTCCCGAACGACGGCGTCCGTCTGACTGTCTACGAACCGGATCTGTCTATAGAGCTCATCAGGGATATAGTAGATTCTCTGTTGGGAAAAGGGTTCTGTAGCGTTGTCGCCCGACCGCTGACCAACGTGTACTCAGAATACAAACACGCGTGGCGTTACCACACGTTCGGCCAACCGGTAGCTCTACCGAGCGCTGTCGATTTTATTCGCCTGTACAGATTCGTAAACGCGCCCAACTACAGACTGAGCGCTGCCACTCAATTTGTTTTGTTTAACAGTGACGATCACAAGATACCGCTACAGGGTAGAGTTAAATATCTGCCGCTATGAGTGTGTCACTAGAGTCGTGGGAAGGTGTAGCCAACACTGTAGGCCGCTACTTTAGTAAATCAATGCCACCCTATTACACGTCGCGATACTTGGAAATAGCTGTAGAGATTATAGGCGATCTGTTGGGCAAAACTTCCTACACATACGTAGAGACGTGTGTCTCGCTACCTGAGCCTATATGGCAAGAGAAGAACATCGTCTTCTTTTCAGTGCCCATGATGTCGTTGTTCATCAACCAGCCGGTGGAACTGCCGCAGGACACGGTAAAGTATGTGGCCCGGTTTGATATATTCGACCGCATAGAAGTGGACGACACGAAGAACAAGTCATACGATCAAGACGATGTGGGATCGTTGCGCAAACGAAAGCGCAAGAATCGTAACAAGCGACTAGAATCGTACGACACTAGCAACGGCTACATTGTAAATTGGAACTCTACAATGATTGCCGGCAACGTGTCAGACGAGTTCGGTCTAAACGAATCAGACACTACGGTGCTGGTGCAATTGTTTCGCTTAGTGCTGATGATGGGTCACTGGTTCCAACACGCGTCAGGCCGCACCACGTATCGGGATCACGAAAACTTTCACGAAATATAAATGGCCGACACCGATCTGTACAATGCGCTAATGTCTGTTGATAGTGCAAAGACTGCCACAACGGATGAAAGCAGTAGTGGCAGCGACAATGAACCCGAATACGGTGCTAGTGTATTTACACGTTCCAAGTTTTCACTCGATTTGTAGAACGAATACGCCTTGAAAACAATGTCATAACTTTTTCACAAAAAATAAAAATCCGGATTACTTAAATCACGCCCGGCGTCAGCGTCTAAACGTTCTTCATACTCTATCCATCGGTGTAACCTCGACATTTTTCTCACGTCTTGATGACAGCACATTATGCAGCCTCGGCAAATCTCTATTGTGTTTCCTTTCTAGCAAACAAATCGTATAAACTATCCAAATTTATGTTGTCATTATGTTATTATTGTTCGACTGACATACAACGATATGTGGGAGCGCGATGTAACTTTGAACCGCTGTCTGACCTCTCATTGTGTTGTCGTCGTCTCACTCTTTATACTTTAACAAGACGGTACGATTCAACCACGGTTCTTGCAGCATACGTTGGTAGGCGAACAGCTCGCGATTGATGTAGCTATCTTTAGCAAACGTTATACAGACGAGTGCTACGAAAAACACTAGAATCGCTATAACGTACAACATCGGGAAGAAGACAGCGTTGGCTATACTACATTACTTTGTTGTATTATACACCATGAGTGTGCCTCTACAGACACAAAAATCACAATATCGGCATCTAACCACTTGTAATATCGCCAGCTGAGTCGAATAATATTTTGGACTTGTGTATGTCGGCCGCCACCCTAGTCGTGGTTTGAACTGAGCGCTATACTGTCCAGCATCACGGACAGTAGTCCAGTCTGTCTCTCGGCGTAGACTATAGCACATTCTATCGCGACATGGAGCCGTTATTCCTAACGCACAAGCTGACAGTCAACAATCTGCAGTCGATGTACAACGTGTACGATTTTCAGTTGCGAGACCACCTTTTGACCACCGAAGACATTTACTTGTCACGATGCAAATGCTATCACACGCACAACAAGCAGCACTGTCCTCTGGCCACCACGGCCTACTGTGTCAAATGCAAAGTGGCCAACGAACGGTACATCAACTATCGATCCCTACTGTTCCACCAGACGGCGGCGCAAAACCGGCTGGCGCGATGCTGTACCCACTGGCACTGGCCGCCTTGCGGCCACTGTCTCGGCTGTCGGACCACTTCGACATGCATAGTGCAGTTACCGTTCGAGTGCGATTACACCACGGAAGCCACGTGCACTACGTCGGGCAGCGGTGCGCCACACTTTACCAAGCCAATGAAACACGCTCAGTTAATGCGCGAGCACATTTACAATACGCGTATGCCAGTATTTTACTTTTGCAGCCAGCACACGCACGTGCACCGGCATGAATACAAGCCTTACAGCCGACTGCAGTGCTGCATACAGACGCAAAAGTGTTGCGAATCCGCCACCCTGGTTACCGAGTTTGACTCGAGTTTTGTCATCACTACGGTAACTAAGAAACGGGCCACGACCAAGGCGGCAGACGCCGCTGCTGACAAGACTAAACGCACCGCCATCGAAAAGAAGCAGTATGTGATTTTTGATCCCACCCTGTGGCGCGAACAGTCGATGAACCACTTTATCTCGCTGTTGCGCGCCGTGGTCAACACGCCCGAGCTGGTGATGGAGCGTTACCGCCGCTTCGAGTCGTCCAACTTTAAGGTGTCAAACATTAAAAAATACAAGAGCGGTAAACAGTCGATCATACGCACGGCCATCACGGGGTTCGAGACGAAAGGCATCTACCAGACGGCCACCATATCGTGTACGCTGCCTAGCCGTACGGTGTTGATTCCGCAAAAGATCTACGACCTGATGGTGGGCGACTACGACTTGTCGCTGGTCGCTGTAAAACGCGACCCGTCCATCAAGCAGACGTGCATGTTTGTGTGCAAGGGCAAGCGCAACCCGGACCCAGACATGGACACGCTGGTGATCTCGGACGCCATCGCCAAGCCATTGAATCAGGACCAAGACGGGGACAAGAACGGGGTGTACGTGCTGTCGAACCGCGCACGCGGTGGCTACGACAGGCGCGAGTCGTTCCTGCATCGGCTGGCGCGGTTTGAAATGGCCACAGCCTATGCAACCGACAAGACGCTGATCGCTACGCCTCGCTTTTCGTTCTCCGAAAACAACCTGCTGGTGATCCATCGCAAGCACCCCGAACTGATTGAACGCAGCGAGTTTTACCGGCGCACGCACGAAAAAGGAACAAAGTGAGTAAATTCATTAGATATTAGTCAGGTTTTATGTTGAAGTTGTTGAATACACGTGCACGATTTAATAAGGTTCGTGTCTGTTTCAGCCACATGATCGATGCCGGATGCGGCTATCTGCACACGGAATACGAAGAATTTTGCCTGCTGCTGCTCGAGATTAACTCGAGAGATGAAACGACGTGTGTAACGTTGGACGATTTAGTGTTGAAAACGGACATTTTACCCGGCATAGTCAAGTCGGGCGCCAAGGGACACAACGAATCGCTGCACATGCTTTTTGACAACCTTCGCTACAACCGCACACTGTCTGAACAGAGGAAGGACATGATCGACCAGATGAATCGCTACATCTCGTCCAGCCAAGAGTTGAGGCACACGGGTCGTAACCAGTTTATCTCGCTGTACGCAGCGCAAGACATGACGGTAATCATGGGGTGTGTGTACGTGAACAAGCGGTTCTACGCCGACTACAAACCCTTCGCCAGTGTGGGCACACTCATGTACAACGAAGGCTCGCTGGACGAGTTCATCGAAGATTTAAAATTATTACAATGTCAGGAAAATGTCAATAAAATCTTTCTATAAATAAAAAGCTTGTCATTTACTATAGCCGATTTGTTACAACTGCTAGCCGACGATTCGGTTGTCTAAAAAACAGCGATTACGGTGTCATGACGCGCATTTAAAAGTATGTCTTTATTAAGTCTTTTGTTTCTTGAAGTCTTCCAAATCTTTACACAATTCAGTGTATGGAGTGGTAGCACCTGGAAGAGTTTGGGGTGTAACAACTATTTCCATCGGTAGAGAACTCGGCTCTGGTGACATGGGCGGTGTACTTTGACCCTTTTTGGCGTTACTTCTCGTCACCTTGTTGAGTTTGGAGGATTTAGGTGGTGTGTTGGTAACTGGCTGTGTCTGTGACGCGTTCGGCTGTAGCACTACGATATTTTTGCCGATAGACTTGCTGGCAGTCACGGGCGACTCTGTAGGAAACAGCGTGTTGGACGATATAGCCTCTATGGGAGACACGGTTATGGAGACCAAGCCTTTAGCATCGCCCACGGTAGTTGTCACCCTCAGATCCGACACGTACATTGTAGTGTCTGTAGTGTGGCGCGTGGGATCGAACGAGGAGGGTTTGTCATAGTAGACACGGTTTCGGTTGCTAATCACGGCGTCCGCTAGCAGGTCGTCTTCTACGGCCAACGTAGCTGCCATATCGTCCATCATGTACTGTAGTGGCCAGGAATCGCTGACAAACGCGCCACGGTAGCGGTTCGGATGTTTGATGTAGAGGGCGGCTAACAAGACCAGCGCACCGTTGGTCGCGTTCATGTCGCTCATCTCGGTGTGGTATTCCACAGCCTCGTACAAGCGCGTGGAAACCACCAGCCCGTCGGGTGAGGCGATACCCCGGCCGCGCGCGTCCATGTTGGTGGGCGCTGTGCGGAGATCGCACACGGCATAGTGGTCGGGCAGGTGATGGCGGAATACCTCTTCGTGGCCGTGCACATTGAAGTTGCCCACAATCACGTAGTCCGCGTCCGTGTGGAAGCGCTTCAGCGTGTTTATGGCTTGCACTACGGCCGTGTAAGACTGATCATCGGTATAGCCGTTTTTATACGGTTGAGTAAAGTGGACGTAGTAGAACTCTTGCTTGTCCACCACGCGTAACAGGCGCACCACGTACATGCGGCTTTGATATGGGTCGTCCGACTTGTAGCACAACGCATCCGAGGTGGCACGGAACTTTGCCTTGTTGGCCGCCACGTACTCGTTGTTGTGCCACAGCTCGGCCATGCGTGACGACCACTGGTGGTGAGCGTTGTCCACGTACGGGTCTTTGAACGAGCTGTATGCGTTCGGTATGGGATTCGTAGCGCAAAACGTTTCGCTGCGCTTGAGTTTGTCAATCATTACGTTGCTACCCGACACCAGGTCAGCCCGATATCCGTTGGCCAGCCTTACAAACTGCGGTATCGGCAGGTTGGCCGCGTTATGGTGTACCAGTATATCGCAATACGTAGGCATATCCTCTGCAGCCGCCGCCACGTCAGTTTCCAACATCAGGTCTTCCCTTTGTTGCGGTTGCGAAGCAAACTCTTCGATGTCTCCGTACACTTCGTCCGGATTACCCTGGAAGTTGTCGTCGCCCATAAGAGATTCTCTGTCTCTCTTTACAGTCGGCGTAGACTGTGCCGTCTTTATCCACACCAAAAGTATGAACAGCACCAACGTTGTGATCGCAAATATCAAATTGAACAGTGTCTGCGGTTCCATGTCTAGACATGATACGTAAAAGAGACGAAGCCACTATTTTCACCGGCTAAGTTAAACGTGTTTATCCTGTGCAGTCGTTCATGTTTCGTCGTGTATGTTAGTATATAGTGGTGCAAAAGAAACGGTTTCTCGTGATGGATCATTACCGGCCGACAAACGGTGTTAGCATATTTACGTGTATAGTGGCCATAATGACACTGGGCCTAATGATATTCTACGCTGTATTCGTTATAACGCAAAACAAAGGCTTCTGTATAGGCGGTTGCAACAACATTCTGACCGACCGCGGTTCATCTGCTGAGCCTCGGTCGCAAAATGATCGATTCAGTTTGGCCAAGGCGAAAGCCAACGTCAGACCCATGACTACGGTGCACGACAACTTCAAAAAGTACAATTTCGATTTCACTAAACCCACCGGCGTACACCCGGGCTGGGACACGGACGAAAAAGCTTTGTCCACAATGTGTAAAATGCTGACCGAAGGTTTGAGATACGTGCACGGCGTGTTCAAGGCACGCAGCAGTCTAGAGACTGCGCGAAACGCTCGTCTAGTGCTGGCCGTGACTGAAAACTTTATCATCCGGTACAAGATCAAACTCGGCGCCAAGACCAAACCGTTGACCGGAGCGCCGTGGGGCACCAACTGGAAAGTGTTCAGCATCGACAGTACGTGCATGCTGGCGCACTATCTGCTGCTGGGAGAAAGCGCGGCGTTGAAACGCGAAGCCGTCGACTTGATTCTTTCGTTGATCCAATCACCGATCAGTCCGTTCGGTACGCCTACGAGCGAACGGTCCATTATTCTACGGCTGGTCGGCCCTTGGATACTGGCAAAGTATTTGAACGGAGAAGGAGACGTCGCTGCGGACACGGCCGACTACAAAAACGCAATGGATCAGGCCAAAGTGATGGTGCGACACGTCAACACAGAAAGGGGCACACACATGGATCACAGTTTCTTCGAACGCAATTTGGGCGCGTTCTACAAGTACCTGGAGAGTATGTGCGACGACAAGACGTTGTATTACTACGGATTCGACACGAAACTGGTGCAGACACCGGTTGCCGAGTGGAACGCGGTCAAGAGTATTCTCCTGCATCCGACCGTAAAGTTCGGCAACGTCGGTCTGCTGGGCAGAACTCAACAGTTGAAGTGCGACACGTACGATGAATCGAAGTACGGCATCCAGGTGATGCCGTTCAGCGGTTACATTAGATACTTTACAAAGGACAGACAGTTTAATGCGCGCGCTCAAATAAAGACTTTGGCGTATTACGAGAGCGACAAGAATGTCAACAATATGGGGCAGTACTGGGTACAGTACAGAAACGTACACAGCTCGGCCAGCACGGACGAGGTCCAGTTTCCGGACATCGGCTTCATCAACAAGGCCGCTCAGACACAACGAATCGCACTGCCGCTAGAGAACGAAAATGTCGACACACAGACGTACATGCCGAAAAATGCAAAATCGTTTGTGGCCGCGTACAAACACTTTGGAGTGGTGTACCAACAGTACGAAATTGAAGAGTTTGGCAATTTCGTTGTGTACGAACTTATCGTGATAAACGCAAGGACCAAAGTGGTGGACGTGAAGTTAAAGATTGTCAACAAAGAGGCCGCAGAGCTAAACTATTGCGGCGCCAATCGCTCCAAGCACGTTGTACCGGCGAACGGTACGAAGACGTACACCACCACCATGGACATGGTGAGCGGCGTGTTAGAGACTAAAGATCTGGCTGAATTCCCGAGCTTCCCGTACAAACTAGATTCGAGTGTAGTGATTAAAGAAGTGGCGAGCATCAAATCGTACATGCTGTACGAAAACGATGTGCCAGTCATCTGTACACCGTACGAGTGGACTTACGAACTGCCCAACCTGGTGCACAACATAGACAATACGTACGAGGTATTTACGTTTGACACTAAAAATAATCAGTACACGAACGTTAAACACACTACCGGTTCATCACGTTACACCAACGTTCACGATATGGTCGCGTAATGTAGCCGGCAAACAGGTATCGGACCAACAAAAAGTCGCTCCGTCTGTGTTATTATATTTTTGTGTATGTCAAAATCAAAAAAGTCAGCATCTGTCCAAAGCGTAGGCTATGTGCGCCACAGACTTGATCGTTGTGGGCACAACACAGTGCGTGTACTCGGGTGTCCAATTGAATACCGAGTCGTCGACCAACACGGCTTTAGTAAAATACGTGTCCGCAAAGTAGTTGTATAAATACAGTAGGTTCTTGCACGATTTTTCACCGCTCTGCGCGTTGCTCAGCACCAAGTCGAATCGAACGCCGTATTTCTCGAACTTGGCTACGTGTTTGTCCACGTGTAACGGTGATCCATGAGACCACAGCACCACAGTGTCGTACACGGTACGAGCGTGTTCCAACACAGACACTGCCCCGTCCAGCACGCGGTCCTCGTCGTCAATGAGCGTGCGGTCCAAGTCAAACACTACGACAGACGTGGTTTTAGTAATCAACGTGTTTCTGGACCAGTCTATGGCCGTGCTAACGGCGTTGGACAGACCAAACACGTCGGTGCGCGCAACCACTGTGGCGCACACCGGCAACGGTTCGTCTGCAGTCCATATAACGTATCTCGGTGCGCGTTCACCTACCCGGTACATGGGCATCTTGTGTTCGAACGTGTACGAAGTAACGTTTGGCCGTACCCCGGTGCCGAAACACTTGTCGTAGTACGGTTCAAGCTCGACACACATTTCGAACACACTACCGTCTTCACAGACTACACTGGCCGTAGTGTCTGTGTAAACGGTCAACTGTGTCGGCTGCATAATGTTGAAATGGTTCTGCAGATCTTTGACATTGCACAAATGATTGTAGAAATTAGGATGTACCATTAGGTCGGGTAATGAATAGTAATTGTAACTCACGTTTACGACAATGTTTATTTCAAAACAGTAATGATACATGTACAGGTTCTATCGTGCAACAGCACAACACGCTATACTTCAGTCTTAGATCTATATCACAGTTTTAGTTCTATATATATATATATATTGTGGGGTCTGTAGTAGATCTACTCAAAGAATACCTCGTCAGACGGTATCCACAAGACAGTGTTGTTGTCGTTGTCCTTCGATTCGTTGATTTTTATATGGCGAAACTGTTTATCGTACTCGATGCCGGTCGTCTCTGTCTCGTTAGAGTCTGAAAAGTATACGTACGTACAGACGCCCAGATAAGTTACAAACTCCGCGACTGACGGATTTACATTCGCCGTGTCCGCTTCTGTATCGACAGTAGGCCACGCTACTAAACGCAGCGTGTCGATGATTCGACGTTGTTCTTCAGTTAACTCGGCAGTGTAGAAGTACGACTTTTGAAACAGCTTGTGGTTGCCAATCACAGGGTCTATCGAGCGTTCTTGTGTCTTGTATTGGTACAAGTAGTACACGTACAACGCGTAGAACATCTGGCCAAACAGATCGCCGTTGATCGGATCCTCGCATTCGATGTTGCATTCGACGTGTTTGTGCGCATTGAGATCGTGTCGAAACGCGATGCGAAAGAGGTAGGACTTGCCGCAATATATCAATGTGACGCCCCAAAACACTAGTCTACGGCTCTTGGTCGCCTTGATCAACGGCACGGCGCTGTCTCTAGGCGGTTTGATCTGGCTGACATTCCAACCGCGCATCGGCAGCTCAATGGCTCTGCTCAATACCAGTGTGGTTTTGTTGGTCCAATTGTATTTCGACCGACACACTCGCAGTTTGACCGATGCAGACACGTTGTCCGCTGCGGTCACATCGCTGCCAGTGTCGCAGTCTACGCGTACAATCAGTTTGGTAGTAAACTCGGAACAATTGTCGAAATACCGGGTGGACATCTTTTGAGTGTCGTAAAATATAGTGTACTCGTCTTCGTAATAGTGTCTGATGATGTGCTGGATCGCGTTTTTGCCATCTTCTAAATATACTGCGTGTTTCAGACGAGGATTCAAAAACCAGATGTTTGAAGAAAACTCGTGTTCGTTTAACGAGCCAAACAGACCGGCCAACGGTTCGTTGGCGTAGTACGTAGCGTTCGTATTGTCTGGCAGCACGAGTTGTTGCGGCCAATCCTTACATTTTAAATACACGTCGGCCTTTTGCTGCTTCCCGTCTTTGCTGGCGTACCCAACAGGGCGATGTTGCTGACGCACTAGCAGTAGCGGTAAATTCGATTTCCATGTGTGCGCGCTAGACGTCGCCGCTTCATCAGAGGTAGCAGTCGTAGTTGTAGCATTCGTGGCGTTGTCTTTATCGCCGAAATGTGATGTAGGTTGTGATATGTCTGCCGTGGCATAATGTGAGTTTACGAACGATGTTGTGTATTTCATGACTTCGGTCTAATAACTATCATCACAGCCAGCCGGTGTACGCGCTATCACGACGACACTGAATGACTCTGTGCCGGTGTATCAACTATATATAACCGATTGCTTTTACACGGGTATATAATTAATATTAATAGTCATCATGGATCTGTTTTTCCTAGCGATGTTGGTCGTGCTGACACTCGTACTATTAGCAGTGTACGTATTAAACAACGTGCCGCAGACTAGTGACCTGCTGAAAGTGTTTACCATGTTGCGGCAACAGAATCCCTCTACTGTAGCGTTTTCGCTCGGCTACGATCGACAGCGAAACAAGTATCGTAACGTGTACACCAGGCCTGTGGCCGGCGCTACAAACGATCGGATAGAGGCTTACGTTTTGTGGGAACCGAACCCGGTCAACTCGGACGGTAAGTACGTGGTAGACAATGACCACGGTACAATCACTGACAAGTCGAACGGATTCGAAGTGGCCGGCGTGAACGCGGCTCGGTTGACGTGTCCCGAAGGTTACGAGGGAAGTCGGTGCCAACTGAGTCCGTTGTGCACCGAAGAAGACTGCGAGTCGGGCAAAACCAAACTGTTGACGTACACGCAGTTTAACGCGTTGAACCTGTACAAAAATACTATCGCTCGTACAGCGGCCGACTTGGTCGCACGAACCGAAACGACGCATCCGCGCATTCGGGTACAGTGTCTGCAGACCGGCGCGTACGAGTTACAGGTGTGTCCCGACAACAAACTGTTGGACACGGCTACGGTACGATGTCGCGAGTACGACATTTGTCAAGACCGCGTCAACGGCTACAAGCACAACTATCGTATAGACGGTTCGTCTGCTGCTTTACACGATGACGAGTACTACCTGTGTGCCGACAACAAGAGTGTGCTCAAAAAGTGTGAAGATCGCACAGTGTTTAGTATGACCAACCAAGGATGCATAGTGCAGTCCGTCTGCTTCAACCGTGGCAAAGAGCAAATACCTGTGGACGACAACAACTATATACAGTGTAGCGCTGATACAGGCCGTAAAGTGCACTGTGAACACGGTGTACAAAAGAAAGGCAACGTGTTGTCGTGTAAAATCAAAACGTGTAAGCCGTATACCTTGCGTTACAACGACGGTACTCTGAACTACGTTTACGGTCAGAACGTGTGCGACGATCAAGACCAAGCCACGTTGACAGTGTGCGACATTACGCCGACCGGCAAGAGTTACACATACACATGGGCGGAACGGTTTCAATTGACTCTGGCCAACTGGCCTACGGCTGTGCTAGACGAGATGACACAGACGTGTGTCGCGCCCACTGACGACATTATCATGGACACTGCTACGACAGATCTGGCCTGGTCGTCGGCTATGAGCGCTGCGCACAAATTTAACATACGGAAACAGGAATACGTGTGCACAGACAAGTACCGTTGGGATTATATCGAAGGCGCTGTCGTACCTGCCCCACCGCAATCCGATATGTTTGTAGACGCTGCTGCTCCGTGTCAATCGACTGCCGTGGCCAACAAAGACACCGCGTGGTGGTTGCTCGCCAACAGCTATGCCGGCGCGCACACTGTGGTTACGTATCCACCGAATACAACGCCGCCGTTGGTGTACGCGGTGCGTCTGACAATCGGCAGCGCCAAGAGACATGACGACTTTTGGCCGGTGTACGTTGTAGACACGAAAAAATATACCGGAAGCGTGTGCACGTACGACAGCAAAACAAAAACGTACACGATAACCAGATACACCGATACTATACCGCCGTTGGGATTTGCTCCAGTAGAACCGCCCAACGGCGACAGCAATAGGTCGACCATACCGATCTCTCTGATCGGTTATACCGGGTTTCCTATGAACGTCCTCGACAACTACAAGACGTACATGTACTACTTTATAGCGTCTGGCAAAACTGAAAGTTTACACTTTTCACCGTCTGCACAACAGTCGGTAGACAAGCTTGTCTTGACGCCAAAGCCAGTTTCACGCAAACCCTCTTAAACATAACCGGCTCAACGACAAAGACGCGTATTATTTTTTACAATATCGGCTAGTATATCCGACAAACCTCGGTCGAATTTCGTTAAAAATCTTGTGCGCCGGCGACGCTCTTTTCCCCGACCAACCTTCGTCGCAGCACTAGGGGTGGTGAACATCAACCCCGTTTTTGAAAATATTCACCCCTATTTTCAAATTGACCTCGCTCGTTTTTCGCTGTCGTCTACTCCATCGTCGATTCCCGTGTTATTCTTATGGGAACGGTTTCGCCGTCGATTTCTCTATGTCGGCTGCTGGCGGCAATCCACTCTCTTACGGAGTCGACTGCTCTGTTACGACAAACTAGCCGTCCGTCTATGTTAAGGATATACACGACATAGGTGTATGTATATATATATCTTACTATAGTCTTAACATAGACATAGACTACTTCGGACAACCAAACTCGTTACCGTCGACACCGGTCACCGTTGTTGTGCGCGGTACAAGCGTTCGGTTGATGGCGAGACTCGCGCTTGTACCTCGTCTCTGCTCGTCCGTCTACGTTAAGGGGATCAGAACATATATATAATATAACTTATTGTATTCTTAACATAGACAGACTACTGCGTTAGACGATCAAACTCGCTACCGTCGACAGGTTATCATAATGTACGTATATAATATACAACTTGATGTATTATTAACATAGACAGGCTACTACTGTGTACTTTGTCGCCTACACCATACATAGACTAGGCGATTTGTTGAATTCTGACCGGTTTACGCCTATAAAACACACAAATAAAGGTGCGCGTCTAGACGCATGGCGTTGGCACCCGTCTTTCTGTTACTTCTGATAGTACTCATGTGCTTCGTAGTGCTCTTTATACTATACAATATAAGAGACTTCAATGAGACAGACGTTCGTACGGCTAATCTGGTCGGCGGTTCACAATCGGAAATGTACAAACGCGACTGCGATGTGGAAACAGTGTACAGTGTTTCCGACTCGCAATGCCAGGCCGTGTGCAAACAGCCGGGCATCTTTAGTTCACGCAACGGAGCGTGCATCAATGTGTTGGCGTTCACTACAGACGCCATGCTGAACAAATGCGATCCGAAACGTGGCGTACTGGCGTATCTACTGGGGGATCCCCAGTTTGGCAACACGAAAATGCGTTGTTACAGTGTCGATCCTGGCATACAGCCGGACGATCCCCACGGTAAAAACATTATATGCAACCACGGGAGTATAAACATCGACTACGTCAAGTCGTTTCCACAGCCGGCCGACTGTCAGTGTACCGATCCGACCAGAAGCGTTCTAGCGTTTGTGACCAACACCAAAGAGATGCGCAAGTACGGGGTGTGTGTCAGTGAAAAAATGATACCACTGTATCGATACAACGACTTGCTCTATGACAGTTCTGTAATTTAAACTCTAGTGGGTGTGTCTGGTTGAGAACGACAGTATGTGTTTGGCAGAACCGTAACAGATTCAAAGATATACATGGTTTTTTCTCCACCACCGTTTTCTTAGTAGTTTTATTGTTCGTTACAGATAACACATATAAAGTCTACAGTAAATTGTATCTACCGTGACAGGGAACAAGCCGATAGTAGATTATATATCGTCAGAGATCTTATTTATATTTTTTAGACTGCTTGACTGAACATATCGTTGTCTAACACCGCGTTGTGTGTCGTGATATGCAGTTTCCTTCCGGACATACTGTATGCTGTGCGTATCGTGTCCGCCGCCTGGCGTATGTATGCTAACGCCTCCTTGTCCTCGGACTTGTTTTGCTTTTTCGGTCGTCTGTTGGCAATACCGTACAACAGTACGTCGTATAAGTCATGAACCGAAGTGGCGTACTCGAATTGTCGATCTTCGACGGTATACACGGTCGGCCTGGGATACATCTGCATCAGTTCGTCCGACGAGCTCGTGTGGCGTTGGTCGTACATACGTTTCAAATAATTCGACACTCGACTGTAGGACACGTTGAAGTTGATGACGAGTATCACGGAGACGCTGAGGTGTAACGGCGACTGCCAGTCCAATCCGGGTCGACTGTACTCGCTGGATTTGTGCGCTTTGTCAGCGGTTGTTGTAAGCGGATAGCAGTGGTAGCGTTTGGCAAAGTCGATCGGTGTGAACGTTCGAAACGGTGGAATATTCGCGTCTTTGGCGACCATCGGGTATCTGTGTCTGTAAACGTTTTCCGATATAACGTTGTGGAACTGGTACAGACCCTGTATCACGTGGCCGAACGACATCATCTTTATCAAGTAACGGACGTTGTTCTGGTGTTTCACGCTCAAATAGTGCGCGATGCACATGCTGCACGGCAGCATCTTGTCGATGTTGTACACTAGAGTGGGGAAATCCTTTACGTCGTCCGTGAGTCCTGTGTACAGGGCGTATTGTAACAGTATCGACGCGTAGTGCAGAAACGACCAGTACAGCGAGCCCCACATGTCTGTGCTGTATTTGCTCGTCTGCACCAGCATCACTGTGGTGGACAGTTCGAACGTTGACTTTAGAAACGTTATAAACGCCGACAGACGGGTGCGGTACACTTCCGGTATAGCGATACCTTCTATATACGCCTCGAACTCGCTCAGCACGGGCACGAACGCGGCCACCACACGGTCTATGGTATACGATTCTAGTTGCTGTTTAGCGTTGTCCAACAGCCACTCTATGTCGCTGTCGATGCGTTCGTTTCGCGACATCGTCCACGTTTTTATGGGGTTTTACTCATAGCTATATTATATGCGCCATAAAAGTGATGCGTGCAGTAGACGCGTGGCCTATAAAAACGTCAAGCGACGTACGACCCGACAGTCACTAGGTCGGCTCAGTTCGCCAGCAGCACGGTCTAAACTTTTACATAGTTTCTTGAGTTCATTTGTTCCGAGCGCATATATATATATAGTATAACTATGGAGTCACAACCGCAGCAGTCGCAGTACTACCAACAACCGTATTACCAACAACAAGCGGCTTCGTCGGACCAGAAGCAGATGCCGCTTTTGTTGCCGCCGCCGACACCAGCGTCTCAACCGTATACAAATCAGCCGCAACAAATACCGTTGTCTCTACCCAACGCGACCCTGACAACGGCAGTGCCTCAACAGTATACAAATCAGCCGCAACAAATACCGACACCGGCAGTGTCTCAACAGTATACAAATCAGCCGCAGCAACAAATGCCGATGTCTCTACCCAACTCGACGCCGACAACGGCGGTGTCTCAACAGTATACAAATCAGCCGCCGCCGCAGCAGCAGCAGCAGCAGCAACAACAACAAATGCCGTTGACTCTACCCAACTCGTATGCACAGACGCCGGCTAGTAACCCACCGATGCCCGATATGAACACGTACAACAGTCTGGTAAACAATTCTGTGTTTGGCGGTTTGAACGGTATGAACGGGCTTGTCGGTAGCGGAGGAGGAGAAAAGACCCGACAGCCGGTGGAAATTACACAGTTTGCCAACGAACCGAAAGATGTTCAAAACAAATTGATAACCCAAGATTTAAAAGACGATTGGTCCCAGATTCAGAAATTCAACATCTTGGATTCGGAACAAATGGACCAACTGTATATATACGCAGAGGCTTTTCAAAATGACAGAAAGTTTTCTCTGGTATACATATTATTGCAGTATCGTCTTAAGTACAGTAAATACTTTGAAAAATACGAAAGTCTGGACGTGTGGTTAACGTTCTTAGCGCTAATGGTGCTCTACGGATCGGAACACGCGTTGAAACAAGCGTGCGATGTAAACGGCTTCGTACAAATACCTCGAGTCTGCGAGTCTGCTTTTAAGTTGCGGATGTTTAATAGAAAACGTAAGGCAACAACTTCGGATACACCGACAGCTGTTCCAGTCGACAATGAAGGCGAAGCGACTAAACGAGCACGAGAGACTGAAACTGCAGAACAAAAAGTTGCTGACGATCATCCGTTTCTTAAGGAATCGCTGTATTTATCTCACATGTCATTGTTAAAGTTGGGTGAGATGGCCAAGTACTGTGTACCGTCGGAATTCGCCATCATGTTCTGCAACGCCAACTTGGCAATTGTAAATGTGTTTATACAGGGCGATAACAAACTGCCGTACAGAGGAATCCGTGTGGCGTTCAGCAAACCCGTGGTGTCGCTGATACGAAGTAGGACCTGCAAGACGTACAACTATCAGTCTTTAGAGTCGTACGGTTTGCTGACAGACTTTATGGCCGAAATCACTGGCGAGCAGACCGATCAAGAAGCGTTTAAGCTAAACTCATTAAAGGAAATGAAGATGGAAGACATGATAACACACGAATCACAATCCCAGGTAAAGTGGGACAATAATGCTGGTTTTAACGTGGCGCTCATCACGAACTTTAGTTGTACACACACCACTGCAGGCGTGCTGAACAATAGAACGTACAGCTCAACCGTTTATCACATTCCAAAGAACTTTGTCGACGTAATGGACGATGAAATAGACGATATGTGCAGCAAGGCTTCCAACCACAAGTCCTACGAACGCCGTGTGAATCTACTAAACGAACACTACGACCGCGTGGAAGGCTTGGTCAACGCCGATCATACCGAGACGACAACAGCCTTAAACTGAAAATTATTTAGCGCATAAATATATTCAACGTTACCATATTTGTGATATAATATGTTATCATTCTTATATGTAGTGTTAAGTTTTTTGAGTCTATATAAATAAATCGTTACTGTTATACCGAATATCTTTGTTTTATACCTTTCAGATTTGCTTCGTCTCAAAGGAAGATAGTACTGAGTTTACAATATCCGCTGCAACGTTTAATGATATAGATGTAACCGCCATCATCTCCCTCCCCTACTAACGATGTATGTCGCTCTGTTAATAGTGTTGTGTACTATAGCAGTTATATTGTACACGATATGTAATGCTACAAAAGATAGTAGTACAACCACTACCAGTACCGCCTACAGCAGAGGGACCTATATTAGAGACAATCGCTAAACAATTGTTTCCGTTTAAAAAGCTTCGGATCGTGTTCTCGGTGAAATATTTAATAACCAACACACAAACATGGAGTTGGCTCATTTGAATGTGGGCAGTGGGTTCAAGTCTTTTCTGGCCGAATTGAAAAAGCTTAGCGGCGTGTCCAAAGCGACTGTCGAAGAGGCGTCTTCGCTGTTGAAGCGCGTCGATAGCGGTATTAAATCCACAGACGAGGCGATCAAAAACCTCAAAGTTACCAAGAATTCACAAGGAGCCGTCTTGTTGGGCGACAAATACGTCGGAGTTATAAACAGGATATTACGAGAGGGTGACTTAAAGAAACTGGTCAGTGTGTCTAAACAAAATATACCGGTGACTGCCGCAGACAGTTCTGCGTTTAAAACATTAGTGGGCGCCACCCCAGAACGAGGGCTGAAAAACGTAGACGATGTGGCTGCTGTTACAAAACGCGAACGACCTCACTTGGACGCGACCGTAGAGAACCTTAACAAGATATCCGATACGGCCAAACGGGATTTGAAAAAAGTGGAAAACAACTTGTACAAGCACTTTAAAAACGGTGCAGTCGTAGCACTGACTGTCGGTGTAGTGTACGTCGGCGCGGACTGGATATCTAAAGCCACCGAGGCGCGTAAAGGGTGCTTCATGGTGACCACCGTCAACGGAGTGACAACGTCCTGCAAAGTCGCTGCGCACACGTGTTCGACTGGTGAGGATGCCGGCACGGGCAATAAGTGTACGGGTACGACGAACTATTACAACACCAAATTGGTGCTCATGAACTTGGCGAACGCGCCAGACGATGACCCTAATAAAATCGCTATAGCCACGGCTACAGGCATCGCTGTGAACCAGTTGAACGCACAGTTGGCGAACATCATTGACAACCACTATCCGGCAGTGGTAACCGCCGTCGAAAAGATGGGCGCCCAAAGACCGAAAACATTTTCGATATGCGATATTAAAAATAACGCTGTCGAAGGCGGTGTTGTGCCTCCTTGTCGCATGTGCGATCCTACAGCGAATCCGGTCAGTACGTCGTTCATAGATCCTGCTCAGTACGGTGACAACATCACGTTTCAGTGTGTAACAAATCCGTCAATACTGGACACCATATCTGACACGGTTATCAGCACCGGTAAGAATTTGTGGGACGGCGTGTCCACTGTAGTCTCCGGCTCTTTAAAACAAATTGGCATTATAGCCGCAATCATATTATCAGTTCTCATACTGTTAATGTTTATAGTTCGCTTATTCACTAGAAAACAACCAGAATACATGGACTTGGACAACATGTCTGTCCGTTCGCAATCAGTAGTCATGTAGTAACAGTATAGTGAAACTTTGTGATTGATTTTTAAAAGAAAGAGACTCATGTATATATAATAAACTTTTATTCAGACATATTCCAAACGCTATTAACTGGACCAGACAACGAATGTAACAATGAAGTGTCTAGCCGATAAATATTCTTCAAGTCCTGCTTTACAAAGTGTACATTTTTAGCGGTAGTAGGTATAGGATCGTTTCTAAACACCACGTTCAGCTGGTGGTGTCGCAACGTGTTGATGATCTGTGCCCAGTTGCCGTTCAGGATAGGCGACTCTATACGGATCGGGTAGAGTTGGTTCGTGTGTATGAACCCGACCACTACGCCGACCACATTCTTGAGACTCTGCATCAACAATTCACAATCACGACTCACGTAACTGAAAAACTTCCATCTGCAATAGAAAACAAAGACATGTACAAAAAACCACATACACTGGTGCACACACACCGAGACAAGCATTATAATATTGTATCATCGTTACCTGTTGTTGAGATAGGCGAACCATACTGAGCAGGGCGGTAGAACGAACCAGTATTCTCCACTGTATCGACACTCTTTATGGAATTTGTCCAGCACATAGTTGAACGTCGGCTTGTTTAGCTCACGACACTCCAGAATCAGTCTACTGTCACGTGTTATACTGGCAAACAGATAGAACGACTCTATAATGTTGATGCGGTAGTGTCTCACCATGTTTATGAAAAGCTCTGGGTTCATGATTTTTGACGCCATAGAGGCGAGAATCAATAAATAATTGGTCATCGTCAAACATTTGCTGCCTGTAAAGATGTGTGCGTTTGCACGGATACCGTATTTCTTGTTTATAGCCATGTCTTTTGGCAGTTTAATAAACGTCTTGGTACACTTGTTTAAGTAAGACTCTATGCTCTGCATCTCGTCAATTTGTTTAAAGTCGTTGACAAACAGGTGATATTGTCCTTTGACGTGGTACTTGGCAAACGCTAACATAAGTATATTTATACCCAAATCTCTGTTTGACACACCGGACCCTCGGTGTAACATGCTCGTCGCCAGGTCGTAGAGAGGTCGTTTTACACTGTAACCGCTTAGTACGGCCGCGTCATTGATGGGGGTCGTTATGCTGCTTGCACCGTCTGTCTCGTTCAACGTACAACAAGTCGGATCCTTGTGTACGGCGTACAGAAAGGTTTGGACAGGGGAGTCGTGATTCGATATAAATGAAATCAAACCTATAACAGATAAAACAAATCTATATTGAAACTGTACAAAAAAATAAACAGTTGACAACAATGTGTGAGGTAGCCACCGCCATCGCCATCATTTGATACTGTAGTCGTACACCATAGTGTCGTCGTGCTTGTCACAAAACTCGTGCAGCATTATAGACTCTTTGCGTTGGGGCAACTGTGGCGTGGTTTGATCGAGCCGGTGTGGAATGTCAACATGACGTTTCACTTCCATGTGTATCTCGTCCAGTGTCATGTGGCCGTCTTCGAACAGCACACTCAAATCAAGTAGCGGTGCGTCCAACAGACTAGCGAAATACCGGTACACGTGATACTGTGCAATTTGGTAGTTTCGTTCTTTAGCGTTGTACACGTCGTTGGCTCCGCCACGAGACAACAGCGCCTGCATAACGAGTCGCAAGTCGCTGCACACTATGAACAGTATAGGGTCTGCGCACATCTCCTCCATGTAGGAGAGGATCTTGAACAGTCCGGTGCCCAACGCCAGGTTGTTGATGTAGAGGATCGGTGTTTCGACGTCGGGTTCGGGCATCGGCTCTTCCCCGTACACTTTCATCAAGTAGTGGATGTAGTAAAAGATGAGGTTCGAATACCGACATCGGTCCCACACGACAAACGCCTCCTTCGTGTCGTACAGAGCGTGAAACATCATGTACTCTAACGCGCGTAACGGATCGTGATTATAATTCGACCCACTGGTGATGTCCGGACAGTATATATTTATTTTCATGTACATACGTTTCATTGAACTAGCCAACGTGCTTTTACCGGTCCCGTTCATGCCGTCTATGCTTATGCTGCGGTAGTCTCTCCAGTTGTTCAGCTTGTCGAGAATTTGGGCCGGCGTTGGACGGCGCTGTTGTCGTTTGACCCGTTTGGAGAGCGCATTGTACTGACACACAGGCCACGGCGGATTATAGTTAACTATTCTTCTTTTGCCGTACCACGATATGTCGGTCTTCCGCTTGTTTTCAGTCTCGGCTGTGGCGTTTGATGACGATAGCGATGGCGATGATGCAGTAATGCTACTGAACGATGACGAACGATCAGATATATTACCTTCTAGCGTGTCTGCGACGGGTACGGTGGGTTGCGGTACTGTGTTAGCAACGAGATCCATGTTTGTGGCGGCGATACAGTTCACTATACATTCGGTACAATATAGTAAACGAGCGATGGAGTTGTACAAGAACGCATACAATACGTCAAAGTATGCCTACGCTCGTCCGTATACGACTTCGGTAACGGTTGGAGAATATCGACAGTTGATGACTGGTAACGATGAAGAGTCGCAGCAACGGTTTGTGGATATCTATATAGTCGGCGTGGCGGATGGCGTATCGCCGAATGTCCACGAGACAATGATTCCGGTCGGCACGCCGCGTCGTTTATATATATTTTCCGACACGCGGTTGGATGAAAAAACACTGGCCACCGTCGACTCGCACTACAAAGAACGTCGGTACCCGTTGCTGTCGTTGGACACTCCGTGTGCGCGACTAGACGGCAACCGAGTGCCTAGGCAAAACTTCTACACCGCGTTCGTCGGTGAAGACATGTTTGACGCGGCCGTGAATCGCCGACAGGACGCAATGTTTATCGAGTACAGGTACGTGCAACAGCGACACACGGTGGCAAATATTTACTACGACGTGTTTACAAACTACTTGTACCGACTCGCGTTACCTGCCGACAACGCTATGCTCGTGCTGATTATGCCGTCCAATTTTATACGAACTGGCCTGAAACAAGGCTACTTTCTATTCGACGACATTGATTTGATGGTACGAGTCTACTCTAAACACGTGCTGTCCGCAAAACAGACCTCACACACCGACGAAGTGCTGGTGAACGACATTTGTACTGGTAATCGACGTATGATGGATATCGTACGCGCCTTCTACAGCCGTATGGGCGTGCACAACGTGTACACACCTAGTGACAACCAGATTGTCGGCTACGACAAGTATCTGACACTGGTCGTCGGCGACGTTTCAAATATTAATGTCTAAACGAACACTAGTGTTATTTTCTCGAGCCATTCTGTTTCAACGTCTTGTAATATAGTATTTAGTTGTCGCTATCCACTGTGTGTTTCTTGGATAAAAGGTTTATAGCGTACCCGAACAAACGATCATGGACACAAGTGATCCGCAGCCGTCATCTGGTGAAAACGAATCTATGGTACCGTTGGCCGACGTGGCTGCACACGGTGTGATTATACCGGTGCCCATGATCTGTGTAAACTGCAACGATCTACAAGAAGACCAGGCAATCAAAAACTATAGGGTCATACGTTACGACGTGTTGGAAGAGATCATGAACAAAGGCAAACAAATAGAGACGAGCGGTTATATCGAACAATTGGATATAAGCGAACGATTCGTCAAAGACATGATCACTTCGAACAAGCAGAGTAAAGAAACTGAAAACATGTTGAACTGCATTACAATATTCGGAAACTTGGGCCGGTCCATAGACGTGGACGACACGTTCATAGACGCGTCCACCGAAGGCATCAGTTTCGATCCGATCCGTGTGTACGAGAACGACAAGACGGGACTACTGGTCGGTCACGCGCCCACAACATGGCACGGTATGTCTTTTTACTCGCAGTTAGGAGACGACGAACAGCTCAAGGCGCGAGTACGCCAAGAGATGAACGAAACGGACTTAAACCAAATGTATTTCATGTTGGAATGCTTTGAGAGGTCGCTGTTGTTCCACAAGGAACGCGTGTGCAATCACACTATTAAAGTTACCAATATGTGTCTGTTTTACTTGTCGTTGATCGACAACTCGCAACCCATCGAAAACTTGTGCGACACAGATATAAAATGCAACATCATTGGTTACTTGATAGACGTTATTGTGCGCAGCCGGGTCATCACAAAGTGGCGACAGAACCCGTGTTCGAAGAACCTGCTTTTAGACCTTGTCCATAACTACGACGGTCAGAACCATATGGTAGCGATGTGTAAACTAGAGACGCCACGTGAACGTGCCGAGTACATATTGAAAATACTCTCCGAATCACCAGAAACACAGAAAGTCGTAGCCAACCTGTCCTACAGCGAGTACGAGAAAGTACTCGAACATAGTGCCCACATCATAAACGGTAGTAGATATTATGTGTTCAGGAGTCAATTCGTCCACGCTATAGTAGCTACACAAGGGTTTGCCTCATTAAACACGGTCAACAGCGACAGTGATTACACAGAGTAATAAGACCAGTTACTAGTGTCATGACTTGATACCGTAGTACCTTCATTTGTGCAAAGCTGAAAGAAGTAGAGAAAAGACCTGTGTATTGTACGTATTTATTATTTATTAAAACAAAGTTACAATTACAAATTGTACAGTTATCTTACAATAAGTAGATTAGTTAATTTTTGTTCATCGCCGGGTCCTTTGTACTCTCCGTGTTAGTATCCGAGGTTCATCGTAGCCAAATTGATAGTGTCCGTCTGTAAAGACTTGATGATGGCGTCAAACTGCGTCGACTTGCCGATGGCTTTTATGAGATTTCCGAAGTTGTTGGGGTCGTTGATAAAAGCGGTGAGGTTTTCCACAGACAAAGTGGCCGCTCCGTTAGCGTCTTTCGGTGCGGCCGGTGGTTTGTACTCGCGTACGTTGGTGATGGGGCTACCGCTGAGCGGACCCAACTTGTTGCCATCTTTCAGCTCTACGCATATGGCGCGTGTAAACAGCCGAACGTCCGGTTCGTTTTCCAGTCCCAGGATCTGCACCCTTCTATTAATCGTTTCATCTGTTATCAGAGATATCGTGGGCGGTGATGGTGGTACAGTCGTTGCGTCCGACTCGGGGGCGTTAGAGTCTTGTAGTCCCACTACACCCAACACCAACGATGCAGGTCCAGAGTTTACAGTGTTCAATCTGTAGACGAGACCGCCGTTGTCGTTTTGGTAGGCCAGATAGATGGTATTGTTATGCACGCCGATGGCGGCCAACGTGTGGTTCGGCTTGTAGTGAATGTAAATTGGTGCGTCGTGCGAGGACATCGACTTTTGAATATAGCTGCCGTCAAACTTCGGCTCGTCCAACGACACAGTTTTAATACCTTGTAACGTCTCACTGATCAGTTGCAGTCGTTCCGCATAGCCTTCGGGTATGTCAAAGTTTTGTTTATTAGTTGCGATTATGTCTATCACTCGCAGCTTGTTAGCCAGCAGTACGTCCAGCACCATATATTCTTTTCGCTTCAGCTGCGCCGAAGCAATCATTCTGGCCGTGATATCTCGCTCGATGTTCGGTGTCGGTAACACAAACTGGGTGCCGTCGTATAGTAAGATTATTGACTCGCTCATCAGTACGGCAGCACGCTTAAAATTCTGTATTGGAATGGACACATGGTCAGGACGGTACGTGTCTATCTTGTCCACCGTATACTCTACGTCCTCCAGTCGCCATACAAGGTTACGATATAGATTTGAAGACAACGATATGCCCGTTTCAACAATAAATCGGATAGCTTCAACATCTGTAGACTCGCATCTACTCAGGTTACTGGCGAACATGTACGGCGACTTGGAGTACTCCACCAGTATGGCTCCGTTTTGTAGGCGAGAAGTCGTTTTCTGTTTCTTGCCTCCGTTCTTTAGTCTATTGGTGTCGACAAAATCACTCACTGTAACAGACCGTTGGTAACTAGCCAGAAAATACTTCAGGTGTTCCCTCGAAAAGTGAAGGTTTGCGTTGACGCGTTCCAACGCGACAAACAACGCGTTCACCACACAGCTGTATACCGTTCGTTTCGATTTGAGCGGAAGTTTTTCAAAGTCTTCGTTAATTTTCGCTTCGGCGTTGCTCACCGTAGACGAGGACGTACTGTCAGTAACTGGGGCGCACAGTTTCATCCGTTTAGACGGTGTAGATTCACCAACACTCTTTGGTGTGACGCCATTGGTTGAACCACTACCAGAGCCACTTATCTTCAACTCCTCAATATAAGGGGCTATGATGGCGTCACTGACTGTACTAACTCGAATGGTCACATCGACAGCTATTCGTAGTATCAACTGTACAAATTCCAACATGGTAACGTTAATCACAGGCTTCCGTTTGACTCCGCTCGCGGTCGGCGATCCGTTCTTGCCGTTTAGAAACAGATTTGTCATCGCATGTCTCGCTTTCTTTGATTTCGGTGTGGCAGTCGGTAGAGGAGATGGAGAGTCCATGTCTTCGTCTTCGACAGTATCAGCAGTACTGTGCGACGCTGTCAGAGCATGTTGTTGATCATTGTCGTTCGGTTCATCATCAGCAGCAGCAGCACCATCAGTGGTTTCAGTCAGCGCAGAGTGTGTAGTTTTAAACTCCTCAGTATTTTCGTTCTCGTACTCCATTTAGTTAAGAAATCAGTGACCGCGAGCGAGTGTGTGGTTGTTGCAAAACGAAAGGGTTAACTAAATCACACCGCGTGTGGCGCCGTATTTATACGTGCGCTGTCAAAATCACTTGCGAGACGACGTTGCTTCTCCCGTCTTGATGAACGATGACACGTCTACTGTGGTCTGGTCGGACTTGAACGCCAACACTGACGGGTGTCTGAGGGAGCGGTTACGATCGGTAACCTTGTCGTCTTTCAGGCTGACTATGGTGCGATCTTTAAACATTCCAGTACACGGATCCACCATAAGTCGGATGTAGTTGCGTATAGAGTCTGAAATTCCACTGCCCACATTACACACGTGTACAAACTCCGATGTTTCCGGCTTGTAGTAACCGCACTCCAACACGCCGTACAGTCCGTTCTTGTCCTTTAGCGCTCGATGCGCGTACAAATCGTACTCTTCTTTGTACTCGTGCAAGTGTAGTTTCTTCACCTTTAACCAATCATCTCGTCCGCCCGGCATGTACACCGTGTTCAACGGTTTCACTATCAGACCTTCGACGTTGTTTTCTATCGCTTGTTGGAACGCTTCGCGCAGACTGTCCAGAGACGAGCACACGGTGTACGGTGTCAGTACAACGTTGCGCGACTCTTGTACGCAAGCGGACAACAATCGTTTCCTCTCGTGCAACGGTGTGGCGAACATGTGCTGCCCGTTGACATACTGAACGTCGAACACGCGGTAGCACTGGCGCAAAGTACTGCGCACTCCTGTATCGGAGATCGGCACCAGCTTATCGGTGACTGCGTCCACGTACACACGTTCTCCGTCCAGCACACAGTCGGTGTAGCCCGGCTTCAGTGCCACCTCGTGCGGAAATGCGGTCGGTTTCAGAGTGCGCGTGTAGAATGTAGCGGACGTGTTGTGATCTACCACGCACAATAGACGTTCCCCGTCGTACTTCTCTTCGTAAAATGCTGCGCAGGACAATGTGTTTTGACACAGAGCGACTATACTGACGTCTCCGAAACTGCGTATAGGTCGCGCCAACATTGGTACGCTCGGGGTCAACTTTAACATATCTTTGACCTGTTGTGATAGAGACACGGAATGCATCGGCATCGATACCGGTATATTGTCTAGCAGAGCGGTACGAGCGGCTGTAGTAGTCGATGTAGCTTGCACAAGGCCGGTCATATCAAGTAGTCGTGTATTGTTCTTGGTGCCGCGTTTCTTTCCAGTCTCTTTATATATAGACATTTTTGTAGCGAAACGCTACACTATAAGACGCCACGCGTTACTAGTAGCGCACTAGCTCGTAGGATGCCGTACACATATATATAGAGATGGTTGGTACATCGTGACCACGCGCATAAGGCGTCGTGTCTACTTCTGTTGCGTCTACATCATTTTTGCACATACACGGTGTCGTTACAAGCGCCTGATGCTACCACCATGGATGAAGAATACGTTCCTCAGTCACCGACATACAGCCCTTCGTCGCCTGCCTGTCGGCCACCGTCTCCGTCACCGTGGTGCAATACAGCGCCGGCGTACATGGTGGTGCAGCAAGAGAACGTCGAGTTTATAGACGCTGAAGAGCACGAACGCCTAGTCAACAATGCGCGCTACAAGGGGCCCGATTTTACCAAACGTCTAAAGCTACAGCACAAAAAAAGACAACGAGCAGTGGCTTCACGGAAACGTATCTACGGGGAAGAGTATTGTACGTTAGCTGATTTTGATGTCGTCCCCCAATTTAAAATGATGAAACTCGACCGACCCCAGTACGAACTGTTGGCCACCAACGCTACAACAAATCCTACGGCCACTACATCCTCGTCTGCACCGGACAGCGACGTGGTGACGTACGACGTAGAAGTCAACGACGGCTTGACCGAAGAAATTAAAAACAGTAACGCCAAGAGGTACGCCAACCCTACGCCCACCGTAAGACAATCGTCGGTGTTTAAATTGTCAGCGGTGCAAATACCAAGAATATGCATGGAGTGTCTATCTACTCGGTGTTATTGTGAGGGTTACTGAAGTAAGATATCAGATGTATTATCAGTTTTAAGTGAACGTACCTACGCATAATATGTTATAGATTTGTATTGTGTTTAAGAGAAGAAATATACGCATTGCTTGTTAGTAAATCTCTAGTTTATTTAACTACATACACAAAAGCATACAGATTGTTATAGTCTAAATATTGATGTCGTTTTGATTGTCGGCATCATCACCGCTTCAGATTCATCGTCGTAGCGGTGTTGGAGGTCCAACGTCACACGGTACTTTGCAAGTTGGGCGGTCGAATCAGTCACCGTCGTGTCTACAATAGTTTACACCGCTACCACTGTAGTGTTTCTACTTATCGAATAAAATAACCGTTGGTGTTCGGCTTCTTCGATCATATTGCCGCTCATACGCGGCAAATAGACAATCACCTCTTCTTCAGCCGTTTTGCACTCGCACTCTATACCGTCATCGTGGTGGTAGTTCGGTTCGTCTTCCGCCGCGTTATGATGCCGCTTGTACAGACCTATGCTTCTGGTGTACTTTATCACATCGACAATGTCGCGCACCCACAGACGCGTGGTCTCGTCTGTCGGCGTACGATCCACTATGATCAGACCGCTTTCGGTGTACACGCAAGAGCCCAGCTTTAAGTGGACGTCGTCCAATACATCGGGCGGCGCCCACAAGTCTTTGGGATCGCGTAAAATATCGCCGTCGGTGTTGGCGAATCTGACCACCAGTTTGTGTTCGCACATTGTGTTACTATATACAATTCGAGTGAGCGGAAAAAAATTTACTAAACCTACGAATCTGCGTTTTCGATTTCCATCGCTGTACGGTCGTTGCCGTTGCGCATAAATCGCTCTGCGGTCTGAAGCGTTTCCCTCAGCACCTCATTCAACTTCGGTTCCAACAGCTGTTTGTCTTTGTCGTGCAGTTTCTTCAGCAGTCGTTTGATGTAGGCCGCGTTGTCATACATCACGTCCTTTTGACGCATCGTCACGCGCAGCTTGTTCAAGACCGCGGTCGGCACGGTTCCACGTATCTCCCGTGTCAGCTCGGCCAATTTCGACTTGTTGGTCTCCGTGTTTACGTGTTTTTCGGCGATGGCTATCATCTTGTCTATGGCCGGTCTAGTGTTGACCGTGTACAGTTCGTTGTCCGCTATCTCCTGCAGTTTCTTGATCAGAACGTACTCGTTCGGCATCTCTGTCGGCCTCAGTGTCTGTACGAACGACTCACGGTTAGACACTTCGTTGATATTTGGCATCATACCGGGGTGCAGCGTAACTTTTATTTCGGACGTGTTTATTATTTGCGCCAATTCTTGCTGTACGCGCACCAACGGCGAGCCTCTGTCGTACAATGATCCGATAGTCTCGCCCAGCTCTACCAGATTGATTAACTTACCGTTTGGAGTACGAATGATGCCTTGGTTGAAAGCGCTCAATTCTGACTCTAGCAGAAACAACGCTTGCCGTATGGCTGTCTCTGCGTTTAACGCCTTAAACTTTTGTTTGTGCAACAACTTCGCCTTGGTGCGATTCTTTTTGGCTAAAGTCACGGCATTGATTGGCAGACCTATACTATACGACTGTTCGTATTGCAGTCCGTAACTGATTAACAGGTTCTTGGCGTCCGCGTACGCTCTACTATATTCCCATACGTCGGAGACGATGTCTTGCACATTCGCGTACCAGTCGGTCAGCGATTTCAAAACTTTTTTGATTTGTGGCACGATCAGGTTCAACTTGTTGAACAACTCTTCGCTGGCGTCGTACTCGGTAAAATACTGTTCGAACATCTCCTGCTTCTCCGTCAACCACTGTTTGTACTTGGCGATGTTGTCGTTCAACGCGGCCATCACTCTCGACACGTCCGTCTGTAGCCGGTCGATGTCTAGAAATTCGCCGTTAAACGTAATGTTAGGCGATGGGCTGAAGTTCGCGCTGCGAACACCGTTCAGTCCGCTATAGTACAACTTGGACCCGGCAACGGTGCACGTAGAACACACGAACGCCCGATCGTTGGAAGTGATCAGCGTATCGGGCTCACCATCGCCACCACCACCGCCGCCGCCGTCTGCATCGCCTTCTACTACTGCAGAGGCCATACTAATACTACTATATAAAAGGACAGTGGGGGCCAGGTACGAAATACACACACACGTTGGCAAAACACATACAGTTTTATATTTATATAAAAACATTGCATAACAGCGTTCAAAACATTGAGTCCGTGTCCGTCTCTTCTTCCACAGAGGCGGCGGCGGCGGCGACGACTGCGGACCTTATCGGTTCTCCGACGGTCGTGTGTTTGGCCGCTCTAGCCCACGACTCGCCGTTCGGCCCGATCACGTTGCACACGTCCACGTAGTTGGGCGTGTAAGGGTCCACGTCGAACGTGTCGACAGAGTCCAAGATACGTTTGACACCGGCACGACCCACGGACCGGTAGACGTGCGTACCGATGTTGTGCATGGTAAAGTCCTGGTCGTGTACCCACACTATGGGCGGCGCCAATCGAACGACGAACGTGCGCTCGGCGGCGGCGTTGGCGGCATTGCGCTCGGTTACGTTACGCAAAAGATTGTCGAGAAACACAGAAACACCTTTTACAACCACGTCGGTAGTGGCGTCGTTAAACCAATCCATGTCTATGACCGCTTCGGGATACAGCACTTCGTACATCAGGTTCTGGAGCGGTGTGTAAAACAGCCAAGAGGCTCGCTCCTTATCGCTGCCCTCGTTCCTGGTCATGTGCATTTCATCGCATCGGTCCACGTTAGAGTCGACAAACGCTATACCGTTTATGCGAGACCTAAAGTGGCGGTAGACGTACCAAGATTTCAGCGCTAAAAACATACTTTTAAATAATTCTAGGTATTTCGTCATGTGGGGTATGTTCGGGTGCGGACGCACGTTACCGAACATTGCCACGTACAGCGCCATCAGTTTCCACAACAGATACCATTCCAGCACGTTGAGTGGAGAACGGTCGTTGAATTTAGCTCTCTTGTCGTTCGACTGGATTACCATGCCGGCCATCAAGTAGCCGATCATAGAGGGTCCATACGTATTCGCGTTCTTCGCATTGGTGTGGCGTTGCACTTTGGTCACAGGCCTGCCGGTAGCATCCAGTGTGGACGTCTTCTTGGTGCACGACGTGCCGTCCACAGTGATGGTGTTTGTCCTGGCGGAAAATAGGGATGCGTTCACTTTTGCGGTACACGTATTTACGACTTCCAGTACGCTGGTCATGTTTACGGACGCCGATATACAGGCCTCGAACAAGTTTGCCGATACGAACACAAAGATTCGTACGATCAGATTGCTTTACCGAAAAGCGCCTCACTTGGCGAGTAAACTAAAGTATACTGTGCGAGACGCGCTTCCAGAAGACTATTATATACCCGAGAGCATCAAACACGCGTGCAAAGTTATCGACGTGGATCTGACAGAGGATCTGTGTCGCGCTCTGTCTTGCAATCCCACGACAGAGAGCGGCATGTGCAAGTCGAACATGACGGCCAGCTACTACTACGTGGGCGACGACAGTTACGACGTGCAGTGTCAACCGGCGTGCTTTAACACGGTCGCCAAACAGACGTACAGCCAAGACGGCAGCCGCGTACCGGACACGCCCATGCTCAACTACCATTCGGGCAAGTGTCGTATAGTGCCGTCCACCGTGGCCTCGTATCTGGAAAAGACGTTCTTCCGCAGCGACACCGTGTACGAGAACCGCAAAAACGACATGCCCACCGGGTTCAGTCGCACGCCGAGCGACGATCCGTACGGCTGCGGATTCGACTACAAGACCAACGCCACGTACTGCAAGTACTACGATCGCACGCTGCAAGAGGACGGCTCGTGCGGCCTGGAATGGTGGGGAAGTGGGTCTTGACGCGGTGGTGGGCATGTCACTGATAAACACCGTCAAATCCAGCGTGCGTATGTTGTCCAACGACAGAAAACCGTTTCCACTGCCCAGCAACCTGCCCGAACTGCCGGCGGCACTGGAATCGAAGTACACGGTAGACGGTTGGAAACAGGACGTCAACCGTTCGTTCGTAGTGCCCGAACTCATCGACACCAAACCCAAAAATGGTGGTGGCGGCGGCGGCGGAAGCACCAACGCTGCACCATACGAGTCGGCCAGATTACAATACGAAGATGAACAACAGTCGCGGATAGAGCGTATGAAAACGGCCATGTTGGGCATACTGGAACAAGCGTTCACGGACCGATCGTTTTGGATACACTTGGGCGTGGGCGTAGTCAGTGAAGCGGTGTTGGACAATTTGAAATCGTTGTGTAAAAAGATCATCGAAAAATTTTCGCTGTCGCTGGTCAAACGGGTGCCGCAGATGGTGACCGACGTCGGCGTTAACGTGCTAAAGGCCGGCCTGAAGAGTACGTGTACGAAAATCGTGACCGGCGTGGTGATACGTATCGCCTCTAAAACGGCGATCGCGGTAGCCAAAATCACTGCGGCCGCCGTCAGCGTGGTCGGCTGGCTGCTGATCGCCGCCACACTGTTAGACATAATGTTCAGCTTCTAAGACCCGTACGGTTACAACAACATGTTTCCACCGACATTGCCGCACGATCTGATGGCCAACGGAGAGAGGGCGTTTCGCCAGGCGGCCGAATCGGCTACAGTAGACTACGAGTTCGACAATTTCGTGGCGCTCATATTGAGCGAGGAGGAGATGCTGAGCATACAAGTGGAATCCCTGCTGGACCGGCTGGTGTATTTGGACTCGCTCGTGGTAAACAGCGACGGCACGCGCATAGAAAAGGGCGAGACTATAAACTTGAACGGAGAACGGGTGTCATCCGTGATCGACGCGGCTCACAAACAGACCATGGTACAACGCGTGCGATTCGATCCCGAGTCGTACGCCGAGTACAACAGAGATTTTCTGACTCGGGTACGGATCAACGAGTACGTCAACTACGGCGCGTTCGCCTGCATGACCGTCGCCGGCGTATGTACGTTCACCGGCCTCTACTTGCTCGGCGTGCTGTTCACGCTGTTGACGCTGGTCGCCTTCGCGGTCGCTCGCCTACAACTGAACGACAACACGATACTCGACTTTATCAAGTTCCGCGGTGCGACTAGTGCCGGCCGCTAGTAAAACCACCTACGGCGAGTATATTGCAAATTATGACCTGTAACAAAACAACAACGCCTAATGTCCGTATCGCTTACCCACAATATTTTTAATTCCAGCGTCGACAGACGACAACGGGAATCATTACAAACCCTCGGGCTGCAGGTTTTCGCTGTGTAAAACCGATAAGCGTATACCGTGACGATCAGTACGAGACGGGCGCTCGACTGACGAACGTTCTTCACCCGGTGAGTACAATATATAAGCTTATTGTTGTTGTTATGGTGATTGTGTGCGTGCAGTTGCGAACGAAAAATATTACAAGTCTTTCAGTGTCGGCTAGGCTAGCCGACATTCACTAGCGCCGAATCAACCGTTTCTATACGAAAATTTCTAATTTCATTGTCGGCTAGGCTAGCCGACAAACAACGGCAGAAAATATTACAAGTCCTACAGTCATGACGTCATTATGACGTAATCGCACACCGCTAACGAAAAATATTACAAGTCCAACGTCCTTGAGATTTACAATGTATATTGTCGGCTAGGCTAGCCGACGTTCACTTACTCCACAGCTGTACAATCAGTCGTGTCCATACGTCTTTGTCGGCTAGGCTTGCCGACATTCGCTTCTGTACAATCAACCGTTTCTATACGAATTGTCTAATTTCATTGTCGGCAGGCTAGCCGACAAACACCAGCAGAAAATATTACAAGTCCTCGGGCTGCACGGTTTCGCTGTGTAAAACCGATAAGCTTATACCGTGAAGATCAGTACGAGACGGGCGCTCGACTGACGAACGTTCTTTACCCGGTGAATAGAATATATATGCTTAGTGTTGTTGTTGTTGTTGTGAGTGTGTGCGTGCAGTTGCGAACATACGATCGTTCAACGAAAAAATATTACAAGTCTTTCAGTGTCGGCTAGGCTAGCCGACACGCGGTCAGCGCACGACGTACCCGAAACGGCGTTAAATCGTTTCTCCATAAGGATAACACGGGCTCGACGACGGAGTAGACGGAACGAAAATTTTTCGCTCTTTCCGCGGACCAACCTCCGCCTCGGCTCTGGGGGTGGTGAACAGCACCCCCGTTTTATAAAACATTCACCCCTATTTCTGCTTCGACCTCGCTCGTTTTTCGCTGGCCGTCTGCTCCGTCATCGCGTCCCGTGTTAAACTTACGGCGAACGGATTCACAGCGGTTTCGCGTACGTCGGGCGCTGGCGACAGCAGATTAGCGGTCGGCCTTTGTTAACGATATATCCACACGGATGTACGTATATATATATCAAGTAAAAATATATATATATAATATATATATATTACTATATACTTAACATAGACATACTACTACTACTACTACTATACCGACACACAACGAAAATTATTACAAGTCCTACGGTCAACGAAAATAATTACGAGTCCTACGTTGTGGGCTAGGCTAGCCGACGTTCACTCGCTACAAATCGACCGTTTCTACACACGTATTTATTGTCGGCTAGGCTAGCCGACCGACGTTCGCTTACTCCGCCGCTGTACAATCGGCCGTGTTTCTATGTAATCATATTGTCGGCTAGGCTAGCCGACAACCGCCAGCAGAAAATATTACAAGTCCTCGGGCTGCACGGTTTCGCTGTGTAAAACCGATAAGCTTATACCGTGAAGATCAGTACGAGACGGGCGCTCGACTGACGAACGTTCTTTACCCGGTGAATAGAAGATATATGCTTAGTGTTGTTGTTGTTGTGAGTGTGTACGTGCAGTTGCGAACATAAGATCGTTCAACGAAAAAATATTACAAGTCTTTCAGTGTCGGCTAGGCTAGCCGACACGCAGTCAGCGCACGACGTACGCGAAACGGCGTTAAATCGTTTCTCCATAAGGATAACACGGGCTCGACGACGGAGTAGACGGAACGAAAATTTTTCGCTCTTTCCGCGGACCAACCTCCGCCTCGGCTCTGGGGGTGGTGAACAGCACCCCCGTTTTATAAAACATTCACCCCCTATTTCTGCTTCGACCTCGCTCGTTTTTCGCTGGCCGTCTGCTCCGTCGTCGCGTCGCGTGTTAAACTTACGGCGAACGGATTCACAGCGGTTTCGCGTACGTCGGGCGCTGGCGACAGCAGATTAGCGGTCGGCCTTTGTTAAGGATATACCCACACGGATGTACGTATATATATATCGAGTAAAAATATATATATATAATATATATATATTACTATATACTTAACATAGACATACTACTACTACTACTACTATACCGACACACAACGAAAATTATTACAAGTCCTACGGTCAACGAAAATAATTACGAGTCCTACGTTGTGGGCTAGGCTAGCCGACGTTCACTCGCTACAAATCGACCGTTTCTACACACGTAGTTATTGTCGGCTAGGCTAGCCGACCGACGTTCGCTTACTCCGCCGCTGTACAATCGGCCGTGTTTCTATGTAATCATATTGTCGGCTAGGCTAGCCGATAACCGCCAGCAGAAAATATTACAAGTCCTCGGGCTGCACGGTTTCGCTGTGTAAAAACGATAAGCCTATACCGTGACGATCAGTACGAGACGGGCGCTCGACTGACGAACGTTCTTTACCCGGTGAATAGAATATATATGCTTAGTGTTGTTGTTGTTGTGAGTGTGTGCGTGCAGTTGCGAACATACGATCGTTCAACGAAAAAATATTACAAGTCTTTCAGTGTCGGCTAGGCTAGCCGACACGCGTTCAGCGCACGACGTACGCGAAACGGCGTTAAATCGTTTCTCCATAAAGATAACACGGGCTCGACGACGGAGTAGACGGAACGAAAATTTTTCGCTCTTTCCGCGGACCAACCTCCGCCTCGGCTCTGGGGGTGGTGAACAGCACCCCCGTTTTATAAAACATTCACCCCCTATTTCTGCTTCGACCTCGCTCGTTTTTCGCTGGCCGTCTGCTCCGTCATCGCGTCCCGTGTTAAACTTACGGCGAACGGATTCACAGCGGTTTCGCGTACGTCGGGCGCTGGCGACAGCAGATTAGCGGTCGGCCTTTGTTAAGGATATACCCACACGGATGTACGTATATATATATCGAGTAAAAATATATATATATAATATATATATTACTATATACTTAACATAGACATACTACTACTACTACTACTATACCGACACACAACGAAAATTATTACAAGTCCTACGGTCAACGAAAATAATTACGAGTCCTACGTTGTGGGCTAGGCTAGCCGACGTTCACTCGCTACAAATCGACCGTTTCTACACACGTATTTATTGTCGGCTAGGCTAGCCGACCGACGTTCGCTTACTCCGCCGCTGTACAATCGGCCGTGTTTCTATGTAATCATATTGTCGGCTAGGCTAGCCGACAACCGCCAGCAGAAAATATTACAAGTCCTCGGGCTGCACGGTTTCGCTGTGTAAAAACGATAAGCCTATACCGTGACGATCAGTACGAGACGGGCGCTCGACTGACGAACGTTCTTTACCCGGTGAATAGAATATATATGCTTAGTGTTGTTGTTGTTGTGAGTGTGTGCGTGCAGTTGCGAACATACGATCGTTCAACGAAAAAATATTACAAGTCTTTCAGTGTCGGCTAGGCTAGCCGACACGCGTTCAGCGCACGACGTACGCGAAACGGCGTTAAATCGTTTCTCCATAAAGATAACACGGGCTCGACGACGGAGTAGACGGTACGAAAATTTTTCGCTCTTTCCGCGGACCAACCTCCGCCTCGGCTCTGGGGGTGGTGAACAGCACCCCCGTTTTATAAAACATTCACCCCCTATTTCTGCTTCGACCTCGCTCGTTTTTCGCTGGCCGTCTGCTCCGTCGTCGCGTCCCGTGTTAAACTTACGGCGAACGGATTCACAGCGGTTTCGCGTACGTCGGGCGCTGGCGACAGCAGATTAGCGGTCGGCCTTTGTTAAGGATATACCCACACGGATGTACGTATATATATATCAAGTAAAAATATATATATAATATATATATATTACTATATACTTAACATAGACATACTACTACTACTACTACTACTATACCGACAAACAACGAAAATTATTACAAGTCCTACGGTCTTAACATAGACATATTACTACTTTGGTCAACCAAACGTGGTACGGGTGATTCGATCGATCTTTTCACAGAGTCAACTCGTTTACTTCGCCAAATCAGTCGTCCGTCTTTGTTAACGATATACCCGTCGTATATGTACGTATGCATATCTAACATAGACATACTACTACTACTACTTTGGACAGCCAAACTCGGTTCCGATCGACCGACATTCACTCACGTCTGGTCTGTGGCAAAACATTTGTCGGCACAAGGCGTCCGCCTATGATAAGAGTGTACCCCAACATATATGTACAATATATATCTTGACGTTTTCTTAAAAAAGACATACTACTACTTCGGACAACTACAGTCGGTAACGGATTCGTCACCCGGGACAGTCGTTGTGCTCGGTACAAGCGTTCCGTGATCAGAACTCTTAACAGAGACAGACTAGTAGTACAGATTGCATACAACCGAGAGACCTTACCGTGATAAACAGTGACAACCGTGGTGTATTTCGGTTACAGAATACTGGATCGACGACTATGACATTATATATACGGCGGTGACGGTGGTACTGAGAACGTTTAAAGTTAAACCGTTGTGAGAGGAACGACGTTTTTTAAACGAGGGTGAATAACGCGAGTGCGACCACGAATACTGCCGGCGCGGTTAGTGAAACCGGTCTGTTGTTGAATTTGATTGTGAATAACGTTGTAAACGCTAGCAACGTAGAAGCGTTTATGCAAATCGCTACTATGGACAAAGTCTGGTGTTCGTTCGACACGAGAAGGAAGCTTTACAGCGATTATAGAACATTAATGGAACAACGTCAGAAGAACTATAGATCGGAACGTTATGACCGTTATGGTTTGTCCAGATATCTATCGCATTTACGCGTAGCTTTCGACCTGGTCGTGCCTCTGATGCTTGAAAAAGGTTACGCCACAGCTGAAGACCTCGAAGGACTGATGCATTTGCCGGAGCTGTTCAATCGGACGAGGAAAACGATCGCTTCCAAGACGCTAGAAAACGCGCCTATACCACCCGTATCGAGTGCGGACGAAAGCGAAACATTTAGGTGTATCATGGAAGACGAGAGCGAGGAGTGGTTTTATTATCGTGGCCACAACGAACTCGAAATTTCACCACTGCGTTTACTGAATAAACACAAAATCGAAACGTTACGAGACTTTCCCGTACCGTGTTCGTTGGCTAAAGAAGTTCGTGTACTTTTCAGCGAATACATCACGACGACGGTGAACGAACCCGTATCGACACTGCCCGGCGGACATCCAAGGAAAAACCATTTCACCAATTACGGGGGTCTAGCGCGGTTCTACGAACGTGCGTGTCATTATCTAGGCATTTTATTTAAAATTAAACGTGTCCGCTGCCGTAACGTGATGCACCTGTTTCAACGTATCATGTGGCTGTTCGGCACGTACGATCTTCTCAGTATCCCTGAGATGTGGTCCTTTGCAGATAGCACATCAGAAATTTTCGGTACGTGCGTCTTCAAATGCGACGACGAAAACTATCGTCTAGAATTGTGTGCAGACAGTGACGTTGTTTGGAATCCATACGAATACTACGAAGTAGTCTACGCGCCGCCGTTACAATAGCGTATAAATCAACTTAAATTACCGCAAGTACCGCCGCCGCAATTATCGTTTAAAAATGGTATGTATGTGAGAATCAAAAACAATGACGGCGAGAACGGTGACGAAAGGAAACTTTATATCATACCTAAAGGAATAACGCAGGTACGACGGGTAAATAAAACCGTTTGGTCGACAGACGGAGGAAGCTGCCCAGTGATTATGAAAAATCCATAAAACGACATAAGAACTATTACGAGTCGGGTGAAAAATACGACGTGTGCGGATACCTATCGCAGCTACTGGTCACCGCTGTACAGTCGCGTCTAACGTGTGCGCCGGAGATTAAAAGCATATGTATAGATAGAATACTGTATCCGGTGACGGCGACGACGACGGGAAGGGTATATAAACAGTGGTGACGGCGGTATTGAGATCATTCAGTGTTAAACTGTTGTGAGAGAAACACGCATAGTAAAGAAGATCAACAAGTGTAAATAACGAGAGTGCGAATATGTATACTACCGGCGCGGCTAGTGGAGATACAGAAACCAATACGTACTTGAAGTTTTTAGACGAACTCACGAAGGTTACCGTTTTGTCAAGAATCGCGAGTAACAAGACATCGACTGTGAATACTACCGGCGCGGCTAGTGGAGATACATCAATCAACAAGTACTTGAAGTTTTTAGACGGACTCGAGAAGGTTACCGCTTTGCCAAAAATCGCGAGTAACAAGACATCGACTTTGAATACTACCGACGTGGTCAGCGAGCATAATACCAGTTTGGTGTTGAATTTAGTGGTAAACAACGTTGTAAACGCTAGCAATTTTGAAGCGTTTATGCAGCTCGCCACTATGGACGAAAAGTGTTGTTCGTTCGATACGAGAAGAAAGCTGCACAGTGAGTATGAAAAACTAATGAAGCTACGGAAGAACTACGGTGGAAAATACGATGTGTGCAGGTACCTGTCGCAGTTACGGGTAGCTTTCGACCTGGTCGTGCCTCTGATGCTTGAAAAAGGTTACGCTACAGCTGAAGATCTGGAAGGTCTGATGCATTTGCCGGAGCTGTTCAATCGGACGAGGAAAACGATCGCTTCCAAGACGCTAGAAAACGCACCTATACCACCCGTATCGAGTGCGGACGAAAGTGAAACGTTTAGCTGTATCATGAAAGACGAGAGCGAGGAGTGGTTTTATTGTCGTGGCCACAACGAGCTCGAACTTTCAGTACTCTGTGTGGGTGAAGAAAAAGGTGGCATATTACGAAAATGTCCCGTGCCGTATTCGTTGACTAAAAAAGCTCGTGAAATTTTCAACGACTACATTGCGGACATGATGGACAGACCTGAATGGACGTTCTCCGGCATGCATCCGAGGAAAAACCATTTCAGTAATTCGGCACGCTTAAAGTGGTACTACAAATTATCGAATCGTTATCAAACGTTTTTATTTAAAATCAAACGTATCCGCTGTAACGATCCGATTAACGTGTTTCAACGAATCTGTTGGCTGTTCCACACGTACGATCTACACGGTCCACAGGATATTTACGCCATTAGAGCTCTTGTAAGAACACTTGTCGGTGCAGACGCTATGACAATCGACTACGACCGTTGTTGTGTAGAACTGTGTGCGGAGAGTGACGAGTGGGATCCAAAGGAGTACTACAAAATAGTCTACGCGCCGTCGTTTCAAGAACGTATGGACGAACTCACGTTTCCGCTCATACCGCTGTCGGACCTATCGTTCGGAGGCGGCTTGTCTTTGAAAGTCAGAAACAATGACGGTTACAATAGGAAAATCTATGTCAATCCTAAAAGAGTATCGCGGCTTACACTGACTGGGGGAAGACGATAGCGAACTGGTACAAGAACAAACAGCTTAAATATGATGAACCTAGTCTTGGGCCGCCGATGTCGCTTGATACAATCACTATATAGTGATAGACGTCGGATCGAAAACAGTGTGCTCCTACAATGTTTGACCGACCGGTCGTTAAGGATTTGGAGTTTGACAGTCTGCCGCCGCCGCCAAATTCGTCGCCGCCGCGCGTCTTTGGAAGTCTACACTGCTACGATGAGGACCACGAGTACGCGTTGGAAAAGCAAATCTACACGGAAGAGAAACTGAATGCGGAACAGAAACAAATCTATCGCTACATGTTCGACAACCCTACGGCCATGGTGTTAATACAGGCCGGCCCCGGTACGGGCAAGACGTTCACGATGCTGACGCTGGTGCACGCTTGGGAGGGGCCGGTACACGTTATCATATACAAGCACGACCTGCTGCACACGTTTCGAAACTGTGCCGTACAATTCACGGTGGCACGATTCTGCATGCTCGTGTGGAATCTCTCTTTTCTCAGCTACATCGGTTTGGAACGCCAGTTGAGCGGCCGCATGAGTACGAGCCAGTTCATCAACGTCACCGTGGGTCTGTTGAGATACGCCAAACTGCCGAAGCCTTTCAACGGCTCCATAGTGATACTGGACGAGTACACGGTGATACCCAAGTCGCTCCTCTTTGCAGTGTTGATGTTGTTGAAATACCACAAGATAGGCACCGTGTTGTCTGGCGACAAGAACCAGCTGCAGAACATACACAACTCTATGCACGCAGGCCAGTGTTCGTCGTACGACATTGCCTCCGCCTTCATCGACCGTGCGTTCACGTTGAACAAGAACGAACGGTGCGGTGACGCCGACTACAACCGTCTGGTAGACTACGTGTCGCGGTTCTCGTCCGACAAACACTTGGACAAGTTCGGGTACGCGCTGGCCGCTGCGCTGTTTCACCGTAAGTTTATGAGCGAATCGGCCATCACAGACACGCATCTGGCCAGCCACCACAGAGACCTCACCAACACCATTCACGTGATGACCATCAACACGGCCGCCCCGGCGTCGTTTTACTTAATCAACGCGTCCGGTGTGCGAAACCTGTCGCGCGTACAAGGCGTACGCCAACCGGACGGACTCTACCTGCCCACCGTCACGCTGCAGTACATGAAGAACGGTGCTCCGGACAAGTATCTGCCGTACGTGCCGTTGATAATTGGCTGCCGCTATTTTGTGTACTGCTACTCCGAGTACTCGCAGGCCACACTGGTGAGTGTGGATGAGGCGAACCAGACGGTGACGATGCGAGACGACAACGGCAAGCTCGTGATCGTACGCAAAGGGAACTGCAACAAGGTCATGTTTGAGAAACACTGCCGGTTCCTGTTGAACGGCGGAAACGAGGACGGCAGCGATAAGTCGGGTCAGTTGTACAACTATCCGATTTACATGGCTAACGTCATGTCGATCCACATGTGCCAGGGTCGCACCGTACGCAACAACGTGGACATGATTCTGAACAACAGCACGTACCAAGGTTTCTACGTGAGCATGTCTCGCGTCACGAGTCCGCAGCAGATCACTCGAGTCATCGTGCCGGACATACCTTCTCACCTGGTCTCTACGGTGATCAACTTTCCGCAACTCTGCTCGCGGCCGGACGGTATGCTGACGGCCGACGAATTGGACTCGTGTCTGGGTCGCAACTATATGCACTACCCGATGCGAGACGCCCAACTCACGGCGCAAACGATGCATTTGCTCGGCAGATTCTTCGCGTCGCGAGACGTGGACGAACGTCGTGCGATCAGAGATCAGCTATGTCAGGCTTTGTGTAGAGTCAACCCGGAGGTGTTGAAATGCGAGTCCATCATACAGCAGCAGCAGCAACAGCAACGCGACGATCTAACTTGTGCGGAAAACAACACCACCATGACTCTGATACTGCGCTACAAGTACGTGATGTTGGCGTTGTCGCTGGTGGACGAGCGAGATTCGTACGTGTGGTTACACGAGTTCATGAAGTTGGATCCTCTGGTGACGCTGGTGTTGGTGGCAGACCCACAGAGACGAGTCAGCGCTGCCGACAACGGTTCTTCAGACGCACGATTCAACCTGATGCGGCGCATTTGCGGCGTCGCCGACAACGGGTACGAGCCGAACGAGGACACGTTGCACTACATCACACGCCACGCCAGGTGGAAGTCGAAGAAGCCTAACGACGACGACGATCAACAGTGGTGCATCGACGAGAACGAAACGATGGGCACCGTGCTGGAGACGACCAAGTTCCGGTGCGCTGTGTACAAGGAGCTGACCGCAGAGCGTCCGCTCACGATCGACTGGCTGATGGATCAACTGCGGCTGTTGGTCGGCGACTTGCCACGCCGTGTCTGCAGTGTGTCGACAACGACGGCGGCCAAAGCGGCTAAACACAAACTGACGATGTTCACCACCACGTTGGACCAGCTGATGGCTCAGAGTACGGGAGACGACAACGCCACCGACTCCGAGTGTACACCGTTCAAGTTGAAGCGATTCACACGTAACAGAAGAGGAACGTGACAATCGAGCGCCCACAAACCGATGTATGCAGAATGTATAAATGTCAAAAAACTCGTACTGTATAATAAACGATCTATGTTTTGTTTAAAATTACTGTATTTTATTCACACATAACTCTATTCCTTTATACTACTACTACTACTACTACTACTACTACTAGTTGGGAAAACCAACACTTGCAGTTACCTCAAGTGACAGTTGGTGTCCAGACGACTAGTATCCGTACACACTATGTTGAAAAAAATATGAACGTCCTTGTCCAGAAGACTCTACTATGCGTAGACGAAAGAATAGACGCTTATGGTGGGAAATATTGCGTGGTACACAATACCAGAGGTCGATGTTAAAACAACTATAGTGACAATCATCTTGTAGGAAGTAGTAGGTGGTGGGGATACAAGCGATATAAAAGCAGGAAGTCGACCGTTCGATATAAACGCATTTCTACTGTTCGCCGAGACGATTACTCTTTGTAGTGTGGACGATTACTCTGTGTAGTGTTGTGTAGTAACAAAATGCTACTTTGCAACATCCTTTCAAAAAGTGGCTCCCTAGAAGATCTAGACCCGTGCGTATTAATTTTAGACGAGGATGAAGACGATAACGACGTGGAATTATATTGGGAAGGGGCCGACGAAGACGAATGGATCATGTGGATGGAAGAGGCCGACGTTGACGAATGGATTATGTGGATGGAAACGGTCGACGAATACGAATATAACGAGTGGATAGAACAACAAAGAGTGGAAAGTTTACCACGACTACGACAAGAAAAAGAAGAAGAAAACTTGTATTGGACAGTTGTTTTACTAACTGCACAGCAATAGTTTTGCCGTTTATAGTTTTCGAAACGGTTAACTTTGCATTTGGACCGTAAATTCAGTGCAGTATAGACGATTACTGTTTTTTATATTATAGTAATACACTGATGTTACTCTGTGTATTATATTCAGTTTCCATAATACGTTTTCCCGGATCCGACGAGTCGGCTCGATCACAGTTCACGATTCGCAAACATGAAGACTGCCGTGCTGTGGTTGTGCGCGGTCCACTGTTGTATACTCAACGTAGAAGCAGCAGCTTCGTGTCCGGACGGTTGCAATTGTGAGGCGTACGAGAACTCTTTATTCTGTCATATGTTTATCGATACAATACCTCTGGTGACCGCTACCAACATGTCGAGCACATACTTGTACGTGACGTACAACAAACGTCTGACAAGAGTGGACAAGAATCGTCTAATCAGTTCGAACTTGACGTACGTACACTTGGACAACAACCAAATTAGCCATATAGTTAACGGTGCGTTCATACATATTCGTAACACGAGCGTACTGTCCATCAGCAACAACAGACTGACCACCATCACGAGTAAGGTGTTTGCGCCGCTGGTGAAGTTGACGATTCTAGACTTGTCTCACAATCCGATCCACAGCATAGCTGACGACGCGTTCGAGGACCTCAAGACACTGTCGCTGTTGGACGTGTCCGACACTCTGTTGACGTCTCTGCGTTTTGTTGTCTCTATCGTTGCTGCTAATCAAGACACCGCATACCTATTGAGAGTGAACGCCAGCAACAACCAGCATCTGAAACGACTAGACGAAGACACCGTCGTGATGAGCATGCGAATGGCCGAACTGATATTGCTGAACAATACGAATCTGGTCTGTCGCTGCAAAGCGACCAACGTCCACCACTTGTGTCGTATGACAAAGTTCAATTACCGCTACAAGTGGCCCGTGTTTGTGCGCACCTGCTACAAGCCCGAACTGTTGCGTACGATGAACTGGACCGGATACCACGAATCCCTGACACGACAGTGGTACGAGTACGATGACGACGACGAGTTGGACCACGCCACCATTGTCCCGATGCGCAGCGACGAAGTGAAAGCGCAGCAGGCGTTAATAGTCTCGTGCCTTGTCAGTCTGTACGAATCGAACGCTCTCTTGATCAACCTCTTGGTCGTTATACTAACAGACGTCGTAGTATGCGTGCTGGCACATAGATGTGGCTGTTGTTGCTGGAAAAAAACGACGTACATCCGACCCAGAAACTGACGACAATGGACGGGACGTTGACGACAGGCGTACTGTCGGCAACGTTGTGGCCAGATCCACCTACATTAGAATTCCGTCCGTTTCCATTTACCAGTTTATGGAAGCTGGAGAAGGTGGCGCGGCGTGTTATCCGGAGCCCAGGTCGCCTGAAGAGCATCATCAACAGCAGCATCTGCATTACGCCACACCGGCGTTCCCGAGACCCGTGGTGGCGCTCACGGACAAGCACGAGTACGAGAATTGCAAACGGATGAGTCAGCCACTACTGCCTCCGGCGCCTAGCCAACACCATCTGCCGATTATCAACAAAAATTTGGAACCGATACCTAACAAACACGATCTGCCGATTATCAACGAAGAGTTGGAACCGATATACGAAAAGATGGACGACGTCAGTTGATGTACAATAAGCAGGCCGGGGATAGTGTATTTTGTCAGCATACACAGAACAAGCCGTTGCTCGGGTATAGCGTCTTTAGAAGCACACCTTTATTCAGCAACAAGTATTGTATTATTATTATTATATGTAATAAAATGATCTCTTTATATGTGATATCGAATAAACGCTATATTTTTATACAGAATCGAATCTTGTAGTAGACAGATTTTGTTTTGTACCAAACCTATACCTCTGTCAAAAAGTATCTCAACGAAGACGATTATAAAGTCTGTAGGAACGGATCTTGGTACGGTACATCGTACATGGACGTGGTGAGCTTTTGTTCGAAGCCGACAATGGACAAGTCGTTTTTGGAATAGTAAACGCGCAGAAACATGACCCCCATCGGTACACACTTTGCGCCGATCACGTAGATGGGCTCCGACCTGTACTTGGGCTTACGACGAGCGATGTCCGAGAGACGGTCCAGCACGGCGCAGTGTACAAACTGGTAACGTCGACGATCGAACGTGCATACATAGTAATGCAGTTCGTCGTGTGCGTAGACCAAGCAGACGGTACGTCGATCGGCCATGTCCAAATTAAAGTGCACGCGTTGAAACTCTTTCAACGACACGCTACCGGCCAGACGGGTGATTGTGTTGGTAAGAAAATCGTAGCACGTGGTCATGCTGAAGCGGTACGCCTGCGGTGGGTCGGCACACGAGGCCCGTTTATGGCGCACCACCACGCCGACCACGGGATCAAACAGGTCGCTACGACTGTGATACGACCGCTCTAACGAGTCCCACGTACATTCGGTTGGCAGTTGCCGTACGGTGTCGCCACCGATCCGCGGTATGTATGCGGCTCGTTTATCGAACGGTAGATGTACCAGTATATTGTGGTCGACACGAAATACGTCCACTACGAATATCGCCATCGCCTTGTTGTGTACACCGTACCGCCACGAGCGTAAACGTTGGTCTCGATCCAGCGGGAACACTATCGCTTCAAACGTGGCGTTGACTGTAAATCGTACGTCGGACAGAAAACCTTGCAGCAGGTCCCCGTAGCATCGGGTCTCTTGTTCGTTGCTGTTGATTACCACGCGATATCCTTGGTACAGCGGTTGCACTATGTAGTTCGACTCCAGCTCGACGGGTCGTCGATCCATCTGACGACACGGCGGTCTCGTGATGTATCTGAACGACTTTGGGTTCAAGTTTCCGCCATAATAGAGGCTGGCGTCACTACGAGTGTCGTTGTCTGTGACGCCCAACGTATGATAGTACTGGAGAAACTTTTGCGTGATGTTTCTCATGTCCGCGGATTCAAACTCGTTGCGATTGCAGTGCATATCGTCGGGCAACAAGAAGTGCTGTACGTTGTGCACAAACTGGGTGTAGTAGGCGGTGCGCAAGTTGTGCATCGCCACTCGTTCTCCCAATGTGAGCCGTTCAAACACGTTGTTGTCTCGCACGATATGCATTAGACCTATTATAGTCAAATTACCACAAGCGTCACGTAGGTCGTACATATAGGAGTCGCCGTGCTGCACAGGTCTCAGTTGTCTGGTGACAGTCACACGTGTTAGATTCAATGTCGGTGTGACGGCCGTTTTGTAAACTCTGTCTGGAGTCGGTGCACTGTTGCTGTCGCTGTCGGACCCTAGAAGACCGACTGCGTTCGCATCATCTTCCGAGGTCGGTAGTTTTAACGTTGTAATCTTGCGTGATTTGCTCACATTCTCCAGCAGGTAGAGTAGCGCGGCGCAGTGCACCGGGTGTATGGTGCGCACTGTTTCCCATACACGGGTGCGCGACGGTTCGTAGTTGTCAAACACTTTTAACAGATCCGATACCAATAGCGTAGACATGGTGTTCTTTGAATCCTATTTACTGTGTTCGTATAACATGCAGATCGGCAAACGTTTAATGATCGACTGCAAGTGCTACGAAGACTACAGGGACGAACAGCAGTTTATCGAACGCATTATAAACGAACGCAAGTCTTATTTGGCGTGCATCACGTACGAGTCGCAGACTCGGAAACGTATCGGCCATAAGTCGGTACCCATAATGTTGGGCAGCTACATCGACTACCGCATTCGCGGCAAGGAGGCGGTGAAAAAGAGTCGAGCCCAGTGGGGCGCGGTCATACTGAAGGGTATGCTGAAGATTTATACCTCGTTTTCCACCTTTGACGCCCTGTCGATGCACGTTCGCGAGACGAACGAATGCAAGAGCATCGAATGGTTTACCTACGTGGACGGCGAAGGCATAGCGTTGCGCTACAGCAACAAGATGGTGGAGTGGACGTACAAGCACGAGTCGCACAACCACGTGCAGTCCAAAGAGTGGATAACGCTCATCAACCGGGCCAACCCGTTTGTAAAGAACCGTCAGATCCAGTCGTCCGAGTACATCGAGATGTTTAACAGAATCCTAGAGTATCCGTACGACATGAACGACCTAAAAAATCGGCAGTTCCTGAACGGCGTGACAATCGTCAACAAGTACATTGACTATGATCTGACCAAGCGGAAGCGCAAAAGGGGCGCAGGCTGTATGAAAATGTCGACTGCGTTCGAGTCGGGCAACTTGTATACGGTTTTGAGTAAGAAAAACACGTACGAGACTGAAGAGTGGTGTAAAAGCTATCCACAAAACTATGACAATACGCTGCACGACGGGCGCAGCAACAAGACGGCTCATTTTCTGCAAAACGTGACCAGAGCGTCTAACGAAGCGTTCCGCAATAGCAAGGCGTTAGTTTTTCCCACGGATGCATTCCACTTTTTCTGCATTCTGAACACCAAGGACTTGAAGTCTGCCGGTGAACAAAACGTGCTGGCCGACTTTGTCATCATGTCAGAGGAGAGCGATCCGATGGACGCGTACAAGTATCTGTGCAGCGTGTCTACGGGCAGGGGTAACCATATGATTCTTAACGGTTTCATAACCGACTGCCGGAGCGAGTGGACTTTTGAAGACCTTCTGGCCATGAAGCGGCAACTTCCGCACGTCACCACCAAATACTATCGCCCGTACATTGTGTTCAGCACCAAGGCGTCGATACCGATAAAGTACTCGGATCGGTACGACACGTATTTTTCACCGGCCGAGACGATAGAATACAATGTGCGTTATCCCGAGACGTCCATGCTGTCGCTGACTGCGAAAGCGTTAAACGCCGACGGACTGCGAAAAACTCCGCCGGCCAAGTCCACTGTGGCCATCAACAACATCAAAGGAAGCATAGCCATGGTGGCGTCCGATTTCCACAAAGCACTGATGAAAGCGTCGTTGGGTACCACCTGTTACATGGAGATTGACGACGCGAAGCGCAAAGCTATAACAGACAGCGCCATAATGTCGTATAACAACGACACGACCCACTTTGAGGCGTGCCGCAAGGAGATGGCCGCCACTTTCAAGTTTGGCGACATGAAACCGATGGCCGACACCAATGTGTCCAAGGCGATGCAGTCGCTGTTGCGACTGTACAATATGAATGATCTCCTGCACGAGTATCGTGTGAGTACCAGCAAGCCGTACGAAAGAGAACGAAACATTGACAGCGCACCTTTGGTGCATGACTACTTGCTCACAGTGTTTGGCGCCGATAATTACGAGAGTCCCGAAGTATGGAACTTGCGATTGTGGGCAGTGTTTGGCAACAAGCACGGCGCGTGTGTAGAGGACGGGGTGGTGATGGATCGCAAAACTGTCGAGGGGATACCGCCCATATGCTACAACGCGTGCATAACGGTAGACTTTACGTTCAAGACGACCAAACAGCCAGAAAGCGCCGTATTTGTGCCGGTACGCGAAAATATCGGTCGCATCAGTGAGGAAACGTTGATAGGATGCCTGATCACGGAAGCGGAAGTGTACGTCAAGAACAGTCGGCACTGCAACATTGTTTTGGCTAAGATTGGCAACCACTATTATTACCTGCTTCACTTTCTGCCCAAGAAGAACAACACGTACACTGATCTGCGAGTGCGCTACATTCGTAACTCCAAAGTGATTACGGTGGTGATCACTGGTGTGCACTGCACCCGGGTGGGTGTCGGCACCAAAGTGGCGAATTCGTTTGGCCAGAAGAACATTTGCAGCATGCTGGACGACCTGTCCGACTGTTGGGGCGTCACCAGGGACGGCCGCAAGGTGCACGCTCAGATCATGTACAGCGACGTGTCCATCATCGGGCGCATAGCGTCGGGCCAGCTGTACTGTATGCTCACGTCGCCGGACGTGGCGTTCGGCCCGAACAAGGAGATCATCGCGCCCATAGACTTGGTCATCCACTCGCTGCACCCGTACACCAACATCAAAGTGTTTGACGTGAAGGTGGACACGCTCACCAACATCAACGGGTTCGACGCGCAAGCGTTGGGCGCGGTCAGTCTGGCGTTGCGGCAGGAAAAAGTGCTGGACAAGGCGCTGCAAGTCATCAGTTTGCACGGCTACGAAGTGAAAATACTGACGTCCGAACAAGAGACTGAGCTTCGAAAACGAGACGACTACGAGAGCCGAGCGGCTGAGGAGGAGACGGCGGCGGCGGCGGCGGCGGCGGTGCCCGAGCTAGTCGACTTTATGATGCGCGCTATAGACGCGTCAAAATCTTTCAAAACCATAGAGTGAGTATAGACAAATGTATGAGTGTGTGTGTGAGTCGTTTCGTCGGGCAGGCTAGCCGACAGACGCGTTTTAAATCTTGCAGTCGGCTAGGCTAGCCGACAACGTATAGTGTCGATACAATCGTTTATCGGTTGGAGTAGACGATATGACGGCTAACCTAACCGACAGGTTCGATGTAATTATAGCTAGCAACCTTGTCGAAAAAAAATACTTAGGCTAGGCGTTGCCTCAGAGAGTATAATAGTTGTAGACTCTGCATCAGTGACAGCTGCTTGTTGTTGGTGTCGGCGTTCAGACCGATTAGCGGCCTGTACATTATCATGTAGTTACTGTAGTATATCCACACTAACACCAGCATTGTTATTGCAGCCATGATGGAGACGAAACAGGAGAGTGTGACGGACCATATCCAAGCCGCGCTAAGCGAGCTCGCAGTTCTGGGCATAGTGAAGAAAGTAGACAGGACACGGCGCACAGTGACTCTGGACGTACCGCGACTATATAGAATCGGCTACAGCATCGTGTTCGAGTCTACACGTCCCGTGTTTGTGCGAAACGAACACATTGTCTACTTGTGGGATAGCATCGTGTACTTCGACGATACTATTCCTATGGAATCAATGTATTCTTATTGTATGATGAAAATAAAATGCGAAGGACTGAGTCCGTGACAAAAGATTAAATGTATGTATATTATTCTCTCCTCACGGTATTCTGTCTGTCTATATTTACTATACTTTATTTTTAAAGGCAACCACAGTTACCACCAGTATGGCTATGTATAATATAATCAGTACGCATTTCACTATGTTGGACACGGACTTTTGAAATACAATTACCAGCAGGGAGATTGCCGATATACTCAGAACGGTGGTCGGGTACAGTATCTCAGAGTTGTTTATCGACTTTATGAGATGTGAAAACTTGGAATCTTTGACGGCACTCGTATCAGAGACTACGGCACCGCTACCGCCTCTCTCTTCGTCCGACAATACAGAGTCGAAGTTTAACGCTTCGTCGTACGTCTGTTGCGGCGATTTGTAGTTTAATCTAGGCGCTTCGGTATGTACGGGACCCGGTTGACGTTTTGTTGGCGTATTCTGCTGCTGCTGTGGTGGCTGCGACTGTCTATTAGTCCTACTCATTACGGACCGTTGCGGTGCTTGTTGTTGTTCCGCGTCTTCGTCTTCGAACATCATGTTGTCTTTGAGTTTTTTCGGATCGCTAAACGCCGAATTGGGAGAAGCTACTATGATATTATTTGGAGCAGATACCTCTGTCATAGTGTTTAAGATAGCTATGCTACTCACGCTACTATTATGTTGTATACTACTTTAATACGTTCGCTAAACCGGCCGCTATGATGAACGAATCGTTGACACTGACAATCGTACTGATTCTAGCCACCCTGGTGTTGATCGTCGCGTCCGTTTTTATGGCGGAGAAACGGATGAAACCGCTACAATATCGAGAACAGTCTATACCAAAGTTTAACGTGCGAGTGCAATACAATCCGTACCCTTCCACGGTGGACCTGGGCAACAGGTACGACTGCAACGCCAAGAGTCTTCACAAATGTCTGACGGACGATGTTACCACGTTGATGGGCTGCAAAGAGTTGACCGTACGCTGCCACCGTTTTAACGAGGATACGAATTTCCACGACAACGGTGTCGTGTCTGTCATTCCAAAGAACGTGGCGCCCAACGAAGGGTACGCGCTGTCGATTGGAACAATAGCGGACAATTGTAACCCGTTCCACGGCGACTTGGTATTGATATCCAACACGGTCGAGTCCGAAGACTACATACTGGGTTGTCGGTGTAAGAATCCCGGCTACATCGGCAACGAGAACGTGTTAGACTCGTGTAACACCGTGCACATATGCGGCGGTAAAATAGACAACATCGACCAGCCGCTGGAGAAGATCAACTGCGTGTGTGACGTGACAGAGACGTCCGTACGCTACAGCGACGACCTGCCCGTGTGTAAACCGATCACCGTACTCGAGGCGAACGAGAAATTCGACGACTGGTCGCACATCGTACCCTGGAGTTCGGACCGGTTGATCGATAAGCGAGTGTACAACGCCACGGTGCGCGACAACCTAAAGACCAATCGCCTGTTGGATCCGTGCGCCAACTCGTTGACAGACGCCACCCAGCCGATACCGGGCGCGTACTACAACGAAATGCTAAAGACATGCTCTTACACGGACTACGGTTTGCCGGTACGTACCGGCGCGCTCGAACAGAACAAGGACACCGCCACGTCGAAGACTATAGACGGAGCGTTGCCGAGTGGTCGCCACAAGTATCTGCGTATGATCGACAACGTTGGCGGCAAACGTAAGGTTGTCAACGTACGGACTACGGTGAATCTGAACCTCGACACCGGTGGGCCGAGCGATCAAGAGACGGAAGCTAACATAACGTTGCCGGCACCGTTGGGCATCGGCCAACGAGCCCAGTTCTCGCTGAGCACGGCCGATCAGATGCTGGGCGGTCGGTGTACGGGCGTGTGGCCCTACTACGACTGCGTAATGACCGAATACTTTTCTCGCAACGTGTTCGGTGTGCCGACATCCGGGTACCGCGCGCCGCCCGGCGCGTTTCTGTGGGCCACCGAGTACTGGGACAACGCCGAGCGCATGATGTCTTCAGGGTTGGTCGGACAATACACCGGCCTGGTGTTGGACAACAAATATTTGGACGCCACCGGCGACACAACGCTCTACTACGGTATAAAGTTATGCCACAAAGACGAGGTAGAGTGCTACAACGGTATGCTTTCGTTCAACAACAAGGAGGATTACACGCGTCATCGCAACATCTTGACGTGAACCGCAAGGAGTAAACATGGGTTTAAGTATTATACAGCGGTAGTATATAATACACACCACAACTCGACGCGACTCATTACTACAGTCGATACAGTTTTTTGAGGTAACTAGCTCCTGATACTCCTTCCTCGTTTTTTACGATAACTACCCATCGACTGTAAGTCAAAAATCTTAAGCATCCAAATCCTGCGCCGACCAGTTGAATTTCTTCAACACATCGCACAGATGTTGGAACGTCGCCTCTTCCAGGTTCGGATCGTACTTTCCGATAGCTTTGAGATCATACTTGGTCAGATCGTAATTCGATCCTTTCTCTATAGTCGTATTCGGAAGTTTAGTCATTCTCACTTTAATGAAGTTGTTGTAGATCGTCTCGTGCATGGACGGTTCGGTCGGCCTGTTCGGATCGATCGGACGGTTTAGAATCTCAGCGATCAACGCGTAGTGTTGCGTGGACGTGGTAAACATCGGCTCGGCCAGATCGAAGCGCACGCCGTACGGCGCCAACGACTTGGAGATGAACATAAAGTCGGGCGTGCGACAGCCCGAATTGTCGTTGCACGTGTAGAAGCCGGTGTCCGCGATGGGCGACATGTATATGTCGGCGCCGAACACGCTTCTACCCACATTAGACCAGATTTTTGACAACACATTGGAGTCACCTGCGATTACGTAGTGCGTGACTTTGTATTTGGCTATATACTGTTTGATATAATTCATGGCGCCGATAAAGGACTTTACCTGATCCGCGGACGTCTCGTACCAGAACGTGTAGTTGGCGATCAGCGCGTTCTTGTCGTCGAAAACGAACGGCATCAGTGTCAGCTTGGACAGGCTGGTTTTTTTCCCGTTCACCTCTTTCAAGATGCAGTTCTTCGGCTTCTATCTTCGATATATTTTGATTTAGCCCACCACAACATCCTGTGCCCATTTTTCTGACCCATATACTTGTTCAACATTATGGCGTCGCCGTCACCGGACATGGCACAGTAGTAGAAGCCGGCATACACCTCGCTGCCCTCCAGATAGAGAGCGTTGTCTGCAGACATGAACGGCGCTTTGGACAGTGCCTGTTTTCTGTTGCCGAACAGCAGTTCGTTCGGTCCGCTGCCGTATTGCGTGTTACGAGACGCCAACTGGTTGAACGTGTACACGTCCACTTTCTTGCCTTCCAGCGCGTTAGCTATGCCCACCATAGAGTCGAGACCGTGCGTCCGTTCTGTAGAATAGTGCGCCAGTCTGATCGCCACGTCGGACGCTGCCGAACCTGCAGGTCCCACCGGGCCCGGAGGACCTACAGGTCCCACCGGACCCACTGGACCTGCAAGCCCCACTGGACCTACAGCGCCGGTCGCCTTGCGTTCTTTTTGAATAAACAGTAGTAGAATCAATAAGAGCACCAGCAGGACGACTAGAATCGTTATAGCCGCAAGACATCCGTCTGTTGAAGTCATCGGTTGACCATTACTTGCGGCCGTGTTTGTTTGATGTCTATATTATAGACTCGTACCGAATAGGTGCAATGGTCGGCAATTTACCGCGAATTCGCTCCTGACCGACACTGGTATCGGTACTATATGTCGTTTAAAAAACCTATTAACTAAGTCGCGCGTTAGCGAAAGACACCCCACATTCAAAAGTCGCGTTGTTATATCACTTTGGCGGTCGCCAGGTTGTACATCGCGGTATATAATTTGTCGCGAGCCGCCGCCGAAGAAGAATAATAGCAGTGAAACACCGCGAGCGCGACAAAGACTACGACGGCCAACATTAGAGTCGTTACACAATTCAGTCGGTTAAAGACGAAGGTTTGTGACGGTAAAGTCTGGTTGTTGGCAAAATACATGGCCGTTTCCAACATGGTGGGCAGTTTCAGGTTCAAATCGTCGGTCAACATCACCGGCTGGGTCGTGTCGAACCCGTTTATAGACGTGACGCCGCGTTGCGCAGCGTATTTCGGCGCGAACACGTAGCGCATAAAGTCTAGCCAAAACAGGCGTGTAGACGTCTGGTCCACAGGGCTGTTGTACGCCACGCCGCCGTATTCGCGCAACACGCACTGTAACGGGCGTATACGCGCAAACTCTTGCTTTGTTAATCGCATCTATCGGCCCGACGACCACTATCTAGCGTGCTAAAGACTGTATAAAACGGCATGCGGTTATATAGAGGCGTTCATTTGCACGGAGTGACTGTACACTGATACAATGTCCAGTCAACAGATAACGGACTCGCAAACTCTTGCTTGGTTAAACGCATCTATCGGCCCGACGACTACGATCTAGCGAGTCAAACGGTATACGGTTATATAGAGGTGTCCATTTGCTGTCTAATTAACACGGAATGACTGTACACTGATCTCCGTCGTGTACATACAATGTCAAGAATCAACCGATTCACAATAGACTTTATGTCTTCGGACGACGACGAAGACGAGGGCTGCTGTTCGAACGCCACAATCGCTCTAGAATCGGAGAAACCTTCGACACCTTTGCCGCCACTAAACCCCGTTTGCCCATCGATCGATCCCGAGGATGAATCTCATACAGCCATCGCTACTATTAGTGACAACAACAGCGATCGTTGCACATCGCCGCATCAGGCGAAAAAGCGAAAACAACTGCCGCATCAGGTGGACCAAACGGACGCTAAAAAAATACATCAACACGATGAACGTGTAGGATCTCCGCCGAGCCATATACTTCGAGACACGGCGTCAGTACCCAAGGTCACAGCAGCTAAACACAAGAGACGCGTGACAAACGACGACGCGGCCGGAGTAGAACGTAAGAGAAAGAAACGGATAAAACGAGACCCAGTCGTGTGTACCACGGCAGACGAGATGGTGCGTGCGGCGTGCCTCAATATACACAACACCGAGAGTATCGACATGATGGAGTGGAGCGAGGCGGTACTGTTGTGTCTGGCTTCGCCCACGGCGTACGGCGTGTTGGACCGGCTCAGTTGGTCAGACGTGCAGACGATTTGCGCCGACAACGAGTGGGGCGTGAATATCTCGTCGGCCATCAAACAGCACCTATCCAAGAGCGATACATTGAACACGCTGTTGTGCCGCAACCGGAGAGAAAAGGTGCGGAGACAGTATTTAACGACCTCGCAGACGCACATGTTTTACGAGACCCCTTATGTGAACATGAAACTCTTAAAAACATATTCACCAATTATTGAAGTGCACGCTCGCACGAAATTTAATAAAGCGCTGTTGCACCCGAGACCATAGCGGCTACACCGCTGTGGTATAATTTGGTATAATAAGTTTATGTGGATGTTACACACATGCATGCGTGTATTTTTGGTACAATAAATTTGTGTCTGTGAAAAATAATCACGTTATTATTTATTTTTATCCGTTCCTATGCCTTTATATACTTATACTTTAGTCTGTAGCACTAGTATTAGTGTCAGCTTTATCAATTACCATATGTTCGACCTCCCCATCATCTTCAGTGTTGTGCGGACGAATCAAGTTTAGACGCACGTTGGTAAATTGTCGGTCGGTGAGGCGGTTAAACTCGTCTCTGATGTACTTGAAATCGGTCTTGATGTACCGTTTTGTAGTCTCTACCGACTTGTGCTGCAGAAACAGCTGTATAGCAGGTAGATTCTTGGACGTCTCGGCCATTATTGAGGCCAACATGTTGCGGCACGAGTGTATGCCGAACCCGAGCGGTGGACTCGAGCCGTTGGCTTTGTAGTACGCCAGGCGTATACGGTTGGCCAACGTTTTCGGTGTCACATAAAACAGACAGACCGTTATGGACGAGTCTGTGTAGGCCGCGTACTCGGCACTGTACAATTTAACCAGTTTGTCTGTAAACTTTATCAGATGAGTGGTGTAGATAGGCCGCCAGTAGATGGGCTCGTCGTTGATGACCGTCTGCTTCCGTTTCACGTTCACAGTGTGCTGTCGGGTCTGCAGTTGGTACAGCGTGAAGCTGGTAAACTGGAGAATCTCCATTGTGCGGAGACCGGTGTAAAAGGCCACCAACAGAGGTGCCGTGTATTCGGACCAATTATCCAACAGATACTTGAACAGTCGCGTGAAATTCTCGGTGGTCACGATTCGCGTGTGCGTACGACCTGTGAATACCGACGGATCCGGCTGTATGGACACTGCACCGGGCGGCCCGAAGGTACCGTTCCGTCGCGCGATTTTAAAGTACCGTATGGTCGTGTTTAGCGCATAGTTACGCACTCTACAGTAGCCGATAAACATTTTCCCCCGACGCTCGTAGTCGGGCTCGTCCAACAGACACAGTTCAGTCACGATGCTGTTCACCGCCTTGTTTACGGGCGGTTCCCGTGTGCGCCGTATGACAGATCTTTTCTTTGATGGTACTGGCAGTGCGCGTTGTATAATTTTGGCCGCTTCTTCTGCCGACACAGCGTCTAGTAACGCGTTTAGCCTGTTTTCGTCTATACGTCTCACGCCCGGCTTGTAGTCGGACGCCTGAACGTTTGCCATAGTTGTTAGCAGAGGTAGAACGGCCGTTGTAGACATACGCAGAAACACAAGTGTTCTGCCCAATTTTTATCACACGTTAGACACGACTGTATCGCTGTCGATCGGTGACACATGTTTGTCGATACTATATATACAGGAGGTTTGGACGAACGCGGCGTGCCCTAAACGGCAAGTGGACAGATCATCACAACGTTGCGACACCACGGTGTTTGTACTTTTCTGACAAGCAAATATGTGACAATGACGCTATAGCCGACATTCAACGAAAAATTTAAAGTACACCGCAATCGTACTCCGTGCTAGCCGACACTGTCAAATAAATTTTAGCTGAAAACGCCACATATTGTCGACTAGTCTAGCTGACATTCACTACTGTACAATCACTGTTTTGTACTTTTACTGCTAGCCGACACACGCCGTTACGGACTTACCATCTGATGCGTGCAGGAACTCTAGTCTAAACAAGTGTGCGGCTAGTTTAAGCGAGGATTCAAGAGATAATGACAGTTTTTTTGGCATAACAAAAACAACTTTATTTAACATTAAATATATATATCGTATACAAATCACTAGCATTAAAAGTATATTATATACAAATCACTTAGTTTATTTCCCATTCCTTTTGGTGTGACATCATGGCGTGTGTGTGCCTACTGGTGCACGCCATCGTCTTGTTAAGGTGTCGGTGGTACGGACACGACGGTGGATTGTAGATGCGACAAAGATCACTGAGGCGAGGAGCGTCTTCCAATGGCGTGAAAAGATGCCGCGGTATCCATAACTTATTTATCAGTATGTTCATTTTCTGTTTATTGTTGACTATCACGGGCCGGTCCTTATTGAATAAGTTATTTATACAGTCGCGCAGCGACACTTCGTCAATGACACCGTCATTCCACTCTATGCCGTGCACGTGTCTCACTGCAAAGGAGTTGCTCGGAACGCTCGGTATATCGCCAGGCGGAGATTGTACGACAATCCACGCAGGAGGTGCTCCGGCACACTCGGCTGTGAACTCTTTTATAATTGTATCGTTATTCTACGAGATTAGCCACTGTATGTCGATATATATAGGAGTGTTCAACGACTCTATGGACTTAATAGCTTTGTGAAACTCGCTGACAATACATTGTTTCTGCGACGGCTGCTTGGGAGTCGAAGAGTTTCGGTGTCTGTACACACGGCGGTTCGATGCTGGCGGCGGTGGTTGTAGTGTTAGTTTTTCTTCTTTTTCACTGCAAGTATTAAGCATTTGCCTATTCCGTAGTTCTAGTTGTAACTCTAGCAAACTACGGATCCGACGCATTAAGTACGGCATCGGCAACGGCTGCTCCGTCTTGTTGAATTCTTCTAACTGGTTCAGGAACTCGGCGGCTGCAGAAATCATATCGATGCGATGCGATGCGCTACTGACTGTGTCTGAACGTATACTGACTCGCATCGCGACGGCCACCGGTATTTATACCCGTAAGCTTAGTGAAAAACAAACAGAAAATCGAATCAAATTGGGTCGATTTATTTCTTAACCACTGTCGGCAACACCAGTACCGGACCTGATGTCGTTGTAGTGCCGCCCGTAAATCTTGGATGCGATGCGATGCGATGCGCTCCTGACTGTGTCTGAACGTATACTGACTCGCATCGCGACGGCCACCGGTATTTATACCCGTAAGCTTAGTGAAAAAACAAACAGAAAATCGAATCAAATTGGGTCGATTTATTTCTTAACCACTGTCGGCAACACCAATACCGGACCTGATGTCGTTGTAGTGCCGCCCGTGAATCTTGCCGCGCTCGGCTGTTGGGCAATATTCAATGCGACCATCGTGGTTATAAGCACGATGAGCGACAACATGAACAGAAACGTCAAGTTCACAGTCAACGTGATGCCGTTCTCGCCCAGCTGGGAGCGTAGTATATCCTTAAACCGAGTGTCTCGGTCTTGTTTTACCGTGTTTTCATCGCTCATCGTGTTGTCGTCGTCTCACTCTTTATACTTTAACCGATTCAACCACGCCTCTGTAGCTATCTTTAACAAACGTAAACACTAGAATCGCCGGAGACGGAGTCAGCGTTCGAGCTAGCGATATTAGGCTTGGCACCGCTAGCTACTGAATCCATAAAGCACTAGCGACAACTAAGAAGATTACAAGTCCGTCGAATTATGCAGTAATTATAGCATATTCTCTGTCGTGAATGTCGGCTACACTAGCCGACGTGAGCGGTGAGAAATGCAAGCGATATAAAAGCGAGACGCCGAGGCAATACTTGTGACGATCATAAAATTTCTCGACCAAACCGCGCGGAATCTCGCTCGAAGTAATGGCGGAGTGGTAAATGTTGACATTTACCAAGGCGCTTGGTAAGAGTCCGAAGTGGAATCATATAAAATTATTTTTCGGGCTTTTACCAACTCACTATGGTAATTGTCAGGTTCTACCGGTAAATGTCAGGTTACACTGCTCTCCGGACTTTTACCGTAACATATATATATATATATATATATATTGTAACGTTACCAAATTTGGTAGTTACATAAAGTAAGCAATTATTACGTCAAGTGACGGGAAAGCATGAAATTATTTCTAAGTAAGTAAAATTACGTAAACAAAAAGTGTGTATCTACAGATATATTAGTGTAAAATTCCAACAAAGAAGAAGGAAGTGTAACATAGCAGCATCGTACACAAAATAGAGAAAGAAAATGACCATGAGCCAAAATAAAATGTTAGAAACCAGGCCCAGTAGATTCCAACAGTGAGGGGAACCAACAAAACAATACACCGTAAAAGAAGACAACAGGATTCCAACAGTGAGGGGAACCAATAAAATGATTATATCAAAGTGTAAAAGAAGACAACAGGATTCCAACAGTGAGGGGAACCAACAAAACAATGACTATGTAAAATAAAAAGAAGAGACAACTCAAGAGCAACCACAATGATGGCAGACAAACCAATATATTTACAAATATAAATATTATGGAACAACGACTACTACAATGGAAATATTGAAGAAGAAAAGAAGAAAGGAAGAAGAAGGACAAGGAAACATGACATGAAGAGAGAAGACAAGGAAACATGACATGAGAATTGTAAGTAAACTCTTAAAGTGGTTCTTGTTATTTTATTTTCAAATTTAATTATGTGTAAGATATATTTTCGAACTATATTAAAGTTGGTAGTTGTTGGCAATTGAAGGTTACTAATTTTGTAAAGCGATTTAAAATGTAACATTCTAGGTTACTCAAAGTGTGTTTACAATTGTAGAATTACAATTGTCTGAAAAGAATTCTCTTAAATAAAACAAATAAAATAATTGTGTTAATATTATTTAAATACTAGCTTTGCTTAAGTTTAATAGTAAAGTATAATAGTTGGTCGCTTGATGATGCTGATCGTCTTGTTGATACTAGCTGTGAAACTTCTCCTCCAGGTCGATAATAGTCTAAGTACGTTATGTCTAGTAATGTCTGGACAATAGCATAAATATGATATATTTTCACGTACCTGGTCGTGTTTTCTAGAAGTTCAATAAGCTGTCAAAACGGTTTACAAAAACCAACTCACTTTAGCTACAAGGTTAAGTTGCCTTGTTTACTAGTGGGTGCCACACGGATTTATTTTGGGAAAATCCCGTGGAAAACCAATGAATAGAATTAATTAATGATTTTAAAAAATTAAAATAATTGTTCATTACCTTTATGGCAATGCTATTCAAAATATTTAATCACAACTGAAGGTTGTTTTGAGTTTTCTTCTGAATAAAATATTTAGTTACTTTTTAGAAATAAATTAAGTCGAGTTATGCTGTTAATAATGGGTTTTTATTCATACCCTTGATAGAGAATTCCAACAAATATAATTGGAAACATACAATGATGTACAATTGTAAATAAGTTATTACATACCCTGTAAGGCTTGCTCAGAACATAGGCAGTAAATCTGGCTAAGTCCAGATATTTCTTGTTACTTTAAACATTAATCTTCATTAAATCTCAGGTGTAAGTTCTTTGAGACACAAAAAAGAAAATTTATGCCTACACAATAGCTAATGATTTTCTGATATAATATTGACTAGTACTGTTTTTGACGTTACTATTATAAAGTAAACAAATAAAAATAACCTATTTGATAGGTTGTGCGTTCGTCACGCTTGATTTATGATTTACAAAGATTATATTTTGAGAACACTTATAACTAACATTCAGCTTAACTAATATCAACAAATTCATCAAATAAATTTAGACATGGTGTGATATTGAAAAATGTTTCAGTGTTTTGCGTCAGTACAGATCAGTGTATAAAAACGTACAGGTTATGGCGCTCGTAGTAAAGTGAATAAATGGTTACACTGTTACCTTTTGGTTTTAATCATTTGATTAAAACTCATTTAACACCTCGATAATCGGATTATAATGATTATCGTTATTCACTGCACACGCACAAGAACAGAGAATTTCGATCCACTTCTAACTTAAAGGATCATAAATAATATTATTTAATTACTTCTGTTCATTATTTTCCCGCACTAAACTGAAATAATACTGCACATAATCACAATGGTTCCTTGTAGAATAATTTGAAGTAGTTGTAGGTTGTTGTCGAACTGTATCCTTTGATGTGTTATGGTGATGACGCTATCAGTTATTAAAAATGTTGAAATGAGATCGGCGTACCTGTCACGCCGAATGCAATTAAGAAGTGTCTGTCGTTAATCTGTTGCGGTCTCTTATATACCCGACACCTTGATCGGCTCTAGGCAACATTGTTAATTACTAAGAAATTTTGTCATTGCCTTAGACAGGTGTGATGAATGTGACGTATATCTTTTCAACCTTCAAAAACGGTTTTATAACCGCCAAACGCTAAGATGATTGACAGCTATCGATGTTATTGGTGTTGACGACCAAATTTTTTAAACATATTTTATAAATGATGCTAACGCCTTTCACGCACTTAATATAGTTGCGATTGGGGCTGTATCGCCATCAAATTAAAGAATATTTTGTCCTCTTTAATTTGACATAGTTTGATACCGAGTTAGTTTCACTTTTACCGACATTGCTACATAAACAATGTTCAGGTACACTATTTCGCACTGTCGTCTGTTTATCAAAATCGGCGATTATACACTTTGACTAATATTGTTTGTGTTCTACATCGCGTTTTATCACTCCAACGTTTATGTGAGAACACTATTAATTCTGTACTGATGTTTAATTACTGTACATTATGAATAAACCTTAACTTTAGACATTGTAATGAACTGTTCTTACATACTATGATATTCCGTTTCACATTAATTTGCTCTATTCTACTAACTAACAATTGAATTATAAATCATATCATTTTAATAATGCTTATTGCTATGTTTGAGCATAACAATTGTTTTGTGTAGGTGACCTACATTTCTATTACTTCCTAATAATCATCTCATTGATGATTGTTTGGTCTAGGCCTTGTTAAGGCATACCGTTTATACTGGAATTCTGCCTTAAAAGCTTTTATTAGTTCACAATTCGGTAATTTTGCTGAGGTAGCTTATTGTTATAAGATTCCCTCTTACAAACGTGTTTATTTGTCATAAGTATATTTGAGATTGAAATATAGCTTCATTTTCATTTTGTCGCCATTGCTAATTTTAGTTCTTGGCCTCAATAATTCCTAGTCATATTTAATTTATTATCAGCCAAATGCTGATTCTGATCTCACATTATTCAGATTCTTATTTAATCATTTTTTAGTAACATATCATATTCTGTTTACATTATTCACTGACTCGCTTGACAGCTTAAAGTGAATTTAAATTTGTCCATCAGTTTGTGTCAGTTATAGTCTGGTTGTAGTGTCAAACAGTATTTGGGTTTACTGTTTCTTGTGGCACTTCTGCTTCTTTCTTCCTCCATGATTCCTCTCTTCTTGGTTATTCTTATCATTACCTTATCTATTTATATTATCATTATGCATTTATTAAACCTGATAGTATATGTTTAGGTTATGTAACATCTGGTTATGTTACATATACTCCCCCCTAAAAATTGATAATTTGAGAAAAAATTTGGTCTTTTGATAAAATTATCATTTCATGTCAGTTTTTACATATTACTACTGTTTTTGTCTTGTACTCTTTGCATTGATCTTTAATATACTATTAGTGTGTTACACTAGCTTGATTACTGGTCTAGTGATATAATTCTTAGTTTAATAGTATTCTTTTCAAGTTGCTTACATCTTAAGTCATCTAATTACAATAGGTCTTATTTCTTAAATTAACAATTTCCTGTCTTATCTATATTTTTTCTTTCTTATTACATGTCTTTACCTTTGTGATTATTTCAATGGTTTTTTTATTTTATACCTCATAGATTTTTTTCATAATAGCCCTTGATACATTACAATATAACTCCCTAACTTTTGTAGTGGTTCGGAATCAGAGTGGCTCACTGTGGCTTACATTCTCTGCCGTTCCTCAATACACATACTCAGATTCAGAGGCATACTCTTCTCTGTCTGAGAAAAAAAATAAACATTGCACCTGGCAATAGTTGCACTATCACAACACATAAAATATAATACATATCATTCATTTTCAATAATATAATATCTTCAATATAATATTCAAGGTATCAGAGGTTTTCATTTGTATCACATTTCCTTCTTTTATCCTTCATAACATACTTTCTTTTCACAGGTAATTATTTCTTTTCAGACTTGATATTCTCGACTATGCTTTTTTATTAGCTGTATCGTTACTTTTTATACTAGTTGACAATTGTTTTAGTTTACTTGAGTATTCTTAAGATTACACACTTACATTGATGCTCATATAATTATGCGGTTGTCTTTCACATATAGAGTCTATAATATTTTATTTTCACAATAGTTTACAAGTTTTTCTTTCTCGTTAGTAATTTATACTTATCCTGAATTATCAGGGCTTACAATATTCATATATAAAATGTTCTTGGTTAGATGTTCTCTGACATATTTCGCTACATACAATATTTGATAATTACAACACAATGTGATAATATAATAACAATATATTGATATCTAATTTTATAGACATTCTTGGGGTTACATGGTTCATTTAATAAACTTTTTTTTTCTCTCTCTATTTTCCATAATAATATCCTTCTTTCATGTTACACTCTTTGTTATTCTTCTTCTCTACTCCTTCAAGTGATGGTGGCTTTCACTTATTCTGGATGATTTTAATTCTCTTTTATGGAGTATACAATATTTGATAATTGCAATAAACATTTAGCTACCTACAATATTCATTTGGTAAACATTTTCTCTCTCTTTTTTTTTTTTTTTAAGTATAGCATAGTAATTTTAGTTATAAAAGAGTATTAGCTCCTCTCTAAATTAATCTAACATAGGAGTATTTAAAGTAAGTTCATGTCATTATCCTAGGTATATTTTAGTTACATGCCACTTTTGACTCTCTATGATATAATAGATGTCCTTTTTCTCATTAAATTATTTAGTTTACAATACATATTTTTCTATCCTTTAGTGTGATAGATCTGGTTCTATTTTAACAAGTAACAAATAGTTTGGCCTATATATTAATTCTACACACTTTTTGTAACACAATAGGGGAAATAGGTTTGTTATAGACAATTAGTTACCTTCAATAATTTGGGCATAATACGTGATCCTTCTAATCACTAAATGAGTTCGTTTATAGTAATCATTTTTAAAACATATTTTTTCCTTTTATACTCTAAATATTCTTGTGATAAATGTCGCCTACCACTAGAAATTATCTGCTCTTAACAATAGTCATTTTATGGTCTACATACATGGGGTTATTTTGTGCTTTTCCACTCTATTGGGTGCATTATTGGGGACAATTACGTTACACAGGTGTCCTTTCCCATATCAGTTTCTAGTATTACATGTTTGGGATATTTGGGCACTCTGCAATTACCTATCCTAATCAATTTCTTTAATCATAGTATTTCTTCAATGACGTTTGGTTGTAGGTTCCTTTAACCTTTTTATTTATCATATCAGTGAGTTCATAGGTATTGTTTTCATGGTTTTTTTGTGATAGTATATGGGCCGATGTATAGTACTAGTAGTTTCTTTGTGATGCCCTCCATGGTGCTGGGCAGCTCCCTGTTTCTCAGTAATACCTGATCTCCTATTTTATACTTTATTATCCGGGTTGGCGCTTGCTGTTTATACTTCCTTTTACGTTGTTCCAACTTCTCCATGATCTTGTCGTGGTATTGGATCCTATTAAATTGATACTCTGGACTCTGAGGGAACTTGATTATGTCACTAATCTCTCTGGGTGGAGGCTTTTCGAACATGGCATTGTATGGGGTGGTGTCAATTGACTGGTGGTACGCTAAATTGATAAAATCTTCCGTAGCTGGGATGTACCCACTCCACTGTCTTTGTTGATTTGCACAATAAGTCCTAAGAATCCGTCCAACCTCTCTTAACACTCTTTCCGAGGGATTACTACTGGGATGGTACACTGCAGTTTTATATGTTTTTATTCCATGTTCCAGTAGTGTGTCCTTCCATCTCCGTCCTTTGAATTGGGTACCATGGTCCGTGATTATGGTTTTCGGGCAGCCTACCTCAGGTATGTAATTCTGTGTTATTAGGTTGAGTATCTTGTTGGTGGTTGCTCGATTCATTGGGTATAGTTTTACATATTTAGTATAATGGTCGAAGATAATTAATAAATATTTGTATTGTTGTCGACCTCCACTTCTCGGAAATGGACCACAGATGTCTACAAAAACCTTCTCTAGTTTCGCCGAAGATGTTATGGGAATCATCTGTCCCTCCTTCCTTTCATTTGTGCATTTCACCATCTGGCATATCTGACAAGTTCTAGTATATCTCCTCATCCTTCTGTTTATGTCCTTTATGTACATGTGTTCCTCCAACGCCTTTATCACTTTAACAGCACCCATGTGCCCATAACGAACATGGTAATCTGTGATTATGTCCTTCTCTATTGCTTTAGGTATTACTAACTTCCAAACATTATAGTGACATTTAGTTTTAATAAATAATATATTATTAACTACACAGTAATAAGGGGTTATTCTTTCATCTTGATTATCCAATCTTTGGAAAATTCGCGTTAATTTATTGTCTTGTCTTTGGTGTAACTCTACCTCTTTGATAATGTCTTCTAACTCTGTACGGCTTTTCAAGATGTTATAAACTTTGGCTAGTGTTTCTTTTTCACCTTCATAAGTTTGATTGGTAATGTTTACTCGTGATAGCACGTCGGCGGCTATGTTCTTCTTGCCAGGGACGTACTCCCAACTAATGTTGTACTCTTGTAGGACCAATGTCCACCTTGCTAACCGCCCATGGCTCAATTTGCAGTTCTTTAAAAAGGATATGGATTTGTGATCTGTCCTGACAGTAGTAGAATATCCTAATATGTAGGTGCGGAATTTTCCACATGCAAAAACTACGCTTAAGAGTTCTTTTTCCGTTACATTATAATTTCTCTCACACTTATTCAAAGTCCGGCTCGCGAAGCTTTTTACAAGATGGTTTCCATCATCGTCTTCCTGGTATAGGGTGGAGCCTAAACTGATGTCACTGGCATCACAATTCAAGTAGAAAGGTTTATCAAAATCTGGATGGTGTAATATTACTGTCTCTAAAAATTTGGTTTTGATCTGTTGAAATATATTTTCCTGTGCTGGACCCCATGTCCATTTATCCTTTGAGGACAATTGCGGAGACAATCTGGTTGTTAGTTCCGAATAATTGGTCTGAAATTTCCGATAATAATTGCATAACCCTAAAAATGATTGTAATTGTTTCTTATTCCTGGGAGTGGGGAACTTTTGTATGGCTTCGATTTTTTCTGTGGATGGAGTTATTCCTAATTCGGTTAGTTGGAATCCTAAAAATTGCACCTCCTTCCCAATAAGTTGGGATTTTTCTAGCTTTAAGGTAATATGGTTTTCTGATAGTTTGTTTAGTACATGGTCTACCCTCTGACAATGTTCCTCCCAGTTTGTAGACGTTATTAACAGGTCGTCCACGTAGACTGTAGTGAATTTAAGTGCTTCCTGTCCTAACACCTGGTCCATGCATTGTATGAATATTGCCACTGAATTTATTAACCCGAAGGGCAACCTCTTAAAGTGATAGTTGCGTCCCTCAAACATAAAAGCAACATATTTTCGGCTGTTGGGATGTAACTCTACTTGCCAATATCCGCAGACCGTATCCCATGAGCTTATGAATTGTACACCATGAAACTTTTTTAGAATCTCCTCGATTTCGCCCGGAGATGTCCGGTTATTAACTAAATGTTTGTTTATTTCTCTCGCATCCAAACAGAGCCTCACCTTACCATTTTTCTTTTTAATTGCTACAATAGGGCTGGTATAAGGGGACTGGCTGTGTTCTATTATATCGTCCTTTAACAGTTGGTTGATTTCGGAGCGAACCGCCTCTTTAAGGGAGTATGCGATGGGGTAAGATTTGCGGTTGAAGTTAACTGGTTCTTTGAAAGTTAAAACACATTGGTAATTCTTAACCTTTCCTGGGAGATCTGAAAATACGTGTCTATACTGGTCATATATGTTTATTAATCTTTCAAGTTGGCCTGGACTTGGTGATTTTGTTCTCTTGGTTGACTGGAACTGTCTTATCTCTCTAATCTTTTCTTTCCATAAATTATCGTTATTGTTAGTGTATTCCAGCTCATGCCTGGATGTTTGGTATCTAGGGTTGGTTGTGCTTTGAATGTGGTATACCGTTCTTTCTGGGGGAAATTCCCTGTTTCCAACAATATCTGCAGTCCAATCTGTGTCAGACATTTTTAACGTTAACTTATTCATACTTAAATCAATTATGATCTAAATCAAATTTTACGTGTCTTCGTAAAATGTCGCAGCCGATTAAACTACGAAATGGCAAACCCGTTGCTATTAAAAATATCATCGGTCTCTTAACACCTTGACTGGTTACTTCTAACCTAACCTGCCTCTTCACCGATTTATTTTGGCGTCCCGTAGCTCCTATCAGGATAATGTTAGTAACAGGCAAAGTTGGTATGATAGCACTGCTTTCCTCCTGAATACGATTGAGCTCGGTGCTATCCATTAGGGAAACGTTAGCTCCGGTGTCGATCATCAAGGTGACAGTTACTTCATTAATTTTAGCTGTCACGTGCACGATATCGGGGGTGCACTGATGGTAATTAGTTACTTCCTCTTCTAACAATTCCTGTCTTATATTTTTCAGGTAATGGTTGTAAAATATGGTGATTTTATTTGGACTTGTGCCGTAATCATACCCAATAGAGTGGTTCAGCGAGGGGTTTATGTTATCATAATTTCTCACTGCCGCGAGGAGTTTAAAGAGCTGGTGCTCTCCTCTTGGCGCCTGTCTTGATTATCTATATGATTTCTATCGTCCGTTGTCGCACGTCCTCCATGATGGTCTGGTTCATGGTCAGGAACGAAGTGCACCTGTGGCCGGTAGTCGTTGTTGCGGCTGTCGCCCTCAATGCTGTTACTTCGCCACCGTCCTCCTCTTATACTTCCTCTCTCTCCACTGAAACTGTTTCGTCGCTGGTAGTACCGCCTTCTACCGGGGTCGTAGTTAGCTTGCACATGATTAGCTCGGCGATATTGTGGTGGTGGATTATTCCCGCCTTGGTTTGGTGCTCGGTTGTTATTATTATTATAATTGGGTCGCCGGTTGTTATTATTATTATTATGGCTACCGTTATTATTATTATTGTTACTACTATGGTTATTCGGCCTACTGTTATTGTTATTATTATTATTGTTGTTATAATTTTGGTTTGGATGGTTATTGTTATTAAAATTACTCCTGTAATTTCTGAAGTTGTTATTATTATTGTTTATGTTACCCCCCCTATCATTAAAATGGTCATTCCTCCTACGACTCCTTCGGTAATACCCTTCATGTTCCTGATCCTCAAGCAATGCGGACATCGCTTGTATAGTTTTAATTTGCCCCCACTGACGTGCCTTAGCGACACCCTCTTCAAAGTGGTACGACAGTTTAGTAACGAGGCATTCTTCCGGTATTTTTGTTTCTAAATTGCGCGCTAGACACACCTGACCCAAGAAATAGGAAGTCATTGTTCCTCCTCTGCTCGCATCATATTTTCCGTGACATATGTGATCGCGTACTATGTTTTGTGTGGCCTCTGACCAATATTTCGCGCGGAATTGAGTCTTGAATTCCTCGTAACTGTTGACTTCGTGGCGCGTTGCAGTCCACCAATTATCATATATTTCTTTGAAATACTCATCTATCAAGCTTTTTATGTTGTTCCATCTGGTCTCTCGGATTCGTGCCAAGTTTTCTTCAACGCGTGCTAAGAATTCAATAGGGTTTTTCCGATAGTTTTTAAAATTAATCGCGTCGCGGTTGTCATTTGGTAGCAGATACTGACCTTGGATAGGACGGTTGCGAATTACTTCAATTTCTTCCCGCATTTGCACGATTTCTTGTTGTCTTAGTTCCTCAATTCTTTCCCGATTAGCGACGGTTAAATTTCTTACCGCGTCTACTGATGTACTCACCTCCTCACAGCGCTCACCTACGTCGGTCCTCACCCGCTTAATTTCCTCTTGACTCATTCTTTTCAAGGATTCTATTCGGGCTTCAGTCACCTCCTCTATGGTGTCGATCCTCCCGTCGACCTCTTCCCTAGTTCGCCTCAAATCCTGGTCTTGTTGTTCGCACCTTTTGTTTGCTTCTATTATTTCTTCCCTCACGACCGCTATCTCCGCGTCTATTCTGGTGTTAATTTTCTCACTACCTTCTTCCATCCTCCGGCTAAATTCAATTAAGGTGGTGTTCAATTCTTCTCTTACGGCCCTACTGCTGTCATCTATTTTACTGTTTAGCCTGTCCATGGATTTATGGGTATTGTCTATCTTTTTATTCAAGTCTTCTTTCAGTGACTCCATATTTTTACTAATAGATTCTATATTTTTATTATTGTCGTCCAATTTCGCGTGGAGATCCTCCTTTAACAACTCCATATTTCTACTGATTGACTCCATGTTTTTATTCAAGGTTTCTTCCATCTTCTTCTGATTCTCTGCCTGGGATTTCTTACCATCCTCTTTCAGTAGTTCGACGTTCTTGTTATTTTCTACGATCGCCCTCATTATGTCTTGTAGGCTTATGTCCCCTGACGGAGCGGGTCTCTCAGGTTGCTTGGGTTGGTTGTTGACCCTCACTTCTACTTCCGGTTCTACCTGGGGTGTTTCTTCAGATCGAGTCTCTATATTATTAATGGTAATGACTTCCATCTCGTGTGTGGGTTGTGTTTCAACTGTCTCTGTATTTGGTTGTACTTCTCCTACCCGATTGTCCTTATACCTCGTATCGTATTGATGGGTGTGTGGCATGTTTATCTTTTGTGTCTACCGGGCTGTTTATCAATATAAAAATATTTTTATTTAATATTTTTAAGCCACACTAGTTGGTGCGCCAATTTGTAAGTAAACTCTTAAAGTGGTTCTTGTTATTTTATTTTCAAATTTAATTATGTGTAAGATATATTTTCGAACTATATTAAAGTTGGTAGTTGTTGGCAATTGAAGGTTACTAATTTTGTAAAGCGATTTAAAATGTAACATTCGAGGTTACTCAAAGTGTGTTTACAATTGTAGAATTATAATTGTCTGAAAAGAATTCTCTTAAATAAAACAAATAAAATAATTGTGTTAATATTATTTAAATACTAGCTTTGCTTAAGTTTAATAGTAAAGTATAATAGTTGGTCGCTTGATGATGCTGATCGTCTTGTTGATACTAGCTGTGAAACTTCTCCTCCAGGTCGATAATAGTCTAAGTACGTTATGTCTAGTAATGTCTGGACAATAGCATAAATATGATATATTTTCACGTACCTGGTCGTGTTTTCTAGAAGTTCAATAAGCTGTCAAAACGGTTTACAAAAACCAACTCACTTTAGCTACAAGGTTAAGTTGCCTTGTTTACTAGTGGGTGCCACACGGATTTATTTTGGGAAAATCCCGTGGAAAACCAATGAATAGAATTAATTAATGATTTTAAAAAATTAAAATAATTGTTCATTACCTTTATGGCAATGCTATTCAAAATATTTAATCACAACTGAAGGTTGTTTTGAGTTTTTTTCTGAATAAAATATTTAGTTACTTTTTAGAAATAAATTAAGTCGAGTTATGCTGTTAATAATGGGTTTTTATTCATACCCTTGATAGAGAATTCCAACAAACATAATTGAAAACATACAATGATGTACAATTGTAAATAAGTTATTACATACCCTGTAAGGCTTGCTCAGAACATAGGCAGTAAATCTGGCTAAGTCCAGATATTTCTTGTTACTTTAAACATTAATCTTCATTAAATCTCAGGTGTAAGTTCTTTGAGACACAAAAAAGAAAATTTATGCCTACACAATAGCTAATGATTTTCTGATATAATATTGACTAGTACTGTTTTTGACGTTACTATTATAAAGTAAACAAATAAAAATAACCTATTTGATAGGTTGTGCGTTCGTCACGCTTGATTTATGATTTACAAAGATTATATTTTGAGAACACTTATAACTAACATTCAGCTTAACTAATATCAACAAATTCATCAAATAAATTTAGACATGGTGTAATATTGAAAAATGTTTCAGTGTTTTGCGTCAGTACAGATCAGTGTATAAAAACGTACAGGTTATGGCGCTCGTAGTAAAGTGAATAAATGGTTACACTGTTACCTTTTGGTTTTAATCATTTGATTAAAACTCATTTAACACCTCGATAATCGGATTATAATGATTATCGTTATTCACTGCACACGCACAAGAACAGAGAATTTCGATCCACTTCTAACTTAAAGGATCATAAATAATATTATTTAATTACTTCTGTTCATTATTTTCCCGCACTAAACTGAAATAATACTGCACATAATCACAATGGTTCCTTGTAGAATAATTTGAAGTAGTTGTAGGTTGTTGTCGAACTGTATCCTTTGATGTGTTATGGTGATGACGCTATCAGTTATTAAAAGTGTTGAGATGAGATCGGCGTACCTGTCACGCCGAATGCAATTAAGAAGTGTCTGTCGTTAATCTGTTGCGGTCTCTTATATACCCGACACCTTGATCGGCTCTAGGCAACATTGTTAATTACTAAGAAATTTTGTCATTGGCTTAGACAGGTGTGATGAATTTGACGTATATCTTTTCAACCGTCAAAAACGGTTTTATAACCGCCAAACGCTAAGATGATTGACAGCTATCGATGTTATTGGTATTGACGACCAAATTTCTTAAACATATTTTATAAATGATGCTAACGCCTTTCACGCACTTAATATAGTTGCGATTAGGGCTGTATCGCCATCAAATTAAAGAATATTTTGTCCTCTTTAATTTGACATAGTTTGATACCGAGTTAGTTTCACTTTTACCGACATTGCTACATAAACAATGTTCAGGTACACTATTTCGCACTGTCGTCTGTTTATCAAAATCGGCGATTATACACTTTGACTAATATTGTTTGTGTTCTACATCGCGTTTTATCACTCCAACCTTTATGTGAGAACACTATTAATTCTGTACTGATGTTTAATTACTGTACATTATGAATAAACCTTAACTTTAGACATTGTAATGAACTGTTCTTACATACTATGATATTCCGTTTCACATTAATTTGCTCTATTCTACTAACTAACAATTGAATTATAAATCATATCATTTTAATAATGCTTATTGCAATGTTTGAGCATAACAATTGTTTTGTGTAGGTGACCTACATTTCTATTACTTCCTAATAATCATCTCATTGATGATTGTTTGGTCTAGGCCTTGTTAAGGCATACCGTTTATACTGGAATTCTTCCTTAAAAGCTTTTATTAGTTCACAATTCGGTAATTTTGCTGAGGTAGCTTATTGTTATATGATTCCCTCTTACAAACGTGTTTATTTGTCATAAGTATATTTGAGATTGAAAAATAGCTTCATTTTCATTTTGTCGCCATTGCTAATTTTAGTTCTTGGCCTCAATAATTCCTAGTCATATTTAATTTATTATCAGCCAAATGCTGATTCTGATCTCACATTATTCAGATTCTTATTTAATCATTTTTTAGTAACATATCATATCCTGTTTACATTATTCACTGACTCGCTTGACAGCTTAAAGTGAATTTAAATTTGTCCATCAGTTTGTGTCAGTTATAGTCTGGTTATAGTGTCAAACAGTATTTGGGTTTACTGTTTCTTGTGGCACTTCTGCTTCTTCCTTCCTCCATGATTCCTCTCTTCTTGGTTATTCTTATCATTACCTTATCTATTTATATTATCATTATGCATTTATTAAACCTGATAGTATATGTTTACGTTATGTAACATCTGGTTATGTTACAGAATGGATAGACAATACAAGAAATCATCATTCATCAAGTATACTAGAGACAATACTAGTAACCAGAAGAATAGCGATTGTCAACTACGAAGAAACAGTGTTTAACATATTTAAGAAATCACAAACAGTAATAGTGAATACTTAATGTAAGTGTGAGAACCTGTGACCAGTTAACCAATTGTAGCCTAATAAACCCCACAAATAATTCAAGTGATAAGGTTTATAACAAAAGAAAATGTGTTACCTTCATAGTGGAAACATCAAAGATTAAATAGTCAAAAATACACAGACAGTTAGTGTGACTAATTTAATGAAGATTGTAATCCAAATAGATAATCATAAGACCACCAAGAAATGTAAGATAGAACAGTAAAACCATTGTTCATAGAACCTGATAATAAAAACCTTTGTAAATTTCAAAAGAAATGTAACTGAATGCCACGGCAAAACAGAATACAATACAAAGAAAGGCCAGAAAAAATAATAACAAACAAAATAGTTTGTTAAGTATCAAACAACAATGTAACAGAAATTAGGTACAAACCATAACAAGAAATGTATTATCATTAGTTCAAGAATATTTGTATTATTGTTTAGAAGAAATAGTGTAAACATGTTTATTAATCAACAATTAAACTATTGTAATAGAATACCATACTGAAGTCATAATAGTAGTAGCAAATGCTGCATAAGAATATGTTGTACATTGTTACATAACCCCATAGGAAATGCACCTAGGAAACAAAAATCATACATGTTAATTACACCCAACAACCATCAACAATTGTGTCAATCAAAGATTCATTATAAATAATGATGCACGCTAATAAATAATGTCTTATACACTGCACATAAAGCAGATTAAATATGATAGCACAAAGCTAGATGAAAGGGAACCCAATATGACAAAATAGTTAAGCAAAATACATTGTTAAAACTTGTACAAAGATCACTGAAAGTATTACCAGTAGTTAGAAAAACATCTGGTACTACTATGAGAACAGATTATAAGTGTAAGAATAATAGTTTTATGATCAAAATATTGTAAACTAACTGACTATGAATGAATAGCCAGATGTAAGCAAAGGCAATGTAACAAACTAGTTAAGCACAATACCTTATTAAAACTTACACAGAGATTAATGAAAGTGTTACCAGTAGTAAGAAGGACATCTAGTACTACTATGAGAACAGACCATAACCATAAGAATAGTAATTTTATAGACAAATTATTAAAAACTAAATGACCATGATGGTGGAATCAGAATATAAACAAACACTATGTAGCAAGTTATTTAAGCAAAATGCACCATCCAAACTTGTTCAAAGTTAGATAAAAATGTTATCAGTAATCAGAAGGATATCTGATACTACTTTGAGAATCTATGTCAAATATAATAATAACAATTTAGTTATTGATTTATTAAAAAATAACTGACTGCCATGTCATGACCTGATGTAAACAAACCCAATACTAGGAGTTGAAGGGTTGTCAGATAGCCAAAAGCTAACAAATATATTAAATGAACTAGGTACTATAGTGGTACACTATTTGCATTTTCAACATTATATACCTTATGTAGAAAAAACATAAACAAAGTGACAATTTGAAGAAAAGAGATCAGAAGGTAGTTAGATAAGACTACTAGTATATGAAACACAACATTGTGCATATACTAAAGTGTAAACCAATGTAAATAAACATTTATATTATTATTAGAATACAAAACAAATGTTATTAGATAAGGAATAATAGTATTAAGGGCGATTATAAGTAATCGAATATGGACGCTTGAGACGCCATTATCAAACATTGTTTGAATAATAATTACTCCCAAATTTTTGTATTAAGCAATTGAGAAATGGACTCAAAACGTTTAATCAGAAGTGTTATTGTGTAATTAGATAAGATTTGGTGAAATAAACTTATTAATTTTAAGTTTCATCATAAAAATTTGTGAAATCGTTGTAGTGAATTAATAATGGACGGATTATATTCTTGTTTGGACTTTATTTAAAGCTCAGGATGTCCGCGATTTATTGACACCAACCATTCAACGATATGACAACTAATAAGAAAGTTATAACGATTATAAACTTTTTAATTATTTTGTGCACCAGTGCTTACGTCACTTTAGTCTCCAACCCATATACGAAATTGGTAATAAATTAAAAGTTTTACTAAATCAAGATGTTTTGGGTCGGAGAGTTCGAAGAATTTAACCAATCAAATGAATGAAAACCGCCAGACAAGCCAGAGACGCTTCGGAGGAGCGAGACAGTCATCTGTCAATCATCAAGGAGTCAACACGCATAATTCGACGGACAAAATCGATGAAGAAGTTTTATTTGAATTGTGCGCGACACATATACATGAGTCATACTACACACGCCTAACCTACACATAACAAACAATTAACGAGTGTACAGTGTGGAGTGAATATAATAATAAAATACGACCAGTGTATAATATCGGTCGTATTTTCGAGTTTTGTGTTGATAAAAAACCAGGGAGTACAATATTTTAATTATTTAAAAAATAAAACAGAAATAATAATTTCTGTAAAATGATTGTTTGGATACTACTCTAATCAGTAGTATCGAAGTGTAGTAATGCTGATGAAAGTTATCAGAATTGACGAAAGAATTATTTCGAATTTTTTAACTTAAGGAATAAATGTTTTTACTATTTATCATAATTAAAGGAGTCAAGATTAATTTAATTATTACAAATATGAGTGTCACAATAGTCGCGCTCAATTGACTCATGTTGTTTTTGATTTGACTAATGAAAATAAATATTTTTATTTTTTTTTCGAAAAAATCATTCAAAGTAACTGATAGTTACGCATCAGAAGTATTATGAATAGTATATATATGTTTAGATTAATAAGAAATCAATGAATAATATATTTAACCCTAATAACTACTTACGTTATTAGATAACCTAGAAATAATAACAACAACTTGTCAACTTTTTTCTCATAAGTCTGTTCTCAAATAATACAAACCAAATGAAAGCTATCACAAGAGTTTTTTTTATTATAAACTTTTTCTCTTGTCAATAAATAATTTCTGTAGCCAACTATTAAATAATAATAGTAATTTTTAGCAGTGCAAATCAACGCATGTGTTTATTAAAGTAACTACTATGTACTGTATGCCGCGTACGATAATACGATAGTTATCGATTATATGGTACCGATTTTCAATTTTAATATTTGTTTGTTTGTTTTCTATTAATTCTTTATTAAATATTGTTATAAAACACCACATCTTGTATCTGGCATCATGTCACTTCAAAGATCACACGAACTTGGTAATTCAACTATGTAAAGAGGACATAACCTCTCTAAATAAAATTATTGTATTAACCTACAGTGTTACCAGCCTTGAGGTTAAGAAGAGTTTCTTTTTAAAATTGTTCATAATAATTATTTTTCTGTAAAACTATTAGTGATTGATTGTTGATTTTAAAAGATTTAATAGCATTCCAAAACTGTTAATAAACCTCAATTTTTTGTTACCAGTGGAAAAAGTGTTTAATTTCAAAATTAAAATAGTTTATTTTTTCATAGCTAGTTCTATCAAAAGGTGGCGGCAGAATTTGAATATTCCATATAATTCAAATCATAATTCAGTTTTTATTTTATTTTTATTGTGCATGCTTATCACGTATGATATTCAAATAGAATATCCCCTTGTATGTGTAGAGTGTATGTTACAGCTGAAGCAGTCACCCAACAGAACAGTAATATCCACATATGGTAAGTGGGGAGGTGATCAGCAGAGTGCGAAAATACTTTTTAAATTAAAAGATTTAAACGGCAATACCCACACAATTATTAATAACAATCAAACCGCTAATAATAATTACATTTTTGGAAATTTTACTATACAATATTGTTGTGAATACCGGAGCGTATCTACAATCATATACAATCAATACACATACAACCAACACACATCTATATCTACGAATCAATAGGTTCTACTATAATATATATATATATATATATATACGACATCTAAGGGAAGACATCGTTGCCTACATCACAGCAGTATAGGTACAGAGAAATTGGTTTTGTAAATATAAAAACGTGATATACTTTATACAAAAACGCGACAGACTAGATAGGCTACTTTAATATTGTTATGTTACATTTCAAATTATGTATTTCAAATTATGTACAGGGTTTCAAAGACAATACTCTGTAAACATATATCCTTAGAAAAACTAAAAATTTATTTAAACTCAAAACAAGGCCTTAGTTTAAAAATTTCTATAAAGTCCTAAATAAGAGACAGAAAATATCGGTATGGAGAAAATACCCATACATGACTTCCATATTCTAAGATTTATATTTAAAATCATTTTCGAAATAAAATATTACCATAGAAACTACTTCTTTCTACTTACTGCTTCAGCCTTAACCACAGTACTGTGGTCACTAACATATACCACCTCACGTTATCGCACTCGATTTTCACTGATGATGGAACGTTGCCGAAACGTCTGGTTTTGTAGAAAACATTGGACTACGGCCAAATATCCCGGGAAGGAATTTTAACAAAAACTACTTCTTTGTTGCCGATAACGTTGTACACATATATATATAAAATATGCATAAAATTAATGGCTTGTATAAGTTAATGATAGATCTCCATTAAGTAGTGCTCAAGTTTCCAAAGTTTTAATATTATTACGTCCGTAATTAAAACATCAGAGCAGGTTTAGTGTGTATGAGGGTACACCGTGGACAAAAATTTTCAACATTTCCTATTGAGCGTTGCTTAGAGTAAAGCTGCGAATCTACAGCGTACGTTTCACAGAACAAACACACGGAAAAGAAGGAGCGCTCCGAAGTCACTCATGGACCCTCAGCATCTTGCAGAGGGTTCATTCCCTAAAGACGAGAAGTCTGTCTATGAGTCGTTCCTCCATAAACACGTGCAGTTACACTGCCCAGAGATCCACAGGAAGCAAATCGCTATCCACGCTGGACACTTATTCCGCTTGCACGCGTTATGTTGGTATGGGTTTCGGCACTTTCCATTTAAAAAGCGTGCAAATGTAAGAAAATAAACATGAATGAGGGCAGAAATAACGCGAATTTTGTGTGTGTGTGTGTGTGTGTGTGTGTGTGTGTGTGTGTGTGTGTGTGTGTGTGTGTGTGTGTGTGTGTGTGTGTGTGTGTGTGTCTTCCCTGCCTTTTTATTGCGGTAGTCATAATAATAAAATGGAAACGTAAACATTACATAACTGAGATATGCTTGCCTGCCACGAACGATACATTTTCTCTCATACATGATTTACATTAAAATGAAAAAATTATAATTTTATTGCCTGGCAACAAAATTATTTTATTTTTAACAATTACCATTGTTTGAAAAAGTTTAAATGAATTTTCAAGTACTTTACTGTTGTTAAAACGTAAAAGGTTGCAGGTAAACTACCCCTTCCCCTTAACCGATCTTCTCCAAAATCAAAAGTCCTTGAGTTATCTACAATTCAGGGACGTGTGCAAAAAATTATTTGATTCTGTTTGAATATGCGGCAGTTATCTTTCGTCATAATAAAAATTACCCTTGTTAAAACAAAATGTTGCAGGTAAACTACCCCTTTTCCTTAACCGATCTTCACCAAAAACAATAGGTCTTGAGAACTCTACAAATCAGGGCTGTATGCAAAAAGTTATTTGATTCTGTTTAAATATGCGGCAGTTATCGTTCGTCATAATAAAAATTACCCTTGTTGAAACATGAAACGTTGGAGGTAAACTACCCCTTCCCTTAACCGATCTTCACCAAAAACAATAGGTCCTGAGAACTCTACAAATCAGGGCTGTATGCAAAAAATTATTTGATTCTGTTTAAATTTACGGCTGTTATCGTTTGCCATAGAAAATACCCTTGTTAAAACATAAAACGTTGCAGGTAAACTACCCCTTTCCCTTAACCGATCTTCACAAAAAACAATAGGTCTTGAGAAATCTATAATTTAGGGCTGTATGCAAATAATCTTTTGATTCTGTTTGAATTTGCGGCTGTTATCGTTTGCCATAAAAAATACCCTTGTTAAAACATAAAACGTAGCTGGTAAACTACCCCTTTCCCTTAACCGATCTTCACCAAAAAGAATAGATCTTGAGAACTCTACAATTCTGGGCTGTATGCGAAACATTATTTGATTCTGTTTGAAGTTGCGGCTGTTATCGTTTGCTGTAACCCGGCTTTAACTTGGACTGGTACAAAAAAATTATTATTTTTTTTTAATTTTTTTTTGAATTTTTTTTTTTAAAGAGGGGCCACAAGATAATTAAAACTAGACCAAAGCCTAGAGAAGCCAAAAATGCGCTGGATCCAGTGAGACGGGACTTGCAATTAAAATCACAAAATTAACAATCAATAAAATCCTTTTATTATTCTATCTCCTTTCTGTTACCTACAAAATCAATAAATATAACATTCAGAATCTATTTTCCCCTTAAAATTGTTAATTAAAAATGATTTATTCTCTTTAAAAAAAGTTACTTGAAATTATTAATAAATCCAAAATTTATTTTCTATATTCTCAAAAAAAAATCAATTGAAACTTAATTGAGATAAAATCTATGTACTTCTTGACAAGGTTAATTAAAATAAATTAATTCTCTTTAAAAAAATATTAATTAAAAATTAATAGAGACAAAGCTACATACTCCTTATTAAAGTTAATTAAAATAAATTAATTCTCTTTAATAAATATTAATTAAAAATTAATAGAGATAGAATCTATATACTCCTTAACAAAACTCTTTTGAAATTAATTATTAGAAATCCTTATTCTTTCTTTCCGAATTGTCATCAGAAATTAAATGTATATATAACCCTATGTTTTATATTTTCTTTTTATAAGCCCTATATCTAACTCCCCCAAAAATACACACAAATGTACAATACATATAGAACCCCACAAAATACACACACGAATATACAATACATAACATGTTCCACAATACAGGACAATTATAACATATATCTCTTGCCACACCCTTTTCTACTTCATGAGGTACATCATTAATAATTTATGAAAATCCATGTCAGGTTTTAATTCTTAATATGTGCATAACACATTACATGTGTATCTGATTATATGTGCAACACCAGTAGTCCCCAGGACATAATAAATTCAAAATTTGGCCAAGTGCCTAATACTATTATAAAATGCTGCCACACTGGGCACTTAGACTGGGAGAAATAAAATTTAGAATACAGTGAACACCCCAGTGAACATAATTAATTAAAAGAATTTATATATATATATATATATATATATATATATATTGATAAATATTGTTAAGTTTTGAAAATAGTAATGTGTCATGAACCTTATAACCCTTTTAAAAGTAATTTTGGCCCAAAGACCGACATGTTCATAGGCATGACAGTGCATAACTCATCCTGTCCCAACAGCATGTTTAACTCTGCATGGACATGCACCTATACAGGATTAAACTGGTGACCCGACTTAACTACCAAAGAAACTTCTATCCCTATATAATCCAAACTGAATTTAAAAATGAGAAATTAATATATAAAATGAAAACTAAATTGAACCGGTGAAATTACATGTTGATTGAATGAATTAGTAGCAGTAATGAAACCCTTATACTGAAAATAAGAAGGAATTGCACGTTTGAATGGTGAGCAGCCATAGATGCATGTCGGCCTCTAGGCTCACAGGTTATACAAACAAATTAATAAAATTTACAAAAGATTCCCCTCCCAGTTCACGCACTATTCTGTCCCATTAATCGGGGACCCAATTAAAATGTTTAAAACTTAAAGTCATGTTGTTGAGTGATTGAATGTCCACTGGCTCTAGTGAGTTACATCACAATGTGTAAAGAATATATAACATGGATTGAGTTCACCTTAATTACTTCCATATTCCTTAAGGAATGGAAGTATGGTGATGGCAAAAAAAATCGTGTTCGAGATTATTGCAGATTCTGATTCTACTACACTCAAAACATGAAAAAAAGTCGTTTTCCGAAAAGTGTCTGTGTGTGTGTCTGTCTGTCTGTGTGTCTGTGTGTCTGTCTGTCTGTCTGTCTGTCTGTAGATTTTTTTTCTATGGCAAACGATAACTGCCGCAAATTCAAACAGAATCAAATAATTTTTTGCATGCAGCCCTGATTTGCAGAGTACTCGCGACCTATTGTTTTTGGTGAAGATCGGTTGAGGGAAAGGGGTAGTTTACCTGCAACGGTTTTTTTTTAGCAAGGGTAATTTTGTTTGTTTGGAAAACGATAACAGCCACAAATTCAAACAGAATCAAGTAATGTTTCGCATACAGCCCTGAATTGTAGAGTTCTCAAGAACTGTTGATTTTGGTGAAGATCGGTTAAGGTAAAGGGGTAGTTTACCTGTAACGTTTTATGTTTTAACAAGGGTATTTCTTATGGCAAACGATAACAGCCGCAAATTCAAACAGAATCAAAAGATTATTTGCATACAGCCCTACATTGTAGAGTTCTCAAGACCTGTTGTTTTTGGTGAAGATCGGTTGAGGGAAAGGGGTAGTTTACCTGCAACGTTTTTTTAACAAGGGTATTTTCTATGGCAAACGATAACAGCCGCAAATTCAAACAGAATCAAATAATGTTTTGCATACAGTCCTGATTTGTTGAGGTCTCAATGACTTTCGATTTTGGTGAAGATCGGTTAAGGGGAAGGGGTAGTTTACCTGCAACCTTTTACGTTTTAACAAGAGTAAAGTACTTGAAAATTTATTTAAACTTTTTGAAACAATGGTAATTGTTAAAAATAAAATAATTTTGTTGCCAGGCAATAAAATTATAATTTTTTCATTTTAATGTAATATAATATTTTTCATTTAATACAGCAATAAAAAGGCAGGTAAGACACAGCCTGGCTGTTTGGCTGAAAATGATTTTAAATATAAATCTTAGAATATGGAAGTCATGTATGGTTCTCCATACCGATATTTTTTTTTTCCATGGGTGTGAAGTGGTGATCATCTGGCTTACATGATAGGGTGTTTGTGTTAGTCTACGCTATTCTCCTCCGGCAGATGAAGTTGAGAGAGAAAGTCTGGTTGTTAAAAGTTCAGGTCGGAGATGGTTCCACGTCTTCAGCGGAGGACCCTGATCATACAACATTTTATCAGCGAGAGTACACAAAACAAATTCCCCCAGAAACTTCACACGCACCAAAACCCACATATAATCTTAACACAGTTTTAGGGCTATTTAAATATGATAATTGACACACTTGGCAAGGTTATATGGCCAACAGGCCCTATTTGAAAACATTTAGTTCTGTTAAATTTCATATTAATAAACTTTACCCATGTGGGTTAACATAATTCAATTTTGATTATCTAATTATTCGGCTTGTCATACTTTTAATAAAATTTACACATATTCTGATTTTTGCCACGTGGTCCGAAAGGTTACTTGATTACAATCATTTCTATACTTATTAAATAAATACCTTTTGGCAATTACATTCTTCTCAATTCTGGTGCCTTAGTAAGTTTTCTGAAATTGATATAGTGTTACTATAATTAGTAATAAAGGTTGCATGTAACTTACTCAGAATTACGCATTTTACTTTTCACCACGAGGTGCCGTAATAAGGTTATCAGATTACATCCATGTCTGTACTATTTAAACAAATACTTTTTGCATTTACATAACTCTCAATTTTGGTGCCTTAGTTAAGACATGTGAATTTAATATAGTATTACTATATTACACAAAAAATTACATTTAAATTACGTATTGCACAACTCAACACGTGGTGGCGTAAAAGGTTATCAGAATTTACTTACTGTGGCCTATTTAAACAAATTTTTCATTCGTAAAACTTTAAATAGATATATATAATAATATTGCCGTAACTTACCGCAGATCTGTATAGATTTAGCCTGCCATAGGTTGAAGATGGTGCAACAAATTTGTTCTTCTCTACCGGAGTAGATATGCAAGCGAAGCTAACAGAACGACGGTCGGCCAGAGACAAAGTTTTCCAGAAAACGTAGTTTCCGTCTGAACTCGTAAACCGTAGCTCACGCTAGAGGGCAGCACCAATCAAGCACCGCTCTTATGGTAATACAGTTGCAGGTTACTTATCTCAACCGCTGCTACCGCTAAATACAGTACAGCAAATACCGAACACGCGCCGATAAATTTTTAGAATCGGCACATTGCCATAGAAAAAAAATTTACAGATAGACAGACAGACAGTCACACACACACACACACACACACACACACACACACACACACACACACACACACACATATACACACACTTTTCGAAAACCGACTTTTTTCATGTTTTGAGTGTAGTACAATCAGAATCTGCAATAATCTCGAACACGATTTTTTTTGCCATCACCATACTTCCATTTCCTTAAGGAATATAAAAAGTAAAAAATAAGTAAATAACTACGAGTTAGGTTTTTTAACGTAAAGTCTGTTTTGAAATAAGAGAACATCAAAGGATTATAATATTTCACTATAGACAAAATCAATAGATTTTCTACACTTTTTCTTTACACAATCATTAACTTCAAGGCAGTTTTTGTATCTATTGAAAAGCTTTTAATTCCAATGTCCTGAAATCCGCCGCCTGTGTCTTGAACCAGATAGTAACCTTGTTGTTCATTTCGTCATAATTTTCGAAACAAGCTGTTTCCTTGTAGGAAAATCAGGTTTCATCTTCAGTGACAAAATGTTTAAACAACCCAGTCCCTTTATTTTCAAAACGCTGCAATAATGTATGAGACATTACAATAATGTCAGACGAATATTATTTAGTTAACGTTCCTAACGTTACATTGATTTATATAAATAGCAGAAAATTTAATAGACAATTTCCAAACCGAAATCGCCGATTTTCAGGAATTTCAACATTTAGCACTTCCACTAACCACCAGTCATCACAGTTGGGCGACCGCTACATTCTTCACTATGAATACTCGCTTGCCCTCCTCTGAAAAGCGATACCATTATCTAACTTCACTGTCATTCTTAAACTTCACAAAAGTTGCTTCAGAGGTGCACGACGTTGTTGATTATGGCTGGGTTGTCTGCCGCAGCATTAGTTGTAATTCGTGAGACATCAACATAATCGCCTATCTGATGCCAACAAAATAATCGACAGGTCAGCATTACGTCATGTTCCAATACGGGGAACACACCATCACGCTTCGTTGCAGAAATTTCACTAAGAACATTACTTTAAAAAGGTGTCTTGTAAATGTAGTCTAAAATATAATGGATTGACAAAGTTAATACGACAGTAGAACATAAAACAGACAAAATTAAAAGAAAGTAGCATCATAAATTTCTAAAAATATTTTCATGCGATAGCCACTACTTAAGTAACGTTTATAATCGCCTTTATAACTCAACTGCTGGAGTACAACACATTCGTTACATGTGTTCAAAAAATATTTTTTTTTGCTGGCACTTAAGTAATAATATTTATATTTTATTCCAAATATATACACATAATAGGTTTTATATATATTGAAATATTGCATCATAATTGTATGATGCATGCTTTCTATATTGTAACGTTACATATTATCAACCCAATACCAACATAAAACAAACTGATTATAAACAATCCAAAGCAAAATAAACAACAAAATGGGAACATTAAAGAAGGAACTAGGACGAATAGTGACTAATTTTGGGGAATAAAAGAAGTTATTATTAACAAATAATGTATTACAGAAGAAATGAAGATACACGACTGAAGACAAGACAACGTTGCCCCAAATACCCAATAGATCAGACAGTGAGAAAAAAAGACAGCAACACCCATAACAAGAGATTTATTAAGGATGATAATAGAATCAGTGCGATTAGGGAAAATAAAATGGATTCAACTACAAGAAGAAATAAACAATGACAAGAATAAAATAAATCATGAGAATATAAATTATTGATAATGATGGAGAAAACAGAAGTGATTTAAAAGCTGAATTAAAACCCTATGCTATAACATGACACTGACATCAAACTATAAAGTAACTTCAATGACTTGACAATATAACCAGAACTCAAAGGCAAAACAAAAAGGGTAGGAAAAATAAAGGAGAGAGTGAATATAAAATTTGTAAATGTGTAAATTAAGAATGTTTAAAGACAACAACTAAATAATGTCCAAAAGACTAGTTCAATGTATAAGGTAGATATAAAATTATAAGAGAAAACTATTAGTCAACAATAATGTTGAGATAGTCACAAAAAAAGAAACATCTAACTACAAATAATAAAAACTAGCAATAATACATGTGAAGAATTCAGTACAATATGTAAAAACAAAATCTAAGGCAAACCATTGTTAGGAATCCAGGTGGGGACACAACCTAAACTAACCAGCAAGTTTCAATTAGAATTGCCAAAAACAATAACAGGAATGTTCTTAGACTAGAGTATGTTATAATACAAGCAAACTAGAGGCTCTAAGGAGCATTCCATTAACGAAAATAATTATATAGAAGGACTTGTGTACATTAGAAGTGTAAAATAACATGCTCAGAGGTACAGCATAGTGTTGGCACATTGAACAATATAAATAATACATAAAATGATAATAAAAGAAAAGGGACTAATGTCAGTATGATAACTGAGATGTAATACCACTAATGTAAGGCAACTCAATAATTATTGCCATGAATTTGATACTAATGATGTAAATTAAATATAACTTATATGTGAACCCAGATGCATGAAGCAATAGGTATTTACCAACAAAAGTCAGAATACCAGAGCAGACCAAAACACTGCCAAACCTTATCATTACTATAATAAACATTATGCAAACTATATGTAATCAAAAATCGAAGATGTAATGTAGAATAAGAAAAAAAATGTAACACTCAATGATACTGAATGATACGCTGATGGAAAGTGTAAATAAATTAAAATAAAAGAATACTAGCTAATACTGAGGTAATCAGAAGTTGTGATGATTAGTTCAGTATAGATAGGTCACACCAAATATGGTTTAGAAACCAATACTAACATAAAATGAATAAAAACAATTAACAATATCATAGACCAAGTGTCTAACCAAAAGAAATAGAATTATTATGAATAATAATTAGGTAATTATATAGAATACTACTGTGCAATAATTATAAGATGTCACAGAGAACAAAGGTGAACAATAATAATGCATTAGCTGTAAGAAATATTATTATAAGTAAAGGATAAAGACATTGTAAAAAATATTGAGGTAGGCCTAAACTACCATAGACGATTTTTAACAAATTACCACCTTAAACTTTAATGAGAAGCGATAATAATTGATAAGGAAGTAGTAATCATAAAAGTTTATTAAAATTGAACAGAATAAATAAGATAAAATGGAAAATAAGATATGTAAATATATAGTAAAAAATAGTAATAAGTTTATTTTGTTAATCATTATCAAAGTTATATGGTGTGGGTAACCGAAATACTCGTATTAAAAAGACAGAAGCAATGGAAGTAACGAAAAGTTGATAAGAGTACTTATAAGTGAACAATTTGAATTATAAGGATTTAATTATTTACAATTCCTTGGGCTTACATAAGTGAACCGAGTTTTGATAATCTCAAACCCAGCGAGATGACGCCAAGAACGCGTCTATTTTGCGGAATAATACCGAAACTACACGGAAATTGCAAAAATTGACCAATCAGGGGTCATTATTGAGCATTAGGAACCAGATTTTGACACAGGTGAGTACACAGTTCATCTCGAGACATCGACGAGGGATCCACGCAGGTTACCGAAGACAACAATGCAGAATTGATAGCCGACAGCTGATCAAAATCGTCTTAACCTCGAATAGCGAAATTGAGGTTAGGTCGAATGTAAACAAAATGAAAGTATTTTTATATCAGTGTTCTAATCCGGAGTACGTGCGCATAGGCAGTGAAATAATTAATAATTATTAAATATTATTTAATTAAATAAAGAATTTTAATAGTGATACTACCAGAAACGACATCGAATGCAAGTATAAGTGACAATTACTAAATACACAGAATAGTAATTAAATTTTCAATCACGATATTAGCGAAACTGAGTAACCATATTATATCAATTTAAATCCGACAAAGCTTGGAACAATATTTAAAATAATAATTCAAATAATTATTATTGAAGAAATTAAGAAACAAAGACAAATGACTTTATGTATTTAATTGATTAAAATGTTTTATTAAATGGTAGTAATTGTAAGAAAAGTAATGTAAGTAATTGTAGTAATGACCACATCTGGTCATATGGACAATTAATAGGTTTTAAGAGTAACAAGAGCTATTAAGCGAATTTAAAAAAGAAGAAAAGTGAATTAATTTTAACCAAACCTTATTTTCAGAATTAACTTGATGAACATACCAAGAGAGGATGTATCAACTAATTCATGATAAACTTTAAACACTGTGATTGATCATATACAAATTATTATGTATTGTGTTTAACTTTAAGATTGTTCCAAAATATTTAATAATGTTCAACCCTATTAGCGAGGAATATCCATATACCTGTATTTTTTGTGTTATCCAATTTGATGAGGCAGATAATGAATCTTTTCACTAAAATGAATTCCTAACCGTATTGTACGGATATTTTAATGTTGTTAAAGAGGTATTAATAATTTTATGTTGATTGATTAATGTTCCAATGAAACTAGCTTTAACCTCAAAGATCGACAAAAGTCATATGTTTATTTTTTATGTTATTCATTAAGAAATTTTAATAATGTTATCACTCTCTCACTATTAAATAATGATAATAGTACATTGCTTTATGTTTCTTGTATCTTGCAGTCTCAAAGAACCTACTTTATTTATAAAATAATTAAACCAAACATTAACGTCCCATGTGGCGAAGACTAAAAAGTCAGTATGGTAAACCCTGAGATATTATAATATTAAAGAATCTACCAGTAAACTTGAACCAAAAGAATGATAAATAATATTATTGTAATTTAACCACAATTCAAAAATAAGTTCGGAGAATAAACATAATTTTTACCCCATCCAAGAGTTTTGACAAATTATTTCGTTAGACTAAGACGTTACAGCTTAGGTGGACAGCATCAACGGTTGGCAGCATTGGTGACGGTAACAAGTGGATTTAAATAATTTTAAACTTTCTGACCATCAATGCAAATCAGCTTTGCTATTAGAACACCACTACAAGTAAGTACCTGTAAGCTATAACCGATCACTTCTAATTTCAGTGAGGAGTCACATAAATAGTTTCGTCTTATCAACGAGAGAACGTCGAGAATCCACTACGAATTCATTGAACCCGAACATAAAATAAACTAATTATTTTATTTAAACAATTACTAAACCAACGATCACAAGCTTCAAGATTTTAAAAATAATTTAAAAGATTTTAAAACAAATACTAAATAATCAAAGTTTAACGGGAGAGGATCTCGTCTATTTACAATATGCATGTTGGTGTTCAGACCTCCTTGAAGTCGATGACAGTAGGCCCAAGACTGAATATTTTTGGAGTCTGTTTGATCAAATTAAGTGCCGAATTCAGAAGTGACTGGATCCTCTGTACCCCTGTACCGTGGGATTCACGGTCATGACGCTTCAACGTGTATCCATGCTTAAACTGTTCATCACAGATGTTACATTGATGTGTACGTGACTTCAAGCTGCTCAAAACCGGCACATCACTGTTTACCTTTTTGGGATGTAATTTTGAATGCTGGCTAAGATTCTCTACATTTTCACAATCCTTACCGTACCCCGAACATAAGTATTGTTTAAGCTCACTCACCTTAATAAACCAAAAATTAAAAGGTATAAAAATTAGATTATGAACACACACAAAATTAACAAATGAATATCACACAACAAACTCGATGAACACACGCACGGATAATTTAAATCAAATAATATTGTATATTATAAAACGAACTAAGGAGACAGTTTTATTTGATAGTCACAGTGATATTAAATAGTAAATATCGGTATGGAGAACCATACATGACTTCCATATTCTAAGATTTATATTTAAAATCATTTTTTAATGAAATATTACCATAGAAACTACTTCTTTCTACTTACTGCTTCAGCCTTAACCACAGTACTGTGGTCACTAACGTATACCACCTCACGTTATCGCACTCGATTTTCACTGATGATGGAAGTCGATGGCATTGCCGAAACTTCTGGTTTTGTAGAAAACATTGGAATACTGCGAAATATCCCGGGAAGGAATTTTAACAAAAACTACTTCTTTGTTGCCGATAACGTTGTACATATATATATATATATATATATATATATATAAAATATATGCATAAAATTAATGGCTTGTATAAGTTAATGATTGATCTCCATTAAGTAGTGCTCAAGTTTCCAGAGTTTTAATATTATGATGTCCGTAATTAAAACATCAGAGCAGGTTTAGTGTGTATGAGGGTACACCGTGGACAAAAATTTTCAACATTTCCTATTCAGCGTTGCTTAGAGTAAAGCTGCGAATCTACAGCGTACGTTTCACAGAACAAACACGCGGAAAAGAAGGAGCGCTCCGAAGTCACTCATGGACCCTCAGCATCTTGCAGAGGGTTCATTCCCTAAAGACGAAAAGTCTGTCTATGAATCGTTCCTCTGTAAACACATGCAGTTACACTGCCCAGCGATCCACAGGAAGCAATTCGCTATCCACGCAGGACACTTTTTCGGCTTGTACGCGTTATGTTGGTATGGGTTTCGGCACTTTCCATTTAAAAAGCGTGCAAATGTAAGAAAATAAACATGAATGAGGGCAGAAATAACGCGAATTGTGTGTGTGTGTGTGTGTGTGTGTGTGTGTGTGTGTTCCCTGCCTTTTTATTGCGGTAGTCATAATAATAAAATGGAAACGTAAACATTACATAACTGAGATATGCTTGCCTGCCACGAACGATATATTTTCTCTCATACATGATTTACATTAAAATGAAAAAATTATAATTTTATTGCCTGGCAACATAATTATTTTATTTTTAACAATTACCATTGTTTGAAAAAGTTTAAATGAATTTTCAAGTACTTTACTGTTGTTAAAACGTAAAAGGTTGCAGGTAAACTACCCCTTCCCCTTAACTGATCTTCACCAAGATCAAAAGGCCTTGAGTTCTCTACAATTGAGGGATGTATGCAAAACATTATTTGATTCTGTTTGAATTTGCGGCTATTATAGTTTGCCATATAAAATACCCTTGTTAAAACATAAAACGTTGCAGGTAAACTACCCCTTTCCCTTAACCGATCTTCACCAAAAGCAATAGGTCTTGAGAACTCTAACATTTAGGGCTGTATGCAAATAATCTTTTGATTCTGTTTGAATTTGCGGGTGTTATCGTTTGCCATAGAAAATACCCTTGTTAAAACATAAAACGTTGCAGGTAAACTACCCCTTTCCCTTAACCGATCTTCACCAAAAGCAATAGGTCGTGAGTACTCTACAAATCAGGGCATTATGCAAAAAGTATTTGATTCTGTTTGAATTTGCGGCTGTTATCGTTTGCCATAGAAAAAAAATCTACAGACAGACACACAGACATACAGACACACAGACACTTTTCGAAAAACGACTTTTTTCATGTTTTGAGTGTAGTACAATCAGAATCTGCAATAATCTCGAACACGATTTTTTTTGCCATCACCATACTTCCATTTCCTTAAGGAATATGGAAGTAAAATTATAATTAATATATGATTGTCATACGCTGTTAATTAACATAACCACGGATAATTAAAATGAAACAGTAAAGCAATATTTTAAAAGCGAACTACTGTCACGTTTTATTTACAAACACGCTGATGTTCCAAATACTATAATTACCAACATACTATTACTTAATACACACACATTACATTAAACAGCACGTTGTGTGTTCTACTATACATTTCCCGCCTAATTCAACATCGGAGGATTTCGTACATTGTCCGTAGCATTGGGTAACAATTGGATATTCGCACCTTACTCAGCTCTACGAAGAATTATGGAAATAAACGAAGCAGTCGGTATGCGTCAGGGGCTAAGGTCTAGTATAAAAAATAGGAGTGTTACAAACAAATAATGGTTTCCGTCAATAAGAAGTAGGACGCGAATGTCTCTTATACGCTGTAGAGGGAGGGGATGTAGACGTCAAAAGTTGTAGCTGTGTTGTTTGTGGGAGCAGTCGTACATTCCGTACCACGCGAGTAGAGTATGTGATTGGCTTCGTTCCCTAAAGTGCCCCATACACCTTCGTACATTGCACGACGTGCAAAGCACGATGTCCATTGCATGGCACGTGGTGAGACCACACACTGGAAAAGTAGTTAGTCTCGTGGCGTGCCAGATACGATCCCAATGTGTACGGTTTCATGTACAGTATATGTGTGTACGGTTTCTTGTTAATAGTGTGTAATTGAATTTATAGCTGAATTTATACAGGAATGTTGCAGAGTGCGGACAGTGGTACAGTCTGATATCTGAGAAGGGTAAACCGTGAAGTCACGAACATTTGACATGCGATGAGTGCGGACACCAGGACACAAAACGTAGGCCTATTTTTTTTGGCGTAACATAAAAACAAGTTAATCGTGGGTGATTGCAGACACACACACACGCGCGCGCGCGCGCGCCAACTTAAAACGTTTTGCCTAGCTCCAAATTACATACAATGCCTGTAGTTGCATATACATACAAGACTAAATTCAGTACACATAGTTTTAAAAAATTAATAAAGCATTAGACACAACAGGAAGGGAACAATATGAACATTTCACTGAGTTATAAAATAACTCGGTGAATAATAACTTAAGCCTATGTTATTATTTTGTAAACGGTGACTTAGCAATGTTGTGTCTATAACAAGAAAGTGGGTACCTGTTGGTGCTTTGTAAAAGTAATATGTTTCCACTTAGCTAAATTCAAATATCAACAGACTTGTGTGCTTTGGAGTACGTATGCAATGCTTAGTGTATATGTTAGATTTGTCGAAAACATAGTAATACATAGTTATCAGTCCCACTATATCTGATGAGTAAGTAAAAACAATAACAGGCTCGGATGTGAATGATCGCGTGTGGGTGTGTGGGTGCTTGCACGCGTAGAAGTAGGCTATTCCTCCAGAACAGAAGACAAAATCTTAATGCAACAATTAGACTAAAACTCTGTAATATACGATTCACTTAATTACGTAATTACAAATATATACGTACATACTTGTGGGTGGCTGTTGTTCCACCCACTTAGGCAATGTTTTCTTTACTACTATTAACTAAAATAGTTGAGAATCCCTGGTAACACATTCTTTGTATTTCGTTATTCTACCATCTCTTTGAAAATAGCCTAATCAGCTGAAAAATTGTCAGAAATTAACAATAAATTCTGTGAAACTACCAAGCATTTATAGTTTTTAAATTTTTTTATTAAGGTAAGTCAAAACTCTTTACAATGAAACTGAAAATTCGTATTACTAGTATTTTTTTATAGGCACCTGAAAAATTTGTTTCAGCTACTAGTATTTTTATATTAGTACCTGAAAAACTAGAAGTTATAGACAAAACACGGTTTATCGTTACTGCACGGGTTATTGTTACTGCTTTCATTACAATACGACAAAAAATGAATATTTATGTTGACCGTTATCCTTCTCAAACATTAGCGTGGGTAATCGAGAGTTGTTCGTATTCCAATAAATGCTGTCAATAAAATGGCACTTCAGCCAGGTTTGTTATGGCTTATAAATAGACATTTTAATTACCCTTTTTTATTCTGTGTCGAAACATTCTGGATATTTTGAGCAATAGAAAACAGCTACAGATTTTTGCGAAAATGTAAAATCTTTAGGCTATCTGAACCTAAACATTTCTTTGTAGGCAGCCTCTTGCATGTTCTTGTTACAATAGTCTTTACTTTTTACCCGCCATAAACAATCGTGGTTTCTGTAGGGTTGAATATCGGGAGAAAGTGAACAGACAGAAAAGATGCCAAGTCACTCAAGATTAGACTACTACAGTCCAGACAGATCACAGCTTACGACTAACTGAACTTACACACTAAAAGCGCTTCACTCCGGCACGTGGCGCGTGGCGAGCCCACACACCTTCGTGCTTTGCACGCCGTGCCAAAAAAATCAAGCTCGTCTTGATCGCCTTCGTGCCACGCAATGCACGCCGTGCAAAGCACGATGGAGCCCACACACTGGTATTATTCCTTCGTGCATTGCTGGCGCGCAATGCACGAAGGTGTATGGGCACCTAAACGTCTGGTTGTCGTATTCAAAAGAGATTCTTTTATATTTCAAAGCGTTAACTACTTTACTTGTAATAGTTCACAATACAAAATTGTCTTGTATATGTCATTTACGGCACTTCATAACATATTATAACAGATTATGACGTCTATCGAGAATAAAAGCATTTAAAACACAACACAAGATAGCGTAAGGAATAGACGTGTACGGAATGTAATGGGAATTAACATGAGCATGTTGGAATCAATGGAAGGAAAGGCTAAGATTGTATCGATGTTTCCAAAGAATGTCAAATGGAAGGTAGTCGGAGAGAAAAATATCTGGGCACCTCCAAGTAGACCCAAAATCGCATGGAAAAGAACATAGTGAAGCAATACCAGATAGATGACTAATGGTTAAGAATCCTTTGGATAAGGAAGAAAGGAAACTAGGATATAAGAAACGGTTTCAACCCTAAAACAGGAAAACAGAAACTCGTTACTTGTTTTACAAATATAACGTTATTTTATAAAGTAAAATGTTGAACTATTCAAATAATTGTTAAGAGTTTTGTCACATAAAGTAAATCTATATGACTTTTTGTGAATAACTACCAAGTGTTTTATGCTTATCAATACTTAAAATAAATTTCGTTTTACTCACTCAACAAATTTAATATATCTGAGAATTTAATATTTTAACGCATTGAGATAGAGTTGGAGTGATGTTTTTTATTCCACAATGCTGAAATTTAATTTTCATTCAAAATATGTTCAGTACAGGAACTTTTGATATAGTCGAAAAATTAAATGTCAGAGATACCAACATAGTCACAAATATGTAGTTACTAATATTTAAATAAAATTCACAATATTAAAGAAATAAATATTCTTAAGTTTAAACATGTATCACGCACAGTTGGCAACAAATTATAACAGTTAATAAGTTAATACTACGCACTTACATTAAATTACTACTACTGAATAAAACTTGTAACAATTATATACTCAGTGTCTTCTGTGATGGCATTCGTGTTAATCACCGCACTCTAATCACTTGTAAAATAATTAGTCAAGTAACTAACTTCTTCCTTTTCACTGTACTTTTACAAGACGCAGTGTGGAGATATACAACGACGTAACAGCCGGGAAGGCGCCGAACTGTTTACTCCAGTTTCTACAACATTCACAACGCACAATTTACAACATTCTTAAACGTGCTTGGTGTTAATAGACAAGACTGAAACAGATATTTTTGTCTAGTTATAACTGTTCATGCTAAAATGGCTACGTGATGAGTTATAAACAGCACTCCCCAGGTAGTATTCTATTACCAGTGGAGGGTCTTGAGTTTGGGGTGAGGGACTTGAGAAGGAGAGGATTCTACAGGAGGGGCTTGGGGATTTTTGAGAAACGCTTGTCGGAGTAGAAGGTTTAGCATAATGTTTTTTTAAATTAAGTTAAATTAATAAGTTTAAATTAAGGCATACAAGTATGTTTTAATTGCACAAATACTCAAAATTTGAGTCGACAACTTGAGTATTTTAATTAAAATCCTCTCGGAAAAACATTAAGTCATGTTAACCCTTCATTACCCATATAGTTCCGCCTATGTACGGGGGTCATTCGCTATTCGCTACGAGTTTGGTAATGAAGGTTTGGTAAGCTATTAAAAAAAATTACCCTTCAACTATACCTACATTTTGCTAACCTATATGATATTTAATCATAATTTATTTTTCCTGGTAGTTTCCACTATTATGTAAAAGTTTGTTGTAGTGTTTGACAAGCTTCTTTATACCGTCCACAAAGATGTTTGCCTCCTGTTTTTTAACCATCCATTAACAGTACTTTTGAGTTAGTCATCCTTTACGAATTACTGTGAAACCAAAATATTTTTTTTTTTAGTCTCTTAGTGCCTAGTCTGGACCATAGGGGAGGGGGAGGCAATCAAAAACATTCCATTTGAATTTTTGAAGTGTAACAAGTGTGGCCACGGCCCTATGTGGTCGTGAGTTGTCGTGATCGCCCTCTGTTTTTCTAGTGTTTGACAATACCTGTAGAATTTATGTCGCATGTCGTTCCAGAAATACTACAAGTCAGGCACCTCGGTGGTCTCAGAATACAATAGCCATAAGTTTCTTGACAGCAAATGTTTACTTGAATTTTTTGGTTTAGGCGATGAGTTTATGCTTCCATTGCATCTATTGTTGTTTGCTTTCTGTGCTTAGCTACAAAATTCTAGTCTGATCCCCAGTAACAACATATTTGAAGTATTCAGCACGAAACTGGTCCAAAAACGTACTGGCCGCTGACGTTCTCTGATTTTCATGGGCTTCCGTGAACATTTTTGGCACCCACTTGGCACAGATTTTGTGCTAGTGAAGCTTGAAACTTTTCTGTGACCATTTCGTACAGAACAGGTCTTGATATTTCAGGAAATTATCACTTAACTCACTTATTCTGAAACGTCTGCTTACACGAATTTGTCATTGACACATTTGTCAGTGATATGTAAAGATCGGCCACTACGGCCTTCGTTATGAACGTTTTTACTGCCGTCAGAGAACTCCCAAAATAATTTCAGCACTTTACTGTCACTCATCACATTTTCGCCGTACACCTCAGTAATCTAGCGATGAATTTCCTCCACACTTAAATTTTTCGCGTGCAACGCAGCACAGACTTTACACTTCGCGGAATTTTCAGAGAGAATACTCAGTTTTAATAACCGTAGGCCTATCGTCTGTATACACAAAGCAACAATTGAACATCTGTGTTTGCTGGACTCGTTATGTTCAAAATGTTCAGTACACACTGCATTATCTATAGAGTTTACAGGAAAGCAAAATTTAAGCAATATTACATTTAAGGTAAAATTATGACAATGAGGAGATTAGCTTATTGTTAATCTATTGTTAATCATATTTGACATGGTCTTCCTCAATTCCCTTCCCCTTTGGTTAGTCCGCTTTCTTGCACATACTTTATCCACTTGATCTGATTACATAAAATCAGGGCCCATAGGCCTACCCTTACATGCCGTAAACCCCCCATTTCTATTGCCTGGATATTGCTAAAGTATTTTTCTGCTCCTGTTTCAGACCCACTCACAAGCAACCGTTACTTTACAGAATACAAGTAACGTTTGTTTTAAAGTTTTCTTTCTAACAGGTGTTTGTTTCTAGTGACACTACAACTAACACTTTATAAATTTTAAATCTTGGACGGGGTCTAAGTAGTGTGACAAATTGGAAATGACTCACCAGTTGCGATTCTTAGTTATCACAACAGTATTATTTTTATCTAAGAGGATATGTTAAAAAAATAGTTCTCGCTTCCATCATCATTTAGTTTTATGATCACCAGCAGTTTACTACGTCTTTTAAAACAAGATGAATTCAATTCTTCAAATCCGTTACAAGACAGCCGATATAGGTATTAAATAATGAGAGCTACAAACTAGATTTAATACCTGTATGTAAATTTTTGTCTAGAATCTACAATATCTTTGTTTCTTTAGTTAATAAATTTAAGACTTGAGCATATCACTACTTTTGTCCATAGCAGAATGTGTAAGGTGATATGGAACACCGGGACTCTCAATAGTACGGCAATATTTATGAGAGCTTCTTTAAAGTCTCCAAAACTATATCCGTTTCTTTGTTATTTTTGAATGGCAAAGATGTTAAGAATTTTTTTGTAAAAAACGCAATTGTTTACTTACTACTCTGTTTTAAGATGTTGTTACTTTCTTGCAAATTTTGAAAGACGTAAATGTGAAACTAGAGAGTAAATGATCTTATGTCTACTACGCTGTGTGGATATGCTCCGCTTCATTTAAAAAATGCGTACAAAGGTGTACTATCAAACTAACTGGAAAATATATGTAACTGAATCAAGAGTGTCACAGTAACTAAAAATCTAATATGGAAGAGAAGATGTGTGTAAAATTGTCAGGACTCTTAGTTTTCAACGGTCACAGTTAAAGTTACTAAATTCTGTTGAGTAATACGTAATCGACAAATAAAATATTTAATAATCTTTTAGTGTACAGTACAAGGACACGAATAATATTTTTGGTTAAATTGTAAAACTTCCCGTAATAGGAATAAGGAGACTGTTTACTTAGCTATGACATCATTACGATGTATTTTCCGTACTTAAAAACTCTGATATTCTTAGAGTTCAGTATTACATGTAACTGTACATTTTTATGCATTTATGTTTTTGCGGATTTTATTTTAAATTACATACTCAATTATTGAAGTTTATAATTGTCTTTTATTATCCTGCTAATTACCATGTTATTGAAGTTTTAAGCGTAGTGTAGCTTTGTTAATTTAGGTATGTATGTTTAAGTCTAGTTATGTAACAGTCAGCTATTTACATTTTAGCAGATGCAAAAAAAAATTGTTTATGGAAAGTTTCCAATATGTAGCCACAAATTTTAAAAGCTGTTATTACGAACTCTTTACATTATCTTCTGAAACAAGCTACAAACAATTATAACAGAAAAATTAGAAAGCTTTGTTATTCACCTTAGAAATCAATTAATTATAACCACTTAGACGACAAAATTTCTACTCTAGGGAAAACAATATTTAATCAACAATGATAGTGATGAATGCAGACACAACACGAAGCATAGAAAAAAAATGTTTACAAAATTCAGAGAGCTGTACCAACACAAATAAATATACGCTCTCTGTAAACAAGGATTATTTCCTTTTGAACTAACCGTGCTTAATAATAATTTTAAAACGTATCGGCTTTAAATAAAAAATTCTTCAAAAAAGATGTGTTGAAAAAATTAAAAAAATTGGATATACATTTAATTGTAAAATCAAAAATTGTTCAATTGTCCTACGTATGTCATTTACAGTTCATACAGATGAAATCTGTACAGTAATGTTTTAGCTATATATTATTATTTATATATGAGATGTTGGCAGTAACATTTCTGTCTAAAAGTTTCCGGCAGTTGATGACTTCTACTTGTAACTGAAAACTAAAGTGTGGGAACAGCTTCATCCTTATACATAATGTATAAAACGAAAGAATCCTTAATAACACGCGACTATGTAAAGCAAGAAACACCAGAGACAGATAAGAAACGGATAAAAGTGTTACTGAAAAATTTTTGTTCCACAAATTTATAATTCTTATCTTTACATAATATATTTGCCAAAGCCCACTCACTGACTCATCACTGTATCTCAACAATGACAAGGCCTAGAAAGATGAAACTTTACATAGATTTTATTAGATACTGTAGATGTGCAATTGCAATAAGACGGGGTTTGACAAAATTCAAAATTTTAGGTGGGTTTTGGAGGGGTCAAAGTGACCGAATATTCTCATAAGAAATACATGACAGTTAAAACGTGACAACTGTTAGGCAGTTTCTAGATGAGATAGAAACATGAAATTTGTTCTACATGTTAACTTAACCCTCTTTTAAAGAACACAAAGGTCAATCTTAAATAATTTTAATTAAAACTACCCTAAAGAAATTTATAATATATTTGCTAAATACCACTTACTCACTTAGTCATCACTGTATCTCAAGAACAACAGGTCCTACAAAGAAAATATTTCCGAGTAAATTGATTCAAAGTTGTAAAAGGAGCGTAATAAATATATAGAAAACATTTGTCGGTAGAAAACAATATTATACGGTATATTAACTATTATCTTAAATAAATATTAATTACTTATGAACACATGAATTTTATGCATTCCTGCGATAAGAACGTGTTCCCCGAAGTACTATCACACAATTTACGTAACATATTTGTTTACGTTGCAATGTAGTCCATAAAGAGTTGTTATGTTTAGGGTGGTCTGGACACAACTCAGACACACTTGCGTCATGGGGTTCAGTCTAAAGGCCACTGATAACAGGCCAGAATGCTGCTTTGTTCAGTTCAGTTCAGTCGCTACACTGCCACTGCACACTCCTGCTACTTTGTTTAAGACGATTATTTTGTTAGTTTTAGTTTGAGCATTGGATATTCTTGATTTTTTATTAGTTTGTATCTTATTTTTTAGTTTATTTGTCAAGTTTGAGTATTTTTCTTATTTTTGCAGTGTAGATTCCACTTTATTAAACAGGTTTTTGTTCTACCGCCGTTGTTGCTCTTACAGTTTTTGTTAAGAAGAGAATAATTTTGTTTTAGTTTGTTTTAAATAAGCTTTCTTTTCTACTTTTTCTATTTGTTTTATTAGTTTGTATCTTATTTTTTAGTTTATTTGTCAAGTTTGACTATTTTTCTTATTTTTGCAGTGTAGATTCCACTTTATTAAATAGGTTTTTTTTCTACCGCCGTTGTTGCTCTTACAGTTTTCGTTAAGAAGAGAATAATTTTGTTTTAGTTTGTTTTAAATAGGCTTTCTTTTCTACTTTTTACATTTGTTTTATTAGCTTGTATCTTATTTTTTAGTTTATTTGTCAAGTTTGAATATTTTTCTTATTTTTGCAGTGTAGGTTCAACTTTATTCAATAGGTTTTTGTTCTACCACCGTTGTTCCTCTTACAGTTTTTGTTAAGAAGAGAATAATTTTGTTTTAGTTTGTTTTAAATAGGCTTTCTTTTCTGCTTTTTATATAAATTCTATATCCCTAATACATGATGGAACAAATTGAAGTTGATGGGATCATGGTACCTCACCGTATTGTGCCTGTGGGTGCAGATGGGTCGTGCTTCTTTTACTCCCTGGCTTACCTCATGTACGGTACTGTCTCCCATGCGTCTCAGGTGCGAACAAGCGTTGTACAGTACATTTGTAACAACTGGCAACGGTTTGAGGAGCATACAATGATGGCGTGTGGTAACATTTATAGAAGTTTGGCTGAATACCGTGCTCACATGTCTCTGTACACCACATATGCCACCCACTGTGAAATTCAGGCTGCTGCCGAAATATACCCTTACCATCTGGTGGTGTATCGTGATGGTGAGTTGATTGTACAGCCTGATGAGTATGAGGAGGGGAAGCCCATATTGCGATTCAAGTGTTCTGGACCCATGATGAATGCCCACTTTGAACCTCTTAGTCCTCAATACATTCCTCCTCATACATCAACTGTTGTTAACCGTCCCATCTGCACCTCGCTTGGTACTGAGAGCCTAGAAAAAATCGTTGTCGAGCAAACTGCCCAAGACCAATCCAACGATGATATACCACTTACTGTTGTTAACCGTCCCATCTGCACTTCGCTTAGTACTGAGAGCCTAGAAAAATTCGTTGTCGAGCAAACTGCCCAAGACCAATCCGAGGATGATATACCACTTACTTATTTGCTAAACTCTGTTAAACGTGATATCCAGAACCGTTGTGTGACGCCCCCTACTGACCTAATTTCGTCTTCCTCAGAGATCAGTGCTACAGTTGATTCGAGTGTTGGGAAGAAAAGAAGAAAAAATCGACGTTCAAGAGTTAATGACAGAATCAAAAGACACAAAAATAGGTAGTCCGTAAGAAAATACAATAGCAAAAATCCTGAAGTTCATAGAGAGGCTGTAAAAGATACAACAAGGCAAACCCTGACGTTAACAGGGGTTCAGTTTCTAGATACTCAAAGAAACATCCGGAAGTTAATCAGGAAGCTGTTCGAAGGTACACTGAGAAGAGGCAACTGATCCCATGGAAAACAAAGGCTTTATCAGGATTTAAATATGACCGTAGTACTGACTACAATAATGACAAGGTTATTTCTCTTGGTCACCACATTGAATGCAAGTGGTGCCATGCGAAAAAGTGGAAAGAAGAGAGCCCTGGCTTATGCTGCAGCAATGGCAAGGTTCGTCTTCCTTCTACTCAACAGCTTCCTGAGCCGCTCCATAGTCTTCTTACTTACAGTCACCGTCAGTCTCAGCATTTTTTAGCAAATACCATAAAGTATAACGGATGTTTTCAAATGACTTCATTTATAGCTAAAGAGGTGCACGAAGGAAATTTCATGACAACTTTTAAGGTCCAAGGGCAGGTTTACCATAGAATAGGAAGTTTGTTACCTTCTCCCCAGCAAGACCCCTCTTTTCTACAAATTTATTTTGTTGGAAACGATGAAAAAAACAGAAATCAGATCCAACCTCTTTACTGTGGTTAAGCCTTGGTTAGTTGGCCAACTTCAAAAATGTCTGCATGATAACAATCCCTACATACGAAATTTTAAAACCGCAATGGAAAATGTTCCGGAGGGGCAGGAGTTCATAGCTGTTATTCATGCAGACAGGAAGCCTGCAGTTGAACATAGGGGTCGTTACAACGCGCCAGCAACAAGCGAGGTAGCTTTGGTTATTGTGGGACAGGAGTTTGAAAAGAGAGACATAATTCTTCACAGCAGAGACACAAAGTTGGTACGGATCAGCGAAACTCATCGTGCATACGACGCTCTCCAGTACCCTCTTATGTTCTGCCGTGGAGAAGACGGCTACTCTATCAATATTCCACAATATGATCCAATATCTAAAGCATCTCTCAAGAAAACAGTTTCCGCTTCAGAATTTTACGCTTACAGAATAATGGAAAGAGAAAGTGAAGAAAGTTACCTATTGCTGTATCGTAGTCTTTTCAACCTGTTTTTGGTTGATATGTATGCCAAGATAGAGACAGAAAGGCTTAACTTTATAAGATTCAACCAGAGTAAGCTGCGAGCGGAAAACTATGTTCATCTTAAAGACGCCATGTGTAAGGGGGATGCTAACGTTTCAGATATGGGAAAGAGGGTCGTGTTACCACCCAGTTTTACTGGTGGGCACCGCTATATGCACGAGAGAACTCAGGACGCCATGACATAAAAATGTTCGTCACTATGGTCGTCCTGATTTGTTTATCACATTTACATGTAACCCGAAATGGTCTGAAATTGGAGCTGCCTTAAGAGACAGACAAAAGCCTCAAGACAGACATGACATCATAGCTCGAGTGTTTCATTTGAAAGTTAAAAAACTTATTCATCTTTTAACTAAAGGTTCCATTTTCGGTCAAAGTAGGTGTTACATGTATACTGTGGAGTGGCAGAAGCGTGGCTTGCCTCACGCACACATCTTGCTATGGCTGCAGGACAGGATCATGGCCGACCAAACTGACAGTGTCATAAGCGCAGAGGTACCTGACCCTGAAACGGACCCTGAACTTCATGAAATTATTAAGTCGACAATGATTCATGGCCCTTGCGGAAGCTTAAACAGGAACTCGCCCTGCATGCTTAACGGCTCATGCTCCAAAAGATATCCACGTCCCTTATCTAAAGAAACCCAAACTGCTGACGATGGCTACCCCCAGTACCGTCGAAGGTCTCCTGCTGACGGTAGTTTTACAGTCAACATCAATTGAGTAGACCTAGGCAGTCGGTGGGTGGTACCGTACAATCCTGTTCTGTCACGTACCTTTTTGGCACATATCAATGTCGAGTTGTGTAACTCTGTCAAATCGATAAAGTATATTTGCAAATACGTGAACAAGGGCAGTGATCAAGCAGCTTTTGTGTTGGAAAATGAGTGGGACGAAGTGTCCAAATATGAAGCAGGCCGTTACATAAGTAGTTCCGAAGCGGCATGGCGTATATTTTGCTTCCCAATCCATGAAAGATATCCTCCCGTAATGCATTTGGCTGTACACCTTGAAAATGGCCAGAGAATTTATTTTAATCCCGGAAACGTTCAAAACAAAGTTCAAAATCCACCCAAAACCACTCTACTGGCATTCTTTGAACTATACAAATCAGACAATTTTGCCAGAACCATAATCTACAGTGAAGTCCCTGCTTACTACACCTGGAAAAACAATAAGTTTAGTCGGCGGAAACAAGGCAAAGCCGTTCCCGGACATCCAGGAGTGAAAAAAGATCAAGTGCTCGGTCGGGTTTATACTGTACACCCTAACAATGCAGAATGTTACTACCTAAGTCTTCTCCTTCATGAAGTTAAAGGGCCTACGAGTTTTAATGATCTTAAGAGGGTATCTGGCATAGTTCACTCCACTTATCAGTCTGCCTGCAGAGCGTTGGGTTTACTTCAAGATGACAATCACTGGGACATCACCTTGGAGGAAGCTGCTCTGTCGGAGTCACCACAGAAAATCAGACAACTGTTCGCTGTCATTTTGGTGTTTTGTCAAGCAGCGGATCCCTTAGTGCTGTGGGAGAAACACAGAGACAGTATGTCAGAGGACTTCAAGAGACAGATGGAGTATGAATGTCCGGGCTTAGAGCTTCAACTACGGAACAACATCATTTACAACAAATGCCTACATTCATTAGAAAACTTAGTCTCTTCAATGTCCAATCAATCCCTCCAACAACTCGGTCTTCCTTCTCCAAGTCAAGAGCCCAACAGTTCTGCACTCAACCGCGAGTACCTGAAAGACCTCTCTTACAACACAGTCCATCTATCTGAATTGGTTGCTGTAAACGTGCCTAAACTGAACGACGAGCAGAAAAATGTCTACAATGAAGTAATTGCGAGCATTGAATCAGAGGCTGGACGACTATTTTTCCTTGACGCACCAGGTGGTACAGGGAAAACCTTTTTGATTAATTTAATATTAGCCACGGTAAGACAAGATAGGAAAATTTCTATATCTGTGGCTTCGTCAGGTATAGCAGCAACGTTGTTGGATGGAGGGAGGACAGCTCATTCTGCCTTCAAACTGCCTCTCAACTTAAACCACTCTGAGACCCCATTTTACAACATATCAAAACAAAGCGACACAGCGAAGGTACTTAAGGATTGTAAGTTGATAATTTGGGACGAGTGCACCATGGCTCACAAGGGAGGAATTGAAGCTTTGGATAGAACTCTGCAGGACATTAGAAGCAATAAAAACCTGATGGGTGGAGTCACACTTCTAATGGCCGGAGACTTCAGACAGACTTTACCTGTTGTACCTAGGGGAACTCGAGTAGATGAAGTTAAAGCCTGTCTAAAGAGTTCTGTCCTGTGGCCTAAAGTCCAAGTTCGTTCCTTGAGAGTCAACATGCGGGTGCATCTTAAAGGCAGACGAGTTTTCAAGTTTACTTTTACAGATCGATAATGGAAATCTACCTGAAGAAAATGGCAAAGTCAATATTACAAAAGACTTATGTGAAGTTGTATGCGACTTGACAACGTTGGCTGAAAAAATTTACCCAGATTTAACTAATTTTTACTTGAAAGATATATCTTGGCTGAAAGAAAGAGCTATCCTTACTCCAAAGAATGACACTGCTGCAAATATCAATAACACATTATTGGAAAAACTGCCAACTGAGATTGTCCAGTACCAATCCGTGGACTCTGTGGTGGAAGTAGAAGATGCGGTCCATTACCCAGTAGAGTTCTTGCACACGCTTAATCCTCCAGGCATTCCACCGCACAATCTTTGCATTAAAGTTGGAGCTCCAATAATGCTGCTACGAAACCTGGTACCGCCTAAGTTTTGTAACGGTACTAGGCTGCAGATTAAATCGTTGCACAACAACGTCATAGAAGCAACAATATTCAGTGGATGTGGTCAGGGGGAAGCAGTCTTCATTCCACGCATTCCCTTAATTCCATCGGGTTACCATTTTCAGTTTAAAAGACTCCAGTTCCCTGTCAAGCTCTGCTTTGCTATGAAAATAAATAAATCACAAGTGCAGTCTTTGAAAATGGCCGGTGTTGATCTGAGGGAAGACTGCTTCTCCCATGGCCAGTTGTATGTTGCTTGCTCACGAGTTAGCTCTTCTGAGAGTTTAACTATCCTTCAGCCACAGGGTCAAACAAAGAACGTTGTCTACAAGAAAGTTTTATAAGTGGCGTATTTCGTTTCACAAAACTATTTCAGTAGACTTAGTATTAGCACCCATTTATGCTTTTAAAAATTTGTAAATATTACATTTATACAATGTGCTTGGTTACCCAAGGTTAAAAAAAAAACCACCGAACCAATGTGTTTATTCAGTAAAAACCGTAGCGAAGCACGAGTATACAGCTAGTTCAATTATATATTTATTGTTATTGTAATGATTGTTATATACTGTTCCATCGTATTTTATAATTGTAATGATTAACATCCCTTACCACTTGGTTCCCGATCAATAGGAACCAACCGAATATTCCGTACAAACCGGAATAAAAAATAAAAAATAAAAAATTTAAGCAATCATATAGGCTATATCAATTATAATAAGTTAATGTGGAAGGAATTTAGTTATTTTCTATCTGTTTCCTTTCTCGAGCCTATTCTCTAAACGTAATTATTTTAGAGTGGACAAATTACCTAAAGAATTTGTGTATATCGTTGTTAGACATCTTCTCTAGATGTGTAAACTAAACGTTACGGAACATGCGTAAACGAAACTTGAGTCTGTGATGAAGAACACTTACCTAATTCGAACTTCATTCCATAATCTTGGACAAAAGGATTCAACGTGTAACAATGTCCATGATTAGAGAAGATTGGAAAATACTTTAAGAAAGCTGAAGTTGTGAAACTAAGTACTTGGACCTTCATAAAATGGCATCAAAGTGACTGACAACATTGTTGCATTATGACAAACGTGTCAATGAAACAGCGGCCTCACAAATAACACCTTCAATGATAACAGCGATATTGAAAGTAAACTAGTTCCACTTCTATAAGTCAATGCATACTGTGTTTACATACTATAGGCCTATACTCTGTTGTCTGCACGTTCTGTAACGAAAATATACCTTGCATGATTACATACAGGGTGGTCCACGGGAATCTGACGATTTTTAAAGCAACATAGTTAACAAAACATAGTAAAGCAACATAGTCTTATCCCTGGTATGCAAGTGGGAATCGGACGGACTGTGGCCTTGCATACCTGATGCCACTTGAGGTACAATGGAACAGTGGACTGCCACATACACTATGCGTTCCTAGTGGAGACTTATTTTAAAAACGGTGATTCAATTGTAATTACGCAGCCATCACTTTAATGTTCCACATCATAATATTGTTCCTTACTGCAATACAATAAAGTTGTGGATCATAAGCACTGTCTCAAAATTTGTGGCAAATTTTGAGATCATAGGCCCTATTTCTTTGAAAAGGAAGGACACATGGTGATAGTCACTGCCGCTCGATTATACAGGAATTCCTTGCTCCTGAACTGAGTCGTCGTGGTATCGACTTGAACACTGTGTGGTTCCAGCAGGATGGAGCTACAGCCCACACTGCCAGAGCATCCATGGCGGTAGTTCGAGAGAGGTTTCCAGGCCACGTGATTTCTGGAAGAGGGGATGTTGCATGGCCGGCACGATCTCCAGATCTCTCAGTACGTGACTATTTTCTCTGGCGTTACCTCAAGTCTAGAGTGTTTCTTAATAAACCTAACGACATTAACAAACTCAAGGCCTACATACACAAAGAAATCACAACCACATCAAACAACATGGTGCAAGTAGCGATGCGAACTCTACGAGACAGACTGCAGCAGTGCATACAAAACGATGGAGCACATTTTAGAGAAGTCTTATTTGAAAAATGAACTTACACCTGTAAATGGCATAAAATTTGTTGTTATAAAATAAAAGAAAATAAAATAAATTTTAAATGACGTATGTAATTTAAAAATTTTTAGATTCCCTTGGACTACTCTGTATAAAAAAACGTTTACTACTTAAAGAACTGAAGAATAAAATAAAAAAGCTAAGGCAGTGGAGGCAAAACAGAGAAAGCAGACGATGTCTCTTTGCAAAATAAAGGGATGATTTGGTTAAGTACAAGAACTACCGCAGGAAAATATTACCTCACTTGTGAGCAGACAAGTATAATGATTATATATGTACAACCCCAACGTTTCAAGAAATATTTACATTATAGACGCATCCAGCTTCAACGTCAGATACGTATATTACGGAAACAGTATTTCTAGGTAGTATATATCTAATACTGTACTGAAGAAATGTCACCGCTTTGTCTCCGTCGTATCCGTCGTATGATATATACATGTAAAATGAACACGACATTTCCTTATTCCAATGTTTGATGATTTTCTTATTCACAACAATAGAAAAAATAAGTAAGCTACATTAATTACGCATAACCTAGATATTATCCGTAATTTTAATTAACTTTTTGAAGTTATACTTCTTTAGGCGCGTTGAGGGTGAAATTTTAGTATATGTAGCGAAATGCGCGCGCACCATGCAACGGAAACGGAAAGTTAACAGGATGAAGTTAGCCGTGGACAACGAGCCTGAGGCCAAAAAAATAAAACATTTCGGTCGCGTCTCCGATGGACCTGCTGGTGCTGATCGTGAATGGATATATAATTAAATAACTTTATATACATTGTGCTGTGAAACATTTTTCGGTGACAAAAATTATGTAACCATATTTTAATAAGTGTTTAAAAATATTTGAGGTTAATTTTTCGTAAGTATTAATTTCAAAAGTCATTTTTATGTTACATCAATAAAAGTTTCGATAAGTATTCTATCATTATGTTTGCTTTAATACAATAATCTAATATATATTTCTATATTTTAAATTATAGATCACACTTAATTATTCAGAAGTCTATCGAAAAGTAAATCCATTACTGTAATACACTATTCGTAAGTATTTTGAGCTATTTGATAAAAATTAATTTTCCTCTACTAAAATATTATAATATTGAATTCAAATTAATTCAATTGAATTAAATTTTTATTTTTTACTGTATAATAGACATACTAAACACACAAACACACGTTTACATGCTATAAAAAAATAGCGGCAAATAAACCTCAGCAGTGTAGATTTGAAGCAAGTTTTATGCCTTGCCGATCTACAACTATATTATCACCTATACGAAAAGATGAGCCTGAATTCAAAAATTATGCAAATTGTTATAAAGATATTAGGGTTAATTTCGAAAATAATGATTACTCTGATTTTGATTCTTTTCATCAAAATAACAATATTTCCTCAGACGAAGATTATTGCAATATACTTCGAGCTGGATTTAAGAGGCCAGAGCTTTTCTCAAACGTCAACCATATGAAAAATGGCATAATAATAACGATAAACAAAAAGAAATTTGCTACATGTCATCTCCAATCTATTAACTCCAAACCACAATCCGTTCCAAATATTTTTCACGGGTCCAGCTGGATGCGGTATCTATAACCGATAATCGTATTTATCTCCCTTCACTCCTCTTATCGTTCTACTCGTATGAATTTTTAGCACGCATGTTAACCCTTAGTTTTTCAATCGCACCAAAGAAGTATAACGTCTAACGCACCAAAGAAGTCTAACGCGCGTACATAAGTACACGCACCCACAATTTTTTTTTTTTTAAGAAGGCCTCCAGTACCTAGTTTGTTTACTTTCCACATACAATGAACATTTCGCATTTTACTTTGAAATGGTGAGACAAAAACACATGTTAGTTTCTGAGGACATAAGAGATTTTCTACAGACAGTACTCCTCTGATTATAGCGATGTAATATTGTAGCGTTTCTACTTGTGAGATTTCTGGCAACGTTTCTTTTTAAACGTTTTAATGCAAACAGTATTGTTATTAGTCAAACATGCCAGAGTTTGGAACGGCAACAGAAGCATAGTTAATGGAGAACAATTTCGTCTTTGATTTTATGTGTTTTACTGAAACATTTTTGGATCTTTGGATTTTTGGTAAAACAAAAATGCTGTATGACATACCTTATTCTTACACAGTTCGAAATTTAGGTTTCGACAGTATTTTGACAGAAACGCAAAGTAAATTATGGTTACTACTCGTAGTACAATTTTCCCATCGAGAAGGACAACAATTAGAACGAGAAATAGATAATTCTGCTGTACTCTGTGGAACAACAACTGCATCAGCAAAATCCTGAAGAGACACAATTACTGAATTCACTAACAACCGAAAAATTAAATATATCATATTCGTCTGTGTGCGCGCGCGCGCGCGCGCGCGCGGGTGTGTGTGTGTGTGTGCGTGCGTGTGTACATGTTGTGCTGCTACTTATTATTTTATTTCAGAAATAAACAACAAAATATGCTCAAATAGTTTTTTTAATTGCATTAACATAACATACTTTTAACCTCAAGGCCAGCACATATAAATTATATTTACAAACACATTAGCTCGTTTAGACTTATTTAGATTCATACAAAAATTCATTAGTAATAGTTTAACTTAAGATACTGTCTTATTAAATTGTATTTTTTTTAATTATTGCTAAATAAAACTCCCGCCACTACGCCAAGAGCGCTGCTTACCAAGATGGCCGACTGATTAAATATGAGTCTTAATTTGTGTGGCTTACTATTTTGCCTCATTGTTAGTTTAAACGTTTTAAATATTACAATTTCTTTACCCTAAACAGTTTAATAGTGTACTATTTTAAGACAACACTTTTATATAGCACAACAATATAACTGAATATTCTATTGTTTCTCTTAAGTTCTTATCCAATATGTGTAAAGTGGAGTTTTGTGGTTTATCAGTTTGGTATTTAAAGAATAATTCAGTGTGTGTTTGGTGTTCTAATAAGTTTTCGTTACTTCAGGTTTATCATCGATAGTATATTTAAATTATTCTGGCTTACTATTTTCTTCTTAAGAAGCACGTTTTTACTAATAATTCTTTTACTTTGTATACTTTCCTTGGTGTACTGAGTTATTATTACTATAAACGTCTTAATTCACAAATAATTTTTCGCAAAATTTCTAACGTTATACTAATATTTAGATGTAAAATTATTATTTCTCTCTATGAGACACTTTCTGTTTGATAATAATTATTGTTATAATTTAAATAATAATTTAAATCTATTTCAATAATAGATTTGCAGTGATGGTCAGAAAGTTTAAAATTACTTAAATCCACTTGTTACCGCCACCAATGCTGCCAACCATTGATGCTGTCCACCTAAGCTGTAACGTCTTAGTCTAACGAAATAATTTGTCAAAACTCTTGGATGGGGTAAAAATTATGTTTATTCTCCGAAACTATTTTCGAAAGGTTGTTAAATTACAATAATATTATTTATCATTCTTTTGGTTCAAGTTTACTGATAGACTCTTTAAAATTATAATATCTCAGGGTTACAATTCTCACTCAAATTGTTCGCCACCTTGGACGCTAAGAATTTGGTTAAATTATTTAATAAATAACGTAGGTTCTTTGAGACTGCAAGATACAAAAAACATAAAGCAATATACTACTATCATTATTTAGTAGTAGGATAATGATAACATTATTAAAATGTCTTAATGAATAACATAAAAGTAAACATGTGACCTTGGTCGACTTTTGAGGTTAAAGCCATTTTCATTGGAACAGTAATCAATCAATTTTAAATTATTAATACTTCTTTAACAACGTTAAAATATCCGTACAATAAGGTTAGGAATTCATTTTAGTGAAAACATTCATTATCTGCTTCATCAAATTGGATAACACAGAAAATACAGGTAATTGGATATTCCTCGCTAATAGGGTTAAACATTATTAAATATTTTGGAACAATCTTAAAGTTAAACACAATATATAATAATTAGTATATGATCAATCACAGTGTTTAAAATTTATCATGAATTAGTTGATACATCCTATCTCGTTATGTTCATCAAATTAATTATGAAAATAAGGTTTGGTTAAAATTAATTCACTTGTTTTCTCTTTTTTTTTTAATTCGCTTAGTAGCTCTCGTTACACTTAAAGCATGCTAATTGTCCATATGATAAAATCTCTTATTTTATAATTACTATAATTTAATAAAACATTTTAATCAAGTCAATACGTAAAGTCAGTTGTTTTTGTTTCTTAATTTCTTCAATAATAATTATTTGAATTATTAATTTAAATACTGGTCCAAGCCTTGTTGGATTTAAATTGATATAATATGGTTAATACGTTTCGCTAATATCGTCATTGAAAAATTTTATTATTATTCTCGGTATTTAGTAATTGTCACTTTTACTTGGGTTCGATGTCGTTTCTGGTAGTATCACTATTAAAATTCTTTATTTAATTAAATAATATTTAATAATTATTAATTATTTCACTGCCTATGCGCACGTACTCCGGATTAGGACACTGAAATAAAAATACTTTCACTCTTGTTTACATTCGACCTAACTTCAACTTCGCTATTCTAGGTTAAGACGATTTTGATCAGCTGTCGGCTATCAATTCTGCATTATTGTTTGCGGCGACCTGCGTAGCTCCCTCGTCGTTGTCTTGAGATTAACCGTGTACTCACACGTGTCAAAATCTCATTCCTAATGCTCAATAATGACCCCTGATTGGTCAGTTTTTGCAATTTCCGTGTTTTTTCGGTATTGTTCGGCAAAATAGACGCGTTCTTGGCGTCATCCCACTGGGTTTAAGATTATAAAAATTTGGTTCACTTATGGACGCCCACGGAATCGTAAATCATTAATTCTTTATAATTCAAATTGTTCACTTATAAGTAGGGGAGACCGGGGCACTTTGGCCATAGGGGCACGTTGGCCCAACGGCTTTAGTTCCCCTAGCAGCCATCAGAATGCTCCGCGAATCATACTGAACGTTGCCTGACCTGTCGCCCCCCTCCTCCTCGACTGCCAGTTCGTTTACTGTAATCTGTCAGGAGTGGTACCAGTTATTCGATTTTGTTGTATTTCTAGTAATTTTTCTTGAGTTGGATTAAATTGTTATATTTCTCTGCAAACACTGATCAAGGAAATAGGTAAGTAGCGTATTGAAAGCTCAATAAGTAAGGATACTTTTAGTGTAACAACTGAACTGAATGTTGTGTAGGTTTTCCTAAAACTATAAAACTATTTCAAACATGGCGATGGGGCAGGTCGGCCCACAAGCATCGGGGTACGTTGCCCTGGCGGGCCAACGTGCCCCGGTGCTTTTTGTTACAAAATTAGTTATTTTGATAATAGCACTCTTTAATGCTAGTGCGTTTTTAAAAACATTTAATTTATATTTAAATTGCAAATATCAGGATTGATGTTTAAATATAGAAAACGACAACTAACTTATATCTTTGTCTACATGTATTTATTTGTTTTCAGTTGCCATGGTTCGAAACTATAAAAGAAAAACTGAAAGAGGGCTTGTTTCAAAAGAAACTATGATGTTGGTTGTTATTGAAGTGAAGCAGTATAAAAGGTCCGTGAGGAGTGTAAGTGAAGAATTCGGAATTCCTAGAAAAACATTAAAGACATACTGTGATAAATTTGAAGGTACGCCTACACTTGCTGAAGAGTCTGTAGTTACCGAAGTGCCCCAAGAAGTGCCTACAATAGTGGCAGAAGTTACCAAAGTTCCTATAGAAATGCCTACAGAAAATCTAAGTGTTTTAGTTACCAAAGTGTCAGTGGAAGTGCATAGGCCTACAGTTACCGAAGAGTCTTCAGTTACAGAAGTGTCTTCAGTTACCGAAGCGCCTTCAGTTACCGAAGCGCCTTTAGTCACCAAAGTGTCTTCAGTTACCGAAGAGTCTTCAGTTGTTACCGAAGGGTCTTCAGTTACCGAACTGTCCAAAGAAGTAGCAACAGTCCCCGCAGAGCCCATGGAAGTAGGCCTCCCAACAGTTGGAACTTCGATGGCAACTGTAAGCCCTTCGCTTAGGCCTACTAGATCTCTCGGAGTCTTCCACACATTTGGCTACGCAAAACGGTTTCAGGTAGGCCTAAATAAAAAATAACACTCTTATTAAATACTTTCAGTTCTTTATATTATTATTTATTACGCTTTAAGCCTTCAAATAATTGACAGTAAAGTACAAAATAAACAGAAATTTTATATGGTTTAAATGTAAAGTAGCTGGATATAAAACTAAATTAAAAACAAAATATAGGCTTAATGAAATTTAGTTTTACGCGTGTAACTAATTCGAACAGTTTATTCTGTCCAGGTGTTTGAGGCGGAGCAAGAAAACTTGTTGGAAAACTACCTGATGAAGGCAAGCGACATCTATTTTGGTCCGTCACCCAAAGAAGTCCGGCGATTTGCTTACACGTACGCTGTTGCATGTAACAGGACCATTCCTAACTCGTGGACTGAATTTGAAATGGCTGGCCCAGATTGGTTTACAGGGTTTTTAAAAATGCACCCAAAATTGTTCATTCGTACCCCTCAAGCCACAAGCTTAGCCCGTTGCACCAGTTTTAATAAACACAATACAGGTTTATTTTTTGACAACCTGAACAATGTCGTATCTAGACTAAAGGTCACAGCAAAAGATATTTGGAATATTGATGAGACAGGTGTTACGACGGTTCAGAAACCCGACAGAATTGTCGCACGTCGAGGTTTCCGACAAATAGGACGTGTGACCTCAGCAGAACGTGGTTCCTTAGTTACAATGGCATTGGCAGTGAGTGCAATCGGGAACAGTGTACCCCCTTTCTCTGTTTTTCCTAGGGTTAACTACAAAGAACATTTCGTTCGAGATGGCCCTGCTGGATGTTCTGGCGATGCTCACCCATCAGGATGGATGACGGAAAATGGGTTTTTGAAATATATAAAACATTTTGTTGGACACGTCCATAGCTCTAAAGAACACCCGTGCCTTGTGTTAATAGATAACCATAGTTCCCATTTGTCATCAGATGTTTTAGACTATTGCAAAGAAAATGGAATCACACTGTTATCTTTTCCGGCACATTGCAGCCATAAGCTGCAACCCTTGGACCGAAGTGTTTACGGCCCTTTTAAGAAGTACGTGAATTCTGCCTGTGACAGTTGGGCGACAACAAACAGACGTCCAATGACAATTTACGATATACCTGGTATCGTGAAAACTGCCTTCCCACACGCAGTCAATCCGGTAAACATAACAGCAGGTTTCCAGGTTACTGGAATATGTCCTTTTAATAAATATATTTTTACCGACGCTGATTTCATGCCTTCGTATTTTACTGATAGACCAGATCCTTCAAATATGCCAAACCATTCAAGTGTTTTTTCAGAAGAAAATACCAACCAGATTTCATCAGTTGTCATCCCAGCAACCCCTTCTACTTCTTCGGAAATAGGCCTACAGCAAACCTTCCCATCACCAGAGGAAGTAAGACCATTTCAGAAGGCAGAACCCAGGAAAGGAAAGAATTCAAATAAAAGGAAAAGAACATCTGCCATACACTCCTGTATACTCCTGTCTTATAGACACTCCTGTAAAAGAAGCATTACAGCTTGAACAAAGAGCAGCAAAAGAAAGGAATAAGATCAAAACTGAAAAAGGAATAGGCCTACAAAAGAAAAATGAGAAGACAAAAATCATCAAGAAAGAAAAACAAAATAACAAAGAAAAGCTATCTGTTGCGAAGAATTTGTTTTGTGACCATCCGGAACAGCCTGGTGGTAGTGGTCAGAAGCGCCGAAAAAGGACTACTAAAAAAGCAACAAAAGTAGAAGACGACGATGAGGATGACGAAGATGAGGATAATTTATGCTTAAGTTGCTTGAAGGCGTTCAATAAAAGTACGCCTGGGGCGGAATGGATCCAGTGCACCAGTTGCAAACGTTGGGCACATGTGGAGTGTGTCAAAGGAGAAATAAAAGGGGTGTTTTTTGAATGCATTCATTGCAGTGACCGTTTAGTAATGGAAGACAGTGATTAAAACTTTATGCATTAAGCCAAACATAATCTTATTTTCTTCTATGTAAAGAGTTTTTGTTTTACAAATTATATATAAGAGTTTGTTCAGCAAATTGACTTTTATTTAGCTCCTAAAACAACAACAAAAAGGTAAAGTGCTAGGTGGGCCATCGTGCCCCACTAGCTGGGCCAACCTACCCCGTGCACGGGGTAGGTTGGCCCACATGACAAAGCCCATAAATTATATTAATAGAGCCTTCAGTTGTGCAAATTTAACAAACATAGAATTTTTTATTTGTAATAAAAGATATTGGAAATTGTTAAAAATTATTACCACGGTAAAAAAACAAAACTTTTTTTTCAAAAAATAAAACAAAAAAAAACTGGGCCAACGTGCCCCGGTCTCCCCTACTCTTATCAACTTTTCGTTACTCCCATTGCTTCTGTCTTTTTAATACGAGTATTTCGGTTACCCACACCATATGATTTTTGATAATGATTAACAAAATAAACTTATTACTATTTTTTACTGTCTATTTACCTATCTTATTTTCCATTTTATTTTATTTATTCTGTCCAATTTTAATAAACGTTTTATAATTACTACTTCCTTATCAATTATTACCCCTTCTCATTAAGTTTTAAGGTGGTAATTTTTTTAAAATCGTCTATGGTAGTTTAGGCCTACTTATATTTTTTGCAATGTCTTTATCCTTTTCTTATAATAATATTTCTTACATCTAATACATTCTTATTGTTCACAATTGTTCCATGTGACATCTTATAACTATTGCACAGTTGTATTTTATATAATTAACTAATTATTATTCATAATTTTTCTAATTCTTTTGGCTAGACAACTTGGTCTATGACATTGCTAATTATTTTTATTCATTTTATGTTAGTATTGGTTTCTAAACCAGTTTTGCTGTGACATAACTATTCTCAACTAATCGTCACAACTTCTGATTATCTCAGTATTAGTTAGTATTCTGTTATTTTAATGTATTTACACTTTCCCTCAGCCTATCTTTCAGTAACATTGAGTGTTACATTTTTTCGTTCTTATTCTACGTTACATCTTCATCTTTGATTACATATAGTTTGCATAATGTTTATTATAGTAATGATAAGGTTTGGCAGTGTTTTGGTCTGCGCTGGTATTCTGACATTTGTTGGTAAATACCTACTGCTTCATGCATCTGGGTTCACATATAAGTTACATTTAATTTACATCATTAGTATTAAATTCATGGCAATAATTATTGAGTTGCCTTACATTACTGGTATTACATCTCAGTTATCATACTGACATTAGTCCTTTTTCTTTTATTATCATTTTATGTATTATTTATATTGTTCAATGTTCCAACACTATGCTGTACATCTGAGCATGTTATTTTACACTTCTAATGTATACAAGTCCTTCTATATAATTATTTTAGTTAATGGAATGCTCCTTATAGTCTCTAGTTTGCTTATATTATAATACACTCTAGTTTAAGAACATTCCTGTTATTGTTTTTGGCAATTCTAATTGAAACTTGCTGGTTAGTTTAGGTTATGTGTCCCCACTTGGGGACACATTCCTAACAATGGTTTGATTTTATATTTTGTTTGTACATATTGTACTGAATTCTTCATATGTATTAGTGCTAGTTTTTATTATTTTTATAGTTAGATGTTTCTTTTTTGTGACTATCTCAACATTATTGTTGACTAATAGTTTTCTCTTATAATTTTATATCTACCTTACATATTAAAATAGTCTTTTGGACATCATTTAGTTGTTATCTTTTTACATTCCTAATTTATACATTTACAATTCTTATATTCACTCTCCCGTTTATTTTCCCGACCATCATTGTTTTATCTTTGAGTTCTGGTTATATTGTCAAGTCATTGAAGTTAGTTTATTAATAGTTTGATGTCAGTGTCATGTTATAGCTTAGAATTTTAATTCAGCTTTTAAATCACTTCTGTTTTCTCCATCATTATCAATAATTTATATTGTCATTATTTATTTTATTCTTGTCATTGTTTATTTCTTCTTGTAGTTGAATCCATTGTATTTTCCCAATTCGCACTGATTCTATTATCATCCTTAATAAATCTCTTGTTATGTGTGTTGCTGCCTTCTTCTCACTGTCTGATCTAATGGGTATTTGGGTCAACGTTGTCTTGTCTTTAGTCGTGTGTCTTCATTTCTACTATAATACATTATTTGTTAATAATAATTTCTTTTATTTCCCTAAATTAGTCACTATTCGTCCTAGGTTATTCTTTAATATTCACATTTTGTTGTTTATATGGCGTTAGATTATGGATACTTAGTTTTATTTCATGTTGGTATTGTGTTGGTTATATGTAACGTTACAATATACAAACGTATTTACAAAAATTACGCTTAAAAAACTAAATGAGAAAACTGCTGCGATGCTAACAACATTCTTCGTAATTGAACAATGTAGGAAAACAATTAGAGCGATAGAGAAATTTGTCACAAGTTCGGAGAGAAAAAAATAAAAGCAAATATGAACGGTCTGATGAAGAGCGTTGAGAAGAAATTAAAGAAAAGGATAATAATAATGAGACAATGTTTAGACGGTTGTTGTACAGAGAAAGGAGTGGTAAAGGGAAGGAAAAAATCTATGGGAAGGAAATAAGAAACCTATGAGAAGTATAGTAAATACTACTGAATTACTCAATAAAAAAAATAAATTATAAAAGTAACAAAAAACGAAAAAATTTAATGAGAAATTTAATTAATTTTTTCAAATAATTAAATAATTAATTCTTTAGGACAGACAGAAAAATTAATTTAAAATTAATATTATTGTAGTCAATTACAATAATGTTCGTTCTGAAAGGCAATGTATTCGTGTACACTGAGTAATCTAATATTTAATGTATGAGTTTTTGTATTGTGAATTGATGGTCTCAATAAAAGAATCAAGAAAGACAAAATTAGTTATCCTTCACATTATTATTGTTAGTAATAATAATTAGTAATAAATCCTTCACTTCAAAATTAGTTATTGTTCACCTTTACAGTGAAGTGGGAAAGGCACATGTATATTTTAATTATTAGTAAATATTGTCTCCAAACCAATTATTATTTATGATAGTAATTAACGTATGTAATAAACCTGGTGTTGTTTGAATTCACACACACACACACACACACACACACACACACACACACACACACACACAAAACTAATTCATATACAGATGCTCACACAGAAGATCGTTTCTATTTTGGAACAAGTGGCATACGTTTTATTTTGCTAGTTATTTTCTAAACAATCAGTGTTTATTTAATATGTATATAATTTACACGTGTCTGTACATGACATCCGATCATAACGTGACATACAAGGAATCAGATGCTAACTACAATGGCTAACCGCAAATATGTTTCTGTAAAACACACGAACCAATTCCTGTGTTTATGTTTTCCCAGTTACTGAGAACACGCGTCGCTGCACTGATTACTGTTAGTTTACTGTACCGGCAACAATCTGTTTGCACAGTTCTAATTGGCCGCAATTATATTGCTTTGGTTATTTATGAGTTACGAAGTCGCGAATAATTATGGCGACCTCTCCCTTTCTATTTATTTCTTCCTCTTACTCTACATTATCTTACACTGACGTCGAGTGTTGCTCGTTACACTTGATATTGTTCACGACGACGCCGACGCCGCGCCGATGCCGACGGCGTCAAATCATTTGCGTAGTTACGTCTACGTCAAGAGGACTAAGCAGTCATCTTGAAGTTGTCTTATAACAACATTTGTACAATGCTCCGATCAAAACTTCTAAACCATTAGAAGAAAAAACTGGAAAATTGGAAATTTTTTTTAATAAAGTACATGAGTGAACCGAGATTAAAGCAGTAAAGTGTTAAAGCAATAATATTTAATTATTGTGTAAGCTATGAAAAATATATACACTCTTTCACATTTATATGTAATTTTTAGCTGCTTCTAAATATAAACTTTATATTATATTTTTAAATAACACAATGAATAATATCATTCTTTGTGCAAGCAATTAAATTAAAATCCCCAAAGCACAAATTGATACAGCAAACCTATTTCTCTTAACGCGGACGTCAATTGCCAAAATCAGTGACTGCAGTTTCCACGTATGTCCACAAAAAGCATAATATACATCATGAGTGTGATGAAAAATGGTCCATAAAAATGTATGCAATGAGAACTGAATATCCATTATCGATGTTAAATGAGCTATACTCAAGTCAAATAATTTCCCATGAGAACTGTAGTTTGGATTGTTTTTATTGGTCTTAAATTAAGGTATCGCAAGGCAATCTAATATGTGACGTGAATGAACGAACAAATTTGTATAAGATGAAAGCACTGTGTAATATTAAAAAAAAAAATAGAAAAGAAACCAATAAACGTTATTAGCAAATTATGTCTAAACCACGTTGGGAGTGAGGATTACTTGAAATGCTACAACGTGATTCTTGCATTGAGATCGTAAATTAGTGATTCTTGCATTGAGATCGTAAATTAATGTCAGTGCAATAATTTTGTTTGCGCGTCTGTACGTGTGAGCACGAGTAGGAACAAACAATTTTCATATACATCATTTAAATAAATTTCTAACACAAAACTTCTTACATGAATTCTTTTTCAATTTACATATTTTAATATCCCGCAGATTTCTTTAGTAGGCCTACACGATTTTGTTTCTGTTAAACCATACTCTTTTGACATGAAACTTCAGATGTTCTCGTGTCAATAAATACGACAATTAGTAGAGAAAGTTACTCAGAGTTGAGTACGGCAGTAATTTCTTGGCTTATCAGTGTATCATAGGAATATTATTTACCACCAATTATTAAAGAATTAATATGTTGTAGAATAAACATATTTTAAAGAGAACGGGTAAATTTTATTTCTGCATTATACACACGTGTTCAGGTCACATGAAATAATGATGTAACACGAAAGTAGATTTTTAGCGGGAAACTTCTACAACAGTTTCATTTAATTTTGGCTCATGTTAATTCTTTCGGCTCAATTCAGCGTGGTATTTAGGTAAACGAAAAACGTTATACCCGCGTTTCCGTTTCCGTTGAATTTTGATACAAGGTATTGTCAGATCCTAGAAAATTAAGTTCCCTTTATAGTTTAGTAGGTATTTTACAAATTACTGGCATGTATTGCCTTCAAGACAAAATTTGTTGATTATTCATCCAGCAACATCCTCATCAAAGTCATTAAGCCTGTGGCAGTTTGCAACGCAACCTTGTTATTGGGAACTTTATGTTTGGATTTTACTTTTCTATTTCGTACTGCCGACGCTGTTCTTACTTAACTCCTTGCTGTAGCGGCTCGTGTTCTGTGTTTGCTAAACTCCTTCACTATTATGCGTTTACCTTTGTCTATACATTTTTCCACGAATTTTTAAAATCTTTAACACTTTTAGAGTTCACATTTGGCAACTTAATCATTCTGTTTAGATTGATTATTTGAATGTTACACGCTACGTATTCTAATCTGTAACCACACACACACGCGCGCGCGGAAGCGAAATTATAAAGATTAAAATACATAAAAAAGGAATATACCTACTTAATACAATAACAGTAAAAATCTATTAAAATCGACAAGCTCATTTAAATAAATTACATAGAATATTATAAAACTATGTTACCAGACGATGTTTTAGAAAAAAATGTTTAAAAAAATATAAACTATATGATTAAATCATGATTATTATGGTGTCTAATTTGTTTAGATGCTATGCGAATAGCGATTAGCAGTGACAGTTACGCTATGGTGAGACAGATGTGCGCAGAACTCTGTCTAAATGTTAATCCTTTGTAAGCCTGCGATTATTTTCTAAATTTCATACTGGTTGCTACCAATCTCTATTAGTCTGTTCCTCTCATTATCTCGCTGCTGTCTAATCTCCCCTGTGTCTACAATACGAGAGGAGAAAATGAACACAATATGTACCTGTCAGGAGGCACATTACGTCATTAAGACGATTTGTTCAACCTGTGTGACGTAGCACACATGCAGGAGCGCTGTGGATAAACATTGGGAAACACTTAATGCTAATTAAGCTTGTACGACTCGGGAGAAATTTTTTTTAAAGTGATTAACCTGCTTAAATAGGTACGTGCTGCTGAGCGTATACAAGCCATACGTTCGTCGATTCAACTCATCGATCCGACCGACGCTATACGGTGACCGAGCCTATCGTCCACGCCAGCGCGGATTTAAGCTCCTGCGGGTGAACCCTTAAGGGAGCCAGCCCAGAGCAATCAACGATATCATCTCCTGCGTACCATATCGTGTAAAGGGGTGTCGCATGCTAACTCTATGTGCTGCCAACAAATATCGGCGCTCCACTGGAGGAAACTGGCGTTCATACAACGCACACACAGACCAGGGCGCAAGAGGTGCCGAGCAACTACTGTCTGTCTAATTACCAGATACTATAACACATCGGGGTCCTCACCTGTAAAGCAACTTTTTCTGTTCATTTAACTCGTCTGTAGTCTTTATAATAATGACACCTGACAACAGGAATGTGACAAAATCGTATATATCCATGTGCTACTTTTGATCAAGTGTAAAATGTAAAAACGTAAAATGTAAAATGTAAATACTATGTATGCCTACAATATTGTATTATTCATAATAACGAAACAGTACAACCGACACATGTTACAACGCGTTTTGTCAGTTTCACTGCGGAAAAGTTTAAGGTCTGTCTATAGCAACGTGTTGGCATAAGGTCTGTATAATTCAGGATGATCTTACCTGCAAACGAACAGTAGAATTTTCATTTTTTGGTAGAATGTATTCCACTACATCCCACAATAGTGTTATCAGCTCGTCAATTCGGTTCTTGCACCACTCGTCAAAAGTGACAAATTACTCAACAATAATTACAGTGGATTGTTCGTAATGATGACTCTTCTGTTTTTATTTATCTTTGTCAAGTGTGACATCATAGTTAAAACGTTAAAAACATGACGCTTATTGATTTTCGGTTCAAAACCACATGCAATCGAGTTTAGGAGCAAATGAAAAGCAAACAAACATGAGTCGGAAATTTCAGTTAGCTGATTTTTTCAGTTTGTAGAATCTAAAAGATAAGGAAACACTCACAGCAGCTATGACAACAACAAAGAATTTAAGACTGAGAGGATTAGTGATGAGAACTTTACTGAAATGGTGAAGTATGTGAAATATGAAATATGCTTTTCCAAATATACGACATATTTTGCTAGGAAAAGCGTATCAGCGAATGAACTAAATTTTATTAATTTCAATGTTTAGTCTTCCATTGGCTGGATTGATTAACTTAAGAAACTCACATGATTATCTTTGGTAATATTTCGAGATATATAAGCAAAAAGTTACCGTTAACATAAACAAAAAAAAGTTAAAATTTTGTATTTTACTGTTACACTACAAGTTCCACCCCTCGCCGTCTCATACTTTGCAATGACACTCTAACGAGTTTTATTTTTGTTTAGAAATAAAAAATCTTTTGCACAATTCGGTAATAGGCAACACGGATACTGTATGCAACCAATCCCTGTGCTCATGCTACCTCCTGCCTGATTCTCTACCACTTGTCTGTATAGAAACGTACACTAGTGTTGTGGTTACTATTACCCTCTGTTAACTACTGTCCGTAGTAAAATGTAATATTGCTCCTTTCGTATTTATCGATTGATGCCAATGCATATGGATGGGTGTACATAAACGCAAACTGTAACAACTATCAAATAATGATTGATTAGAATCAATAAAACACCTTCCTTAGTTTGAACGATGCTGACACCGATAAATTACAACGTTCAAATAAAATTACTATATACATAATAACGATAATTTAAAAGGCAATAGCACAGTTACAGTATGAGTGACGCGTATAACGGAAACGTACCTGGTTAACGTAAAATGTGGTTAACCTGGTTTACACTACGTGAAATTTAAATACATATGTACTTTGAAACATAGTAGTGTTACTATTAAAACATTTACGGGTATTGCACAAATGCAATGCACAGAGAAGGGCATTGCAAATATTTCAATAAATCTAAAATATATATATATATATATAGTTTCTATAGAAAATTACCGGTTCCCATTTTCGATAACGCACCAGCGATCGGCCGCAAATGTGCGACACGTCCTTATAAACATTTTCAATGTTAATACATTGCGTTTCTTAAAGCCATCCGCATCATTCAATATGTCTTCCTCGGTGGTTGCAGCCCTACCTTGCCTACTGCACTCAAATAGCTTTCGTCCTTTCAAGTACATTATATCCAACATTGATTACATATTCATATAATAAAAAGTACACAATTAACCTTGCTTTAATATAACAAAAAAAACTTTCATTTTATTGTCACTTTCTTTAGTTGCCACTAATTCTCCATTCAATTTGTTACTCGAACACTACTTGCATACTTGTAAAGCTGTCGTTTCTATGCACAGCATATTTATTACATCTCTTGTTTATTTCTTTTACTGTAAACTACAGCTTTCCTTATGCTTTTGTTTGCTTGCTTATTGTAGCCATGTAGGGATTATTAAATAAACTATATATATATATATATATATATATATATATATATATATATATATATATATATATATATATATATTGTACTGATATTTTTGCAAGTATTGTAATTATTATATGCCACACGTTGTTGGTGACATTTATTGTACTGTTATTTTATGCAGATATTTTATTTCTATATGCCACACGTTGTGGATGCCATTTTGTGTGCTGTAATTTATTTATAAGTATTGTAATTAAAATATTTAATTACAGATATTACTTTTTTCTATCTGCACATGAAAAGAAAACTCTATCTCAGGGTTAACAATTATTAAATTGATTTATATTATTTAATACTCTGTATGATTTATTCTTTTCTTTAATCCGTACCAAATAACGTTAGTGTATACATTTTTTAATAAATAACCAGGTAAGAATATCTCTAAGGTAAGTTTGTTCCTTCTCTGGGATTTCTTATTAGATTAAATGTTGAATTATATTTTTTTCTATGATTACTAAATTGATGCTTCTTCTGAATATCTAATTGTATTGTATTGACACTCAAACTATCTTCCAGGACAGGCTTCTTCTTTTAGTTCGGCGTTCTATAAATGATATACTCAGACGTCTTAAAATATTGTTGTTTATTAAGTTGTATAAAAATTATAATTCTTTCAATGTTACAGGTTTATACTCTTGTATGTTTATTAGATTCAATATCAATGTTAACTCCCTTCCTTTAAAGGTTTCCTTTATTACATACAAAATTAAACTCTTTTACAAGACCACTCTTAGATGTTTATGTGATTAAATATAAAAATAGACTAAACAAATTTTCTTCCATTTGAATACAATTCAAATCTAACAATTTACAATTTGCCATTTAGATACCTAACTACATTCGTCACATCTTTCCATCATATGACTCTTAAAAATATATATAATTTTCTTCATTATTATTAATTACATTTATTTGACTTTTTACATTATCCATTATAATTAGTATATTTTAAATTATTATTCTATTAATCTTTCATTTTAGTTGAATGTTTATTTCCAATTTAATATAATAATTGTCAACACATATTTCTTAATGCTGTTCTATATAATATTGGAATCTACCTCTCTGTTGGTCGTGACTCACAACTCAGTCTTTTTGTTTACAATTCTGACATATGTTCATCACCATACTATTAAATTAATTTATACCTTTTCTCCTTTTAAAATTATTATTTTACTCTTATGTACCGTGGTGTATTTTAACAGCAGTACAATATATATATATATATATATATATATATTCTATGGAACGTACGACAGTATCGATTAGATTGGTAAAGTGTAATGTTAAAATAATTTAAAACAAATTTTCGCTTACTTTGCAAATTATAATTAATTATAAATTGGTTACACTTCAGTAATTTACATATTTGTTTACTTTATACAAAAGTGACAGAGCACTAATTAGCGATGCGAAGATATAAGGCAATTTTTAATGTCGTTCTGAAACATAGTTTATGTAATTTTATGCTCGGGTATTAAATTACTCTTACCAGTTTGCGTTCTTCCATGTTATCCCTTGCGTTTCAATAACATTTATTTAAAGTTAATGAATGTTGATTGATGCATTGTCATGTCTACATATAACAATGTGTAAAACTCTCTCTCTGTGTGTGTGTGTGTGTGTGTGTGTGTGTGTGTGTGAGAGAGAGAGAGAGAGAGAGAGAGAGAGAGAGAGAGAGAGAGAGAGAGAGAGAGAGAGACCAAGATAAGATTACTGCCTTCCTGCCGCCCTTACCAGCTGCGGAGCCGGGTGAGAACCGCGGAGCTATAATTACCCCCCCCCCAATCCAAATCCTAAAACTAAACAACAGGTCCCTCAACCGACACTTTATATTCTAGGTAAGACTATCTAGAGAAAAGTCTCTATATCAGTAGTATATGTATGTATGCGCTGGGACTCAAAAAACAGCCATGTATGCGCTGGGACACAATACCCACTATGTATGTATGCGCCAGGACAAAAAAAACAGCCATGTATGCGCTGGGACACAATACCCCACTATGTATGTATCCGCTAGGACAAAAAAAACAGGCATGTATGCGCTGGGACACAATACATGTATGCGCTAGGACACTCGCTATTGTCTCCCCCCCCTTTTAGTAAAAAATGTAAATATAAACAGTAAAAAATGTAAATATAAACAGACGCGCGCGCGCGACGCCGCGTACACATAAACATTCCTAAAAAATGTAAATATAAACAGTATAAAATGTAAATATAAACAGACGGCGTTTGTTGACACGCCCCCGCCCCGCGTACACAATAGACATTCCGAGTTCGTTGACGTGTTTTTTTTCTCCTTTTTACAGTGTAGACAGCGTGGTGGCGTCCGTCCGTCTTTACCTAAATATATTACATTTTTATTTTTTAATCGTGATCGTGTCTTTAACGATTGTGTTATTCTATAGTAAACCGTGACCTTGAAACACACTGACCTAGTAACAAAAATGTAAATATAAACACGCTGACCTAGTAAAAAATGTAAACATAAACAGACGGCGTTTGTTGACACGCCCCGCGTACACATAAACATTCCGAGTTCGTTGACGTGTTTTTTTTTCCTTTTTTAGCGTCGTCTTTACCTAAATATATTAAATTTTATATGTAACGATTGTCTTGGTATACAGATAAGAGAAGAGCGTCGTCTATACCCTAAATATATTAAATTTTATATGTAACGATTGTCTTGGTATACAGATAAGATATGAATTAGCTTAGTCGGTAACGTGCAACTGTATTATTCTAATAATAGATTATATGTAAGGTAAGTATCAATTGTTCAATCCCTAGTTAATTCATACTTTTTTTTTTTTTTAAATATATTTATTCATTATTTTTATACTTTTTTATTTTCACGTTTTAACATGAATTTGTTTTTAGATATGTTAACCGATAATAACGTTTATATAATACACGTTTGCAGTTGGTTTATTAGTGTTCCAACGTGAATTCTGAAAGTAACATCCTAGTTAATAACATGTCGGTAGTTAAAAATTTACTATATATAGTAATTGTTCAAATATTACTAATAAATTCTTTAGCCGATAATACAACACAGATTGAAGTGGATAAAGTTAAGCAATATTTATATGAGTATGGTTATCTTCAAACAGATGATGAATCTTCGTTGCAAGCGGTAAATGAATCAGATATTACTAATGCGTTACTTATATTTCAAGAATACTATAAATTACCTACTGATGGTAAATTAAATAATGAAACTATAAATTTAATGTTAAAACCTAGATGCGGTAATAGTGATATTATTTTTGATTATCGAGTATCCAGTTTTAAATGGAACAAGCCTGAAGTAACATGGCATTATTATTTAGCGAATCAAGAGGTGTTAGAATTGACTAAACAAGCTTTTGCAGTATGGGAGGAAAAGTCTGGTATACGTTTTAAACATGATAGAGTAAATACAGATATTTTAATTTCTAATAAACGATTGAAACATATGATGCAAAAAGAATCGTGGCAATGTACGAGAACGTTTGACGGTAAAGGTGGAACATTAGCACATGCATATTTTCCTGATTATAATAATTCAAGGCGAGAAATTCATATTGATGAAGACGAAAAGTGGTCATATTCGACTGATAACGTTGTTCCTCTTGGCCACACAAGTTTGTATGCAACGTTAATACATGAAATCGGTCATGTTATAGGTTTATCACATTCAGATGTATCAGATTCTGTAATGTTTGCTTATTACAACGGTAAAATAGAGTTAGGTGATGATGATGTTTTAGCCATTCAAAATTTATATGGTAAGGCAGATAACACTTCTATAATATCTTTCATACCGGAGTCACCATCTTCTTCGGTACCAAAAATACAAAACGAGCATCCTATAGATACAAATAAAATCGATCTTTGTAATTTTAAAAATATTAATTTATTTTTAATTGCTGATAAACGATTATATATATTATATAAAAAATGGTTGTGGATAATAAATCCGGCAGAAATGATATATACCAAACCGCTCATAATAGAACATTGGTTAACGTTTCTTCCAAAGAACTTCACAAAAATTTTAGCTGTATATCAACGACCATCTGGTGAGATAGTTATGTTTATAGATTCTTTGGTATTCATGTTCGATTTAATGAGTCTTAAATTAAGTCATGGTTATCCAAAGCATATCCAATCTTTATTTAACATACAACCGGATAATTTACATGCGGTATTCAACAGTTATACAGGTAAAACTTATATATTTCATGATGATAATTATTATAGAGAAGTCAATGAGTGTACGTTCACTACTAAATCATGGGGTTATATATCTGAAACATTTCCTGGAATACCGCCTAAAATCGATTCATCATTTAGATTTTCTGATGGTAATTTATACTTTTTTAAGAACAATACTGTGTATGTCTTTAATGAATTTACGGGTGAGTTAGTTAGAACAGAAAAAAATAATCTATCGATATTCGGATTGAAATGTGTAAATGATGATGTACTATACAAATTAAAAGAATTAATATTACAATTGATAATTCAAAAGAAAGACCAATCGATATCAAATAATAATCGATAGTAATGTTGATGAACAAGAATAAAAGTTCAGTTTCCAAGAGCATAATGATTTGAACGTATAGTTGTGAAGAATACGTGAAGCGGTTAACATGGAGAAAGGAAATATTCATGCTTTCAATTGGTGTATATATTGCATAGAATCTACTGATTCAACGTTTAATGAAATATGTTATTTTGTAAATAATGAATTTTCTGAAGCAAATGTTACTATAATTGAAAATGAACAAATTATCAAGATACAATCCCCAACGATTTGCTTCTATGACGATATATTACAAAGGTTAGAAAAATATCGAAACCAATTAATAATCGATATTGATTTTGAAGAAGAATACAAAACTCTCCGTTGGAAGTAGTTAGTTAGTAGAGGCTCAACAAGTTGGATGCAATGTCAAAAATGGCGAAGTTGTGCGAAAAATTGAACCCCTGTAAGTTATTACAAGATTTTTTTGAAGAAGCAGGATTTATTTTTAATGGTGATTTAGACAGTATTGTGTGTCGTGAGTGTGGATTTAAAACAAGAGGATCTTTATCTATTTCGCATATTCAATTTATGCACAAACTTTTTAATTCAGAATGTAAAATGGTATGTTATATATATGATAAATATAATAATTATGCACTATACAGTATATTATTACATATTGATGATATAATGAATGCGAAAAAATGTATATCAGAAACTGAAGAAATTATGAAGTTAACATTTTGCTGTTGGCCTAAACGTTTACCACGAGTTGATAATTTAGTATCGGCAGGTTTTTTGTATACTGGAGTGGACGATGATTTAATGTGCATAGACTGTAAAGTTATACTTCACGATTGGCAAGACACAGACGATCCATGGTTTGAACACGCTAAGGCATCTCCAAATTGTTTACTTGTTAAATTACACGGAGTCATAAAAGATGGTTTCATTAAGTGATAAAAGTGGAAAATGTATTGAAGACTTTTTTAAAAATCAAAGATTTGTTGATGATTCGGATAATATTGTTTGTTCTAAATGCGGTTTTAAAACTATATGTTTTAATACTATTACACATATTCAATTTATGCACAAACTTTTGTATCCGACATGTAAAACTGTACGTTATATATCTTATAAATATGAAGACTATATCAGATCAAAAAAGTGTGTTGCTAATTTTGTTAATATATTGAAAGTGAAAATAAAATTTATAAAAAACAGAGTTGATGTGTTTTTGTTAGATATTTGTTTAACCTTATTACATTTTATATGTAACGATTGTCATTCTATAGTAAACAATTATACGTAAGGTAGGAGTTGGTTTATTAGTGTTCCAACGTGAATTCTGAAAATAACATCTTAGTTAAATATGTCGGTAGTTAAAAAATTTTACTAACGAAACCGTCATTGATAAAGAGTACAGCAGATAATCCCACTGAACCTTTTTAATCAATGTAAACATGACCTCAAGATTAACACTGACCTATTAAAAACATATAAACATATACAGACGGCGTTTTTCTTGTTGACACGTATACGTTCTTGTGATAACGTTGTAATCAACGTGAACATGACCCTCGAATACACTGATCTATAGCGTCGTCTTAAAAAATACTCCATTTTTGATAGTTCAGTCAAAATGAAGAATTTAACACTGCAAGATGTCTTATTTCATCCTATGTTTGATAGATTCGTCATGAATAAAACAAAAGTAGAGATTGAATTTATGCGAGATATATTGTTGGTACTTCTAAAGTGTCGTAAAGTGTTGGAATTTTATAATTCAGACGGACTGAAAGAGATTACACCGGAACGTAGAGGACAAAGCGGTGAGGCGTTTATACATTTTCTTGAATGTCCATGGGCACATGAATCTACTGTGGATGGGCCGGATACATGTGTTTGTTGTTATATATCTACACATTGTGGTGATATCATTAAGCTTCTCGATGAACGATTCAAGTGACTTTTATATAACGGTAAGTACTCCAAGACACTATTGTACATTACAATTATTGTGTAATTAAATATATAGAATGTATAAAAAATAAAAATATGTAATTACCTGTGTGTGTATGTCTCTCTTTCGCATAAAAAATCTTGAAATAAGGTATTTTCAAAAGTTTTGTGTACACATACAAATCGCTATCGGGCGATGTACGTGCTGCTCACACACACACACACACACACACATTGATGAAATTAGAAAGTTTATATTTATTCGACAAATATTAACGTCCTCTCTCTCGCTCGCAGACGTCGAAATAATAATAATATTTTTAATAAAACAATTATCAGTTTAAATAATAATTTTCATGATTGTAAGATACAATCTGTAAATTATTCAGCTTCACAGTAAATGTTAGCCTATTGTATGTGTGTGTGTGTGTGTGTGTGTGTGTGTGTGTGTGTGTGTGTGTGTGTGTGTGTGTGTACGTGTGCTATGTAAATTGTTTGTACATCAATGAATATTTGAATCTTTCGATGTAGCATTTCACATAATTTAATGTACTTTACAAATAGAGGTTTACAACGAATTAGATTAAAATAAACTATAATTTGTTTAAATGGCCTTCAGTAAGAAACTATGCTAAACCATTGTAATACAAGAGGTCCTTGACACGACTTTACACTGACACAATGCAGTCTCTCTCTCTCTCTCTCTCTCTCTCTCGCTCTCTCTCTGAGTTAAGCTGGTGTTAAGTGATATTTACAATGAAACTATTTTCAAATAAAAATGATGTTGGTTCGACAACCTTTTGTTTTTTAAGACTATAACAAGAATGAGACAAGGATCAACTCTCTCTCTCACACACACACACACACACACACACACACACACACACACATTTAGTATGAACAGACGTGTCTTTGTTAGTAAAATGTACAAATCACATGACTTTATGTAAACTTCAAAGGGTTCAAATGTTTCAAAATAAAAATATATAAAACAAAAAATACAGAATATATGAAATGTATATTACAAATAAAATATATATTACATATTATGATTTTTTTTTTTTTTAATTTGTGAAGCTATCTTCATTTGGTACTACATTAAGCTGATCCTCGGACTTTACTTTTCTGGGTGCTTCATAAAACATAATATCACTACCATCAATAACCTGTGCCCAATACTTCTATTCAATGGTAACACCTAAAACAAAAAAAGCATTAAATAAAACATGCAAAAAAAAGCATTAAATAAAACATGCAATCAGTATTAATAATAATACAAAATCACTGTTTTATTATTTTAAAATACTGTAATTTTCATCTAAAATATATTTAAAAACAAAATACAGACTATATGAAATGTATATTAACAAATATATATTTACAAAACAAGTATATTACAACTCAGGAAAGAGTGGTACGTAATTTTCACTCACCCAATCTTTTATAAATTTGCCATAATTGGCACCACCAGCATAGGTGGTAATAAACTGAGTGTAAATTTGTGATAATTCTTTTTTCACTTCTGTCTCGCCTTGAGACTTCGTGGAGCGACGTTGTAATAGTTCTCTATCTCTATTATACTTCACTTGAGTGGAGCGCCTTTCTATCCAATCTACAATGTATCTTTCAAAACTGTCTCCAGACATATTATACTCGACTAAAACAAAGACATTCACGTTTATCACTTAATATATTATCATGATATTTTCATTATTGAATAAATTTTCTCTCTACATAGCAGTTGTAAAAGTAGTCATATACATTATGTGCTATATATACAAAAGGCTTTCAACAGGTTATCTATGATTATACTTACAATTTTGTACAAAAATATTCATATCAGTTCCATATTTATAAAAAATAATTGTTCATATATTTTTTTGTTAGCGTGTTCTTTTTGAATAATTGTTCATATATTTTTTTTCTCTAGTATTAGGAATTACATGAATATTTTTTATATCATAACCCAATTGACGCACTATAAAATGCGAATCATAATTAGAACTACCATGTATGAAAACAGGTACAAATTTCTGTTGTTGTCGTTTCATTTTACAGGTAACCAAGAATTACTGTACATGTTCTTGTGTAGAACATAACAAAAAATAAAAATAATAATATTACTTAATGACGATCGCAGACTGTAGTAGCTGGTATGTTTCTGGATGCTGAATTACAATTTTCAATCAGCTTATATACACAGAAATCAAAATCTATAACATACAAAAATAAATTTTCGTTAAATTACTAATTTTGTGACTGGTAACCTAAGAATTATTATACAAAACTAAACAAAGATAAATTAAATAAAACAGAAAAAATAGAAAATATATTTTAAATACTAAAATGGAACCTTTAATAACTTAGATAAAAAAATAAAATAATAGATAAACGTATAGAACACATTATATAAAAATAATATAGTTAACACTTATAACAAAGACAAATTAATTTTTTTGTATACTTTTATAATAATATATTTAAAATAACATAGGAAAAACACATATTTTACAGGTAACCAAGAATTACTGTACATGTTCTTGTGTAGAACATAACAAAAAATAAAAATAATAATATTACCTTAATGACGATCGCAGACTGTAGTAGCTGGTATGTTTCTGGATGCTGAATCACAATTTTCAATCGGCTTATATACACAGAAAATGCATTATCAGTTTCACACCTTCTCAATACGTGTAAGTAGAAGATTAAAAGGTCAAGTTAATAACTTGTTTACCGACAACAACAAAAATACGAGATCAAAAGGTCAAGTAATTATTACTGATTATTCATTATCAGTCACATCGCATTTTATTGACAACAGTTTAAAAAAATTTAACCACAATTTTCAATCGGTTTATATACACAGAAAATACATTATCAGTTTCACACCTTCTCAATACGCGTAAGTAGAAGATTAAAAAATCAAGTAAATATTTTGTTTACCGACAACAACAAAAATACGAGATCAAGAGGTTAAATAATTACCGATTATTCAGTATCAGTCACAGCGCATTTTATTGACAACAGTTTTTAAAAAATTTAAACAACAGCACGGTATTGGTTCAAAATACATTGTTTACTGTTTTCCTGTTATCGGTCGGTTGACAGTATAAATAGCCATAGAATAAAAAACAATTTATAGCAATAGATTGGTTTTTAGCCAGCATAGGTCTCAATACATCGGATCTTTACAAAAATGTAAGTATAATCATAGATAACCTATCTTTCTATTGTAATTTACATTAGTAAAATAACTAAGAATATTATTCGTTTTATAACAAATACATATTCCACACAAAAAGAACACGCTAACAAAAAAATATATGAACAATTATTCAAAAAGAACACGCTAACAAAAAAAATATATGAACAATTATTTTTTATAAATATGGAACTGATATGAATATTTTTTGTACAAAATTGTAATAATGCTAATTATCATTATTGTTATATAAAGAATTTTTCCCAGTTAATAAGATCACAGTTAACAAAACATACAGAAAAAATTGAAATATGTAAACGTTGTTTATCGTTTTTTACTAAAAAGTCAAAACAATTGAAAAATCATAATAGATATTGCGGAAAATATTCTCCCGTAAAAATAGTATTACCCACTACTGATAACAACATATTACAATTTAATAAATTTCATTATCAATATAGAGTTCCTATTGTAGTATATGCAGATTTCGAATGTATTTTGAAACCTGTTAGTACTTGTTTGCCCAACCCCGAAAACAAATTTACTGCAATTAATGAATTTCATATTCCAATGAGTTTTTGCGTATATTTTGTTATAGATAGCAATATCCCTGAAAGTATAAGAAACCAATTGCCTTCGGAACCATACTTATATCGTGGTAAAAATTCTGCGAAAAAATTTATGATATTTTTAGTTGAAAAAATTAATTTAATCGGTTTACTTATTAAACAAAATATTCCGTTACATATGACTCGAGATGATAAAGTGAAATTTAAATCGGTCACACATTGCGAGATGTGTAACAAGGAATTTACATTATTATATCCTAAAGTTCGAGATCATTGTCATTTAACTGGTCAATTTCGTTCAACATTATGTAATACGTGTAACTTGAAACGACAACAACAGAAATTTGTACCTGTTTTCATACATGGTAGTTCTAATTATGATTCGCATTTTATAGTGCGTCAATTGGGTTATGATATAAAAAATATTCATGTAATTCCTAATACTAGAGAAAAAAAAATATATGAACAATTATTCAAAAAGAACACGCTAACAAAAAAATATATGAACAATTATTTTTTATAAATATGGAACTGATATGAATATTTTTGTACAAAATTGTAAGTATAATCATAGATAACCTGTTGAAAGCCTTTTGTATATATAGCACATAAAGTATATGACTACTTTTACAACTGCTATGTAGAGAGAAAATTTATTCAATAATGAAAATATCATGATAATATATTAAGTGATAAACGTGAATGTCTTTGTTTTAGTCGAGTATAATATGTCTGGAGACAGTTTTGAAAGATACATTGTAGATTGGATAGAAAGGCGCTCCACTCAAGTGAAGTATAATAGAGATAGAGAACTATTACAACGTCGCTCCACGAAGTCTCAAGGCGAGACAGAAGTGAAAAAAGAATTATCACAAATTTACACTCAGTTTATTACCACCTATGCTGGTGGTGCCAATTATGGCAAATTTATAAAAGATTGGGTGAGTGAAAATTACGTACCACTCTTTCCTGAGTTGTAATATACTTATTTTGTAAATATATATTTGTTAATATACATTTCATATAGTCTGTATTTTGTTTTTAAATATATTTTAGATGAAAATTACAGTATTTTAAAATAATAAAACAGTGATTTTGTATAATTATTAATACTGATTGCATGTTTTATTTAATGCTTTTTTTTGCATGTTTTATTTAATGCTTTATTTGTTTTAGGTGTTACCATTGAATAGAAGTATTGTACCACAGGTTATTGATGGTAGTGATATTATGTTTTATGAAGCACCCAGAAAAGTAAAGTCCGAGGATCAGCTTAATGTAGTACCAAATGAGGATTGCTTCACAAATTAAAAAAAAAAAAAATCATAATATGTAATATATATTTTATTTGTAATATACATTTCATATATTCTGTATTTTTTGTTTTATATATTTTTATTTTGAAACATTTGAACCCTTTGAAGTTTACATAAAGTCATGTGATTTGTACATTTTACTAACAAAGACACGTCTGTTCATACTAAATGTGTGTGTGTGTGTGTGTGTGTGTGTGTGTGTGTGAGAGAGAGTTGATCCTTGTCTCATTCTTGTTATAGTCTTAAAAAACAAAAGGTTGTCGAACCAACATCATTTTTATTTGAAAATAGTTTCATTGTAAATATCACTTAACACCAGCTTAACTCAGAGAGAGAGCGAGAGAGAGAGAGAGAGAGAGAGAGACTGCATTGTGTCAGTGTAAAGTCGTGTCAATGACCTCTTGTATTACAATGGTTTAGCATAGTTTCTTACTGAAGGCCATTTAAACAAATTATAGTTTATTTTAATCTAATTCGTTGTAAACCTCTATTTGTAAAGTACATTAAATTATGTGAAATGCTACATCGAAAGATTCAAATATTCATTGATGTACAAACAATTTACATAGCACACGTACACACACACACACACACACACACACATACAATAGGCTAAAATTTACTGTGAAGCTGAATAATTTACAGATTGTATCTTACAATCATGAAAATTATTATTTAAACTAATAATTGTTTTATTAAAAATATTATTATTATTTCGACGTCTGCGAGCGAGAGAGAGGACGTTAATATTTGTCGAATAAATATAAACTTTCTAATTTCATCAATGTGTGTGTGTGTGTGTGTGTGTGTGTGTGAGCAGCACGTACATCGCCCGATAGCGATTTGTATGTGTACACAAAACTTTTGAAAATACCTTATTTCAAGATTTTTTATGCGAAAGAGAGACATACACACACAGGTAATTACATATTTTTATTTTTTATACATTCTATATATTTAATTACACAAAAATTGTAATGTACAATAGTGTCTTGGAGTACTTACCGTTATATAAAAGTCACTTGAATCGTTCATCGAGAAGCTTAATGATATCACCACAATGTGTAGATATATAACAACAAACACATGTATCCGGCCCATCCACAGTAGATTCATGTGCCCATGGACATTCAAGAAAATGTATAAACGCCTCACCGCTTTGTCCTCTACGTTCCGGTGTAATCTCTTTCAGTCCGTCTGAATTATAAAATTCCAACACTTTACGACACTTTAGAAGTACCAACAATATATCTCGCATAAATTCAATCTCTACTTTTGTTTTATTCATGACGAATCTATCAAACATAGGATGAAATAAGACATCTTGCAGTGTTAAATTCTTCATTTTGACTGAACTATCAAAAATGGAGTATTTTTTAAGACGACGCTATAGATCAGTGTATTCGAGGGTCATGTTCACGTTGATTACAACGTTATCATAAGAACGTATACGTGTCAACAAGAAAAACGCCGTCTGTATATGTTTATATGTTTTTAATAGGTCAGTGTTAATCTTGAGGTCATGTTTACATTGATTAAAAAGGTTCAGTGGGATTATCTGCTGTACTCTTTATCAATGACGGTTTCGTTAGTAAAATTTTTTAACTACCGACATATTTAACTAAGATGTTATTTTCAGAATTCACGTTGGAACACTAATAAACCAACTCCTACCTTACGTATAATTGTTTACTATAGAATGACAATCGTTACATATAAAATGTAATAAGGTTAAACAAATATCTAACAAAAACACATCAACTCTGTTTTTTATAAATTTTATTTTCACTTTCAATATATTAACAAAATTAGCAACACACTTTTTTGATCTGATATAGTCTTCATATTTATAAGATATATAACGTACAGTTTTACATGTCGGATACAAAAGTTTGTGCATAAATTGAATATGTGTAATAGTATTAAAACATATAGTTTTAAAACCGCATTTAGAACAAACAATATTATCCGAATCATCAACAAATCTTTGATTTTTAAAAAAGTCTTCAATACATTTTCCACTTTTGTCACTTAATGAAACCATCTTTTATGACTCCGTGTAATTTAACAAGTAAACAATTTGGAGATGCCTTAGCGTGTTCAAACCATGGATCGTCTGTGTCTTGCCAATCGTGAAGTATAACTTTACAGTCTATGCACATTAAATCATCGTCCACTCCAGTATACAAAAAACCTGCCGATACTAAATTATCAACTCGTGGTAAACGTTTAGGCCAACAGCAAAATGTTAACTTCATAATTTCTTCAGTTTCTGATATACATTTTTTCGCATTCATTATATCATCAATATGTAATAATATACTGTATAGTGCATAATTATTATATTTATCATATATATAACATACCATTTTACATTCTGAATTAAAAAGTTTGTGCATAAATTGAATATGCGAAATAGATAAAGATCCTCTTGTTTTAAATCCACACTCACGACACACAATACTGTCTAAATCACCATTAAAAATAAATCCTGCTTCTTCAAAAAAATCTTGTAATAACTTACAGGGGTTCAATTTTTCGCACAACTTCGCCATTTTTGACATTGCATCCAACTTGTTGAGCCTCTACTAACTAACTACTTCCAACGGAGAGTTTTGTATTCTTCTTCAAAATCAATATCGATTATTAATTGGTTTCGATATTTTTCTAACCTTTGTAATATATCGTCATAGAAGCAAATCGTTGGGGATTGTATCTTGATAATTTGTTCATTTTCAATTATAGTAACATTTGCTTCAGAAAATTCATTATTTACAAAATAACATATTTCATTAAACGTTGAATCAGTAGATTCTATGCAATATATACACCAATTGAAAGCATGAATATTTCCTTTCTCCATGTTAACCGCTTCACGTATTCTTCACAACTATACGTTCAAATCATTATGCTCTTGGAAACTGAACTTTTATTCTTGTTCATCAACATTACTATCGATTATTATTTGATATCGATTGGTCTTTCTTTTGAATTATCAATTGTAATATTAATTCTTTTAATTTGTATAGTACATCATCATTTACACATTTCAATCCGAATATCGATAGATTATTTTTTTCTGTTCTAACTAACTCACCCGTAAATTCATTAAAGACATACACAGTATTGTTCTTAAAAAAGTATAAATTACCATCAGAAAATCTAAATGATGAATCGATTTTAGGCGGTATTCCAGGAAATGTTTCAGATATATAACCCCATGATTTAGTAGTGAACGTACACTCATTGACTTCTCTATAATAATTATCATCATGAAATATATAAGTTTTACCTGTATAACTGTTGAATACCGCATGTAAATTATCCGGTTGTATGTTAAATAAAGATTGGATATGCTTTGGATAACCATGACTTAATTTAAGACTCATTAAATCGAACATGAATACCAAAGAATCTATAAACATAACTATCTCACCAGATGGTCGTTGATATACAGCTAAAATTTTTGTGAAGTTCTTTGGAAGAAACGTTAACCAATGTTCTATTATGAGCGGTTTGGTATATATCATTTCTGCCGGATTTATTATCCACAACCATTTTTTATATAATATATATAATCGTTTATCAGCAATTAAAAATAAATTAATATTTTTAAAATTACAAAGATCGATTTTATTTGTATCTATAGGATGCTCGTTTTGTATTTTTGGTACCGAAGAAGATGGTGACTCCGGTATGAAAGATATTATAGAAGTGTTATCTGCCTTACCATATAAATTTTGAATGGCTAAAACATCATCATCACCTAACTCTATTTTACCGTTGTAATAAGCAAACATTACAGAATCTGATACATCTGAATGTGATAAACCTATAACATGACCGATTTCATGTATTAACGTTGCATACAAACTTGTGTGGCCAAGAGGAACAACGTTATCAGTCGAATATGACCACTTTTCGTCTTCATCAATATGAATTTCTCGCCTTGAATTATTATAATCAGGAAAATATGCATGTGCTAATGTTCCACCTTTACCGTCAAACGTTCTCGTACATTGCCACGATTCTTTTTGCATCATATGTTTCAATCGTTTATTAGAAATTAAAATATCTGTATTTACTCTATCATGTTTAAAACGTATACCAGACTTTTCCTCCCATACTGCAAAAGCTTGTTTAGTCAATTCTAACACCTCTTGATTCGCTAAATAATAATGCCATGTTACTTCAGGCTTGTTCCATTTAAAACTGGATACTCGATAATCAAAAATAATATCACTATTACCGCATCTAGGTTTTAACATTAAATTTATAGTTTCATTATTTAATTTACCATCAGTAGGTAATTTATAGTATTCTTGAAATATAAGTAACGCATTAGTAATATCTGATTCATTTACCGCTTGCAACGAAGATTCATCATCTGTTTGAAGATAACCATACTCATATAAATATTGCTTAACTTTATCCACTTCAATCTGTGTTGTATTATCGGCTAAAGAATTTATTAGTAATATTTGAACAATTACTATATATAGTAAATTTTTAACTACCGACATGTTATTAACTAGGATGTTACTTTCAGAATTCACGTTGGAACACTAATAAACCAACTGCAAACGTGTATTATATAAACGTTATTATCGGTTAACATATCTAAAAACAAATTCATGTTAAAACGTGAAAATAAAAAAGTATAAAAATAATGAATAAATATATTTAAAAAAAAAAAAAAGTATGAATTAACTAGGGATTGAACAATTGATACTTACCTTACATATAATCTATTATTAGAATAATACAGTTGCACGTTACCGACTAAGCTAATTCATATCTTATCTGTATACCAAGACAATCGTTACATATAAAATTTAATATATTTAGGGTATAGACGACGCTCTTCTCTTATCTGTATACCAAGACAATCGTTACATATAAAATTTAATATATTTAGGTAAAGACGACGCTAAAAAAGGAAAAAAAAACACGTCAACGAACTCGGAATGTTTATGTGTACGCGGGGCGTGTCAACAAACGCCGTCTGTTTATATTTACATTTTTTTCTAGGTCAGCGTGTTTATATTTACATTTTTGTTACTAGGTCAGTGTGTTTCAAGGTCACGGTTTACTATAGAATAACACAATCGTTAAAGACACGATCACGATTAAAAAATAAAAATGTAATATATTTAGGTAAAGACGGACGGACGCCACCACGCTGTCTACACTGTAAAAAGGAGAAAAAAAACACGTCAACGAACTCGGAATGTCTATTGTGTACGCGGGGCGGGGGCGTGTCAACAAACGCCGTCTGTTTATATTTATATTTTATACTGTTTATATTTACATTTTTTAGGAATGTTTATGTGTACGCGGCGTCGCGCGCGCGCGTCTGTTTATATTTACATTTTTTACTGTTTATATTTACATTTTTTACTAAAAGGGGGGGGAGACAATAGCGAGTGTCCTAGCGCATACATGTATTGTGTCCCAGCGCATACATGCCTGTTTCTTTTGTCCTAGCGCATACATACATAGTGGGGTATTGTGTCCCAGTGCATACATGGCTGTTTTTTTTGTCCTGGCGCATACATACATAGTGGGTATTGTGTCCCAGCGCATACATGGCTGTTTTTTGAGTCCCAGCGCATACATACATATACTACTTATATCATACAAAATATAAATTTAAAAAGCAAAGACAATAATCATAATCCTTAAATTGGAATGAACTAATTAGGATGTAGGCTATCTTTTATTTCTAATGTTATTTATCACAAGCTACGTTGAATAAAAATTGAAAATTATTTTCCTGCTTTTCCTTTTCTTTACTTATTTTATTACTTTTTTTTAAATGTAGGTCTGCATTTACGAAACTTGCGTTGGTCTTTAGCACCTCTGACACCATAACCACATAAACTATTCATCTGCTTACAAACACCGAGCCTTACTAAAGTTTGTAAAGACAGAATGGCATAATATGGTTAAAGAGACTAAACGACTATGCCGACGGTAATTTGAGCTAAATATATCTCAGGCACGCGGCAAAGACAAATTTCTATTCGTTATTATAATTACAGGCAGTCAGACAGATCCAATACCGACAGATAATTACAGTGGTATGTAATCTATATACGGAAACCAGCTCGATGCGTTTTAGAAGGGAACTAACTTTATTATCATAAAAGTTTTATTTATATAGCGTGTTTTATTTTTTTATTTTGTGTCAGCTTAATATTGGCTATAATTCAGAAAAAGACAGAAAAAACTACGTAAATCATGAAAGTTTGTATAGTTACTTACCAATTGTGTATTACAAAGAATCAGTCGGTTTGCATATATATTTCCCCTTCAGAACTGGAGTTGTCAGCTCCAGCAGTACTGACAACATCAGTGAGGTGGTAATTAAGACTCATCAGTATATATATATATATATATATATATATTGTTATATATATATATTGTTACAACGGTCTTACGGTCTCCTTACATTGTACAGTGGAAACAAAATACAGACACCAATGAAGTCACTAATTACAAACTATAATTAGTCTCAATAAAACTTTGAAATAAACAAGGTATTCTCATAAAATAATTCAATTTAAATTTGTCCACACGCAATAATAATGTCCACTATTAGAGTTCCGCACAAATTATAACACAATAATCACACTCCACTAATCCGCAAAAATCACTTGACCCGCACTCTACAATAAAGCGAGGTGTAACTAACTAAACCGGCCGCTTTGCTTATATAGGTCCGCAGATTTCCAGAATAATTTTCCATACACTTGGCAGCGTGCCAACATAATTTGCGTAGTTAATAGTACTTGAAGAGTCTGAAACAGCCGTGACCAAGACACGGTAACTGCTCGGCTAGCCGAGAAACATAACTGCAACTGCCGACTTTCCGAATACGTAATTGTCGTAGCACTGCCTCCCCTCCTTAAGCCTATTCGTCCAGAACTGGCAAACCGTGTCTGAAGTAGTACTTGGCCAGGCGATCTAGGTGATCTAGGCAGTGGGCCTACTTGCGGAGAATAATTCTACGGGTCCTCGAGTTAAGTCGCGGGTGATCCAAACATCAAGTTCCCAGGTTTACGACTTTCCCGCTCAACCACTAGTTTTGCTGGTTTTGCTAGTTGTGTCGTGTAATGATGACTTATAAGCCATTAGCAAGTTTAAGTCTGCTTGGTTCTCGTTAACAACCTCTTGCGTAACGCCATCTTCATCAAAATCTCCCTTGGACACTTCCATTAACACACGAACAAGCAAGAGCCATTCCTCAACACCCATAGTTGGCTTTCCAATCACTTATTTTGTCGTTATACAAATTGGTTGTTCGTCTGCTAGTTCTTTTTCCATTTCCGCTTACAATAGGAAGAGTTACTCGTGACCACTCCTGTTGACATCTTCTTCAGCTAGTGCCACTTGTTTGATGGAATGGTTGACAAACCCTGTCATTTTAGCCATGCAAAGCTTTATCTTCTCTTGGCCAACCCTCACGACATTCTCTCTTAAGTCTATAACTAATACTTAGGCATTCAAAATTTCCGTGCCACGAACCACCATCAATATCTGCAACGATTATTTGGTGGCTAAACTCGAAGTGACATACAGACATACAGGCATACAGACGTGTTTCGCTGACGTGATTTCTTTAGCACAAGTTGTGCAGCTCCGTAGAGAACTACTAGTGTCGGAGCTGGCATAGTGAAAACGAATATGGGATATGAATGGAGAGAGTGGATACATTGAGTAGAATCGATAATGCCACCAGCTGGAGCTAAAGCCAGCAAGTTCACCACTGCGAGAAGGTCACTGAGGAAATGGTACCCCAAATGTTGCCGAAACGTTTGTCTGAAGAAGCGTACAGAAACGGTGACGGCTTTTAACGTTCGATTACACACCCTAAATTTCGTTCGATTTTTACGTATTAAGTATAGAAGACGAGCCTAAATCTTAGCTTTATACATTTATACAGTCTCAACACCGAACAAAAAACTTCAGATGTCATGTCGTACTGAAACTGGAAAATCAACTTATTGTATGTCGTTATCAGAAGCGCCATTACGGGTGTGCAACAGGTGCGGTCACACCGAGGCCCGCGCTACTTTAGTATAAAAAAATTATTAAAAAAAAAAGAAAGTGAGAGAGTCAGGGAAGAGAACGAGAGGAAAGAGAGAGAGATAGACAGACAGACAGACATACACAGAAGGTAATTGTTTATTGTCAAACATTCTTACCTTGTTTCTTAAACTGCTTCCTCCTTCATTTTTTAAATATTTTTTACCCAGTTTAGGGTTGAAAACCATCTTTCTCCCCTATAATTTGTGACTACCATGATCAAAACGATTTACAAGGCGAATTCAGCATTCGGGAATTTGTTTCACATAACACGACTTTAAGAAATTTAAGAACCTACATGGATCAGAATGCTCTATCTTTTGCTTTGGTTTCTTAATTTCGCTTTCTTCTTTTTCATATAATTTAATTTATTTCAAAAAACCTTCTATATGAACACACTCTGCAGGAAATGATTGATTCGAATCTGAAATATACATAATATCTAGCCTTTTTTTATATCCGCATTTTATTTTACATCTGTTTTCTACAAAAATAAACTGAAATGATAATTATTTATACCTTAATAAGTACTCTTTCTTATTACCAAAATTTGTTTCAACTCAACAATTTTGTTGTAAGAATTATTAATAATTTTCGTGTATTGAGTGTAGTGTGTCCCTTTTTACTATCTCTAAATATCACGTTGAGTTTCCTCACACTTTTCGCGACTTTTTTGTAAACTTGAAATACACACATGCTCTTTGCCTTGTTCTCGGAGTTCAAAAGCTCCTCTTCATCTCTCATATACCCAAAGAAGTGTCTAAAATGCCGTATAATAATAGAGCACGATCAAGATCAGTGCTTTCACTTTGAAGCTTTTCGCTAACATCTTGAAATTTTAAATCAATATCGTAATTTTCAAGAATTGTAGCTTTTCGTTTACGACTTTTGACTCATGTCAAGCTTTTTTGGTATGAATCTCACTTGTGCTGATTTGTATAAGTGCTGAAATAAACCTCATTAATAGGGGGGTAATGAGAGTTTAAACGCGGAAGTGACGTCATCCCCCCTCCACCCCACCCTTCATGGCGGGAAATTCAAAAATTGTTGTGGTGGGGGTTGACTTCTGGTGGTGTGTGTTCCACATGACAGAGGTGGGGTAGTAGGGTGTAGGAGGGTGTCCCACGTGACAGTAGTGGGCGTGACGATGGTGTGGGTCGTAAGTCGGCCATGATACCGGCGTCGGCCATGTTGTCGAGCCGCGACGTTGTAGGCGGGGTTCCATACGTTGATTGGTGGAGCTATGGCCGCCGTCCGCCGTTCGTCGCCCGACCGCAGCTTGGTCGCCGCCCGGCCGCGGCCCGGATGTCGATTGGTCGGCGTATCGTCCATGTTGGAAAAGTCGTCGGCCATGCCGCCGCCCGGATATCGTCGATTATTGGTCGTCGGCCATGTTGAAAAAGTCGATGTTGCCAACTTGTACATGTCAGCAGTCGTTGTCCAAAGAGAGTGTACGGGTTTAGATTTGGCCCGGACGCGGCCCGGCCGTAGATTGGTCGGCGTTTTGGTATGTGAATGTGGCAAGTATATATTGTAAAAAAAAGGATCACTGCGTACTTCTTCAGCGCTCGTCGCAACGGCGAACGGTGCTTAGATTTGAGAAGCTGTGTATGTGTCAGTCGTTGCGGTAAATTTGGCAGTAGTGTGATCTGGTTCACCATCCGCCGTCCACCACCCGGCCGCCGCCCGGATGTCGTCGGTGATTGGTCGGCGGTAAATTAAGGTGGCGGCGAAAAGACTGGGTGACGTGTATTGCATTGTTGCCAACTTGTGAACTGTGTTAAATTTGAACGCCGTTCGCCATCCGCAGCCTGGCCGCCGCCCGGATGTCGTCGATGATTGGCGAAGAGACAGGGTGTATTGCATTGTTGCCAACTTGTACATGTGTGAACGCCGTTCGCTGTTCGAATTTGTGAAAGTAGGTGTCAGTATATATTGTGAAAAAAGAAGGTAGTGTGTAACGGTGTAGTGTCATATTCTTCTGCATCTGAAACTCTCGGTGCATAACGGATTTTAGCCGCCGTCCGCCGCCCGACCACCGCCCGGCCGTAGATTGGTCGGCGTAAATTTGAATTGAATATGCTGGGGGGGGGTCGATGTATGTGTCCGTGGTAAGTAAATATTGCAAAAAAAAGGTAGTGTTCAGCATCAGTGTGTTCTTCTTCTTCGGTCGTCGTAAGATACACATTATGACATGTACATAATGTCCTGTGTGTATAATTGAAAACCACTTCACTTGTAAAAATTGTGCAACGGACATCATGCATGGAAAAGATAGTTGAAAATAAACTCTTGAGCAATGTAAAATGTACTCGTATATTGTGAACAATAAAAGCACAAACAATTTTGCATTTAATATATACAAACAATACACAACAGCAAACTATCACAACAAAATATACACATATATACAAAATGTACATTGTCCAAATCGGGTATATATACAAAATATACATTGACAAATTTGGGTAGGAATGTTTGTCCACATGTAACAGAAAAAAAAAACAGTATTAGTGACGTACGGTTAATGCGAGTAGGATGGTTTAGAATAAAGTATATGAGCACTGTAACATACCTCAGAAATGCATACGCGTGTAGAACGCCCGTTTCGGCTTGTCGAACGCGTAGAACCGTCATTGCGGGCATCTCGGTTCCGCACCCTCCAACGGCATGATCCGAAGCCAGTTGACTATCCAACCCGAGGAGTCTCTCCTCCTCCGTGTACGGTTCACCACATGTGGTGTGCGGCAGCATACCATGGACGGGGCAGGCCTCCCTCAGGTCCAACACCGCGTTGGTAAGGAACTTCGTAGCAGTAGTCTCGTCAACATGGAGTTGTCGTGCGCCATTAGGTCCACTGTATCAAAAATTTCGAACATGACGCCCGTTCTTAGTTGCGATGGAGCATCTGGGGACGGCAACCGAGGATCCCAACGATGTGGCTGCAGTTGAGGCTGCGGCTGATAGTGTATCTGCTGCTGTTGAGGGTGTATCTGCTGCGGACGAGTGTGTGTATCCATTGCGACTGAGGGTGTATCAGCTGCGGCTGATATTGTATCTGCTGCGGTTGAGGGTGCATCTGCTGCAGTGGTGTCCAAGGACGTGGCGGCTGAGGCTGTCGCTGCGGCTGTTGCGGTTGTGACCGTGGCTGCAGTTGTATTTTACTGAAAAATAAAATATAACAACATGTAAGATGATACAACCCCCCACCTAGCCCATCACAACTTTCACACGATAACTTATGACCAGTCAGCATCTTGTTTTAAGCAGATAAAAATAACTGCATACTACCCCCTCCCACAGATCACTTGTACATGGTGTGTGAAGATCTCAGCGGGAGTCGATTACATCAGCCACGGCTTGCATCCTGTTTCACAAATTAACTGTTGGCGTCTACTCGCCTACCCTCCCCCACCCATTATCCGGTGAAGGTCTATTGAATTTGTACTCTGTGAATTGTAATAAATAATTTTTATACACGAAATACGAGTTTATTCTTACCGTCAGTTACTGGTCCGTGTACCTCCGCCTCTTCATGTTAGGACCAGCATCGTCGTCGGCTAGCGTACGTTTACGCGTTCTGTAGGGTCCGTACGCGAGTGTAGTTACACCATCGTCCAGTACGTACCTCTTATCGTCATAAGGTGACAGGGAAAGTTTCGTTACACGTTGTGTGTACATCTTATGACGATCGATTTGTATACACTCGGCAGAGGAGAAAACCGTACGACTGTCGAAAAGACACTAGCTGTACAATCGATGTCGTAACCTATTTTTTATTGCCGTCCTTGGCACACCTTTCCCCACCTTTTTGTCGGTGCGGTCGGACAACAGGAGTGAGTAACATTTCGCTCTGAGACCGACAAATTCCCTGATGGGTTTCCCATTGGTTTCATCTTTGAACTTCCCACGACTTTTTGTTGTCGTCGCAATGACAAAGATGATCCATGGCATAGCCCGACGTGTCGAAAAGTGGAGATCCTCTTTCATATCAGAGTACACATCGTCAGTCCGTATGCTGTAAAGCAAACAGTCCGTGTCAGTCATTAGTAATGTTAAGCGTCGTCCGTAATTGGCGACAGCGTACCGACAATGAAAATCGTACATTATCAGTTTGCTGACATCGAGTACTGTGAAGCTAACGTACACCGGACGGGAAAGGAATATCGTCCTGTTTTGTAAGGCCAGTCCGACCAAGTCATCGGTGTTGCGGATCATATACTTTAGCCGTGGATTGGTAACCAGTTTCTGCAGCCGTCGTTCGTTAGAGACTAGTTGGTAGTCTATTCGTTTCCTCACGTTCTCCAGCAATTTGCCATAGACGGCAAATCAGTTTGAAAAAATCCTTTTTAAAATTGTTTGTGGCTGCTGCTCTCTTTTGCGTGTTGAAATCGATAAACGGTTTCATCCACGCTCTCTGTTTAAAACTCAACACCCTATGGATCGCTTTCAATTGTAGGCCTAGACTTAGATACAACTTTAAATTTCGAAAATGGAGAACGTATTTTTGCTTGTCGTCCAAAGTTGTCAGCAACTTGGGAACGGACGACGAAGGCGTTTCCGATCCGCTATACCCTTTTGTATAGTGTAGTCGTGTGTAGAGTCGCCGAGAGTACGGTGAAAGTGTGTCGGGATTGACGCAGGAACGGACGGGCGCCAGCGCATAATCGGAGTGGAGTCGTGAAGTTCAGGTGAATAGTGTAGGTCGACTTCGAGTATGTAGCCCGTGTCACCGTCATCGCCCAGTGTACGGACGTCCAGAGAGTCGATCTCGTTACGATCGAGCCATCTGAAGTCGGCGTAAGGGAGCGGTTGTGACATGGCCGCACCGCAAAGGTTGTTGCAATCGGTGTATAGTATGAAAGAGGTCGGCTTTGAAGCATCGTACTGATCGGCGATTAGCGGGTTGTTGGCCTTGGCATGGCGGTTGGGTAACATGCTAACGCCACCGCGAACGGCCGATTCGATAAAGAGATGCTGATCTATATCCGTCAACAGCTCCAGTCGCACTCCGGTCATCTTTAACATCGCGTGCCAAGCGACGCCAGGATGCAAGTAAAGATGACCCGGATCGATCTGGTAGTACCACATGGCCATCTCACGGAACGCCTCGATGACGTCGGCCAGCAGCAGTACGTCTGTTTTAAGATACAGATCGTGATATTCGCCCAGCGTACGGATTCCAAAAGGCCGCCACACGTTCTCCGCGTGAGCGTAATCTTCGTCCGACACTGACGATTCACTCAGCCTGTTAAAAAAGTGTTCACGGGCGGGATGACGTGTTTCGTCGAACTTCTTGCTACCTGACATGTAATCTTAAGGGTACACGCCCTTACGTAAGAGTAGCTCGAACTGTTCTTCGAAACATTGCTTCGTTAAAGCGAAATCCCCACCGATCGTGCGCAAGTTTCCAACAAGTGTGTCCAAGGACGTGTTGAGAAATTGAAGCGTGTCTACGAAACGCAGGGCACCCAACGAGACCGATACGAAGCGTTCACTAGTGGTAGCGATACAAGTGAGATTGTCGTATTTACCCAACCCTTGTACCAATTGATGTGCGTCGTAACCTCGTAAGTTATAGAGAAAGACGGATGTGTGTTGTGGAGTCTTGTAGTTGAGGTTACAGACGTTGTGAGCTGCGCTCAGGTATCGTCCAGTCAGGTGACAATGGTTGCGCACCTTGTCGTCTTCGGTCAGTGGTTTTCACAGAGATGGAATACGACGGCATTCACAAAAGGTAAGTCATGGTCACTCATAGTCATGGGGACAATGGTACTCATGATCCTGAACAGTTCAAGCTCTTCGGGGACCAGTTTTTCGAGAAAGGTCTTTAACATGTTCTCGCCCCGATAAACGACCTGGGGTTTGAAAATATTACGCTCGTGGTCAACTATGAGGTAGGAGAAACCTGAAGGAATGTGTAACGACTCCGGTGTGATGGACGATGTGTGCGGAGGAGCGTCGAAGCAATGACAAGAGACGATGAAAGATTCGAAGTCTGCGTATATCGCAAAAGGGACCTTATGGCAGTAGGTGTAATTTTTGAAACACATCACCTTCTCCTCCTCCTTCATGGGTAAACGAATTCTCTGTTCGCCGTACGGTGAACAGTGGGGGACTTGTTCGGTAAGGAGTCGTTCTTCGCAGAACCTGTGCAGACATTAATCACAATAGAAAGAACGACCATTGTGTTTGGTTAGTGAAGACAGTAAGCGACTCGTATTTTTTATTAAACAGTAATGTTTTCGGTCGGCAGTGGTAAGAAGAAATAGATTAAAGTGATGTTGTCTGCTACTAGAAGGAGTTATTCTTAACGGGTAAATTTCATTTTCTTCGTAACCGAAAATATTAAATTTATAGAAACGTCAGAATTGTCTCGTTCGAACGTGTCGCATATGAGAATGTCGCATAGACGGGTGCGATTAAGTTATACCAGAAGTGATGACACTGTGGATATGTGACTTGTATTTGGATACACGCTCGCTGTCTCTGTGTTGTGGAATCATTGCGGCCAACACTGACCATACGAAACACATTTGATCGCCTGTACTGTTCACGTTGATGATGGATGTAGTACGAGACAATTCAAGGGGTGTACGGATGAAACTGGAGGCGGCCAGCGGTTGGTATCGTGAGAGAACGAGTTCTAAGGAGACGATGTGATCCAACGCTCAACCACTACCCTCTCATGTGAATTTATAAATTGATTCGATGATTTTTTCGTACGAAGGTTATAAACAATCGGGCAATACGCCTTGGTCACCGATCAGCGTCGTATGACATCGTCCATCAAAATAGGCTTCGGTCGTCACTTCTTCGTCCTCGTCTGTGTCAGCGTTTACGATGTACTTGACAAATCTTGCTTTAACCGTTATATGCCACTTTATAGTAAGCAATCGCTTCAGTTCGTTTAGAATGTTCATACGTAACGTATCGTGCATTTCGTCAAGAAAGGTTATGACATCGTTGACACATCCTTCATCCTGCGTAACAGGCGTGTAAATGTACGACACCAACGCGCCACGCAACGAATGTTTACAAGCAACAGCAAATGCCTACATTGATGGAACTAATAATCACAACAACTCAAAACGTGAAACGATAAAATCAGAAAATTATTTGCTCGCTTGAGGAACAATAGAAGACTGATGCGAAGTTAGAAAATAATCGATGCTTTATATACGGTATGCGATTACGTCTAGACAGGGTGATATCATCGTATCATCGACTCCTGTCGAGCTTGTGGGAACGGAAGGGGGGAGGCAAATAGACGACGCCACAAAATTTTTATGCGTCTAGACAGGGTGATGTAATCGACATCCGCCGAGCGTGTGGGAACGGGAGGGGATAGACGAAGGTAATTACTTTTATGGAAACGAAATGATGCTGTGAACGCCAGGCGACGATCCCCACACCTCTTACAATACTGGCTGCGCGCGCAGCTATCCGCTCCCACTACCATGGTTTATTTCATACCGCTCCCACTATCTATAGTCGACAGCGATCCCTCCTCTCCGGCTGCGCGCGCAGCTATCTCCTACCCGTGATAACCTCTCCCACTACCGATTGCGCGCGCAGATATCTCCCTAGCGGGTGTAGAAGTCGACGCACGCAAAAACGGCTCTTTTCAGTTCCGACATAAACTCACCTACATACCCGTTTAGGTAGTACTAGTAGTACTATGCGTCAGTACTACTACTAATACTACTACTACTACTACTACTACAACTAAACGACAGTAGATAGTCCAAAGTCTGAGTGATGGTGCCCATGATAAAAAAATTAAAAAAATTCCACAAACATTATGCGTATACACTTTCAATATCGTATGAATCTCAAAGCGCGTATCACTTGCATCGCGGATCACCGACACAATGGCGTCTATCGATACAACGATGGGAAACATTTCACGTTAACAAAACCGTTACGAACCGTAATACAGTTCAATCTGTGTTCCCAAAGACATGAATTCCGTCAAGTCCGTACGAGCGCTGGACATGAAACAACACGTGCTCATTAGATATTACAGCGGAATGGAGCTCGTGCGTAAAAGGGCATATGAAAATCAGTTTAGCTCACGTCTTAACGTACTTGCGCAATCGCAAGAAGAACGCGCTGTTCTTCCGTTCGGTCGAGATGATATAATTGGGTGTGGAGCGGTGGTGTCGTAACATTCACGTGATGGAAGGCGGTCGTATCGGAACGGTACCACTCAGAGTTACGTTCAGCACCGAGCCGACGGTTTACTACGTTCCAGCTTATTGTGAATCACGGTTCGCACCACGTCGACGTGAGAATGAAACGACGGACGAAGAACGTACAGCAAAGCGTTCGCAAGACTATCGCGATGGAGTTGCACAGACCGGTAAGAAGGAATTTTCCGAGACGAGCGGTTGAGTTGAAGGGACTTCACGACTTGTACAAAGCGGACTTGGTAGAGATGATACCGCACGCGAATGTGAACAAGGGATTCAGGTACCTCATGACGATGATTAACGCGTTTAGCAAGTACGCGTACGCCGTTCCGTTGAAAACGAAGACGGGTGTAGAGGTCGCACGAGCTCTGAAACCGATTCTGCGCGCTAATAAAATGATATATCTGCAGACGGACAACGGGAAAGAGTACTACAACAGAGCCGTACAAACTTTGCTGAGCAGATACGGTGTCGCACTGTATTCTACGTATAGTGAGAAAAAGGCGTCCATCGTGGAACGCTTCAAAACCGTACGTTGAAAACGCACATGTATCGCACGTTCAGGGAATAAGGTCATCACCGTTGGTTGGATATGTTACCGGAACTGGTCAGGGTGTACAATGACAGCGTGCACAGTACGATCGGAATGAAACAGCGTAAGGTGAACGATTCCAATGAACACACGGTACTACGACGGATTCGTGAGAACACGGCGAGGAGCATCGACTATAAACGACCAAAGTTCAAAGTAAGCGATCGAGTGCGTATAAGCAACCACAAAATGACGTTCGCCAAAGGATACACGCCCAACTGGACAAACGAGATATTCCTCGTTCACCCGGTACGTACCGGCAGCGTACCCGTCACTTATTCGCTAAAGGATCATAAGGGAGAAGTGTTGAAAGGTGGTTTTTACGAACACGAAATCAGTAAATCGAACGTCCGGGACGTGTACTTGGTAGAAAAGATCGTGGAACGTTAAGGCGATCGCGTAAAAGTCAGGTAGCTAGGATTCAACATTAAACACGATTCGTGGATACACAAGAAGAAATTACTATAACAACGAATCGACTCGCGGAAATAGAACCAGTATGCGCCGGTGCGTTACGATGACAATATGCGCGCTGTGTACAGCGTGAAAGACGGACGTTGTCTCGCATCCCGTCTATGATGAGTACGCCGTGAACACGAGTGCAAACGACGTCGAACGCATGCGCAGGATCTTAACGGTACACGAGTACTGGCAACGGGTTACTAATCGTGTGACGAGGTTCCGACTCAACGAAATAGTACCTAGTGGAACTGGATTTGCTCATTAGAAAGAATGTGTTTGGTTGAATCCGAACTGTGAAACGGGTCCGGACACTTGCGTGTGCAGTTACATATCCATCGATTTTACCAACATAGTGCGACTATTAATTAGACTGTGGACGGGACAACATGAAAATATTGCAAAAAGCGCACAGACTAAAAATAAAGGACGTGGACTATTCGAAATTGTGCGGCGTTGGTGGTGGCGGTGGTTGTGGCAGAAATAAACGTAATCACGGATGTCTTCTGGCCGATACCATACGTTCGATCATCTGCGACATTCCGCGTGCGGCAAGACTAACGTCATGTTCAACCTGTTGTTTGATGTGAACGGGTTGAGATTCGCGAACCTGTACTTATTTTCTAAATCATTGTTTCAACCCAAATATCGGATACTGGAAACGCTGACGACACGACTTTCCGACGAAGGAATGGGTTATCACGCGTACAACGATAACGACGAGGTATCGCCTCCCGACGAGGTCGATCCTGATTCTATTATGGTGTTCGACGACGTGTCTTGTGAAAGACAACACAACATACGCAAGTATTTAGCTATGGGACGACACAGCGGTGTGGACGCGTTTTATCTGTGTCAGAAGTACAGACAAGTGCCAAAACAGTTGGTTCGCGAAAACGCCAATCTAATAGTGTTGTTCAAACAGGACGATCTCAACTTGAAGCACGCGTACAACGGTCACGTCAACAAAGACATGAAACACAACACGTTTAAGAACGTATGCTCCGAAGCGTGGAAAGATAGTTACGGCTTTCTCTTTGTGGACAAGGATTCTTCTATCGACGCCGGCAGGTACAGAGTCGGTATCGATCGTTTTATAGTAGTCGCAACTAACGATTAGAAAATAAAAACAGTTGTGGACTGTTCGCACGTAACAGTTGTTCACCAAAAAATAGTCGTCGTCCGTTCAGGTAAAAACACGTGTCTTGAAAAAATAAAAAACCGTTGTAGACTGCTCGCATAAATGCACGTAACAACTGTTCACTGTTAACTAAAACAGTCGTCGACCTTTCAGGTAAATACAAGTGTCCCGGAAAAATAAAAAACAGTTGTAGGCTGTTCGCATAAATGCACGTAACAGCTGTTCACTGTTTACTAAATCAGTCGTCAAGCGTTCGGGTAAATACATGTGTCCCGGAAAAATAAAAAACAGTCGTAGACTGTTTCCATAAATGCACATAACAGCTGTTCACTGTTAACTAAAACAGTCGTCGTCCGTTCGGGTAAATACACCTTTCCGAAAAAATAAAAACAGTTGTAGACTGTTCGCATAAATGCACGTAACAGGTGTTCACCGTTAACTAAAAAAAGTCGTCGACCGTTAGGGTAAATACAGATGTCTCGGAGTCACTGACGTTAGTCGGCGTACTGCCGTTTATCAAGATGGACGAAAAGAAGAAACAACTAGCCCGTGATATCGACACGATCAGCGATGACATACGGAAGAAATATCGTGCGTTAAAACATGGGATCCGTGAAGAGGAAGAAACGTTACCCAAAAGTTACAGACCGATTCTCGAACCGTTACAAACTATTTCGCAAGCATTGGTTGAAAAAAACACGTAAAACAACAAATGAAAAGCCTACGAGAGCAAAAAAGAAAAAGCCTACGAGAGCAAAAAAGATGAAACGTGTGGAGGAGTAGGAGGAGGAGGATCTGATGGGTTCAAGTAGTAGTAATATCGATGTAGGAACACCGCTCCGTCCGCCACCGCAACAACAGTCGACACCACGTATCCTGAAAACTTCCGTGATAGGTAAAACATCGGACGAGGACGACGATGAGGACGATCCTAGTCTCAACATCGAAAAAATGTTAGACACACCAGATGGAAGGCGAGAAGCACGTAGATATTTTCAGGACAAATACGACACTGAATCGTTAGCGAATAAGTACATGCGTATGATGGTGTCGGCCGAACGCGATCGTTTGATGGATTATACGTACGGCGTATGACACGAAAGAGGAAAATGGATGATCGGTGATTCACCGTTGGAAATTGAAACAGACGATTCAATCTTTATCAACAGTAAACGATACAAAGGTACACCGGGTCTATACGAACTCATGTTCATGAAGCACCCTAAAGAGAACGTTTACAACGAGATGGATCTGAAGGCTGACAAAGATATACTACCAATGCGCAAAAGCATCATTATTTGGCATCACGTCCACTATTAAAACCGTGCTATCTGCCGGCAAGCAGGACGATGGAAGACGCCGGTTGGGTTGCTCCCACGGCTAACGAGCTAACACCGTCCGGTAAAAACGGTGAATTCATCTTTTGCATACCGTTGAGGATGTTGATGGGATTCTCCGAGGATTTCACGCACGTTATATTAAACATGAAACAAGAACTGATACTGTTGCGCACTTCCACCAACGTTAACGCTCTGTTCTCGTCCACGGATACGTCCGCTAACGCCGATAGAACTGACCAAAATCTATTGGATGATCCCGTTCGTGTACGTGAACAACGAAGTTCGAATAAAACTGTTGGAAATCATACGCAAGGACTTACCGCTATTCTTACCGTTTCGCAGTTTGGAACTGCACGAGTACCCGGCTTTACCGTCGACCAACAGACAGACGGTGAAAACAACGACACAACTGGAGAAACCACGGTTCGTGATACTCACCTTCCAGACCGCCAGAAAGAACGATCTGATGAAACATTCAGGCGAATTCGATCACTGCAAGGTGATTAACGCGAGACTCCCTGGATATCGATAACGGACGTTACGCTCTGCTGTGCGACATGTATACGCGATTTCAAAAATTGTACTATCACAGAAGTGAACCCAACGTTCTTCTAACACCGACCGAGTTCATAACGAAAGCACCGCTATTCGTCTTCGATTGTAGCAGACAGGACGAGTCGCTCAAGTCTTCGCCGGTCGACGTCAGATTGGACTTCGAGTCATCGACCAATTTCCCCTCTCAGACCGCGGCCTACTGCTTGATACTGCACGATTCGCTCAACGTGTACACTCCGCTGTCCAACATGGTGCGCAGTCACAATTAAACGCTCGCTGTATATTATTGTTTTTTGCTGTAAATAGAATGTTGCTTTTTAGAATCTTATTTGTGCATTACATGTATTTGATTCTTTTATATTAAAAAATGTAATAACTTTTCGTGTATTTTATTTTCTTAATAATCATAACCCTTTGTCGAACGGTGGGGAGGGGGAAGCGTCTTATTCTATCCCCCACCCTATTCATCGCTCAGTATTTCATCGGCGCGAGTCGCGAGAGGGCACGCAAGATGCTTTCGCACGATCATGAGGATGACGATAACGATCCTAACGAGAACCATTATTTCAGACACTGCGGTGAACCGACGATGACAACGATCATGTCCGTATCACCAGACGACAAAGACGTCCAGGCCGTCTTGATTCAAAAAATCATGTCCCCGTACCCACGCTACACAAGCTTTGATAACCGTTCAAAGCGTTTTAAAGAGTGGCCGATATCGTTGACGGTAACGCCTAAAGAACTTGCCGAAGAGTGTTTCTTTTACAACGGATTCAACGATACAGTGATTAGTTTTTGCTGTGGAGGCAGTTTAAACAAATGGGAACGAGGAGAAAACGCTTGGACGGAACACGCACGTCATTTCCCCGTGTGCTCTTACGTAATGTTAACGAAAGATACAAAATTTATCCTCAAGACACGGGGAATTGTTACCGAACCGGGAGCAGCAGCAGCGCCAGCGGCAGCAGAGAACGGACAACGCACCGACTCGATCGAAGAGAATACAAAAAACTTGAAGGGGGCTCGAATCGTGATACGATATGCAAAGTTTGTTACGCACAAACCGTTGAAGTCGTACTACTTCCCTGTTGGCATTTTGTCACATGTGTGAATTGTACCATCACCCTAAATACGTTTCCCTTATGTAGATCCACATACACCGCTTACATGAGAGCGTATTTCTAATTCGTTTTCACGCTTCAGTTTCAACCTACCACCGCCACACACAGTGACTACACGTTACCTTAATCCGGAATCCTCTGAGGGAACCGATTCGCGCGAGAGACACTGCGACCAAAGTATACGTGGACGCGAAGATCATACCGAAGGATACGAACTCTAACCTAATGGCCGGCAACGTGCGGATAACACAGTTAGGGCCGCCCGTCAACAACAAGGACGCGGTGAACTTGGAATTTTTGAACCGGCACACGATCATCGCGGTAAACGACGCTTATTTCAACGCGCAAGGAAAGACTATTCTGAACGTCGGTGTCGTCGGCGCAAAGGCCACGGACGCAGTGAACGCGCGTCAATTGGAGGACGCGAAGCGGTACGCGAATAGCGAAACGTACAAACTTTCCACTTAACGTACTACACTTGCGTAACGTTACAGTGTCCGTACACGATCTGGACGGTGATATTTTGAATTTTCGTGACGAAGTCATCACCGCGCGTATACATTTGAAACATGGGTAGTAATCATGGGATTTTATTTCACCGATAAGCGGCGTTGCGCACCACAAGGTAAAAGAGGACGACACTTTCGGAAAAGGTATCAGTAGACGTTCGTCGTTGACACGGTTAACAGCAACTAACCGACGCTACCTGATTTCACTAGGATTAAAACTCAAGAAAAACAAGTAACACGGCGGACAGCGGTATCGTGTTATCGGTTGAATGCAGTCCGTTTTTTGAAGACAACATCACGCATTTCGAATATCATCCACACGCACCGTACGCGTCGGCGTCGCGGTACGGAAATAACGATGAGATACGTATACCTATCCTGCAACAGAACGTATTCACTTTACCGATGGAAAGTTTCCTGTACGTCGAAGGCAAGTTGAGCAAGAAGACTGGCAGCACCGATACCGTGAACGTGAAAATGGTCAACAACGCGATCGCGTTTCTCTTCGAAGGAATCCGTTATGAACTGGGCGTCGTAGAAGTGGATCTTACCAAGAGCGTTGGCATCACGTCCACTATTAAAACCGTGCTATCTGCCGGCAAGCAGGACGATGGAAGACGCCGGTTGGGTTGCTCCCACGGCTAACGAGCTAACACCGTCCGGTAAAAACGGTGAATTCATCTTTTGCATACCGTTGAGGATGTTGATGGGATTCTCCGAGGATTTCACGCACGTTATATTAAACATGAAACAAGAACTGATACTGTTGCGCACTTCCACCAACGTTAACGCTCTGTTCTCGTCCACGGATACGTCCGCTAACGCCGATAGAACTGACCAAAATCTATTGGATGATCCCGTTCGTGTACGTGAACAACGAAGTTCGAATAAAACTGTTGGAAATCATACGCAAGGACTTACCGCTATTCTTACCGTTTCGCAGTTTGGAACTGCACGAGTACCCGGCTTTACCGTCGACCAACAGACAGACGGTGAAAACAACGACACAACTGGAGAAACCACGGTTCGTGATACTCACCTTCCAGACCGCCAGAAAGAACGATCTGATGAAACATTCAGGGGAATTCGATCACTGCAAGGTGATTAACGCGAGACTCCCTGGATATCGATAACGGACGTTACGCTCTGCTGTGCGACATGTATACGCGATTTCAAAAATTGTACTATCACAGAAGTGAACCCAACGTTCTTCTAACACCGACCGAGTTCATAACGAAAGCACCGCTATTCGTCTTCGATTGTAGCAGACAGGACGAGTCGCTCAAGTCTTCGCCGGTCGACGTCAGATTGGACTTCGAGTCATCGACCAATTTCCCCTCTCAGACCGCGGCCTACTGCTTGATACTGCACGATTCGCTCAACGTGTACACTCCGCTGTCCAACATGGTGCGCAGTCACAATTAAACGCTCGCTGTATATTATTGTTTTTTGCTGTAAATAGAATGTTGCTTTTTAGAATCTTATTTGTGCATTACATGTATTTGATTCTTTTATATTAAAAAATGTAATAACTTTTCGTGTATTTTATTTTCTTAATAATCATAACCCTTTGTCGAACGGTGGGGAGGGGGAAGCGTCTTATTCTATCCCCCACCCTATTCATCGCTCAGTATTTCATCGGCGCGAGTCGCGAGAGGGCACGCAAGATGCTTTCGCACGATCATGAGGATGACGATAACGATCCTAACGAGAACCATTATTTCAGACACTGCGGTGAACCGACGATGACAACGATCATGTCCGTATCACCAGACGACAAAGACGTCCAGGCCGTCTTGATTCAAAAAATCATGTCCCCGTACCCACGCTACACAAGCTTTGATAACCGTTCAAAGCGTTTTAAAGAGTGGCCGATATCGTTGACGGTAACGCCTAAAGAACTTGCCGAAGAGTGTTTCTTTTACAACGGATTCAACGATACAGTGATTAGTTTTTGCTGTGGAGGCAGTTTAAACAAATGGGAACGAGGAGAAAACGCTTGGACGGAACACGCACGTCATTTCCCCGTGTGCTCTTACGTAATGTTAACGAAAGATACAAAATTTATCCTCAAGACACGGGGAATTGTTACCGAACCGGGAGCAGCAGCAGCGCCAGCGGCAGCAGAGAACGGACAACGCACCGACTCGATCGAAGAGAATACAAAAAACTTGAAGGGGGCTCGAATCGTGATACGATATGCAAAGTTTGTTACGCACAAACCGTTGAAGTCGTACTACTTCCCTGTTGGCATTTTGTCACATGTGTGAATTGTACCATCACCCTAAATACGTTTCCCTTATGTAGATCCACATACACCGCTTACATGAGAGCGTATTTCTAATTCGTTTTCACGCTTCAGTTTCAACCTACCACCGCCACACACAGTGACTACACGTTACCTTAATCCGGAATCGACCACATCGAGACGATGAGTTCCGACGAAGAGAGCGAAACGTACGAGTACGTTTCTTCGGATGACGAAGAAGTACATGTTTTGATAGCAAAAATCTTATCACGGTTCCTACCCGGAATCCATTTAAATTTTATAGAATGCCCGATACAACCCAAAGAACTAGCCGAAGCGGGTCTCTTTTATTCAGGATACAACGATAAAAATGTGTATTCTTTGCTACAACGACTACTGGGATCGTCTAAACAACGTGCGGTCAGGAAACGGACAGGAAATTCATACTCTTGCTGACCGGTTATTAATACAAGTGCAAGAACATTTTGTCTAATGCACGAAATAAACCAGTAAAAATTATTTGAAAATCTATGCTGCTGCTGTGACGGAAGTGTTTATACCGGCCTCCACCAATCTCGTATACCTCAGTGTTTGGACAGTACGTGTCAAGGACGGACGCATGGAGCTGTTATCTCCGTACGAGTACAGGCGTTGCAGTGACTTACACCCAGTACTGTACCCTATAGAAATTTTTGTATACGACGTTTTGACACACAAATTTGTTGCAGTGATCCGTGACGAGCAGATAAGGTACAAATTAAACGTTCCAAAAAAATCTTTTACGAAAGTTTCACGACATACAACGTGTCTGTTCCGCGAGACGGACGGATCGACAGCGTTCCTAGTGACACCGAACACGTTGTTTGTAACGAAAAAAGGATGACCGACGACCAGCTAGCAGTCATACTTGACTTTTACTGTTTCGTCGACAACGATGGAAACGAGCTCGTTAAGGAACTAGCCGTTATGGACGTCACCGCATTTGCCAGCAGGCATTGGATATTTGCATCTCCAGTGGACACGATCGTTTCGAGTCACAAACACGTGAGGAAAAACCGTCGTTAGCGGACCATTATCATAGACTAAAGTGGACGGACGGGGACACATCGTACGAACATCTTGTGTTGATAGTAGTAAAGTACACGTTTCCTTTTAACTATGTGTTCGTAAAAGGATTAAAAAATTAAAAAATTTCTGGAGAAGCGTGTTGTCCATTCCAATATTTTAAATTTAGAAGATTTTGGTTGTCCCAAGCTCAATTACATTCAATGCATTGAACAGCCTGTCTCGCGCACCGCTTATTTCCGGAAATATGTACAAATCATAGAGTACACGCCTTACGCGAGTGGGTTGTATCGGATTTTAGAGTAAACAGTATGTTTCTGGTAAATTACTAATTGGATGCATTGTTGTTTAGCATCATTTCGCTTACGTAAAAATAACAGCCGTCGCCGACCCCCCTTCCGTGGAAGTCGATTACATCACCCTGTCTAGACGTATAAAAAAATTAGTGCCGTCGTCTTGTCGCCTGTTCCCACACGCTTGACTGGTGTCGATGACATCACCCTGTCTAGACGTATAAAATGTAACCGAGTCGTCTCCTCCCCCCTTCAGCGTCCGACTAAAGCCGATTACATCACCCGGTCTAGACGCATAAAAAATTAGTGCCGTCGACATGTTCCCATGCGCTCGAGCGGAGTCGATGACATCACCCTGTCTAGACGTATAAAAAATAACCGGGTCGCCTTCCCCTCCCTTCTGCGCTCGACTAGAGTCGATTACATCACCCACGCCTTGCATCCTGTTTCACAGGGTTATTAATAACCAATTACTGCGCATTGTCTGGTTCCCGCTCCCCTGCGCTCTCCGGTTTCCCCCTCCTCAACAGCCTCTTTACTTATAACGGTACGAACGAACGTTATTAATTCAGACCTTGACAGACGCGCAAGCAAAATACAGATTCTTCATTGGAAAAATGACTTCATTCGTTGCTAAGTTCACGGCCATTAGCGCTATTGAATACAAGAAAATTCAAGAACTAGTAATGGGGGTAAAATATCCAATAGAAGAACTTCAAAACACAGACGGTAAATATGGGAATGCCGTAATTGCCACTATCCAGGGACTACATGGACAATAGATTGAAATATCGCATTTATCTGCCGAAGAGATACGCAGGTGTTTTCGTTGACGACGAGTTAAAAAATTTAGCGCTATATTCACTACATCTCGTTTACCGCGGAGGAAAAGACAGGGCTTACGTGGTGGTCATTTTAGAGTAAGACCCGATGGACAATTATGAATCTTATGAATTAACAATTATATTTGTATTTCATAATGTATTATTTACCTTGTAATATATAACGCTTAGACGTATTTCATTTGTTTTAATTATAAGCAATTGTCATTACAATTCATTGTGTGTGCGTATACATATTATGTATTTTAACTTGAATGCATTCATAAACTTGTAATATATCGTGCTTACGTATATTTCAACTGTTTTAATTGTACACAATTGTCATTGTGTGTGCGTGCGTTTACATATTACGTATTTTAAATTGTTATTAGTGTACTTAAATGTATTTTATTTGTTTTAATTATACACAATAGTGTGTGCGTTTAAATATTGTATTTTAACTTATAATATAATGTGCTTACATATTGCAACAATATAACATTGCAAATATAATATAATTTAAATTTGTGATGCCCCACGTTGGAAGCGACATTTCTTATACAACGCTACCACTGCAAATATAAATTTATTTGTGTTTGCGGAGCCCCACAATCTGGGACGCCATTTCTTTTGCAACGATACGATATACATAAAAATAGGCGTGTCGGGCCTCACGTTCAAGGGCGACAAATTATGTAACAATATAACATTTAATTTGGGTTTCAAGTGTGTCTGTAATAAGAACTCTATGTAACTTGTAACGGTATTTCAAATTTATTTGATATTAATAAAATTGTGCACATGGCACTTACTTCGACTTAAAACATTCGTTATTATGCCGTAAGGCTTATGCTATATACATCCTTACTGACTAAATATTCTATTCTACTAATTATTGTATTAACGAAAAATCTCATTTCCAGACTACTCAGTCAATTAGTGTGTTTCAAAATATTAATATTTAAATATTTTCTTATATATTGCAACGTAACTCAAAAATATCAATAGTTACTGAATTTATCTTTTGTTTCTCAGTACTGATTCATATCAAACGCTAATTTTTACTTAAATGCTTTGTATTCTTTTCATTTCAATACTAATTTGAGCTCTTGTTTACGTTAATCTTATTTCAATAACATCTATGATTTTAATTCAAATTTTACAATAAACATTTGACTCTTACTTTTAAATAGAACAAGAATGTCCTTAATTGTCTTTACGTTAATTGTTCGATTAAGAGATAAATAAGTTGTTTTTCACCTTATCGTCGTCAATCATACTCAATCATTGGATCTCTCTGTAATCGTCCTCGTCTCGAACTTCAGCATCACTCGCTCTTCTCCTCTTGTCCAGCGTCGCCTCTCTCTTCTCCTCTTGTCCAGCGTCGACTCTCTCTCTGTCCAGCGTCGACTCTCTTCTCCTCTTGTCCAGCGTCGTATCGCTCTCTGGAACTTCTCCTCGTGCTGTTTCGGACGTCAGTTGATCTTCTTATGTGGATCTTCTTATGTAATTTTGTTACTACTTAAAAATTGTTTGTTTTACAATCCAGTTACATAACTGTATGTAACTGGAAGGATGAAGCTATTTACAAAAATTTAAATATTCTGTGCGGACGGGCAGAAGCTCCCGCTGCACCGTGGATGATTTAAGAAAGAGAACCACTGTAGCTTGTGTGTCCTATTTATACCCATGTCTTGATCAACACCTGCAGTGGTACGAAATCGACATGTCAGAAACTGTCTCTGGGTTCAGTTCCCCCACTCTTTGTCAATTTCGCTATTTCTTATATTTCTGCGAATTGCAGAGTCCTGTAAGTATACTCTTATACTTATCTTATAACTATTTTTACAACACATGTTCACTGTAATTTTGGACATTGCAACTTAACCCTTTCGATTTGTACACAGTTATTTCACTATTACACTCGTACGGTGTGGCACTTTCACATGGTTTTCGTACACAGTGTTTAGTAAATTTTCTTACATTTTATTGTGTTTTTGGATTTTACTTCTTAATTATAGTTTATGAATAATTACGGAAAAACCGTAATTATGCAATTATTCATCTTGGGGTGGTAAACTCGCCTGCATAGACCTGCGTTCACACACACTAGCAAATACTGGTGTACACATTTTCAGTTACATTTGTGTGTGTGTGCACGTCGATTCAGGTCGAAACACCTGTTCATATTTTTGTCTGAGCCAAGCTTGCAATCCCTGACATGTTTATTTCTAATACATTATTAATTATTTACAGTTTATTAGGTATATTTAAATTTTTATATCCAATATATTTATATTTTTACATCACTTATTTGTACTGTCGCATTATATTTCAATTGTTTTAATTGTACACAATTGTCATTGTGCATGTGTTTACATTTTATGTATTTTGTAATTGTCACTACATAGTAATTGTCACTACTGTGTGCGTTTATATGTAATTTAACTTGTAATACATTTTGCTTACATGTATTTTATTTGTTTTAATTAAACCTTATTGCTTTAACATTTCATTGTATTTAATTTTAAAAATCCTTCGAACATTAACACTATTCTAAATAACAGTAGATCTATTTACCAGTCAATGTACAAGCTAGAACGAGCGTTGCGCGCCGACTGTTACATACAATCAACTAAAAAAAATTAATTTTATTTAAAATAATTGTTTGATGATAATATACTACAGAAACTAAAGAATAATTTAAAACAAACTCACCCTGTACGAGATCTTCTGAGTTTCATCGAATGATGTGCTGTTGAAGAAGATTCCTGCGATGATTTGTAGTCTAACAGAGTAATTCGTCCAGCTTTTATACAATACCGAAAAGCCCACTCAAGGATGCACGCGAAAGTGAAGGTATCAGTTAATGCACACCTGATGCCAAAAAAAAAGCGACACACAAAGGCAACAGAGCTGCTATGGTTAACCACAACCGAATATCAGCTAACACACCAAAATTCCTTTCTACCTCGACTCACTTTTTTTTGTTAGAAATAATTTTCAACTATTAACACAATAATATAAATGGTGATTATTTTTTCCATGCATAATGCGTGTTATACAATTTTTACAAGTGAAGTGGTTTTCATTTATACACGATGGATCAAATGAACAAGAGTTTCTTACATCAGATGCAGAAGACACTACTTTTTTACTACGTCCCCCCCCCAATAAAATAAATGGTAATTATTTTTTCCATGCGTAATGCGTGTTACAAAATTTTTACAAGTGAAATGGTTTTCATTTATACACAATGGACCAAATCAAAGAGAGTTTTTTACGAGATATGCAGAAGACACTACACTTTTTTTTACTACGCCTGCCCGACAGATATTACATACCCATCAGAATAATATAAATGGTAATTATTTTCCATGCGTGATGTGTGTTAGACAAGTTTTACAAATGAAGTGGTTTTCACTTATGCAGTGCATACACGCGGGGTACATATAATGAGAATTTCTTACAACAGATGCAGACGACACTACACCCTTTTTTCTACGTCCATGCGATAGAATTTACATATCAATCAGAATATTATATATGGTAATTCTTATCTTCCGTGCGTGATGTATGTATTTTCCATGCATGGATGTGTGATATACAATTTTTACAAGTGAATTGGTTTTCAATTATACGTTGAGGGAACAAGTCATCGAGAGTTTCGAGGAAGAAGAACGCAGTGATGCCGAACACATTAACCATTTTTTTTAGCGTCGAAGGACCTAGTCCTCGAGAGTTTCGCAAAGAAGAACGCAGTGATGCCGTACCCTTTTTTTACAATGTATACTTACCAGAGACATATTCATTTGAACTATACGCCGACCAATCTACGGCCGGGTGTCGGTCGGGCGGTGGACGGCGGATGGCGAACCAGATCACACCACTGCCAAATTTACTGCAACGACTGACACATACACAGCCTCTCAAATCTAACCACCTTTCGCCGTCGCGACGAGCGCTGAAGAAGAACGCAGTGAACCTTTTTCTTTTACAATATATACTTACCACATACACACACCCATACGCCGACCAATCTACGACCGGGCCAAATCTAAATCCGTACACTCTTTTTGGACAACGGCGGCCGACATGCACAAGTTGGCAACATCGACTTTTTCAGCACGGCCGACGACTATTCCAACGTGGACGATACGCCGACCAATCGACATCCGGGCCGCGGCCGGGCGGCGAATGGCGAACGGCGGCCATAGCTCCACCAATCAACGCATCGAACCCCGCCTGCAACGTCGCCGCCCGACAACATGGCCGACGCCGACAACATGGCCGACTTACGACCCACACCATCGTCACGCCAAAAAATTGTCACGTGGAACACCCCCACCTACACCCCACTACCACACCCACCTCTGTCATGTGGAACACACTTCACCGGAACTCAACCCCCAGCACCACAATTTTTGAATTTCCCGCCATGACGGGTGGTGGTGGAGGGGGGATGACGTCACTTCCGCGTTAGAACTCTCATAATCCCCCTACTACTCTCATTGTATGGTTTATACAGTGCCTTGCTCACATCAGCACGTGATCTCCATTGGGTTTTAGAGAGGGTTTGTAAAGCAACAGAGAATTTTTTATAATGCGACAGCAAAATTTCCCACCTCTTAGTTTTTTATAAAAAATGGTTTTGCACAAAAACTTTTCTGGTCTGAATACTACGTACAGAATTCGAAAAATCAGCATCATCACTTTGTTTAATAACATTCTCTGCAAAACAAGTCTTGAAGTTCCTTATTTCTTTTCCATAATGCTGAACCATCAAATGACTGATTCAAGCTTACCTCTCTTAGCGCATTTTTAAATTTTTGTGAGTGCTCTGAAACCTGTGATTCCTCAGGAAGGGTGCTAAAATCCACGCTTGGTGTAGGCCTGTCCGGCTGTAGCCTACTTGTAGACAGCACAACGTTCCGCTGAACAACGTTTTCGTAACAAATTGGCTCACTAATATTAGTTTCTTCTTTCGAAAAATCTTCGTTTTGTTAAAAAACGATTTGAGTTTTGGTATTTTTTAACAATGAATTTTGACGTTCAAGGCGTTCTTCAGCGCGCTTTCGAAACTCTGCGTCATATGGTCTCTTCGAGATATTTCGATAATCTTTATCACTCATAATGAAAAACACAACACTATAACCAGAAACGAATGTAATTTAAAGCAGTGAAACGTGTTATTAATAATAAACCGAAAATGAATAACAGTATGCACTCTTGAGTACAGAACGTAACCTCAATTATTACTGTTGTGACCTTGATAGTTCACTTTACATAAACTCAAAACATAAATTCACTTAATTATTAGAGCTCTTGTCTCTGAGATAGACGTCTGAGGACTGACTTCAGTCTGCGAAAATAGTCACCGGACTGAGAGACTTTGGGTATACTCGTGACCGTGGTTCCGTCGTGGTGCCAAATCGAATTTTGTTTCTCGGCCAGCTTCCCATACGAAAGCCGGCCAGAAAACAATGTTTCCTACCTTGCTACGCTTGCGCACTTTTGCAAAGATCAAGACGTATACTGAAATGTGTTACTGTTGGAAGTGTTTTCCACTTGAAATGACGCGATTTCGGCAAAGGTATTATAACAAGTACATACAATGCGACATGAAATTTCTATTTTCTTTATTTTCTTAAATTTTTGCGCTCCGTAAAAGCTTCCGCCCTACGCTACAGCCTACTCAACCTAACGTTTAATCAGGCCCTGACTATAATGCACAGTTGGAATCCTTTCCAATAAAGAATTTTAGAATTTATGACTCTAATTCCTATGTATCAGTCAAAGCGTAAAGTCTACATAGAAAAAACGTCTGTTAGTGACTAAGATTAGAAAAACTTTCTAGAATCTTCTTCACACCCCTGTAGTGATTTTGTTTATGCGTAACGACCACTTTTTCCATAGCAACCGTCTTTTCTTAATACTTGGTATAAATTCCATTTGAGTATTTACATTCTAATTATTTTCAACAGAATCTTAGGCACCATTGCTGTGGCACCCGCCCTCTTTATATAGTGATGAAACTTTGATTGAATTCTACTTTTTCCTCTAGAAACTTCTTCCTCTTGATCTGTTCGCTAAACGCTTGTGGTATGCTGAATACGAGAATAACCAATTTTCCAAATTAGGACTGACCTGTGTATAAAAATATACTTTCCTGTTTCACTAATTTCTTCTTTTTTTGAATTACTTTGCTATTTTCCTTTACAATAATAAACTATAACTATTACGTTGAGAATTTGACCATAAAAGTTTCAAATAAATTTATCAGTCCGTAAATTTTTATTCAAACATAATTATACCAACTAATGAAACAATTAAAAATGAATGAATGTAAGGAATTTTAGACAGAGTTTAATGCATATATTTTAAATTACACAGTCTTCAAAGTTCTAAATATCACAGCAGAAGGAAATCTTAACACGGCGATAACATACTGATTAGTAGTTTGGCACGACTACCCGCTACGGATCTGGAACTGCTATGCTACTGTAATCGCCATCCATGTGCAACTCTTAATGTCTCCTGTTATATACTACTACTACTACTACTACTACTACTACTCCACGGAGCTACAGCTTCCAGAATGACGTGTCTCCACTCCTCCTTATCCTGTGCGACTCTTCGCCACCTTCTGATCACCAGTCTTCTTATATCTTCATCTATACCGTCCACCCGTCTTCTTCTTGGCCTCCCTCTTGCTCTTCTTCCTTCTGGTCCTCCAATGAATACTTTTTTCAATACTCTTTCCCCTGTCATTCTTTATACGTGACCGTCCACCTAATTCTGCCTTGTTTCATTGCTGTGACGATGTCCGGTTTCTTGTATAGATCGTAGAACTCGGGGTTTGTCCTCATATGCCACATTCCATTATCTAGTACGCCCCCATATATCCTCCTCAGATCCTCCTCCTGTTTCTTTCCCATTTTCTCATTATGTCTTCTTGAGCAGAGGTCATGGTCCAGGCTTTTAAACGTATAATACTACTGGCCGCAATACAGTTTTGTAAATCTGGACATTGGAGGTTCTAGAAATGATTTTGGACTTTATAATTGGCAGCAAAGAAAAGTATTACTTATTTCCCATGGCCAGTTTGTCTTGAAATTCCATTGAAATCTGACTTTTTGTCGTCAAGAACGACCCAAGATATCTAAGACTATCCACCCTCTCAAATTCATTGCCATAGATTTTAATTTTTGGGAATATTTCTTCTCGGACATGCTGTTATATCCTACCAGTAAATTAAAACATAAATAATTTTTAGTTTCAACATTGTTGCGGTCACAGAAAGCACATCTTGAATCAGAATTTCGATATGGTTTGGCAAATTCGTTCTAAGCCCTTCACTATACTGAGTAAAAGTATGTAAAACTAAATAAATAAACAGTTATTAGATAAAACCATGAAACTAACTAAAAACCATGTTATTTTTAATAAGTTAGTATACGATAACTTTACTAGAACGGATACAAATTTGTTTCATCCGTTTTCGGATACAAGTCTATTATTTTATGTTTCACACAAACTAATATTTAGGTTACATTAATAGGGGGTATTGTACTAAAGCCTGTTTTGGCTGCCATTTATTGACAACCCTGTTTTCATTTTGCTATTATTTTAAGGTAATGTAAATATTATGTTGAAAAACGTAAATTTGTCTACCCTCGCCGACCATAAAATTAGCAATAGATTTTTAATGACCACCATTTTGAAACTGGTTACTAGAATTTCATTTTTTAACGCTTGAAACATACAAAACGTTTAACAAAGTTTAAAAGTTAATCGAGTTAAAAGAAAATTTTATCACAGTTTTTATGTACTGTGTTACAGGAATTATGGAATGTTGACTTTTCATAAACCCCCAAACAGGCTAAAAAAAAGAGTGGTTGGTTTCGTTCATAATCTGTCATAATTCATATAGGTTTACTGCAAATATATTATAACTCCTTCACAAAATAGAGAAATGAATAGGCTTTCATTTAGTGTAAAGTTCCATTTTTTCCGCAAAGTGATTTTAATTTTATGACTGCAAACGCTCATAAATTTTTGTAGCACAGATTTGTTTTCTTCAGAAGTTTTATCTGTACTGATTCATCTTACCTGAATAGTATTACTATGAGCATGTATCTTGTTATTACGGCCAGATGCAATCAAATTATACTCGGGAGCACATCCAAAACCGAAAAGCGAAAGCGCATTGCGCAGAGAGAGAGAGAGAGAGAGAGAGAGAGAGAGCGTTTAACACTGCGGCAGCCAGTAACCAAAACGATTGACTGGCTCTTATTGGCTGCCACATCACGTGACATTATGCTCTTGCCTCTCCGCAGCTGGCAGGTCTCTCCTTTCTTTGTGCTCCGCACTTCTAGTATGGTGTATAAATCCAACAGCAGAATGTAAACTAACTTGTGATGTCCGAGTGGAACTTGTTTGGTCAACCTGGCTTCAGCGCTCGATACAGACGGCTACTGTATGTAATTATTTGTTTGCTGGTTTCCACCCAGCATTGTGAAACTAATTTTATTAGTGACTAGCAACAATGTGCAGTCTCTCATGGTATAAAGGTTAAAGTAAGGCTGGTATGGCAACCTACGAACTGCATTCGATTGTGATGATTATTACGCGCAGTGTTAATAGTGAAGATTCATCATATAAATGGTCTCCAGATCGCTTATAAGATTCAATTAATTTGAAATTATACCTTAATTTGATCCGTCAAGCGATCTTGTAGTTAAATATTCCACTACATGTTTCGGGAATTAAATTCCCATCATCAGGTAAAACTTCTTCTTCCTAATATATAGGAGTCGTCGGTGAAATTATTAAAAAACACATACACACACTAACGAATAAAACACACACAACTATTACAAATGACATAATTAAAACACCGTACACACACAGCTAACGAAGACAGTGCGCACTGCCCGACAGTCACATCTCATGATATCACATGAACTCTAAGCGTTTTGGTAATACTGTGTAGTAGACGGTTTCATATTCCGTTTCTTCCTGCAAAATAACCAAATGTTATACTATTATTATATTTACAGTGTACCCTATTGTAGTAAACATGATTGTGCAGCATTCAAAAACCAAATTAAAGTTTATTTAAATTTAGATTTTCCTGCGACTAAAGAAAGTAACGTCATACTTTAGAAAACATACATTTGTAACTGTAACCATGTTTCTATTATTGTCTGCATTCACGGAACTGCCACCTATAAGTCTTTACGTACACAAAGGTTCAAAACATGAAAGCTTCCTTGAAAGTTTTAAAAACTATTGACAACAAGGATTCAAACTTACGATTTTGAAAGTTTATGATAGTCTGACAACCAAAAGAGTGTTGGTCAAAATGCATGACACACATAGTGACTGGCAAGAAGCTATTTGTAAGGCAAAACGTTTGAACTTAATTGAACTTTAAAAGACAAACTGTCTTGTTGGAATTGTTAGATTTACAGTCCAAGAAACAATAAGGAAGTAAATAAGCAAAAAGGAAAATGAGATGTGGACAAAAAGTTATCAGAGAGACAATATATTGTAGGAATAAAACTCCTTAGATTTGGAAAATTATTTTAAACATTTAATAAAATTAAAAAAGATATAATATAGATTATATCGACAGAGACAGATATAAGTATATAAAGATATAAACATAAAGAGATTATATCAACAACAAAATAAAAGGCTGGAAAGAGTAAGACTTCTACAGTCTGAAAGTAAAAAAACAAAAGAGATTGCAATTATCAATCCATACTCTTCAAGATGAATGTCTTTAAGTGCTCCATGGTAACAAGATTATGTTCATAAAACTATGAGTTTTCAGATGTTAATTATACAGGTGATTATACAGAAGAAACATACAAAGTATTAAAAAATGAATGATTGAAATATGGCATGGTCACTTGACATAAACGTCTCAGGATGTTTCAGAAGTGAATAAATGTATCAGCAATTCTTGATGAGTAGAAAGTGTTATATATAACCTCTGTATATAAAACTAAATACAATATGTGTTCAGTAAATTATTTTTATAAAGTCTGAAACCAGTAATAAAAGAATGTTATTCTGAATTAGTGGAAAGTTTTTAAAAGTAAAAACCTAACAATTCAACAAGCTACTAAAAATATTTCTTTCGGTTGACATATTTATTTGTAATACTGAAGCGTCACTCAGTCTATGAAGTATGATATCTATGAATTCTCTGCTTTACCAATTTATGTTCTTATTATAAGTTCTGTTCAACAACAAGTGAAATGAGCAAGCTCTTAAAGAATTTTCTTATAAACAAACTTTTTACAGCACCATTTCTAAATGTTGTGTGAAAATTGGTAAGGTATGGAATGCAAATTACAAAATTTATTACCAAGAATGTACAGGAAAATCTTAATTAGTTTATTTAAGAAGTAAAATGTTTAGGTTATTGTAAGACTAAAGTATTCAGAAGCATAAAAAATAGAGACATACTATGGAGCAGGATTTTAGGACTTGTCAATTAATTTTTGTTTTACTAGTAATAGGAAATAGTTTTCAGGAAATAAACAAATATTAGCCATTGAAGCTTGCAGTAATATATAAGGCTTGGTAAATAAATAAGTTTAAAAAACAACATAAACCATATTTTGCGGAGATCATGAGTACATTTAGTTAATAAAGAAATGTCTGTGTCTTGATATCAAGCTACAACAGGAATCTTATATTTATGAAAAAAAAACAGTCTGATATTATATTCAGACAAAAATATTATTTTATTGGTCAAAAATATTAGTAATCAAGTGAAATTAAATTATACAACTGCAAACGAAGTTAAACATTTTTTTATGTCACTGGAGTTTTTCCGTATAGAAGGAATTTTGATATTACACAGAGGTTCCAAAATAAGGAACATACGGTACATTTAGAAATACAAAGTGTATTTGTACATCGTACCCAAACGTTGAAGCATTGTGTTTAATATTACAATATTAGGGAACAATAAGAAGAATCAAGAGTAAGAATCCACTTAACAATGAAATTGTCTGTCAGTAAGATGTGCTAATGAGTCAATACAGCACACTATCAAACTATTGTTCTTAGTTTTATGTTAAAATTAGTAGAAACTCTGACACAATGTAAGGCCCGCATGAATATTTTTATGTGTGATTTTTATTAAGAATCTCAACTTATTAACATCATAGGTGCAGCCAATGATTCAAAAAGATGTGTTCATCTTTGTACCGTTCAGCACATGTTTTACTAACATAGTTTCATAGTTTTTTGTAAAAAAACACAATTATTTTAGTGATATTAATAATCAATATATCAATAAACCGTATCTAAAACATGCATGAACTAAACATATCACTTACAATGAAGACGTAACTGTCCCGGTACTCCCAGATGTAATAGCCGGTGGTCGCATGTAAAGAATAAACAAACCTTATACGTACTGACTGTAGTAGACATTAAAAAAAATTAATCATTATAAATGATCATTTCATTTTGATTAATATTCAAGATATATATAATACATAAGAAATTTAAAAGTTTAAAATTTGGCTTCTATTACTTAAATTTCTTTCAATCATAATAAACAGATTAAGCAAACGAATTTTAAAATTGGTTTCCAACTTTATTGTATTACAATCCAACAAAGATTAATTTTGTTACAACTGAAAAATAGATTAACTTAAGTTATTAAACGAAATTAAAATGGACTCTTATTGTTTTATTCTTCATAATATTGTTAAACTTCCTACAGGCTATTCCCTCTGATCTTAATGAAGTAATAACTTATAGTTTATGTTTGTTGTATGTTATTCAAGTTTGTCATATTCAATAGCAGGTTGCAGACACACCATTACCCCCTCAGCTGTATTTTTTTGTTTTAAACATTATGCTCATCACTTCCATGTTAATTCTCAAATGGTAGAGCTCAGTGTCTTCTTCAGCTTGATTGCATTTTTAATAAACAACACTTTTGTCGTTTGCAAATTACAGATTGTACGAAACACGTTTTCATCTAGAAATTTACCTGATTTCCAAATCTATACAATTGGGATCATTCATTTACCAACGTTTTTAGAAAGTAACTTAAGTACTGTAACGTATTATACTACGTACTATTAGTATGGCAAAACAATCTGCCATGTGAGTACTCATTTATTAGTATATAATTAGATAGTGTGTGCAGATTGATTTGAGCTACTTTTCATGACTAATGTTTATGGCAATCATGTTTTGTGTTGTGTGTTTTGTGTTGCGAGTTAGTGGAGTTAAGACTACGAAAGATTCTGGTGGCCATCTAAGTGTATATAGGCACTCAATAATGTCTCTGACACCCTTGTTAGTTAATTCCTTGAATAGGTACAAATAACTTGAAATCAGATTCCAAGTTAAAAAGCTTACAAAACGAGAGTTTAATTCAATTATTTTCCTAAACGTTATTCATAATTGAATTAATTTTAGGTAAAAGTTTGTTTATCTATGTTGTTAATATATAGTTTAATATGAATGAACAGTGGTGCATACCTCATCTAAAATCGGGAACATTTCCGTAATCCCGGGAACCCGCAGAGCGTCTGTTTCAAAAAGATGTTACTTAAAAACATATCAGTCAAACAAATTATAATTTTTAAACAATATTACATGTAATTTAAATTTTCCACAGATATTAAATATTTTAAAATAAATTTATTTAATTCTTTTACAACTTAAAGTGTAATATTAAAAACTGCTTAGTTTTATACCAAAAATGTAAACAAATTTAATTTTTGGTTGATTTGTACATGTTAAAAGAGAAGTCGATTTTTGCTACGTTCGTTTTGCTACTTAGAAACTCGATTTTGTACTACTTGAGTACCAACTTTAGCAAACGTGACTCATATCCATTACCTTTACACCTGTTTTTCTTTTCTGTACACACGTCACAGCTTAGCATTATCAGCCTACTTCAACACACTAACACTACAATTAATCGTTAATTGTAAACAACAACCACAAAATGATAGTAACAATAATAATTTATTAACAAAGCTAAATTAAACAAACAGCTATAAAAACTCTTAAATGTTATACTCTGTGTTACAGTGTTAATAACAAGTAACAATTAATTAGTGTCATGCAGTAATGATATGATTATTAGATAGCAAAACACAACATTTACAAACTTAGATTTGTTATCACATGGAAAATAATAATCTTAATCTATATCCAAACTAATTTTAATGAAAGTAACAATTGTATGTAACAAAAACTGTTTATTTTATAATTTTAAAAAATAATCACACTAAATAGAATATAAAATATTAATATAAACTATGACATTATTGTTATAATAAAAATATGAAAACATTTATTTAATTATACTATAAGTAAACAATAGCAATAACTGTGTTTAATTATTCATCTTATTTAAGTTTGGTTCACTAAAGTAGATTGAAAGTTATGCTTCAAACTTGAACGAGACCTCCAAATGTAGCCTATGTGAAAAAAATTAAACATTGAAGTTCGAGTGCAATGAGTTTTGTTCTGTTTGTTGAAAGTGTTTGGATTAATTTCATTTAAACACAAGGAACAGACAAAACTACAGTGATAAGTGAGTACTATATATTGTGAACATACACAGTTGATAAATTTATGAAACTTAAAACATTTTACTTGTGTTGTTTTTCTTTACTTACTGTCCGGTGTGGCCACTAGGTGGCGTCCAGGCAGGACCCAAATGTTGACTTTGGTGTAGACTGTTAACAAAAAGCAAAAATATATAGATACTGAAGTACACATTTTATAAATGTTTATTAAACAGTAGATGGTTTAAAATACAACAGCTCACTTTTAATTGGTAAAAATAAATAAATATTAAAAACGATAAAATATAAAGTTAATTTAAACCAATTAATTATCTTATATTATAACTAATCTTGGCTGATTATTTCAATCAAAGTTCATTACTAACATGCACATGCTTTTGCATATTAGAATCTGTTAACTATTTTCACGTCAGTAATGAATGTACGAAATTTTGAACTACATTAAAGCTGTTTTAATATTCAATTCATTCTACTAATTTAGTGTAATATTTTACAGTACTTACTGTCATTCGGTTTCTTGAATCTAGAACGATTCGCCGAGTCTGTTAACAAAACAATGAAAGATTATAGCAAAAAGTGTACATTTTACAGTGTTTATATAAATTATATTATACTAAAAATTTGACTAAATTACGTAGTTGAGACTAGTATAATTAATCAAAAGACTGATATAAAAATGTTTAATTTATAAATATAAAAACTAAAATTATAAGCATGAAGAAGTTACTCTAAAGTAGGTAGGCACAAGCACTGTCGACATTGATCCTTTTATGTGTGTGTGTGTGTTTTATGTACAGGAATGTGCGGGCTCTTGTAAGCCTTTATAGCCCTGTGTTGGCTATTAGTGTTGCTATTCTTTTAGATGTGACTGTGTTTGTTATCGATGTTTTGAGGTACTTCTCAGATGTCAAATTACTCAACATTGTTGCTATCATGTGTTGGTATATAGGTGGGAGGAAACGTTTTCTTAATTAGGGTATGTTTTATACACTGCCTCTGATGTTCAGACAATGTGGCTGTGTTGAGACCTCTAAGGCTTCACTGATTTTGTTCCATTGTGTTAGTGATATGGATGGCTTATGTTTAAACACGAGATGTTAAATTTACTTGTGACATTGTCAGTAGCAAAACTTGGGTGTGTAGCAGTGAAACCAGGATTTCAACAAAAGTACAAGAAAGGAGGATCCAAGCGATGATTTTAGCAAAAGTGAATGATGTAATTTGAGTGACAGAATAAGAAAATACGCAGTAAAAGAAGAACTTGAGTCCGTGGGTAGATATGTAAAAGTGTCATATATTTCTTGTACGCTTTCATGATTTTAAAAACTACATTACATGTAGATCCAATGCGTGTGTTATTTTGATTAAAACAGTCACGTTTAGTCCGTTCTATGATGTGGCATGGCATTCACAAATGTTGAGTAGTGTGCAATATCTAAAATTAATGTTTTGATATTCGTATTATAGTGTTTTTAATAGTTACATATGTTCTTTAAAAGTAATAGTAAATTTGTATGTTTAACCTAAATATGTGTAAAGTGGATATATTAAAAACACACACACACACACGTATTATGTATATATGTAATAGTATTTTCCTGTTTTTATTATTTATATTCTAGTTATAAGCAACTTACCCTTGATACAGAGACAAATAGAGCGTAGTAGAGCTGAAACAAATTGAAGCAGATTCTTTTAATACGTTAATAAAATATAATTTATAATAAAAAAAACTAACAGGCTTGCGCAGTGCAGGATATAAATGGTATTTAACATAAAGTCATAATCCGTGAAACGCAGTTGTAATAATAAAATAAGAACAGTTTTATTGTAATAACAACACACATTCTACCATATGTACACAATTGTACAATACACATTGTACATCTACAGGAGCGTATTGACTAAATGTGATAAATAATAACAATACTCTTTTAATGAAATACTGTAGTAAAAATTATAATGTCCCTGCAGGATTATGGCATGCAAAGCAACAATCTTATTAAAATTATAACTCTTTTGCTTAAACTACAAGAGAATTTTACATATTGTCTAAGATGCTAGATACAAAAAAAGGGAATACTACAACAAATAATTATCTATATAAATAAAAATTTTAATGTTCGTTTGTTCAAAATCTTAAATCTCCGAAAGTTCTTCACCGATTGCTTTGAAATTTTGACACAACGTTGCATTCGAATACGCGCGTGTTTTTATATACCTATTATATAGATGTCACACCTGTGACAGGTAAAAACATGCTTTTTTTAAAAACAGCGCTATCTGTTGGACGTAACAGCAACACACGCAATACTAAACATAACGGACAGCGTGCTTCTTGACAGCACGTTTAATTATTTCGTGTGACATTGCGTTGGAATTGAGCTGTGTCATTTACCATAGCGTTTATTTCGTGAGTATAGTTTATTTTTTCTTTTTTCATTGTTTTTCATTTCGTTTTTTTAACTGTTTTTCTTATTTTTCAGTGCAATTGGCGGTGGAATTGAGCTGTGTCGATTGATTTTCATTTGAATTCAAATTATATCGTGAAATTGACCTCTTCGGAGTGATTTGTTCGAGCGTATTGAAATATTTCGTTTCTCATTGCGTTGGAATTGAGCTGTGTCGATTGATCTGCGTTTGAATTGAAATATATCGTTAGTATTTTTTATTTCTTTGTTTTTTCTTTGTTTTTTAGTTCGTGTTTTTTCTTTTTTAATGTTTTGCAATTTTATACGTTTTTGTTATAATTTCTTGCTTTTTTTTCAGTGCAATCGATCTGCTTTAGTTCATCAGAATAATGCCTCGCAGAAGATCACACTTAGGTCGTCGTACTCGCGGAGCGGAAGCAGTGCGACGAGTAATTGCAAATCAAACTGAGGAAGAACGGGCATCAGCGAACGAGCGAAACAGAGAAAGAATGGCTCAAATACGTGCCGAGGAAGCAGCAGAGCGACGTGCAGCCAGACGTGAGGATGCACGTTTGCGAGCACGGCGATCGCGTTCTGCAGCTTCAGATCTGCTTCGTTCTCAACAGAATGAACGCGACAGGCTGAGAGTGGCTGAAAGACGTCAACGAGAAACAGCAGATCAGCGTCAAACACGACTCCGTGCTCAGCAATCACGCGATTACAATCGCCTTGCATTCCGGTACAACCCAGCTGATGATTATAGTTTGAGCCGGCATGTTCTCATCGGCACTATGACTGAAATGTGTCCTCATTGCAAGGCTCTGAAATTTAATGGAGAAACGAAAGGTATGTGTTGCGCCGCCAGAAAAATTAAAATGCCTCAACTTGGAGAACCGCCAGAGCCATTAAAATTTTGCTTGTCGGATACACCGCCGAATCAAAGCATTTCCTATCTTCCATCAGGAAATACAACTCATGCTTCTAAATGACGTCGTTAGGCGCAGAAATCGTAACAGCTCGATTCACGCCAACTTTCAAAGTGAAAGGACAAATTTATCATAAAGCCGGCTCCCTGCTTCCGTTCCCAGATGGTCAACATAAATTTCTACAAATGTATTTCATCGGTGATGGCAATGATGAATTTAATGCACGCTGCGGAATTTCTACCGGCATAAAAAGGTCCATCGTTTCCCAACTGCAAGAGCTTCTTCACGAAAAAAACAATTTAGTGCGTTTGTTCAAAACAGCAATTGACATGATGCCATCTGATACACACAAGATTGTTATTCATGCTGACAAAACGCCTGCTGGAGAACATGTGCAAAGATTCAATGCTCCAACTATAGACGAAGTGGCAATTATTATAGAGATCAATTCCAACCTAGAGATATTGTTCTTCATCGGAGAAACGATCAATTTACAAAAGCTGCAGAAACTCATCGATGCTACGATGCCCTGCAATATCCAATCATTTTTTGGGATGGTGCCGATGGATATCACTTCAACGTTAAGATGATAAATCCAGTCAGTGGCGAAGAAACAAATAAGAAATGCAGCGCAATGAACTATTATTCATACCGATTAATGATTCGAGAGAATGAAGACAATCACATTTTGAAATGCCGTCAACTGTTTCACCAATACATCGTAGATATGTATGCAAATATCGAAACAGAACGTTTGATATTCATCCGTTTGAATCAGACCAAGCTTCGCTCTGAAGAATACGTTCATTTGCGAGATGCAGTTGTAAATGACGGTAATACAACTAACGTTGGAAGACTAACGATTTTGCCATCTTCATATACAGGCAGTCCACGTCATTTGCATGAGTACGCTCAAGATGCAATTGCGTATGTTCGTCACTACGGGCGTCCAGACCTATTCATTACATTCACATGCAATCCAGCTTGGGACGATATACAACAGCTCTTACTTCTTGGGCAATCGCCGGTGGATAGGCATGACATCACAGCACGTGTTTTCAGACAGAAGCTGAAATCGCTGATGGATTTCATGGTAAAACATGAAGTGTTTGGGTCTGCGCGCTGCTGGATGTACTCAGTGGAATGGCAAAAGAGAGGATTGCCACACGCACATATACTAATCTGGCTCTATAAAAAAATCACTTCAAACGAAATCGACGATGTAATATGCGCTGAAATACCCGATGCCGACGTCGATAAGGATTTGCATGAAGTTGTGACGAAAAATATGATACATGGACCTTGCGGTACACTGAATCCAAATTCACCATGCATGATAGACGGAAAATGCTCTAAGCGATATCCTCGAGCATTAGCATCCAACACAGTTACAGGAAACGATGGATATCCTTTATACAGAAGAAGATCAGCAGAAGATGGCGGTAAATTAGCAACCGTACAAATGCGAAACGGTGACATCGAAGTAGACAACCGGTGGGTTGTTCCATATTCGCCTTTGCTATCAAAAACATACAAAGCGCACATAAACGTGGAATACTGTAACTCCGTTAAATCGGTCAAATACATTTGTCGAAATTGGTTTGTGTACGTGGATGCCAAATTGAAAACTGAAGCATGCAGATTTTGTTTAAACATCAAAGTGTTATTTTTCTGTGCGACAGAAAGGACACACACACACACGCGCACACGCAAAGTTTATATTCAATATAATTTTGTTAATGTTGCTACGTCATCTTTGTGAAGTCTACTTGTAACATGTCTTTATGGTTACAGAGGAAACTTCATAGATCAACCACGGTAACATTAGAGAGGACGCAGGAAACGTACCCACACAACGTCAACCGTCAGCAACAGTGCCAAGTACGAACTGGGTGAACCAACAAGGCTCGTCGGGCAAAATAAAAGGGAGAGAACCCTTCCAAAACACAGGCATATAAAAGATGTGAAACCATTATATAAGTAAGTGTATGTACGCATACGAGTATATACCCATTTCAGCTCAGTATATATAGCAAGTAAGTTTCCATTTCGTAAGTAAGATTGTCACAAACATTTGTTTCTGATTTTTGTTCCTCAAAATTTTGAATAGTATAGGATATATTTATATTTTTAATGTTAATACACATTTTCTACATAGTTTCCTTTTACGAAGAAACTCATTTTAAATAAATTTTACGACCATTATGTCAGTTCAAAAACATACGTGCGATGTTTTCATACTTAATACTAACATTACTTTTAATTACGTTCTTTTACTTATAAAAGAGAAAACGTACTTATGAAAAGGTATTTTTGCACAATTCAAAGCTGCTTTTAAAGTCAAGAGGTTAAATAAAGGAAAAATACAACAGTGGGCGCAATTTCTACAAGTGACACTCTGACAAATTTTGTGTCTTGACGATATTGAACGTCACCCATGATGTGAGGAGAGCGTGATTCGATTGCACATTTGGAGTGGGTGGGTATCATTACAGACCGTCAGTTGACATGGAAACGGCCACTGCTATGGCGGTGTTTGTATAACTTATACAAACACAAATGTTACGAGGTCTGTAAATTAAGTAATGAGACTCTTTAAGTAAAATCTTTTGTTTACAGTCAAACTATATATAGACTCTATCGCCTTCACAACAGTTGCCTTGGGAAGCCACACAGCGCTTTAGACGGGTTTTCCAATCTTCATAGCAGTGCTGGATTTCAGAAACTGGAATCTCCTTCAACTAGTCTGTTATATTTTTTTAATGTTTTCTATTATCCTAAAATGGTGTTCTTTGAGATTTTTTTAAATCTCGGGAAGAGAAAGTAGTCACAGGGACTCAAATCACGTGAATATGATGGCTGTGGAAAAACAGGGTTATTTTTCTTTGCCAAAAAACCATGAATCGAGAGTGCTGTGTAACAAGGATCCAGAGCATGGATCACCCTTAATTTAAACCCGGCCATCTGAAAATGCTGTAAACCATATGAAAACCTGTGCTCTTGACAAAGCTTCATCTCCATACATCTTTGTAAATTTTTGATAGTTTCAGTAACATTGTGCCACAGTTTGACACAAAACGTGATTGCACAACGTTGTTCGTAATTGATATCACTCATTTATATAACGCACAACAAATTCACTTTACGTAAAGCTTGTTTACGTTTCACGTAGTAATAATAGACAATAAATATTAATACTCAATATCAATCATCTGTTTATCTAACTATCTGTGTTAATGGAATCCTTACAGTGTTGCTATATTGACTGCTACACATGATTAGTCTCATTACTTAATTTACAGACCTCGTATATATAATGTAACATTCCCCTCTAAAATGTGGAAAGCATTAACGATTGAATTAAATTCAGTTTATAAGTGTAGACAAATTTGTTGTTGTCTACGTTGAAGTTTAATCAATTCATTCTCTTAGGCCTACTTTTTTCAGTCAGTAGCAATTAGAAAATAACGGTATATAACAAGAGAAAAATATTATAATAAAATAGACTCTACGTTTTTTGTTAGATAGCCATACCTGTTCTGATAATATTCTCTGTAGAATATTTTTAGCATAAAATGCTCGTGTGATTATCATTAGAAATTACATTTTATGATGAAATTTCCTTAAACATATTCGTAGACCAGAAGTGGAAAAATCACATTAAATATTTTACTCCTGTTAAAGATTGGATTACAGTAGTTTGATTCAAAACTAATATAGGAAGTTTTTGTGTCATGTAGTTATAACTGCTGATCTTAATGCTAGTAATAGCAACCAGATATAATTTACCGAGTAGGCCTACATAAAGAAATATTTACTAATTTTTACTATTACGTAATAATAGTATTTTATTTTGCGGTACATAATTCAGATTGTGCGTTTCATTATTTAATAGTGATTAACATTTTAATGGCAAACTGTAGACCTATATCCTAATTCGGCTTCCTTTTCTTTAACTCCTCTAACTTTCCAAATTGCAACTGATAACCTACCCATAATACCTAACCTTTTATCTTTAGTTTGTGTAGGCCTTTTTTCCTTAAATCTATCCGGCCTTTGACTGTGAAGAATTCTAGTAATTTTTTACTCTGATAGAGTTACCAGTACTTTGCAGAGGGTGACGTGACAGGGCTGGTGTCTTATGGCTTAACTCTAGCCATAATACATACTAAATCCGTGCATCTCTGATCGTTAGATTCTTCGCCTTTTTTATCCCTAGCCTACATAACATCTCTGGAAGTTGAGGATGCTACTCTGCCGGATCCGACCTGAAGTTCTTCTTCTCCATTGTGGTCTACGCCCGTAACCCTGCAAAAGGGTAAAACGATATATCCCGCAATACCGGGTCCTCAGCGGAACTTAGCCACCGGCATATCTGTCGGGCCCACCGCTGCGCAGAATATGGAACGACGACATAGAGTAAAAAAGAAACAAAAGGCTTATAATTAGTGGCCTCCCAAAAGGACGTCTGTATCTAAACGTTGGTGTACAGGCAAAGCGGATTATCAAGGAAGCCCATCAACAGTCATCTATAAGTTCATAAGTGAAATAGAACATGGTGACAAATGTTTTCATAAAAGATGATAACACACTTGAATAAATCAGATAAAGATATGGCAAGAATAAATGTAATAGAAAAAGACAATTGGACAGAACACTATAAAGGGCTGTTGTTTCAGAAGGAGAGAATATATCATCAGGGAATGGAGAACTTTCGGAATTTAAAGGTGTCGATCTGATAAGGTTTGAGATACTGGTAGACGCACTAAAAGAGAAAAAATAGAAAGGTCCTAATGTGTTGAATATAGAACTATTAAAGTATGGTAGCACACTCTTGTTTTCGAGACTGTTGCATTTAATAAACCAATGTTGGCTAACTAGTTAGGTTTTAGAAACTTGGAAAACAGCAGAGTTATCCCTTTTCAAAAAAGGGGATCAAAAAGAATGTAAGAATTATAGGGGGATAAGTCTTCTGAATGTTGTATATAAAGTATAGCCTTAGCTACCATTTTACATAAACGGCTTAAGAGAACAGATGAAGCTTTCATGATAGAAGAGCAAAATGGATTAAGGTCTGGTCGCTCAACAGTGAATAATGATATTCTTGCAACAGATTTCTGAAAAAGGAGAGAATTTAACCTTCAGGCTCATGTTGCATTTGTCGATAATTAGAAAGCGTTTGTTAGAGAGAAAAGGAAGAAATTATGGTCTATTATGGAGCATCGCGGCTACACACAGTATTTAATAAATATGGTCGGAAATTTATATTGTAGCTCTAAAGTTATACTAAATAAAGTAAAGACAATTGCTGAAGAAATTTTAGTAAATAAAGGGGTAAGTAAGGGGTGCAGTATTTCCTCGAAGCTTTTTAATATCTATATTGACGACATCATCTAGGCATGGAGACAAGGTATTAGAAATTAAAACAAAAATAAACATTACCGTACTTTCGATATTTCATTATATGCTGAAGATGCAGTCTTAAAACAAGAAACGAAGGATGAGTTGCAGACATTTTTAAATCGTTTAAAGCATATTTGCAATCAGAACGATTTATAAATATCTAAAGGAGAATGAAAGATCATGACTCTCTAGAGGATGTATCGAGTCAGGCTGAAAATTGTTTTTAAGGAAACAGTTCTGGAGCAAGTCTCTGAGTTTAATTATTATCTAGGTTGCATTATCAGTATTTGGAATAAAACAGAAGGAGATGTCACCACGAAATTATCAAAGTTTCAGATTGTGTGTGGCATTATACGTAGAACACTAAATAAGAACACAAGGAAAGAAACAAGGATTATTTTTTATAAAACAGTGACAGTGCCTGTGTTAATGTATGGGTGGGAATCATGGGTGCCTACAAGAAAGATTATAAACCAAATTCACAGTTCAGAAATTAGCTTCCTGAGACAAACAAAGGTTTGTACAAGGCGAGATCGTTTGCGTACTGAGGACATTAGGAATGATCTACAGGTATTGTTAATGAACGATACAATCCAGAAATATCGTTTAGCATGGTCGCAAAATTTAGACAGAATAGAGGATAGACGGCTTCCTAAAGTGGCATATAAACATATTAAAACGATACATAACATAAATCTGATATACTGTAATTTATGTGGCCCCACGTTCTTTGGGACCTAAAATTATACAACGATACCTTTTGTATATGCAGGTTGTAAATAATTATAACAATACCAGGTGTAACTATAATAAGAGTAGTAAATTTATGAGTAGTTAAAAATTCATGTTTATTGTTTTAACAAGCATTATACATAATAAAACATTGTTAATAATCTCCGATCAAGATATCACTCATTATTAAGTTCATCTCTTAAGCTATACGTTGTTACACACATTTAAAACACTCTTACCTCTAGACATGTTAATAATCTTAATCTACACATTTATTCAAATTGATTTAATAAAAAATAAAATTTAAATGTAATTAAGTTTTATTTTAATTGAATTCATTTAACTCAGATCTGACCTCAGCTTGCTCAGTCTGTACCAAAGTTTCTTTTTTTTAATAATTTAAAATTATATTGTTTACTCTTAGACTGGCATTTGTTTCGTATTCAAAATTTAAATTACTCTTTTTTACAAAATGCAAATATCAAATCATTTCAATTATTTTACTTTGATAAAAAAAATATACTATCTCAAAATTAAACTCTCTCTTTTTTTTAATATTTATCTATAATTTATGCGATCGCTCATTCTTATGACTCAAACATTTACATAAGACTCTATTACATTCTTTCTAATTATAAACGTTTTTGTTTTAATTCATTGTCTCTTTATATAGTCTTTATGAACTCTTTGAAAAAAATCATTTATAAATGCATTATGCATGTCACCTCGAGTTTTGATGACCTTACGACTTATTGACGGGGTCCAGCGTTGTCCAGAGTTGGGTTTCCGTTACTCCTGGCTTAGTCCGTGGTCCTGGATATGTCCAGAGTCCAGCGTCGTTCTCCAGCAGTGTGTGGTCCGTCCCAGAGAATTACTATCTGCTGCGAGGTGGATCTCGTTCGGCTGTTAGGCGTCTAAAAAACATCTCCTAACGTCTAGCATCTCGCGTCGCTCTTTGTAGCTTCTCTGTTGATACTCTTGCTGACTTAAACGGTCCCGGTACTCTACGTTCCCCGTACTAGTGTAAACATAATTACTGAACGTCTTTATTCGTTCGTAGATGAGACTTATAATAAAATAAAACTGTTCTGCCGACGGACAGCATGTCTGACTGCAACTGTGTTTTGAAAAGAAGAGAAGGGTTTCCAGTCAAACCCTTAATTTATACCCTCTCGAGATTCCGCACCTGTTGGTTCCGAAATTATCCTGTCGAGATCTGCAAATCACATGATAGCCTAATCTTTCATGATTCATATCATAACCTAATGATATCATAATATATCATTGATTCCCAAACCTTTTCATATATTTGCAATTTTTGCAAATGACAATGTTTTGTACGGAATTGAGATAGCACAAATCATAGCTAATTAATTAAGCACTCACTGTATTAATTTTAGCGTCTTAGTGTAATTTGCGTATTTTTGGCACATTTATTTCGCACTGACTTCGCGTAGTGTGTCCTATTAACGTAATTTTCTTACTGTGGATAACTATAAAATTTACACACACTTTGGTGCCTTTTGTTTGTTTATACACTAATTAGTTTTCACATAGTGAATTAAAATAATTATTTTAGTAATTAATTGGGGAGGGTAGCTGAGATTCCTGTCTGTACATGCATCACTAACACACACAAGATACACGCGTAACTCACATACAATCGAGCAGGTGTTCTTTGCCTGTTGGAACAGGTTAATTTCTCCCCTAGTATAACAATGAAACTTTTTACAATCCCAGACCTGTCCATTTACCCCAAACTTATAAAAATTTTACAAATTTTATATTTATTTAAATCAATGCCCAATACAGCATATGGCTGTATCGTTGCAATATGGCTTTTGCAACAAAGAATGTAGGAAGACTAAGTGCAAAGTGGCGAGATATACTGGGAAGCAAAAGAAGAGAAAGAAGGCGCAACCGGAGAAAGAAACACAGGAGTACATCAGCACCTTAACATTAGCATTTATGGGCAGAACAGAATAATAGGGAGAATACTCAGGAATACTCAAGTGGCCATAAAGAAAAACCTTCCTTGGAGTGAAGGGGACAATCAGACAGGTGGGTGGCCACAACCCCATGCAGTACTGCAGTACCGACAACCTATTTTTTTTACAAGAGGGTAAGGGTGATAATACTATCAATCTGTAAATAATACCGTTTTACAGGGAATGGTAGTCTGTGAAATGAAAGAGGGAACAAGATCAAAACGAGAACGATATTCCTGGGAGCCGAAATAAAGTATCTCAGAAGGGTTAGAGGAGGGGACAAACAAAACGGAATACAAGAGCACAAGGAAAGAGTCAGGGAAAAGTGCTAGGTTAAAAAAGTGGCTCGGGCGCCTAATGCGCTGACGGGAACGTGGAGGAGTGAGACTCTAGGAACTCAGAGAAGGAACTACAAACTTTCGGTCCAGGTGCAGGGGACAGATGGCTGGGTGCAGGGGGCTGAATTGGAAATTGGCTGGATCGCGGAGCAATTCACTAAGGATGGAGGAGAGTCTCTGGGAACCCTTCGCATGGGCAGTTAGGATTTGCACGTCCGCAACGGGTCGTTTCACTTCTGCCGGCGAGGTAAGAGTCCCGAGAGACTGCCGTCTGAAGATGCCGGAGCATGCGAAAGAGTGGAGGGAAAGAAGTCGCCCACCAAAGGCGACGCTTGGAATATCTAAAGCGGGCCCAGAAATGTGGAACGCTTCACGATTTTGCGCGTCATCCTTGGGCAGGGACCATGGTAATCTTCTCTGTATCGTTCCAATTTTAGTATATGTACCGCCGAAGCGAGTACAAACTGGTGGTGAGAAAAGGAAGGCTTTAAGTTTTAAAACCTCATTACCACAGGAAGAAGGGCTGGGTTATGTAAATTGTGTGCCTAAGAATGTGTGTGTGTGTATGTGTGTGTGTGTGTGTGTGTGTGTGTGTGCGTGCGCAAAAGGTTTTTCTGGTAAGGGCTTATTGTTGATATACTTACCGTCGTATGTCTCACAGATTCTGTTATTCTGCTGCAAGCAGCCTTCACTAGTAGATCATGAACGGAAAATGGACTCAGAAACGATGTGTCAAGTACCAGTCACTCGCAGACTAAACCAACAAAAATGACGAAGATTTATCAAAGATTTAAGACAAATAATAATAACAATTTGTGAGTAATATATGAACAAAAAATTTATTTACCTTTTTTTAAAATTTTGTTCACATTAAATTTTGATACATACATTTTTCTGGAATTTTTACAATTAGTTTTAAAAATTTATCGTAAACCTCCCTCAAGTTTTTGTTTCAACCGGTGGTGGTTTTCTTAACTTTTTGACTTTCTTCCGTAAAGCGTCGTTAACCCTTTTCCCATCTTCTAATTTTTTGATTGAAATGGTAACTTCATTTTCCAATTTTTCGTGTTCTTTTTGCTTTACACGATTAATTTTTGAAAGTTCCTGAAAAAAATACAAACAATAAAAACGTATTAGAACGGAATGATATACAGTCAGACAAATTCTGTCATAAACTCAAACGGCTGACAACAAACATTGTGTTAGGCGGTCCCGCCGCACAAGCTTCAGACTCTCTGGATTCTTATAGATTAATCCTTTCAAACTATATATACAAATTGTAAAACTCAACATTCTGTACATTATGATTTTAAATGTGAAATTAATTGGTAAAAGATAGAATTGAAAACAACACAGAATAATCAAGTTGTCAAAGGCTTTAAATAAAACTAAGTATTATAATAAAATTCGATAAGCCACTAAGTAATTGTTAAACCACAAAATATTGTATACTACTGAGAAAGAAGTGTATTTAAATTAATTTTCAATGTAAAATAACTCTACAATGCAGGAAACTAATAATTATAAAAATATGATGTAAAAGTAAACTATGGAGAAGAAGAAGAATCTGTTAGTTCAAGTGGTTATTAGTGAAAAGTAATTATTGTGGTAAAGTGTTATGTGTTTTATTATCATGCGGGACATTTGTAATACAATTGTGTTTTATATTAGTTGACATTTTATTGCGTGTGAACAATTTTATTTAATTTGTTGTAAGAGACTATCTCGTTGATTACAAACTGTTTAATTGTGATAATTAAAGCTTGTGATTAGTGACTTCATTGGTGTCTTGAATTTTGCTTTCCACTGTACCATACGACGATCAGTTAGGCAGTCGTAACAATATAGGTTGCAACAGAAACTAAGAATTCTTGCAGACCTAAAGCAGCTGTGTTTAAAAAGGAATCAGGAAGTTCTCTACAAGAACGCAGAAGCAAATAGAGACCTTCCGCACAAAACAGCAGTCGGAAAATACTAACTTCCTACGAGCCATAATTGTCTGGCAAGAAACCTCCACAAAATCAACATTCTCCCCTCACCAAACTATGCAGACACTTAGTAATGAAATGGATGAGCAACATCTAAAGCATTAAGGAAGAAAGGTATTAATTACGAAGTAGTGTAGAGAAAGACTGCTAATGGCTCTGGTGCCAAATGCAGTACATAACCAACAACAAAAGATCCTGAATAAAGCATACACACAAATAAAAGAATACGTGTGTGTGAAATATATTAGTCTGTGGTGTTATCGTGTTGTTTGAAGTTGTTATAAATAATACGCTTGTCACGTAGCAGTTTGTGGAACTGGAAAAGGGTTCACAGGTGTTTTGTAACTTTTCTCTCGCCATAATTGTCTGTCTCGTGTCTGCTTCACTTTCTGTTACTCTGTGTGTCTTATTGTACTTTCTCTTGTGCTGTGTGATGTTTACCAGTTTAATAGTTTTATTGTTTCTATGTAAACATGTTAGATTCAAAATAATTTTGTTCTAGTTTTTGTTTTTGTTTGCTCTGTGTGTGTGTGTGTGTGTGTGTGTGTGTGTGTGTGTGTGTGTGTGTGTGTGTGTGTGTGTGTGTGTGTGTGTGTGTGTGTGTGTGTGTGTGTGTGTGTGTGTGTGTGTGTGTGTGTGTGTGTGTGTGTGTGTGTGTGTGTGTGTGTGTGTGTGTGTGTTATTTACCTGACGTCAACTCTTGATGTGGGTTTAAATAATGTTCAAGATTTGACCCAAGACAATAGGTTGAAATCGGATTTACTGTAAACGTACACTTAACTTACTTTTACTCAAGGCTTCTGAATAAAAAACTTTTAAATGCATTACAACTTTCATTGTTCTTACGGTTTAAAAATTAAACTAAATCGCAAGTGAGCATTATCCAGTGGTGGGTATTTAATCTAGTGGTTCCCAAAGTGAGCGTTATGACCCCCTGTAGTTACTGGGGGGGGGGGGATGTAGACGGATAGCGGCTGGTCTCAGGGGAAGTAGACAGCATTAAGGAGCAAGTGGATAATATTAGGATGCTAAAAGAATTTAACCACTTCAGGTTTTAAGCTAGCGCATATAATTATATGCGTTGCGATGACAGCGTTGTGTGGATATCTAAACAAAACACGTCACCAACAACTAAACTCCTTGTTTTGTCATGTTTTTCTACTTAAATATATATAATCTCCTAATGTAGAATAAACTCATTAACTAATTACAGTGTATATTTGCTGAATCGGAGTTGTGAAATGCTATTCTGTGACATCTCATTATCTCATCTCAGCGCGATCTTTTTGAATCAACGGAATTAATTCCTTTTGCCAAGTTTTGTTAACTGGACAATAAACAAATGTCTGCTTGATTTAATTAGACCCTTTCCTACGTAATAAAGAGCCAGAATTGTAATTATAAATAAAAATTATTTAAAAATTTAAATAAAATTCTAAAACTGATAACAATAGTTCTGGGTGTAGAAGCAAAAGCTATACTTTATCCTAGATAACTGATTATGTAAGAAAATTTTGGATGCCATTCCCGAAGGACCTGTTTAATTGAAAGTGGCTTTTATGCTGTTGCAAGTTTTTTACTAAGAAATAAAAATGAAAACATGCGCACAGTTGGCAGCGGAGATTTAAGGATAGTGCTGACAAATATAGAATCTAATGTAGACATGTTGTTTGCACAATACCAGGTTGTGTTATTAATTGAGTTAGAGAATTTTTCTTTGAGGGGGAGCTAAAAAATATTTTTGTAAAAGGGGCAGTGAGCTAAACATGTTGGGGAAAAAACTGGTTCAATCGAATCGTTAAGAAAAGTGAATCAGTCATAAATATTTATAAGAATAAACGTATATTTTTATAAGAGTCAACAAAACAATTACTACTAAAGAATCGTTAAAGATATTGATAAGCACTAAAAGTTTAATCCTATGACGTCATGTAAACACGATTCTGTTTAACAACTTTATGATTAACGCGATTAAAGCTTCCACATAATTAGTGTAACCAGAATCGCTACAACAAGAAAACATGAAATCAAAAATCATGTGTTAAATCAGCATTTAGAAGCAATAATAACCCTGTAGACCGTCTAAAAATAATAAGTGTACTTAAGAACGTTGCGTGTAATACGTAAATCCTCTTTTCACGGCAAATAGAAAGGTTTCGCTTCCGTTTACACACAACCTATTGATAAGAGATTAGAAGAATAAGTGATTGAAAACAGGTAAATACAAGACACCAGTTTCTATGTGAATCTTAACAGCTGAAATCGAACTGATCATATAAAAAAGCAAATGGGAAAAAAAAGTTTGGTAGGGAAATGTCCTCTCAATTGGGGGGGGGGGTTGCTTCTAACAAGTAGTACGGGCAAATATTAATATAATACAATATGCCTTTCAGATCTGAGCTGTATACACGATTTAAGTTTAGCCTAGTGACAGTGCAACGAGAAAAAGGAAACGACTAATAAACTGAACCAGGAAAGTGTAAATATTAGTCTTAAAATAAACATGCAAAAGACAAGTACACAGTTTAATTAGACTGCACCAGCTGAGTAATTGAATATTGATATTCTTTGATCAGTAAGTGAAGTTAAATATTTGGATATAGCTACAGATAACTAAGATCCAATTTTAGATATTATCAATCGAATAAAATCAAAGTCGTGCTTGTTTGCCCTTATTTGTTTGTCACTATAAGTCACATATAGAGAGAAATATAACGTGTAACGTTATACATCATGACTTACAAATTTTTTTGAGGCCAATTACTACTCTACTATGTCAATACGATTATTTAAATCTCGTATGTCATATCGATTACTTACATAATATGTCATAAGAATTTCTCTCACTACTTTTTGATAAAAATGTTCAGTTTATTAGAAGAGATTTATATATTTCTTATAAGTTAGGCAGCAGTAAGATTTAATAATGTATAACGTTTAAAAAAGAGAAGTTTTTCCTTATTCTAATGTATGTAATATAAGCTGAATATCTTATTCTAATGTATTCATGTCTTTACATATACCACCTCACTTACACATACTTATGTACGTTTACCTGTATCTGTATACTCATAAAGATCACATAAATATATGCAGAAAAATATTTGTTAGAAATCTACTGAGAATTAGGAATTCAGTTTACCGTCTCAATCAATAGATTTTAATGTATAAACGTTTTAGAGACACGGTAAACTTTAAAAGTATTTTATGAGGTTGGAGTTGGTACACAGTACACCTATATTAAAACGTGAGCAAAAAATATTAGTGTCATTTATTGTCAGGACATTTAATAATGTTATAGAACTATGTTTCGTACGTTTCTGACGTTGTAATATAGCCTAGGCCATTGAGTCAAGTTGAACCGTTGCCTAGTTACTGCTTTGTTTTCTTGATTCAGTGTTATACTTGATTGCGATCGCCAGTGTCTGTGCTCAAGTATTAGTTATATGCTGTTTTAACGTAGCTTCTAATTGTCCTTAAGGGAGGTTAATATAAAACCAAGTGAAATATTTCAACTGTAAAACGTTTTTAAAAGCTGTTTAGGCTGTTGTGGAACAAGATGTTTCAAGTACGGAAGGAAATTAATTTCAGTCAACGATTAAAAATAAATATACCTAAAGTATTTCATGGAGAATCATTTGCCAAAAGATGACGATGAGTTACTCTAAACTTTCATATATACCAAATTTAAATCAAAATTAATTTGTCAGCACATGAGAAGACTAAGTCTAATAAAATTACGTTTAGGCCTACCTACTTTTGAATTTCAATTAAGAAGCTGAAGTAAATATCAATGGGGTCATGTAGCGCATCTAAGAACACAGTTGCACACGGGTTTTTAAATTAAGCGAAATCAGAGACAATCAATTAAGTCAATAACTAAATTGAAAAATTGTGTATGTCGTTGCTAATCACCGATTTGTTTTGTTACTTATAGGGCTACAACTGACCAAAATTCCCAAGCTCCAGTATCTGTGTGATTAATCATTTGATCTTTACTTTCATCTGTATAATTACTCCTTGCCTTAATCTCTGCCTTTGCCTAATTACTGATTTATTTTATAACGCTAGCGTTATATATGTTCGCAGCATAATCTTCGCAATTAATCTATCGATTTTACGATCGCTGGATGGTTTCGATTGACTTTGTCGACTTACCGCTACTTTGTATTACTTTTGTGGACGACATAATTGATGGTTAGATCCTGTTCGTTCAAACTCTACTTTTATGTACACTGTACATAGTTTTTATAGGAAACATGAAGGTAAAATAGCTTCAATACGGCATCTAGTAAACCTTCCTCACTGTTTCAACATGTTTTTCCATAACTTTTAACATTTTGGGAACTTGTTTATGTAAGCTATTTGGTGTTTAATTTTAACTTTTTTATGCCTCATTCATTTTCTGAGCTTTTTTAATTGGAATGTTCAAGTCTGAATTTTGTGGTCTGACTCACATTACTATAAAATGTTTTCCAACTTCTATGATAAGGATTCTCAGGGCACTGAGATTTGACAGACACTGACTTTTCACTCCCCTCTTGAAATATGAAACCCGTACGTGAAACCATGAATTTACACTCCAATCCCTAAAATCATCCTATGTATTTACAACATGGAGCAATATAGCAATAATGTATAAAACGATAATATGTTAATACCAAAATATAAAATCCATTTCATAATTTCATACACTACATTTATGTTTATTAATTTATATGAATTAATTTATTTACAACTGATGAGCTGTAACTTTTTGAAATCACCGTTTCTGGCTGAAATGATGTCAGCCTGTATAAAAAATTTAGTTTTGTGAAATTAGTAATTGACTATTTTTGTTTATTGTACAGTGTTTAATTATATCGAGATATCAGTTAACTAATACTTTTCTATAATTTCAATTGGTAATGACATTGCATTAAAATTATATTGTAACGTTTGTCTATAAGTGGTTTCCATAAAATCAGCAATTTGTTCTGTTAAATTATTCTTATTTTTATGAACATCTTTTAACTTTATGTTTTGTTCTGAAAACGACCTTGTACTGTTAAGTTTCATACACCCCTATTTGAACGGCATGAGTCCACATAGTTTTTAAGTTTTGTTGCTTAATAACAATTCACTTTTTCTGCCTACCAGAAAGTACTTCACTTGTAGTTTGATACGGTGTTCTGATTGGGTATTTTTTGGGGAAGTGGGAAATGTGCTACTTTCATCTAAGTTGGTCACTAATGCCCTACAAATTTATTCTGCCGATTGGTTTATTCATTTATTTTACAGATTTATTAGGTTTATTTTGTAATAATACAAAATCAACTGGTAGACGATGATACTGGTGTGGACTTAAATTGTTTTGGTGGTGAAACAAAGATGCACTTGTTTCATTTTACTGACCACGTCTATCTATACGATTTACCGTTTTTGACGTTTTGTTATTTATTGAACAATGATTGTTTCAGTTATAGATGCACTGTTGTTTTATTTTCAAACGTATCAGTAGTGTCATCTGACAGCATTAACACTTTGTACGCATATAGGAAACAAAGTAACAGTGTCAAAATACGACCTTTAATCACTTCCTACTTTTATCGCTTTTAGCCCTGAGTAAGCTTCTCATATACAGTTTAACACAAAAACGGTTAAAACGAAGTATCGGTTAAAGCGAAATATGACTCAGATCCCGATCGCTGCTTATATTTTACAATTACAATTTGTGTGGTTAACACGAAAGTTTTGCCTACAAAATATCGTTAAACGAAAAAGGTGTTAAAAATATTGTTTTGCTGTCTTTCCAATACCTGCATGATAAATAAATCCATACATGGATGCCCCAAAACAGTAAAACTTAAAGACTGTGAATTGATGGTAGTGCCGATGAACTTGACACGACAAATGACACTGAAAATTCACGAGATTTTACCGCTACCGACATGCTTTCGTTGCTGAACCGTGTTCGTCAATATTTAGAAGCCAACTCGAAATATGAAACGTTTGACCACGTTGATAAAATAGAACAATTAGTTGAAAATAAAGTAGTGCAGAATTGTATCCAAAAGAAAATAACGGACTATTTAATAAAGAATTTTTAAGCATTGTCATTATACAATGACTTACAAGACATACTACGTTACTCTACAAGAAAAACTAAGTCGTAAGATTAAGTTAAGAACAGCTTCAGTCCGTGTATACTAAGTTTTAAGAAAAAATAACCATACTTTGTTAAAATTAACCAGAAATTATCCAGGAGGATAAATACAACTTTTATAAATAAGTTCCTTCTGAATATTATTTATTGGTTTATTTTACTACACAATACGGTAAGTATTTGTTCATTTATCTCATTTTGTTTAACGTTTTGTCCGTTTAACACGAAATTCGGTTAACACAAAAAACATCTGGTCCTTATCACTTTGCGTTAAACGTTTTCCACTACAATAATACGAAAATACCGCTCAGGTAAATAAGATTCTAATATCTAACTGTATTAATTCCAAAGACGTTGGTTTAAGTATATAAATCAAAGTCCTACAGTAAGTTTTAAAATTTATGAACCTAAACTTTTGTATGCATGTAGCCATATGAAGAAGTCAAGAGAGCATTACTTTGTTTTAGAGGTTTCTCACGTACAACTGTAGTCTTGTAGATCTGATGAATCGTCGAATATTTATTTCTAAGTCCACTAACTACGTAGTTTTAGATTAAATGTAACCACTCAATGTAAACTCAATTGTGTGGGTGATAACTCAAAAAATGTATATATAAAGTTATAATTGAATACACTGAAATGGAAGACAAATGGCCCTCGTGATATGTTTGTATTAACGTTTATGTAAATGAAAATAACAAAACATACATGAAACATCAAATATTGCGGAGTACAGATTAAAAATAGAGCGTTGTAAACAACGCTTTAATGTGAGCATAAACAGAAATAATTTGGTAACAGCTGCTACTGTGTTCTGTGTACAAAACAGCACTACATAAATAACTGTAAGGAACCAATCAAGGTTCAACCAAAGGAGATCTGCATTCATACGTGGAACTATAGAAAAGGGAGTGTACTAATTTTACTGGAAAAAGTTAATGAATGAATATGAGAAAGACAGGACCAACTGAACGGGAAGGAGTCAAGCCGTTAGAACAGTACAGGTACATAGACCTTATGGGGACAAAGGGCTGGCAGTCGTCTAAATAATTCGAAAAACGCTAATGATAAGGATGAAAGCAATTGTTGATAAGATATACCGCATCCCAACCCATCAGGTTAGATTTAAAAATAAACATTCAACAGTTGAACAGTTCACGGGATATTTCATGTCACTGAGAAGTAGTTCGAAGAAGAAAAAAGGTTTGTTCTACAATTTTCTTAGACATAACGCGTGTTGGTAGAGTTTAGCCATTTTTATACATAGTAGTCACTTGGTGCTACTTTATAGTGTAAAAATATTTTGCCGTGTTCTGCATTAAATGCAAAGAAATTTTTTGTCCTCTTATCGTTAGGCTTTTTTTATAAGTAACATTTCACGAAAAAATTGTGACTTACTCCAAATAATATCATCGTTGAAAATCTACAAATGATAAATTTTGTGTACCTTTTGGTTCCCTTCACAGTGGACGATATCAATAGATGCAAATTAGTGCGACATTTTCCCACATGCGTCTAAAATTAAGAACGCCCTTAATTAATAATTATCCCAATGAAATGAGCTGTACTCAAAGCTTACTCTTTAGCACTGTATAAATATGGACACGATACGGTTGCTATGGTAAGCGCAGCAGACCAGTGAGACCCATAAACTGGTGCACACGGTTTTATGCATACTACTTAATCAAAACTAAACCAATTAGAATTGCTGTCCGCTTATATTCTGAAGTAACTCTCAAAACAAAATATTGGACAACTCTTTCTCTCTCTTCTATCTCATACAATACTTTTCTAATTTGCTTTCCCTCCCTTCTGAGCCGTTTAAATTTCTCGTCCCTTTCATATAACTTGAAGCAGCAACAGTGTAATAGAATAATTATTTTAAAGTCTGTAGCAGGCAAAGAAAATGTATAAAACATTCCCATTAGCGAAAAATCTTAAAATAAAGTTAAAAAATTAATGAAAAATACATACGTTTCATTTTGTATTAAAACAAACAGAATACATTCACATACTAATTAAATAAAAAAGTTATGAAAATTTAAAAATAAAGTTAAATAGATTATCAATTAAACTTAATTTTATACAAGAATATAATAACACAACATTACTTTAGTGTTATGGTGATGGTGTAAACATTATGCAGTTGGCGGAATTTTTGTTGTTTGTGAGGTAATCTGATTTCACTCAAAATTCAATTATCTTTCTGAATTCAACATATTTATAGATCGACAGTATAATGAGTACACTATATATGAAACACAATTATCCACCTCTTACATAAGTTAAGTATTATGGGCAACGTATTTTACTAACACATATTATATTTATAAATTTTTATATAAACTCTAGAGACTCAAATATATTTATTATGAAAATTCTCGCAAACATGTTGATGAACTTAAAGCATAAATCACAAGTACCCTATATAACGTACAGCACACACAGTAGGCCTACGTATTTTTATACTGATAATTAATAAAAGGCTATCTTTGATAAAAGACTTTCAGAAACTTGGGTGTTTAGTTAAACGAAAATAATAACTGAGCGCAATATGATGTCCGTTAATATTTTAACGGGTCTACTAACCGCCGCGGTCAAATGTATCTCTTCCATTTTACCTTGACCTAAAATACTTTCTTCTGCTTTCATCTTGCATACAATCCACAATTAACATCTTACATCGTATTTTCTATATGTAATAAATCATTAATTTATTAAATTATAATGACAAAGTATGCAACATAACAAGTAATTTTAAATGTTGCTTTCCATTTTTACATTTCTTATTCCCGTTCAGGAATCATAATGAAATATTTTTATGATATCGGTTAAACGGGGTAAAAAATAAAATAATCTGACGTATTTTTAGGCACTAAATTAATAAATTGAGAATTTCCTAAATTAACCAATTATGTAGCTTCATAACAAAGGTATTCAAAGATATTTTGACACCTAACTACTTGCAACTATCTATTTACCTTTACTTGTGAGCATTCTCTGAAAGATTCTTGTAAAACCTGCCCATTTTTATATTACTACAATATGTACTTGGATTTTTCATTTTAATATTCAACATTTTCAATAACATTCGCCTCCATGTACTTTTACTTTGCTTCTCTCTCAGTTTTCTCCACCCTAAATTACTACAAACAATTGGACTCAAGTTAAACTTACTCCTACATCTTAAAGACTTTCCGGGTTAAGATGAAGTGTGCCAAGATGACAATGGTTATGTTACAAACGTCCGTCTGGAAAAAGATTAATGCTCTCGCCGCATTATCCGAATTGTATATTCTCTTTCTTTAAAATTCTCTTAGTTTAAAATAACTTTAAATTATATATTTCTTATTTTTATGATTTCTAGTTATCAGTATTTAAATCTACTGGATATTTAATAAAGCAATGGGAAAATCAATATTTCACATTCTTTTAATGAAGTGGATCTTGTTGGCACGATTATTATTATTGTAGTTAAGTAATTCTATCACTCTTAACTGTATTATGGCAACGTATAAATAAAGTCTAATAAAGTTGTTATTTTTAGTTTCTACAGGCTGACAACATGCGGTTGGGTATCTAACTACTTGCTGGCATCACCGACTTTCCATTACCTAGTGGAACGACGTATGGTGGAAACAAAATGGTATTTGTACTCAATACGTCTTTTTTACTCCCATATAGAGAGCAATGGAACTGAGAAATAGACCATTTTCTAAACACAAAAATATCTAACTATCTATGGTAGATTACCTTTAGGTAAATTAAGAGTGTATTCAAATGTGAGAGCGGGACAAGCGGACTCTAACCTTCTAAAATTTTGAAAGCACACCTAATCAAGGTACAAATCTGCACAAAATATTACATAATTAAAACATTCAGAAAGATGTACTTCTAAAGTCAACTCAGATAATGATTATTTATATAGAATGTTAGTTAACAATATAACGTTTTTAACACCTTCATTCAGTTTTTTTCCTGAAAATATTGTTTTTCTGATTCGTCATTAAATAAATTTTTGTTCTCTAAAACAATCACACACGCACGCACGTAAATGTATACATGGGGTTTCTGTTACATATGAGTAATGGAATTTTAACATAATCAAATATTAAGAGGTACTTGATTTTATACATATGTACTGAAATGTTGTAGATCATAATGTTGTGTGTGTGTGTGTGTGTGTGTGTGTGTGTGTGTGTGTGTGTGTGTGTGTGTGTGTGTGCGTGTGTGTCTCTTAAAATAAATTTATGCGTTTATGAGTTTTGCTGCTGTTACAACTCTCACGAGAAATCTAAGCCCCAACTCCAGTTGAATAATCCACATACGCTCCTGGCGTAAATACATCTTTACGTTTAGTGTTAATGTGCACTTGTTAATAAACGCTCGTTTACTCTTTACTTTTGTAAATTATAATTTAGAATTAAAAGTTAATTTATTAAACACTGTCAATTTAAAGGTTTTTCGAGTGACTTTAAACATCATTTATTTTTATAAAACAACTACAAAGTCATCTTCCATAAGTGATAGTAGCATGTGTGATAAAATATATTATATAATTATGATACTTAGTATAACATCGAGCACGTGAGCGAACACGTTTGCCAATTTCGCTCAAGATGTATATTCCCAAATTTCCCAATTTTCAGTGTTTACTTATTTTTACAATTAATGTAGTTAACGCATTATTACATTATGGTAAAACACGGTGTGTGTGTGTGTGTGTGTGTATTTCTCTGTCTGTCTGTCTACCTGTTCATTTCTAACACAGATTTCTGGTTTTATGTGTAACTAGTATGAGGTAATAGTCTATACTATACATTCCTACACAGACACTTAGCCAGAACGACGCTCAGGATACATAGAGACTGTTCCGTTAAAGCTGATATCACACCAAAATCACCTTTATTGATTTTGTCACTCAACGCAACAGTTTTCATATGATATAATTTTCTAACTTTGGCAGGAAAATATACAACTATATCTAGTTATAGTTTCACTGAAATATAACTTTCTAAATTGATTCCGTTCTTTTTAACTTGGAATATTTTATTTTGTTAGTCACTTATATTCATTAATGCATTAGTACATGATGGTCTTCAAATAACTTTCTTTAAAAATAAGACCACTTTAAATGAATGTTTTTGGAATATTCGAGACAAACGAAATTGAAGTGATACGTGGAGCAAAAAAGGAAACAATAGGAAGGTTGAAAGTTACTGTGTTTGGAACTGATTGCAAAGATAACAAACGGCTAAGAAATGGAATGATGTAAAAAGCTGATTGCAGATGAAACTTACGTTCCCCCTGTTTACCTAGCGTTAAAACAAGTGTGTACAGTTCATGTGCTGAAAGACGGTCCATAAAACGTAAATGTTTTTGGACAGCAGTATGTAACTTGACGTCACCAGCAGATGCGGAAGTAAACATTTGTGCAACTAACATCGACCAATTTAAACAAAATAACTTTGTTTCAAACGAGTTTAAAGCTCATTGTTCAAATTCTTTATTGTCAAGTTTTTTCAATTCTTTTGTTATTACTTATCACTCTACTTTTTATCTACTATATTTGTTCAATGTTTTAAATGTCAAACAACATACAAATGTTTGACTACATGGTTATATATGACTGTATTATATATGAGTAAATGATAATTAATGAAAAATTTGGCTTCATTTTAATTGTTAATTATTTTTTAATTAACCTTTGTTTCAATATTTTAAAAAAATATCCTTTTGTTATTAACAAAACCCTGATTAAGATAAAGACAAAAGACTCTTTAATTTAAAATATGAACTTTGATTTAATTTGAATCAATTTGTCTAAAGATTTAATCACACAAATTAACGACTATCAATATTTAATTAATAAAGTTGTGTTGGTTGTTATAATCACAAACAGAAATTACGCTGTTGCACACCACTATATAAAAATCTTCCCGACAGTACTTTCGAGCTTCATCATCATATAAAAAATATATTCTGTTACCTCAACAGTGTAATTTCTATTAAGCGTTACCAGTCAGCAAATTCTTTTTTTAATTGACAAATTAACAATTGTTTAAAAACCAGACTTTATCAAATCTCAATAACGAAATTAATTCGTGACTCACTGTGGTCAATAATAAAGAGAAATGTAACACAGCTGATGAAAATGAGTTTTTACCAAATAAACTTTTCTGACAAAGGTCTTTCTATGTTAACGTACACATTGTGATGGTACATTTCATCACATATGTATAAGATATATTATAACAATAAGATATCAATACCAAGTACTAGCACAAGCCATGAAGGGGAAAAAACTTATTAAGAAGTATGTAATAAACATTAAAATATTAATTCCAACATCCAACAAAAGTAATCAAAGAAAATTAAATAAATATTTTGTAAGAAACCGTAGTTATAAAAAGAAATTCAGAAGAAAACAAACAAAGAAAAATTTCTAATAACGTGACAAAACCCAATAGTTATGGTAGGTGAGGGGCATGAACAAATCCAACATAAACCAATCTAACATGAACTACAGATGTATTGATAATAAAAAATGAAACGTGCGACAATGTATACCAACAGGAGAATCAACATTTAATAGAAGAAACGAGAAGAGGCAAAGAACTAGGATTAGAACTTGGAAACAGAAGTTTGGACCAAGAGACATAACAAATAGACCCAATTTAATAAGTAAACTAATCCCATTCTTTTGAGTAACAATAAAATTGGTAGGAGGACCCAATAAGTATAAAATAAAGTTAAGAATACGATGCAATAGAGTAAATAATAACAGAATATGTACTAGTATAAGAAACCATTGTAAGTCAATGAGCTAAAACAAGTGAAGGTAGTGAGAGTGCACTCCCAAAGTAATTGAGTGATGATCAAAAGATCATGATATAAACCAGTGGGGAGGTGAAAGTCAGTGGGGGAAATTAAAGTGATAAAGATCTTATGAACCACATATATGGAAGTAAGAACCAAAATATAGTGACAAAATGTTTTTTGTTAAGTGTTTTGTAAACAACAATGTTCTATTTCTGGACTAATTATTTACTCATAGGGGTTGAATACCTAATAATTTTAAAATAGTAAACAGTTATTGTTCGTTGTGATATAATTTAGATAATAGGAATAGTGATATACAAAAGAGTTAGGGTAATAAACACCCATGTTTAGTTGTGTTAGAAGTAGTTAATATGGGGAGCCTGTGTGCACCATTAATTTCAATGTTATAAATAGTTTTGTTGAAAAAATGTTATTTGTTTAGTAAATAGGATGTTCATAAACTATTCAAAAATGTTAATCAGGTAATTGGGAAGGATCTAATTGTATAAAAAAGCTATTGTACACAAATAACTAACTGCTAGACATATATGCCCAAAGAATTGAGCCAAACTCGAGCAACATTGAATTATTTAGATAAACATTACCAAATTAAATAAAACAAAAAAAAAACAAAAGCTTGATTTTGATAATGTAGAAAGATTTTAATAGAGGGAGATGTATAAACCACCCATTACTGTTATAATATGGATAGGAAACATAATTGTAAAGTGTTTAGTAAGCCACTAAGCTGACATGGCTTCAGTATTATTGTTATTGTCAGAAAAATAGGTATAGGTATTTAAATTAATGATATTGTATGTAAAGTAGGAATACTCAGAATTATGTTTAGTAGTAAGAATAACAATGTTAGAAAATATTAGATCTGTAAGACATACAATAGAAATATCAAACAAGATTAGGTCAATGCCTCAAAACACAAAATTATAAACCTGTCTAAACAGCCGATAAGAGGCCAAAATAGGGCGAGATTAGTATCAAAACGATTTAATTTTAATAAACAATAAAATGGTACTAATTAAAGATAAATATAAGTCAAAACAAATGAAACGTAATCTGAGGTGACGGAATTAAAATCGTCAGTTTTCAAATAGTTGTTAGTCACGTGACGGGGTCAGAAATTTAGACCAATCACAAAACACAAAAGCCAGGTCACCAAGGAAAATTTAACGTATTTTCAGGAACAGTTCATTGTTAGACATTAAACCATAAACTTCAACAGCATATTGCTGGCAGTAAAAATTAATATAAACTGAAAGAAAACTTACTCCAGGAGAGGCAGTAAAACATAACACAGAGAAGCTCGGCAACACATGACGCGGCACCAGAACAAAGAAAAACCAATACACTTATGAGAATTTAAGAAAATAGTCACTCTACCCAAGGCGTTCATTCCGAATGTACATTCAGTTGGTGAGAAATTTTGGTTAAGTCCAGGAGACCACTACATAACATCACAACACAATTTCCACCAAAAAACATAGCGGTTCCAGATAAAGGTGGCTATATACAAACTATTACTATAAACTATTAAAACTAAAACTTTATTTAAAGCACTCTAATTGGATTAAAAAAAATTTTCTTTTTCCGAAATACGAATCAGGCAGTCGGCCATGTTTCATTGTCAGCTTTCGCTCTAAGCACTGTTGCAACTTCTGAAAGTGAATAATTTTGACAAACATTATTACATACACTTTGTTAGTTGATAAGAGGTAGATATATGTTTGTAATGCATTGTATTTTTAAATGAAAATATATTTCCTGTCTTTCCTAGCAACTCAAAGTACCCATTACCTGAGAAATATAAAATATATATTGTGAATTTTTTGTTGTTGCGGACTATTTGTCACGGCGGATGAACTTATCCAACCGTAAATGTTCGACTAATAGAACGGTAATTTGACCAATGTTTTAAAGAGATAACGAATAAAAAACATAATTTGTCAATCATATCAGTTCTATTTTATTTTAGTAAAGTGATTATAAGGTCATTAATTACAGGAGACAAAAGAGAAAATTTGTAGTGGGCGCAAGGATATCTAGTTAACACGATCTGTTTAACAATTACAGAACAAATATTATTCACGCGCCGCTTTCAAACGAACGGTGGCACGCTACATTCCCACTCCCGTAAAATCGTTGTTAATCAACGAATACTGAATAACAACATAGTAAACGATAACCAAATAACTGATATAAATAATAATCACAAACATAAGAACATTTACAAATCGATTGACGATTACAACCAAGTTTTGAAAGGTAACTTTATTCGTTATCCGGGCATACAAGATACATCGCAAAAACATCTGCGTTTTTATTAAACGATACACACGTATTGAATCCTCTTGTTATAGATTGACGCATCCAACGTGTGGTATAAAATACACGAACTGAATCCTCTTGTTATAGATTAGCGCCAACAACAGTGGTGCTTTTAAAAGGGAGATAATTCTCTTGTTATAACATATAGATCTATTAAGTGCTCTAGGAAGTTAATCTCAATTTAATGTATATATATTCCATGCACACGTACATACTGTTTTGACAATACGTTCCTAAAGTGCATATTAAATATGGAAAAAATTACAAATTTTTCACAATACATTTACTTTATTATACATGGTAGAAGTATTATATTATACTATACACAGTATTGTATAATATTATAAAATTCAATCACTTTCTGCCACAGTCCGTTTCTTGATGTATATAATACATTTAATATTTATAACTAAATTTACCTCAAGATGTTATTTTTCCTTATTTGGAACATGTTTCGAGAGCTCCCGTGCTCTCATCTTCAGCCTTCGCGATCTTGTGTCTGGTGAAGTATTTGTGTGTTGGCTGCTGGATGCTATTAAGGTTGTTTGTTGGTCTTTGGTATTTTAAAGTTGTATTATTGTGTGTGATTGTTGTATATGTATTTGTATTTTGTGTATTTTCGATGTTGAGTGCTTAGAATATTGTGTCATGTTTTGTATTGATTTGTATTTGTTCTGGTATTAGTTTGTTTTGTGTTTTATGTTTGTATATTTGTAAATTTTCCCAAATGTTCATTATGGTTTATAATAACCATATTCAATATTCATTATAATACCTCACAAAGGTACCATAATGAACATTTAGAAAATTTACATATATACAAACATAAAACACAAAACAAACTAATACCAGAACAAATACAAATCAATACAAAACATGACACAATATTCAAAGCACTCAACATCGAAAATACACAAAATACAAATAAATATACCACAATCACACACAATAATACAACTTTAAAATACCAAAGACCAACAAACAACCTTAATAGCATCCAGCAGCCAACACACAAATACTTCACCAGACACAAGATCGCGAAGGCTGAAGATGAGAGCACGGGAGCTCTCAAAATATGTTCCAAATAAGGAAAAATAACATCTTGAGGTAAATTTAGTTATAAATATTAAATGTAATATAATAAAATTACACAATTTGCGGTTGTAATTTTATTTAGAAAAAAACTTAAATTAGGGATTTTTAAATTCTCAAAGTGTTTGTAAATGTAGGACTAATATATCATTGTAACATTTCTGTGGTAAAGCAATTTTCTTTTGCTCTCTCAATTTAAAAATAATGCTGTCGTTCTTCTCAATGAGAAACAATTCTTGTAATAGCTGATTCTATTGAAAGTCATCAAGTGTTACAGACGGCTGCTGTTTTCAAACAGTCCTCTCCTCCACCTGAAACATCCCTATAAGCTGCTTCTCGCTTGACAGAATGGGAAAAACAGTTGTATTTTACTCGAACTAAAAAGTTTACACTTCCTTGTAGTGATTTATTCAGTAGCGTGAGAGACTGATAATTGTAATTAATGCCAGACACAGCGCATCATTACTAAGTGTGGTATGTGAAACTCGACATTCAACCAATAATATAGACTACAAGTTACCGCCATATGCCATATTGCAGAGGCATTGTTGTAACGACAAATATGTCCTGAGGTTTAATTTTGTGACTAACCAAGAGATTTTTCACCGAATCAACAATGGCGTCGTCAGAATGTGATTTTAATTCTACTAATCCCAAAAATGAGCTCACGCTTACGCTTAAACGTATAAAAACAACATGTTACTTTGTAATAGCTATAATATTTGATTCGTCTATAATTAAACTAAATCTCTTTTAACCTAAAATATTCGCGCAATACAACAGAAAAGTGTAGTAGGGTACAAATATTTATTACAATTTCCCTGTATTTTGTTCTATGTAACTACTGTTCACTCATAGCTTTTCTCTCTTGTTTGCGGTGAGTAGATAGATAGATAGATAGACCTAGATATATATATATATATATATATATATATATTATACCGTTGCAGAACTCAGACCCTATAGGGGATTCACAAATATAATATAGCTGTAAGACAAGTAAACTAATTTAAAGCATAATAATCAATAAATATTCAAAGGTAATGAGAGAATAAAAAGAAAAACAGTAGACAAAGGTAATACATGAGTAAATAGACTAGACTGACAGACAAATGACTGTGACCCAACTCCAGTGATTGGCCAGATAAAGGCTATAAAATAAAATGTTAACTAATAAAAACCTAACTAATATTTCAATTTTTGTAGCATGTATTACCCAAGTTATGTAAAATAAAGTACACCACCAGTAATAAACATGTACACCCATTGTTATTATATTATGATGATAAAAATACTACCAAGAAAGGGTAGAATAGAATCGAATTGTAAAGACTTGATGAAGGAATTAAAGGGACTAATGTTAATAGCCCAAAAAACTAACTTTACACAAAGCTGCAGGACTAACTTTGTGATTTAGAATATTATGTATTTTAAAATAACCTTACTAATACAGAAAACAAACATATGAGGTTTTAAAAAACTGACTTTAAAATTAGATTTGTCAAAACTAATTTAAACCAAGAGTGAGATGTAGGTAGGGAGTGTTAATGATAACCTAACCTAACCAAACTAATATATGATAGATAAACAATAAGAAACATTAGTAGTGTGTAGAACCTATGGTATAAGGATTATGTTAGATGATTATAAAAGATAAGTTTTATTAGAAAATAAGATCAATTTAAAAACAATATTGTAAGATTTAATTCAAGGAATTCTTTTGTTCAATTAAGGAATAAAGTTAAATGTTCATACAAATGGTAGACAACAAAGTTAGTATGTCAACCAATTTTATTGTGTTAATAACTAAGAAACAAATTACTTAGGATTTAAGTAATAGTAAAACATCCTATATTACAAAATAGTAACAAGGATGGTGATCACAATATTGTAAATGGTGTCAAGACACCATGCACCAAAGTTGTTAGTTTATCTAAAAAAGTTGTATTTTAAAAGAAGGAATGGGGCTGGATCATGAGAAGACCATAAACCATTTTAATGTTATATGTTACCATAGAAAGAATAAGTGATAAAACGTTTGTGTAAGAAATATTAGAGAAAAACAGACAAGCAATTGTATAAGTTTAATAATCACAATAGTACTCACCATTGTAATAAGATAGGAAAAAAGGATGTTAGACAAGGAATGATTTTTTAAAATTATAATAACATTTATTTATTGTAAAATGGCCCAAATTCATTCAAAGGTAGACACTATACCTAAGTAATGGCAAGCAGATCTTATGAAAGTAATAGGTAATGTTTAAATTGTGTAAACTAAGAAATTCTAGACATTTATAGTTTATGCCTATAAAATGCCTAACTGTCAGAATTCAGAAAAAGCAATTTATAAGCAATTAACCACTGTATTTGAGAAATGAGACAAAGTGACTTGTTAATTTCAATTATCTAACTATAAGAGTATGTCAGAAATAGTGTAAACAGAAAAAATAAATGAAATATGTAATAAAATAACATTAGTAAATTGGTTAAAACGTTAATACATGACCAAGATATGGGGTATCAAAATAATCTTTGAAAGAAAATAAAGACATTGATGTTAATATCTCACACATTGGTAATAACACCAATGAATTATAGCAATTACAAAATATTAGGTCAATTTGGTACAAAAAACCCCAAGCTTTCATAACAATGTAAACATAATTATTAACCAATCAGAAGCAGGAAATTATGCTTGTGATTGAGAAAACCGTTAGCATTTTTAGTTAATCCAAGGTATTTTTAGAATTATTAACGCTCAAGGTATGCAGATGCCAAGCTGAATCCGCTGTAATTAAAAAATAATAAGAGGGAAATGTACTCAAAATGAACAAATATGAATAATAGAAATTGAATCTGGATCCATTGAACTTATGCTGAAACCATAAATCAAAATTCATAAAAGAAATAGTAAGGATGGCTGCTAATTTAAACAATACGAAGAACAAAATTCAATAACTAAAATTTAAAAAAATTGATTAAATAAAATAGAAAATAGAAAAAAAGAAAACCCAAATGATGAAGAACTAAACACTATAATCAACAATATTTGGAAGAATTACCTGGGACTCATCAGAATAAACAACAATATTTTGTTAAGTATAAACGAATTTTATATAATTGGTAATAAAATTAATTAACTTTTCCACAACACAGTAACTCTCACTCCGAACTTGGTATAATAAATTCATTCAAGGATTAGTTGAAAATATATAATAAAACTGTATGTGAACTGTAACTTAACCTCTATGCGACGCCTAGAAGTCTACACAATAAGAACCGAGTTGTAAGTAAACCTGTATAGTATTTAATTAACATTGATGTAAGATTGTGTACTTTCATAAACATTTTGTTTATTTTGCCGTAATCCAAAGAACTTATTCATCGTTCTGAACAAAACACTGTAACATTAACCAGAACGCTTGAAGACACGCCATGACCACCTTCTGAGCGAATAAAATTTAATAGCCGGAGCAAACTTTTTTATAATAACAATATTTGTATTTAACTTATAAATAATTAGCGAATCTGGACATTAATAAATTAGTACTGAACACTAGGTTACCAGAATTATAGGTTGGCAACACGTCAGACTCCAATCGAGATTTGAATTCGCGCCAGTCCGTTTGGGTAAGTTTAAATTATTATCGAAGGTAAAGAAAACGACGCAGGAAGAACCTTTTAATTGTTTTTAGTAAAACAATTTGGCGCCTATCGGGAAGTAAGGTACATTCATATAAGGACAGGTAAGGAGAAGAACGATACACATTCGGTACTGGTTATTAGTGCGTTCGCGATCGTCATCGTTAGCGATAGAAAGAAGAAAACATACGACTTCGTTTAGTTACAAAATTGACGACAACAAAGTGAGGCTTTCAGACCATACTGAGATGTAGTCGTTACTATATATATATAGGGAGAGAGAGAGAGAGCAAACAATTACCCGTGTGATCTCTGTCTGTCTGTTTAGCTGTCTGCCACTCTCTCTCTCTCTCTCTCTCTCTCTCTCTCTCTCTCTCTCTCTCTCTCTCTCCTCTTTCTACTCATCGTAAAGAATAGTATTAAGTGAAGGTAATTCATTCATTAGCTCTACAAAACCCTGCGTACGAAAACGTTCGTGACGTTTCTAAACTAGTAGCCCATAGACTATAGAGATGTTCAATAGAACTTTATTGCCCAATTATGATTGCTGACGCAATTAATGTTACACGCAGACCATAATGCTTGCACCTTACTTCATTTAAGTCAGGTATATAAAAAAAAAACCCCAGATTTTCACCTGTACTAACCTTAGAAAAGTCATTAATCCTAAATATAACTTTTATTGCTAATTCCATCTTCAGATTATCCGGAATTAGCGACTTTTCCCTCAAATTGGCATCAATGATTGCTAGTGACGGACAGAAGGCTATATGTATGATGATTGTGAATTATTACGAGCACCCATAGCCAAACTTAAAAAATTTATTAGCTCAAAGGGATTTTCCTCCTCCATACCACACCTAACTAACTTTTCCACGTTCTCTCCCTCCCTCAAAGATATTGATAGGCTTGAGTTTCCTCTTCTCATCCTACGTTTGACCTGTCGACCTTCTATGGGAGAACGTTGTGTTGACTTATGTGTAAGTGCACCAACTTTAATTGCTGACCGAGTCAGGTCGGGGAGATTCACGCATTCTGGGAACGTTCTTATCGATGGTGGTTCCCAGCGAAAAATGGGAATAACGCTCTCTGGCTGATTTCCTTTTTTCAAGTACATAAAAGTGTGGGAAAGATTCGGAGTGTAAGCAATAGTTGTGTTACGGCTCTATGAGTAATGAAAACAACATATGTAAATTTTTTAACGTATCGTCTACATCGTAACTTAGTATGATATAAAAAAATTATTAATAAATTCGAAAGGTACTTGAAAAAAATGAAAGGAGTGTCAGTTGCAAGGCAAAGTAAATTCAGTTCTTCTATCAGTAAAGCGACTGGTAGTTCAAGTATCAAAAGTTCAGCTTATATAGCAGAAATTAAATTAGCAGGATTTTTTGGTGAACACAGTATTCCATATAGGGATAGAACATTTGCAGCATATCTTTAAAAACTCATTTCCTGATTTAAATGTTTCGGAAACTATGCAGATGAAAAGCACAAATTATGCGGCCACTGTTTAAAATCTAGTTGAAAAAAATCATAATAATAACTTAGCAGAGAAACTAACATCTGCTATATTCAATGTTTTTTGATAGATTTTATCGGTACAGATAACTGAGATAGGGTCGGTGAAACAGTTATGTCTTGCGACTAGGTATTTTGATAATGCAAAAAACAAAATAGGCTTATTAGTCACGTCGAGAACCTATGCAATCTTTCTGAACTAAAAAGTCACGATAAAGCTAATGATGGTGAAAGCGACTTGATGAAATCTGTTTCAAACACTCATGAAATCACCCTTCGAATGACATACTGGTGGAAACATTATCGGGTTAGCACCAAGATGGACGCAGTGTGATGATGGGTGAAAATTCTCTTATGACTCGATTTAAAGAACTGTGTCCGGTATAGTTGTGTCAAAATGTATCTGTCAGTCCCTTCATTTGTGTTCAAGATAGGTATGTAAATGTCTTTCTAACTTATTTAACTGGCAACATATTATCATTCTGGAGCTAGTGAAATAAAATACTTGCACAACCTCAAGATTTTCAAACGTTTGTTAACTTACCGGTTCACAAAATTCTTCATCATCCCAGACAAGATGGTTGTCCTTGCACGCATTTGTCGTTAGGCTTGTTGAAAAGTGGTAGGTTCTAATACTATTTTGTATTTGAAATGTTTAGGCGAAAGGCTTATCGCAGTTGAAGAAATTCACCACTGCTTAAACGATTTTTTTGGAAACTTTATTTTCTGTTTTTATTTTGGTTTAACAAAACTCATTGCAATTAACTTCTACTTTCAAAGCAATAAGATTATAATTGTTGATCAACATGATAAGATGTATAAATATCTACTTGCCCATTTTTGTCTCATGTAAGAACTTCCAGTCTTTTGGCATTGGCAATGCTGCGTCAAAACAACCTCATGTCTATAGTGGTTAATAACACATGATTTGGGTTTTTAGTAAGATCTTTATCTTATAAGTTGTTGTAATGTTTTATATACATGAAAAGGTTACATATAAAAGTTACACATGATTCCTTTTAAAACTAGTTACAAATATTTGTGTAGTGCGGGGAAAAGAAACATACAGAACTAAAAACAATTTTCAAAACTTTCAAAAATAGATATCAATATTTCATAAATAATTGCTTTCCGAATCCGTCGAGTGACTTACTTGTAATTTCGCTTAACTTTACGCATTTCGAGGCATATGCCCCATCTTCAGAATAATTTCTCTTTAAAGAACGTCAGACATTAAGATCAAAATATAATAAATTAAAATTAAAATCAATAGTTATAACATTAAAGCATCAAAAATATTAAAACGCACTAAAAACACAGAGGAGCACGCACTGTCACACCATGATGTGTTCGCGTTGCGTTTATAGCCGGTGTACACCGTCGCGATGTTACTTGCGCGATGTTTTGAGTGCGCAAGTAAAATCGCGACGGTGTACACCGGCTATAAACGCAACGCGAACACATCATGGTGTGACAGTGCGTGCTCCTCTGTTTTTTAGTGAGTTTTAATATTTTTGATGCTTTAATGTTTTAACTATTGATTTTAATTTTAATTTATTATATTTTGACCTTAATGTCTGACGTTCTTTAAAGAGAAATTATTCTGAAGATGGGGCATATGCCTCGAAACGCGTCAAGTTAAGCGAAATTACAAGTAAGTCACTCTACGGATTCGGTAAGCAATTATTTATTTAATACAAGTGACTTGGATACTTTAAAAATGAACATCAATATTTCAGCCAAACACACCTACCTGTACAAACGGCGTTAACTGTGGCGATGGCAATGTAAGTGAAAGTGCTGGTACTGTTTGTAGTGAATATAGAAGAAACAAGGGTTTGAACACAACACTACATATTTTAACCAATACTGACTGTAACCCTATTAACCAAGGAAACAAATTAAAATAGTTCAATTACTAATGAAAATATTTTCTGGTAGCCAAGTACGTTTACAAATTGAATATTCCAGTAATAATGGAAATACTTGTGACACTTTAAGCGTTGATTAATATTAATCATAGCCCATGTAAATTAGTGGGAACGTTCCCTAAGGATCCATCACAGAATAATAGTTATTTTTCTAACTACTGACTACAAAAAGTCTAACAAAATCGGTCCAAAAGTCCAGGAGAATGGTTGTGTTATTGAATTAAGGTAGCTTTGTTTTCTGTCTAGCCTATTGGTTACTTGCAGAGAGAAATTCATCATGTTACCACAGTAATTTTGAATAAATAGCATTCGAGGCTGGAAAGACCTAGAACAACATTCTGTTTATGGAACAACCAATACACACTTCTGAGGTTCTGTCACTTTAAACTAGTAGAAATAAACGAAACAATAGACATTTATTTATAAATAGAATTAAAGAAAGAGAAAAGCAGGTGGTATAAAGGTACTACCTGAAAGAGGAAATGTGACTCTCACGATAGCGTTGTGTAATCTCGTTTTTAGAAGATCTTGGAAATCTAAAGAGTGACAACTTTTGTGGTATAATAGAACTTCTTTCTAAATATAACTCTCTACAGCAAGAATAACTGAGTATGGATGAGGACAGTCAAAAATATCTTAGTTGTCAGTTCGTACGAGGTAATCTATGTACTGGCTAGAAAGTCGAATCAGAAATACAAAGGCTGCTTAGGTTTTCTAGTTGTGTTTGATGTCAGTTACGTTAACAAAAACTGACCATTTATATCACGTTTTTACACATATACCATTTAAATACTTCTTCAAGAATGCCCACCAGAATAAAAATGAATATACATTTTTGAATTAAAAGAAATTTAGGAACAATCTGTTAGTAGAATAATGGAAACCATTTTGAAAAATACTAATGAAAACGGACTGTCATTATCAAAGTGGAAGTCTCAAGGCTACACTCGTTCAAAAACTATGGCTGATGTTTATACTGGAGTAAGAAGAAGGGTATAGGAAAAGCAGAAAATGCAAACTATATTTATAGTGGTGCATACAAATTAAATTTAGTGGAAAATATTCGAGCCAAAATAACGATTAACAATCAACTAATTGGACAAGCCGTTAACTTCATGATTTATCATAGCCTATAATGGTAACAGAGACATAGAGAATAAACTACATAAGTTTCAAATAGTGTGCGCCACCATAAGAAGAACACTAAAAAGCAAGACGTGGAAAGATACTGAACTCAAGTTTTTCAAAGTAATTGGCTTCCAGTGGTGCATGGAAGTGAGTCATGGATAATGAGAATGAGAGATAATATCTGCATACAAGCAGCGAAGATGAAATTTCTAAGATCGGTTAAAAGTTGTTCTAAATAAGATCGATTTAGAACAGAAGAGATTAGAGAAGAGTTGGAAACATACAACTTAAATGAGGAAATAGAGTTGGATAGAAGGAATTGGAAGGACCATCTGGAACGTATGGATGATCGAAGACTACCAACTGTGGCACGTAGATACAAACCAGCTGAAGAAGAAGCGTAGGAAGACCAAAGAAAAGGTGGGAGTAAATCATATGAAGCCGCAACAGGTCACCAAGGCCTAATCCTTGTTGATGAAAGAGAAAAACAAGATGATGATGATGATGACGATTCTATGCCAAGTAGCCTATTTCTGAAAATATCAATTTTCTGGAATATTTGAATTATTTCATTTTAACATCTATCTCATGATACAAGAAATCCAACAAATTAAAACAATTTGCTTTTGACACCGTTGGAAAGGAGAATAAGTTTCCAGTTTCAGAACGAGAAAATCGGAAATGTAAAAATCATTTTGATTAAAGATTACACAAGATGCTTACCGAAGATGCTTACACAAGATGAAAGATTGAGTAAGCCCAAGATAATCTTTGAAGTACCTCTATTTAATGCTTTGTTGGATATAGTGGATAATCAGCTAAAAAGCAGACTCAAAGGCATGCTAAATAATTAGCTTTTATAGCTTATAAACTAAATTAGTAAATAAGCTTTAATAAGATAAATATGTATTTATTAGCTAAATGAGTAGCTAATTTTCAGGACTAATTCCAAAGTTTTACTAGGAATATTAGACACAGATTGTCAGAAAATATATCTATATTGGTTCAAAATTATGAAAATAATCTCAGCTATGATGAAAACTCTGAAGTGTAGAGTTTTGAAACAGCACTAAAAAAACAAATGAAAGAAAAGAAAATTCTACAGTAATATTGCATTATTAGTTGAATGATGTTGCTTGAACATTACAGAATAGTATCAAACTTACTGGCCATAAGCATCGTTGTCACTTGTTTTTAATGCTACATGTAACAAATGCCGGTTAAAAATGTTCATTTTCAAAATTAATGACCATGATGGTATTATAAACTAAAATACTCGGGTACAGTCGAGTTAAAGATATAAATATGCTCATATTGTGAGGGAGAGTGGGACACGCCAAAGAGTGAGAGCTGTCAATAATTAACGCTTCTGTGTACCTTGAACATAATTTTTGATGTTACATATAAATTAACCGTAGTATTCGTATAGGTATTTAACTAATTCGACTACCCTAAAGAACGGTAACACGAAAATATTTTTAATTTTTTTAACATCTTGGAATTTTTACTTGATTTTTAAATGTTTTATATTTTAAAATCTTACAATAACTGTAACATCAAGTAATCAATTTGCTCAAATAATAGAAGAAAATGTATTGAATAGGTCTTAACTAAGCAAGCAATAACATGTTATAAAGTAGTACAAAATATATAACTTAATTAGGGCCTACCGTAGTTTCCGTTTTAATCAACATTTTTAAAATTAATATTTCTACAAATATATAAATTTTAAACCAAAATGAAAATCTTACTTTGATGTTGGTCAATTATGACTTCATAAAAAAATAAGAAAATACAATTGATTTTGTTCCTTTTAATATTTTTTTAATAACACTGAATGTTAAAGGACACTCGTTCAAAGGCTCTTTATTTATCGTTTCCATTGACAAAAGTTTAATGGTTTATGTCTACAGCATGATTTAACATTAAAACATTAATATTCACTAATTAATACACAGTACCATATAATCAAAGTTAAACCTTTTGTTATAAGCGTCGACGTGGACATAATTTTTAAAAATTGATTTTAAACATTTTTTGCCACATATCTTACTTAAAATATTCTTAGTTCGATCTCAAAATAGAATACGCTCACCGTGATAAACGTCCATTTCATGATAACGTAACTTACAATAAATATATTTTGTACAAAAGTATACTTTGTTTTTTGTGTAAAACATGGTATTCGTCCATAAAATTGAAAATTTGGTGGCATTTGTTAATGATAAGGCCTAATCTACTCCTGAATACTAGGCATTTCATTCGTGAATAATAATGTATAAAATACGTACGAGTAAAAAATATTTTTAATATCCACGCAACACAGCTGTTAACCTGGAGTTATAAATACACGGTACAACCTTTAATAACTATAGCATCATAGTTCTCATTAAAATACAAGCCTGTCCGCTTCCGACACCTTGCTGTAGATACCCTTGCTAGTCGGCTCTAAAGTTAAACATTTAGTTGAAAATCTTTAGTGTTGCCCATGTTTTTGAATGGGTAAAATATTCTAATACCCAGTTAGAAAACACTGCAATATCAATGTTCGAGTTAATTAATAGTGGCCTTATAGTGGTTGATACAGACATGCATTAGCGTTGAGTTATGGCTGATTAAGTGTGTCTATAGGAACACTAGACTAAAATTATCTCGAAAGTAATAACAGTGTATTACAATATCTGAAAATTTTCGTTGTAATTGGATCTCTCTAAGCTACCAGTTTGTTCCTTCAAAGCCATAGATTGTTAGTCATAGCCTAACCTATCTTCTGTTAACAACTTACAAACTATAGTGCCTAATAGCACCAATAATAACAGAAGTATTTTTAAATAGGCCTAGATTATGATCTATTTGTTTTAAAGGTAACAGGGAATAAGGATTTTAATATATTATATTATAGGTTTATAGAAATAATACATTGTTTATAATAATGTAACATTTTTTGTGTAACCCTTCCATATTTCTACACTGTTTTAGACTGGACAAAGTTTTTATAACATGAGTTTTTCATTACATGATCAACATGTGTTGTGTAGAAATGCATGTGCTGTATTTAGGAATTCTAAAGATACAAAATATTTTGTAGTGAACGCATCGGATTGATAAGGCGCTCTTACAGTTTATGCTGGTACTTCACGAAGCCTTCCTATTGAAATCAATTTTTTATTACCTATGTTATAATTATTACCCTTTTCAAAGTGCCTTTTACAATTTATTATTGGTTTCTTGCTGTATAATATAATTATTCTAACAGTTAGTAATGTAAGGGAACCGTTTTTACAATTGAGAATATACTCTCTATCGGTATCCGCGTACGATACTGTTGAATGGAGGAAAATAAATTGTCTGTTTAACTTAATTTTTTATAAACAGGAATAATGACAATTAATTGAGATGCTTATCACGGTCGTCTACTGATACTGCTTTCTAAATGTGAGGATGAAAGTTTCGACAAGAGAAGTCACGGTGTATTTCCATCGTCATATGGTTTTTAATTAATTTGGTAATCTTATGTCCTTTAATAAAATTATGTAACAGATTTGTATAAACAACTATTAAGATTTTGACTGCAAGTTCTAAGAATAATTTTTAAATTTCAAGATCTTCATCGCTGAATCAGAAAACCTGCGATTAAATACGATACAATAACAATAATTAAGAATGTACGTGTATTATTAAAGTAAGTACAATAATACTAATCGCGTTAACATCAATTAATTATACGCAGCACATTTTGAATCTTATTTACAACTTACAGGAATTAATGGCATTATTTATTCTGGACTTATAATTTTATTTTTATGGAAAAAACTTTTAACCATATCAATTTACTGTTTATCTATTCTAGTAAAACGTTTCTTTAAAGAAGACATTATTCAGAGAAAAGTAATTAGTGGCAGAATTACAGTTTACTTGTTTGAAAAGAAAGATCAGATTTCTCGAGTTTGTTAGCTTTGCTTATTGTTGGCGTGTTGTATGTTATTCCTTAACACTAAACTTTTAGACAGTGTTACTGATGGGCGTACCGTGTCGCCCACACTTGCCTTGTTTATTCCACTACGCAACACTACTATATTCAGAGAAATGTTAGAAATGGATTTGATGTTTAACAATAATTGTTACTTGTCACAACATCTTTATATTAATTTTAACTCTTAAATGAATACTTAGTGTATTGGCTATAATTATTAATAAATTAAACAGACCGAATATGAAAACCTGCTACCGTCAGAGATAGCAGGAAATCAATTGTCGTTCTGTAAAGTGTGTGCTTACAAAGTCTAACATTAGTATTATGTGTTATCTTATTACTTAAGTTAATGTTAGACATTTTCTGTTAGGCTACGTATATGTTAAGGCTGACAATGGCATGTTGTTGCAAGAACAACACGTCACATCCAATAAGATAAAACGTTTAACGTCAAGGCGTGGCGGCATCAAACTAATGACCTGCTGTCGTGTGGTGTTGTGTGTTGTAGTACTGATTCTTACGTCAGTAGTAATAAGTACAAAAATATAGAAGTGTTACGATGGTTTCACGGATCGTATCACGGAAAATTGCATTCTCAACAATTTTACGGGGACAAAGTCATATGATACACAGGGGGAGATATAAATTTATAGAAAGCGGTGATTTTTCAAAGTAAGGAAACATTAAAATATGTAGTAGGGAGCGGCAGATATTCATACAGACGACCTTGCGTTGACGCCTGTAAGTCGGCTAAAAAACTATGAATAGTCACATACCGGACGGACCGTCATAAAACTGTATTGTTTGCTAGGGTGTAAGAAACATTCACCAAGATTGTAAAAGTTAAGTGCATCTAACAAAAGGCTCCGTTAGTTTAGAAAGAGAGCGTAAAAAGCGAGATGAAGAGTGACGCGAAGTTTTCCTACCACGTGTTCACGCGCATTTAGTTGATGAATAACGGATAGCGTCATTTTTTACGCGGGTTGTTTCGTTAGACAGATTGGGTAGATTTGAATTTAGCGGTAAGTCAGACCAATAGGCGTGTATTTTGCCGATAGTGGGTGAGGGTAGTTTGTAGCGAAGTATAAAAAATACGTAGAGTAGGAAGTTAAGTTAGTCAACGGAGAGAATACAGCTATTAGACTCATAACATTTATTTTAGTCTACGGGAAGATCACAACACTGAGAGTCGTATTAATTGTAATAAAAATTTGTCAGCAATTTAAATAAATATATTTCAATCGCCACGTAAATCAGTTACGGTAACGCGATAGTAATCTGTGCGAAAATTACGAATCGTAAACACTTAATAAATGTTAATAAGAAGGATTCTAGTGTAACTACGGAAGATCAAAGTAAAACCGAGTAATATATCTAAGTATTAATTAATACAATATCAACCGTTAAAAAGTCGAGTTACTTAGCGATTGTAAATGTGTCAAACTTCATTGTACGGGACTGGCGGTCGAGTGCAGTTATCAATCCGGTGTTAGACGCACTTAGCTTCGATAAGGATATACTGTGTTTTTCTACAAGTGTATTAATATACAGCACCTGTGTAATTATCACTAAGTAAATTGAGTGAATGGTGTAATACTTGTGAAACCAGTGTAAATAGTGCGACCTGACAAGGATAACTATTCAACGGATAACTTCGGATCAGCAGCCTGGAACCCGCAGCGTGGATGACATCGCATCGCAGAATAATTCAACAAACACGTAAATAACAACAATGAACAATCAATTTCATATTGCTTATTAATTTCAATTATATGTCAATCGTGTTTTGGTGACTCAATCAGTCTAAGAATCCATTACTAAGAAATAAACACTAACAAATTTTATAGTAAATGATTGAAGTACTGAATTATAAATTTTGTAATATTTGAATGCAATCGTTATTAAAAAACTTAATAAATAACAACCAAATTGTGTTTATTTATTACTGGCCCCCTGGGATAATTCTAAAGAGTCGGTACACGAAAGTAAGTGTGATATCTTATTGTTAAAATTTAATATGTGATAAATATTAATTTTGTCATTGAATAATTTAATTTGATAAACCCTTACTTTATACATGTTCGTAGGCCAAGTAGTATGCAAAGTAGTAACAAAATAGTAGTAATATAAGGCATATATCTAAAAGTGTATTACAATCGTCATAAACAGAATAACTGACACCAGATGAAGTCACTGACACTTGAAATCAACAAAAGGCACTCTTATAAAATAATTCAAGATAAATTTATCCAACACACAACAATAAATGTCACTTTATTACAGTTTCGCACTAAGTAACCAATAACTCTAAATCCGCAAGTCACATTATCAGTCACTCTGATCCGCACTGTAATATAGGTATTCCAAGAACTAACTGCTTAGCCGACCGATGCCGCTTATATTTATACCCGCTTAGATCGAGAATAATCGGTAATATTCCGGATAGGCGCTTGGAACTCGCTAGAAACTGTGTAAATGACCAGGCAGAATGATCTGCAAACTTCTGGAACAGCTTCGTGCGTTGCCGCATCATGATAGTCACGTAGGCGCTTTTGTTATTTTTCAACTCAACGTTTACTAAGATAATTTTAGGTCTATATTTTGCAACATTAGTAACACTTTATTAACATTTATATACGAAATTAGCCCCACATTAATGTTGCGATAATTTTTAATGTTGAGTAATTTTCGTCAGTAATTATTATTGCCGATTATTTTAAACTACTTTTGATAATTATTTACGATTTAAATATACACACATATGAATCGTAGATATAAATAGCCCTGAATAAAATTAAGTGGTTATTTAATAAATTTTTCAAAAAATTAGAATTAAGAAATTAGAGCTATAATCCTTGCAGATTAGTATTCATTGATTATTGGCAAGTGTTTCAATTCTTAACGAATTCAATCAGTAAATTCTAAGAAAAGCCGATTTTAAAAAGTGCAGCTTAAGTCAGTATTGGAATATGTTTTGACTGTTTGGTATGATTTACAACAAAAACGTCACTGACTCCATATTATTAACTTTGTTTCTTTGTGAATTTAGTTTCATGTTAAAATAACTATCTTATAGCTCTGTAGCAGCATGTCGTTACAACGGTCGCATGTATTTAAACATTGGAAATAAACTAATTAAACACCAGAGTATTCGTTACTAACCACTTTAGCACTGTAGCAATAAATAATACAAACACCAATTACACAATGAATCGGAGTCTCAAAATGACAGGTAACCGCTTACAAAACCTATATTATACCCCGCCGAGGTTGCGAGACGCTTTCTATCGCTTAGTAGGTGATGCGTCGAGAATAATCCCGCAGTCGAAGGCGCTTAAAAAACACTGGGAAATTCCACACAACGTCGATTGCTGACCTTTCAACACATCGCCGACAGACTTATTGACAGACACACACCACGCAGGTTGCCTACCTTATTGGTGTAAGAATATACAAATACCTTTATTGTAAATCATATATAGAGTCATAAAAGTAATTACAATTAATATTCTCTAGACACAGTGATGTTTGTAGTTTGCTTATAATAAGGTCAAATATATTCTCGAGAGTAGTCTGCAAACAATTATCTATAGGCCACATTAAGGTTCGATTACATTAGGCGAGTTTATTAGTTACTACAAATTCACTAGCTGCTATTGAATTCGCTCTGTGTAGTCACGTCGACCAGTTAGCTAGCTACTAGCTTTGGTAGTTCGAGTAAAGTTGAAGGCTGTGTAATCACAGCTGCTAGTAAAATCGCTGCGAGTTTTCAGTGGTTTGTGATTGCAAAATGTCGTCAGAAGTAGTTTGTGCGGGAGTTTTGGTCTTGCTCTTCTTATTAGAAAGAAGTTAGAAAAAACAACAAAAAAAATTAGGTAGAAAGAAAAGTGTGAGTAAAAAGATGGATAGGAAGGCGTGAGAAATATGGCGCATCCAGCAGTTTATTGAGAGTTGAATGTCTGTGGCTTACAGGAATAATTTGAGATTAAACATCACACAGTTTGATGAATTACTGCAGATGGTTGATGGAATGCTCAAAAACATGATACCAAGGTCAATCCTTACAGCTACAAAACTGGAAGTTACACTACGTTATTTAGCGACAGATGGTAGGCAACTGAGCGAGTGTGTAAACACCACTCGTCGTGCTAGCCGACTCGTCTGTATCGCCTGTACTGGGCGGCGAGGCGCTAGTAAACTTGCCTAATGTAATCAAGCCCTTAGTGTCGGCTTTGACACGTGTGTAAAACAATCACGTTATAAATATCGAAAATGTCTACAACAAACGTGTTATGGTACTGTTGCCGAGTAAACCAATATTCAATACTGGAATAATTTGTCAGGTCAAGTAAAGATGACTTTATGGCCGAAGGCTTTAAAACAACTTTTTTTTGCTTGTAAGTTGCACGATTAGTCACTGTAACCACCACTTAATAATGTTAGTGACAGATACTTAATAATGACAGATAGTTACCGGTTGTAACTTGTAGACATCCTTTAAACTAAATTTAATTATATTTATTAAGATATCTCATGACGTTTAGAGAATAAAATCACATACATATTTCATAATAGATACATTACGAACTACATACTATTGTTAGTGTATATAAGTGATCACATTTTTGTAGACGGCAAGGCAGAAACGAAACCCGATGCTCGTTTTAAAAATTTTTACACAGAAGAAACAGGCGATACAAAAGATAGGGCAGTGGCGAAGCGTCTGTGAATGCGGGGGAAGCGCCGCTTCCCCTAATACATAAGTTTTTTTAATGTTCAGAGGAACAAACCATCTATAACAAAATTTAGAAATTTCGTACAAATATATAAATTTATAACTGATAACTGTATAGTGGCAGGAACCTGTAGCTTACGTATGGGTGAGAATGTGACGGACGCGGCGGGTCTGAACGCGTTTGTAACTGAGGACGTTTACATGAGACATGTTCACGTATTGTGCGTATTGTGACTATGCGAAGGCGTAGTGTTGCAGTTTCAGCACGCTGAGTAAGTGGGGGTACGTGTATGACGAACACGGTAGGGCTCAGCTCGTCTATTCCCATTAGCCTGTTGTGTTAGGCCCGGCGCAAATTGAACCCAGCCCACGCACACGCCACGTCTACCCACACTCGCTCAACAGTATACCCACGCCCACGGTTGTGCCAAGGCACCGCATATTGAACTAGTCCCAGCAGTCGAATCCCAACCCATGCACACGCGTAATATGCTTTTCCTCGATCTGGATTCCGAATCCGAGGAGGAGGATCTAGCTCTTTTGTACTTATTATTCGGAAAAAGAAAAAAATGTAAGCGAAATAACTATTTACGTGAGAGAAGTACCCATGGAGAGTTCAAATTGTGTCGGGAAATTAGTGATAGTGTTTTCAGAAAAACTTTTCGGCTCAACAAGGACCAGTTTACAGAAATCCATGAACTGGTAAAAGAAGATGTAACTGGAGGAGAATGCAACGCTCAAAAAGCAATTAGAAGAGAAGAGAAACTATCCGTGTGCCTCAGGTAAGATTATCATTTATTTTTAGTTTTCTATCTATTATAAATTTATTATAAATCGTGGAAAACTTGGAATCGTTTGGTTGGGGTCAAAATTTAATACCCACTTATCTAAACTTTTTTCACGTTTCAGATTCCTAAATTTTTCGTCTGAATGTGTGTGTGTGTGTGTGTGTGTGTGTGTGTGTGTGTGTGTGTGTGTGTGTGTGTGTGTGTGTGTGTGTGTGTGTGTGTGTGTGTGTGTGTGTGTGTGTGTGTGTGTGTGTGTGATAATACCAAGCCTATGATAGGCTCATTGCACAGTGTGATCGCAGCAGTTGTGAAATAGTCAATGTTGCCAACATAACCAAAAATATGTTGCAACCTTGTGGGCGAGATATCTTTAGAACCTTTGATCCGATTTAGACTAAATTAAGTATTCTACCTTTACTAACCTTTATTACTATTTATTTATCATACATTTTTACTATAACAAGCTGCACATGCATGTATAGTTGTGGTAGGTTTTTGTTTATCAAAACATTATGCATTTTTGAAAAAACTTTATTTGCACTAATATAATCAAAATATAGTAAAACATAAGAAGTTGAAAAAAGTAAAATATGTAAATATCGCAATTTCTATTAATAAAAATACAGTAAAACATAAAAGTTGATAAACGTAAAATATGTAAATACCATATAAACAGTTGTGTGTTTGGCGTCAGCAACAATTGTCCTGAAGATGACAATAAATATTGACGAAACGTCGACGCAAAATAGCTAAAATTTGTATTATTGACCGATCCTCACTAACCATCCACTAAGACATTCATTGATTGACGGTCACTAAAAATTTAAGGATTTATGTAAATATCGCAATTTCTATTAATAAAAATACAGTAAAACATAAAAGTTGATAAAAGTCAAGTTGATAATTTTTCAAATCTTCACATATACAAAAAGTCAAATAGGTAAACATTACAGTGATGTATAAGAAGGTGTGGATGTGGATGACATCGTATTTGAGTCACTATCATTTTGAAGACTCTGGCCTGTTCTAAAAAATTCTGGAAATTGCACTGACAACTCGCCAGAAGCTGAGGTTGTAGGCGTAGCTAAAGTCGTCTGTACATCGGGCTCATATCTTCATTTATTTAATTCGTACTGTTCCTCTGTTTCTGAGACAACTTGGAATATTTTATTACGAATTTGCCTTTGGTGAGGAGCTGGAAGCTGTTTTGTCGTGCTGTACATTGCCATGAAAAATTGATGCAAAGCGTCTTTCTCTGGCACTGTCTTACTCTCAAGCAGTAATTTTTGCCTGAGCTCATCTCGACCTTTTGCTCGTTGCTCGCATTTTCCCAGGAATTGCTGGATTGGAGTAATTTTCCTAAACTTGATTCTTGGAGTGTATTCTTTGGCGACGGTCTTCTCTTTTCCATCGCTAACTGTTCCAGCATTTTGATTTGATGGTTCATCAATATCTTCATCTATTGCTTCACTTTCAGGAGTGAAGCAATATTTGAAGCAATACTTCAAATTGGTCCTCATTGGCAAGGTCAGTTGCAGGCGATTCCACATTCGTATCTGTGCATCTGTTTTTCATGAACGGTAGCAAAAATTCCATTTGCTGCTGGTATAACCACGGCTTTGGGGGATCTGCTTGCTGTCCACTTTTCCTCTTCTTTTGCCTTCTTAGGGCCTCCCGATGACAGTCCCTAAGTTTCCGCCATTGTTCCTGGACAATACTACCTGAAACCAAAAATAAAAATCATGCCTTATCATATTTTACATATCGACGTTTCCAAAATAGATAGGTATATAATAGCACTGTAGTTTAGACACCCTCTTTTATCAGAAACTGCAACTTATCACTTATGAAATTAGTTTTTTTTTCTTTGTTTCAGGTACTTGGCAACTGGTGATATGTTCAAAACTATAGGGTTGAGCTACAGAATGGGAGAAAGAACTGTGTCGAACATTGTTTCCCAAGTGTGCAAAGCAATCTGGCGTCATTTGCAACCTATTTATATGCCTTCGCCAACAGTAGAAATGTGGGAAAACATCGCATTGGATTTTGAAAGAAAGTGGCAAATGTATAACTGCCTTGGATCGATAGATGGTAAACATGTCTGCATTCGAAAACCGATTTGTAGTGGCTCTTCATTTTATAACTACAAACAACACTGCTCCATCGTTTTAATGGCAATAGTAGACGCTCACTATCGCTTCGCAACCGTCGACATAGGCTCTATGGGTAGATTTAGTGACGGAAACATTTTCGCAGAATCAAATTTAGGAAAAAATTTGAGAAACGGATCTCTTCAGTTGCCAGAACCGAAACCGTTACCCGGTCAAAATGAAGTTACTCCATATGTCTTTATCGGAGATGAAGCGTTTCCACTGTCGCCTTATTTAATGCGTCCATATCCTAAAGTAAGAGTCACAGACAACTTTGAAAATAAGGTGTATAATTACAGAATATCCCGAGGACGGCAAACAGTGGAATGCGCATTTGGCATTTTTGCAGCTAGATTTCGCGTTTATAAAAGGCCTTTCGAATGCAAGTTAGAGACCATTGATGATGCTGTGAAGGCCACAACCGTACTCCATAATTATTTACGAACAAAGGTCTTATCGGGAGCAATCCCTACTGAAGAAGATAACGAACTGATCAACAATCCTGCAGAAAATAACTTCGCCCCTTTAGCACAAAATCGAATTAGAAGCTCGAGACAAGCATTTCAGATTAGAGAACGGTTCAAAAATTGTTTCAATAGTGCACAAGGATCTGTTGAGTGGCAAAGAAGAGCCGTAGAAAGAGGAAAATATTAAGCACTACGATGTACTCTACAGCAAAACCTCGAAACGTTTCGACAGGGCCCATGAAAAAAAAACTTAAAATGGAAAACAACTTTATATCAAATTTTGAAAAATTATCAGTCTCTAATTTAAAAATAAGTACTTAATATTTATGTAATTACATTTGTGCATAAACATGTAATAAAAGACTTCGCTAATTTCTCAATTTATTGCACATACTTTAATTACTATTACGTTATTTCACAATTGATTCTGAGATCAGGTAAAAGATATGGGTTCGTTTTCTGGAAAATGACTTTGGTAAAACAGTAAATAGTAAACAGAAATTTTCTCCGAACTTGTCCTCTAAATGGATTGCACCGGAAATGGCTCAACTCACTTGTATTGTTGGTTCGTAATTTTCTCCAAAATTAATTTATTAAAAAAAAATGATTTTATTAGTCATCAATAATAGTTGGCCCCGAGAATTGTAACGTTATACCATGAAAAATGTAAAATAAAATGACGTTCTATAAAATTAAAAATGCCTTGTACCTATGATGTGTTTGGTATGAATTAATTAAAATAATGAAACTTACCTTCTGAATTTAATTCTTCTCCTATTTTGTCCCACAATTAATTCATCTTTCAATTTAAATCTCATGTAGTCGGGATGGCTTGTGCAATATAGTACAGGGTGTTCTTGAACAAGAGAAATAAGTTTTTCCAGATCCATGGTTCACCCACGACTCACGAAAAATGTGCCTCTCGTACAAACTTATCCACGCGTGGGAGAAGACTGCATGGGCTGGCAGTGGGATGGGTCCAACATGCGGTGCAGTATTGCAAACTGTGTTTCACAGATTCGTCCACGCGTGGGATGGGCGTGGCGTGTTCGTGTGCTGGGTTCAATTTGCGCCGGGCCTTAGTAAGTTTAGTCTAGGCGCATATTGGGACGCGTTTGACGCGTGTGAGATGACATGACTCGAGCGGCATGACACGATCGCGCCACACGCGTCGCGTTGGGGAACGCATATTGCAACGCAGTTGCTCCCTGACTCTCGCCCAGTAGACACGTGTATTTTATTTAATTTTGTTTGTTAGAAAGTTCAAAATGAATGATTCACGAATAAAACTATGTTTATTAGATCTAAGCTCAGAGTCTGATTCAGATTGTGCTGCTGAAGAAGTGCTTTTACTGCATTCGTTGACAGCCAAAAAACTGAAATCTCCTAATAACTTCTATCTTTCTAAACGAAAAACCCACGGACAATTTAAAATGAGTTCAGATTTACCTGATTCTGTTTTTACTAATTACTTCCGGATGAACCGAAACCAATTCACAGAAGTGCATGGGATGATACAACAATCTATTCACTCTGATGGATGCAATGCGAAAGAGCCGATTGGGACCGAAGAAAAACATGGGAGTATTCTTGAGGTAAGTAATATTATGTTATTTCTATGTACATACCTTAAAAATTTTCACTTGTTAGTTTATGACTTTATGAAGACATATTTTTTTGAATTTTTACGGGGTTAATGTCAAACGCCAAATTTTTATTAAAAATTATTTCATTTTAAAATTCAGGGAACATATAAAACACTGTTTTAATTAATTAACAAAAATTATTTTATTAAAAAGTTCAGTGAACATATAAAACATAATAATTTTATTAAAACTTATTTTATGACAATTATTTTATTAAAAATTACTTTTTCAAATTGTTTAATGAAAATTCAGCTTTATTATTCAAATAAATTCAAATTTATTATAAAACATTGTTTAAACTAATTAATAAAAATTATGATATTAAAAAATTCAGCTAACTTATAAAATATTATTTCAAAAAAAGTTCAAAATATTATTTCAAAAGTTCATTATCACACTGATAGTTGCTGATAAAGTAGGTCAGACTGGAACTGTTGGGTTGGCTGGAAGGTAGATTTTCAGGGTCTCGCTCCATCTGATGTGCATGGTATATTGGTGCCATATGTTGAATGCTAGATGCACTTGATTCGTATGAAGTTGTGGAGGGAGGCCGGTTAAAAGTTATGGTCATAACTTCTGCCTCTGCATCAGACACTGCCTGAAAAACTTGGGCTCTGACCCTATGCTGGTAATGGTGGGGCATAGTTTTCGTCAATTGGTACATTGACATGAAAAAGTTAAACACAGGGTCATCCGTGTTTTTCGTTTCTTCCATCAATTTTGTCCTCTCTTCCACCCGTTGTCGTGCCCTCTCTTCTCGTTGTTTGATCGATCGGTCCGGTGTACCACGGAAATCGTTGTTTTTTTTTCTTCTTTTTGTGGGAATCAGCGGGGTTGGACTTGCAGTTGGGGTTAACAATTCCGTTCGCCTCCTGCTTCCATCATCATCGCGTCCTTCATCGCTAATTAGGGGCTGTCTCAACTCCAGTGTTTCCTTCATCGATTGGAACAGCATTTCCACCAGGATCCAGTTGTGACGACCCTTCACTTTCACGACAAGCAAATCCCACATCCTGGCTCTCCAAATGTTCATTTTTCAATGGCTCTGACGGAAGCTGGGATTCGTCATCACTGCCGTCAACTAGATTTCCTTCCCGTGGTCCACTTGACATAAATGGTTCAAAGAAAGACATTTTACTTTGGTATTTCCACGGGTTGATGTGCTGAGGAGAAGCCCCACTTTTGAGACACTTTTGATGGCGTCGCCGAGCATCTCGAAAACCACCTCTCAATTTCAGCCACATATTTTTTGTTTCTTCCCCTCCAACAAAATCACAAATTCAATAGAGCATGTTTATGGAGGCAGTTGTGGTGGGGCTTAGAAGGTAAGCAAGAAGTAGACAATATCTCCACAAAAAAAAAACTAAAATATTGTGGAGCGAAATTGTCTATGTCTTGCTTGCAAATTCAATAAATGACTTTAATTTTTACATTGTATTATTCAAAATGTAATTTTACAAAAAATTGTTCAGCAACGAATAGGAATTAATAATGACTATTTACTTTTATATTTATAGATTAAGAATTTTCAAATTAATGTTGCACGTCTTTGATTTCTTTTATCTCACTAACATAATTTCGGTTTGTTTCAGATATGTTGCCTCTGGCGACAGCTACAAAAGTATCGCTTACAACTTCAGAATGGGAGATCGAACGGTTTCTAAAATTGTGAGAGAGGTAGCCGTCGCAGTATGGAAACAAATGCAACCAACATATTTACCCGAACCAACTACGCAAACATGGGAATCAGTTGCTAGCAGATTTGAGCAAAGATGGCAATTTCCGCATTGCGTTGGGGCAGTGGATGGAAAGCATGTTGTGGTTAAAAAACCTGGCAAAAGCGGTTCTTCTTATTATAATTATAAACACACTTTCTCTGTGGTTTTATTGGCTACAGTTGACGCAGATTACAAATTTATCACCGTTGATGTTGGTGCCATGGGAAGATTCAGTGTTGGAAGTTTGTTTTCGAGCAGTGCGTTGGGCAAGAAAATGATGAAACGCAGTTTACTACTTCCCGAACCAACACTGCTACCTACTATTGCTAACCCAGTACCGTACGTTTTGGTGGGAGATGAGGCTTTCCCTTTATCAGAAAATCTAATGAGACCATATCCAAGAAGATATGTAACTGGAAATTACCAGCACCAAATATTCAACGCCCGACTTTCCCGTGCTCGACAAACAGTGGAATGTGCTTTTGGTATCCTAGCTTCACGGTTTCGTGTCTTCAGAAGACCCTCTGAAAATAAAGTTGACACGGTGAGAGACGTTGTTAAGGCAACTTGCGTTTTGCACAACTATTTAAGGTCATCAGTAGTGGTTTCAAATGAAGATGTGGATGACATTGAACGATTGCCACAGAATCAATTACTTCCAGTACGAGGTAGCAATATCAGAAATGCATCAATTGCTTTCAGAGTGAGGGAACAGTTCACTGAATATTTCAACAATTGGGGAGCAGTTCCATGGCAACATCAAACCGTGATGCTTGGAAATTACTAGTTTATTGTTAGTTGGTATTACTATAATATATTACCTATATTCTTTAGAGTTTACTTTAAAACAAAAATAAATAAATAAAACTATTAACTTTAAATAGTACTGAATTTAAATTAGTTTTAAATTATATTACAATGTATCGTCAATTACGGGGGCGAATTGTCCAGAGGTTTCTAAATGTACATATATGTGGTCATTGTTATTTTTTAAATAAAGCTTTTTAAAACTTCTGTTAATTTTTCAAATCTTTACAACCTTCATATGAATATTTTTAAATACTTACATTTGCACATTTGTAAAGAAGTGCAGTATTTTAAATTTATCAACGTATGTACGTATTGTGTGTATTTTTTAAATTAATTTAGAGATTGCAGTACAAGAGGGAATAGAAAAACGGAAAATAGAGAATCCTCAAATTAAACGCCTACTGATGATGGATTCTGGGTACACTGGTTCTTGGAACAGTTTAACTCGTTCATTGGTTTGTTTACCCAAATCAATTCTAAGAATATTTTCCCCTCAAACTCTTGTTACTAAACATTGTGTTATTAATAATTATTGTAATTCAATTCAATTTTCTGATAAATTCTGCTAGCAGATATAAAAATTAGTTAAAATGATTGATTCGAAAATTGCATATGATTTTTTGGTGGGTGAGTAAACTAGAAAAAAATCTACAAGCGTAGACTAAAATTAGAAGGATTGTAGAATATAAAATGTGTTATTAAGGTTAAAATAGTAGACATTATTAATTATAAAATGGTTCAATAAATATATTTACTTACCGTCTTTCAAGTTCAGCTCCTTTGCGATGTCCGTCCAAATTCTTGTTTTCAATTTAGCTTTCATGTCACTCGGATTTTTTGTGTCGTACAGCTCTGGATGTGTTCTTACCGCCTCTATCAGCTTTTCCTCGGCCAACATCGTAAATAGAAAATTTGATAATGGAAGGAGAAATGCACAACCGGACACCAAAGCCTTTGAGCGACAGTCAGAGTACTGAAGGCACGTGAGACGTGTGACGCGTGGCGCGAGAAACTCTGTCTCTGCTACTGTGCCAAAACCTTTGAGCGACAGTCAGGCAAGGCGCAAATTGAGACACGTATAGCACGTGTGAGGTGGCCTGACACGAGGGACACGACACGTGCGTGCCACACGTGCTGCGTGGGGATCCGCAAATTGAGGCGCAGTTGAAATCAAGACACCCCACGTATCGGTTGTGCGGTGATCTAAATATTTTAAGGTGCAGTTTGTGGGATCTCGCAACCAATCCAATATTTGAAAATGTCGGATGCAAGAACCAAACATTTATTATTGTTAAACTTGAATTCTGAATCAGAATCCGATGATGCTGAAGAAGATATTTTGTTCTCTTTCTTATTAAAAAAAAAAAAAAAAAAATTACCAAATAAGTACATTTTATCAGAGAGAAATAGGCGTGGACAGTTTAAAATTACTACTATGATGAGTGATGCTGATTTTACCAATTACTTCCGCATGAATCGCAACCAGTTTTTTGATGTTCATGGGATGATTCAACAAGACATTGACTCAAATGGATGTAATGCTCAAAAGCCGATATCAACAGAGGAAAAACTTGCAGTTTTCTTGAGGTAAGTAATAAATATTTCTAAATTCAGGTTAAAGCTATTTATTTTATTTTTTTTTACAATCTGTTATGAGAATCAAATGTCTGTACATAGTTAGCCAAAGCGGAAATATCAGGTTGATCTTGGAGGTCTCCACCATGTGGTTGTTGGGGTAATGGGATGTGTGTCTGATCTTGCTGGTCTCGATCTTGTAGTTGTTGGGATATTTGGAAGTGTGTCTGATGGGAATCAGACCAAGCATGAGTGCTGGGAGAGCTTGCAACCGAGTAATTATACGAAGTTAACGATGACGAACTTTGTAGGTTCATAACGTCCTCTTCTGCTTTTGACACAGCCTGAAAAAGTTGGCCCCTCACCCTATGCTGGTATTGGGGGGGCAAATTTTTTGTTAGCTGGTACATTGAAAGGAAAAAATTGTATAGAGGGTCGTCTGAAGGATTATCCCTAGATTCCAATTTTCTCCTTTCTTCCTCCCGTTGTTTAGATCTCTCCTCTCGCTTCTGCAGAGACCTCTTCAGCAAACAATGCACATCGTCCTGCTTTCTGATTTTTTGTTTTTTGGTGTTGGCTACTGAAGTTTGCTCTAATGTACCCGTCGTTTTTGTGCTGGATTCTTCAACTTTGTCTTCTTCAACATCTGCATTGTTGGATTGTTCATGATTCGAGGAACAATGCTCCCCTTCTACATTTTCGGAGTCCAAAATTTCATTGCTTAGGGGTAGTGCCGATGAATGTTGTGAATCGTCATCGCTGTCGTTAACGTTTCCTTCACGGGGTCCAGCAGACATAAAACTTTCCAAAAACGTCATTTGCTTCTGAAACCGCCAAGGTCTAATGTTTTCAGGAGCAGCACCACTTTTAAGAGATTTCATTTGTCGCCGTCGTGCGTCTCGATAAGAATTTCTCAACTTGAGCCACATCGTTTTCGCTGCTTCACCTGAAACAAATACTTATTATGGATCCACATCTATTACATTACATACATCAACTATGACATATATGCAAACAAATTAATTTTAATAGATATTGTAAATACCTTTTTTGCAAACAAATTAATTTTAATAGATATTGTAAATACCTTTTTTTTTTTCTTTCTTTGGCTTATGGTTTACCAGCACTTTTTAAAAATGCTTTACACAAATTAAAAAGTGCTGGTAAACCATAAGCCAAAGAAAGAAAAAAAAGAAGATAATTAAAGCACAGCATAGGAATAAATAAACTGTAAATACCATATTATGACAAATAAAAATGAAGGAAGAAAATAAAAGAAAAAAAATTGTTAACTACAACACAAGGTTTTCCCAATGTCGCTCTTGTAGGTTAGTTGCTAGAGCTTTGGACTAGTAATCCAGTAGACGTAAGTTCAATCCCCACCTCGGGGGTAGGTACAACTTTTTTCTTTTATGTTCTTTCTTTATGGTAATTCACGTTAATATTACATAATACATATATAATGTACGATAATCAATTTTAATAATTTTGTTTCCTTTCAGATATTTGGCTTCTGGAGACAGCTACAAAAGTATTGCTTATAACTACCTGTTGGGAGATCGAACAGTGTCTAATATTGTCCAAGAAGTAGCTACCGCTATATGGAATAATATGCAACCAGTCTATTTAGCCGAACCCAAAACAGAAACATGGAAATCTATAGCTTTACGGTTTGAGGATAGATGGCAATTTCCACACTGCGTCGGTGCTGTCGACGGAAAACATATTGTTATTAAAAAACCAGGCAAAAGTGGATCATCATACTTTAACTATAAACATACATTCTCTATTATTTTAATGGCAACAGTGGACGCGGATTATAAATTTATCACAATAGATATTGGAGCGATGGGAAGATTTAGCGATGGAAATGTATTTGCAAGTAGTGGATTGGGCAAGAAAATGATCAAACACACTATACTACTTCCCAATCCTGAACAAATACCTACGATTGCCGAGCCTCTGCCGTATGTTTTTGTTGGAGACGAGGCTTTTCCTTTATCGGAAAATCTAATGAGACCATATCCAAGAAGGCAAGTAACTGGAAATTATCAACACCAAGTTTTCAATGCACGACTTTCTCGAGCTCGGCAAACAGTGGAATGTGCCTTCGGTATACTGTCTTCGCGGTTTCGCGTATTCCGAAGACCATTTGAAAGTAAAGTGGACACTGTGAGAGATGTAGTAAAAGCCGCTTGTGTTTTGCACAACTACTTACGACCCTCAGCCCTGGTAGAAGATGTAAATGATATCGAACAGCTGCCACAAACTCAACTGTTACATGTTCAAGGAAACAGGGCGAGAACTTCATTAGCTGCATTTAGAGTCAGGGATAGTTTTACGGAATATTTTAACAATTGTGGGGCACTTCCTTGGCAACATCAATCCGTTATGCTTGGAAAGTATTGACAATATAGTGCTTATCACTTTAGGTTATGTATTTTCTATAAAAATGTAATTTTTATGTACGAATAGAAACCATTTGTGACAATAAAAATAAAAAGTACTAGTATTTAAAACTATAATGAATGTATTTTAACTTACCTTCTAAATTTAGATCTGTCGCAATATCCTGCCAAATCCGGGTTTTCAACTTTGTTTTCATGTAGTTGGCATGTTTTGTGTCGTAAAGCTCCGGGTTTTTTCTTACCGCCTCTATTATCTTCTCTTCTGACATCTTTCGATGATAAAACGACGACGATGATCTGAACGAAGGACAAAACAGACAACGGCGATGATAAAACGACGACGATGATCTGAACGAAGGATAAAACAGACAACGGCGATTCACACAAGTGGCACGTGGGATGCGAAAAACTGTGTCTCAACCACAACGTCACATGGGTGGGTGGTCACAACGTCACACGTCTAGTCACGTCACTGGTCAATTTGCGCTGATACAATGGTTTCAACAGGATACAAAAACACGTGCTGTGCTGTGTCACCTCACACGTGCTATACGTGTCTCAATTTGCGCCTTGCCTCACTACTGTGCCACGCGTCTGTCGTGTCACGCGAGTCGCGCTGCGTAGCGTCGCGTTGTCAATATGCGCTAACCCATTCATTTACGTATGTTACAAAAAGTCGCGCTGTGCCACGTCGCGTGACACGCGTCCCAATATGCGCGTAACCTTACAGCTTGTTGCAGCATATAGAGGCGCACCCAGGATTTTTTTTCATGGTGGGGGGTTTGAAAAGTTAGATACATGGTGCACAATTTTGGTTGTTCTCATTATTTTCTCTGCAAGCAAGGCTTTTTCCTGGAGAAACGATAATACGCAGCTTATAAGGAGTCAGTGTCTCAATAACAGGTAAAAATGAACTATGCTTCATAGAATTTCACTCATGTACGTTCCACCTACAATGCCGAAAAGAGCCCTTCTTACACATATTACACGAGTAAGAATCATACGCCCAATGTTTGTAAGAATTATGTTAAGCACATGCTTTTTAATTTGCATACGCTTACTGAATAATTTAAATTACTTAATCAATAGACGGTGACTTAATTGAGATAACAATGTAATAATATAGTTAAAATAATCAGACATGAAGCAGTTGCGCACTTTGTAATGGATATAAGGTAGGAAGAATGTAATATACATGAGTAGAACAAGGCCTTTTTAAATATTAACCTGCTCCCTGGACAAATTCGTAGCCTAGTCTATATAGCCTACGTAAGCAGGGCCGCCGCTACCAACTGTGCGAAATGTGCACCGCAAAGGGCGGCCGTACCAAAGGGGTGGTCGTAGACTGCCAAATTCATCAGCAGATAGCCTATTACAATATAAATTAAAACAATTAATAACGACTAGGTCTAGGTATATGACATTAACGTTTATTGAATTGTTCTTGATATTTGTTTAGTTAGCATTGCCGCAGTGTACTGGCATCAGCCTTTGTTTTGACTGCCAAGAAAGCGTATAGGTATTGTGGCGCGACATTTATATCTGAATTATAGCTGTGGTCTCTTAGTGGTTTTGTAGACAGGCGAGTGAATGTCGACGCTGGCAAACTATACAGTACACGGGCTGCAAGCGCCCTAGCAGCGGCCTTGTATGTAAGTTTTGATTTCGATTTGTATTTCGACACCACTAAACAGTACATATGGACATTTTGTCAGACGAAACAATCAATAGATTTCAGCGAGTTATAAAATGTTTAACATTTAGTACTGCAATTATTTAGTGATTTGGCATGTTGTGTCTACTACATTCCTAGTCGAGCCTAGACATTAACAAACACTGTGTATTTTGGAGTACGTAATAATTTGTATACATGTCACAATTCAGAAAAAACGTAGTAATATACAGTCAACACTGCACTGGCAACTTAATTTATTTAAAAAGTAACATCAATAACAGGCTTGAGTGTGAAATGACTGTGCGTGTGTGTGCCCGCGCGTGTTTCTTAAAAAAACAACAGATGTAGCCTAAATTGTCCATAAAGAACAGGAGAGACAATATTAATAAAAAATTTACAGGCATTGCACAAATGCAATGCACAGAGAAGGGCGTTGAAAATGCTTCAATAAATCTAAAAAATATATATATTTATGTTCATTCACCAATCAATGAATTCATTCTTCATTTACCAATGTACAGATTATAAGTTAAATGTAGTCGCATTCATAAGCGAAGTTTTATATGTGTACTACGTTATTGACAACAAAGAAGTAGTTTCTATGGAAACTCACCGGTTCCCATTTTCGATCACGCACCAGCGGTCGTTTTCAAATGTGCGACACGTCCTTATAAACATTTTCAGTGTTAAAAATGATATCAAAACTATTTAAGTAATATAGCACTTAATTACTTACAACCAATTACAAATATTTAGCTCAATTCTTCCATTCCACTAATGTTTCCTTCACTGGTATTATCACTCAAATCGTCTTCACTGCTGCTATCGCGTTTCTTTTTAATTTTGAAACGCACCGTTACATTATACACTCTTTGGTCTGACCTCACGTAATCTCTTCAATTTTCATGACGTGGTCACATCTTGATGTGCAGTCTGAGGTAGAAATACACTCAAATACCTTTTCGGTTAAGTTTATAACATTGTCTTCGAAAAATGCACGATTGTTTAAATTACTTTGAATGTCGGTGTTTCCCCTTCTATAAATTGACATTCGTAATAATTAATTGAATAGTACGCTTGTCAAAATCGTCTAAAACAGTCTTTACTTCCTTTGTTGAGCATTTATAATGGGAAGTGCTGAAAGATTTTATATCACCTGTGTACTCTGACCCTTCTTTAATAATACTAAAAACATTAATTAGAAACGCAGCTCATGCCTGAGCTACCCTTTCCGGTAACCTCTTTCTTTCTGATATTCCCTTATCTTCCGATTTAATTAACTTGTACACTATTTACATTATTTTCCGACTCTGATTATGTATAACTTTCCTTTGCACTGAAGTTGACAGGCCACCCCGATTGATCCATTTCACTCTCCGGAAAATATAGCAATAAACTATACGCTATGCTTTTGTTAAAAACTGGTATTTTTTGGAAAGTACGAACACAATTACATATCATTTAAATTGCCATTTGTTGGCAAGAAATGTCTGGTAAACTTACCTATCCTGAATTTTATTTTATTATTTAGTAATAGTAAAAATGTTACGTTGTAAGAATATGGTAATTAACATATAAACCCCCAAAACCCCCCTGGGTGCGCCACTGAGCGTCCGGTAAACGTGTTGTTTCCTTGTAACGGTGCGGTGTGCAATTTTTTCATTAAAACTAATGTTTATGTTTACATTGAAAAGAGTGTCATAAAGCTAATGCTCTATCTCGTATGTTTTAAGAACATAAGAATATGCATGTGGGAAGAAATGAGTAGTAGAGACGTACAGTATGACGGTGCCGATGCCATGGCAGCGGAACACGGTAATTTTTAATCTCGGGTACACGAACAGTATCCGCAAGTACATTGCTATGCCCGTAAACTAAATTTGGTTCTCTCACAGTCGGTTAGTTGTATTGGAGAGTGTAAACGTTTTTTATTACTTTAATAGGTTTTGGAACTTTCTTTTCTAAATCGGCCAAGAGAGCTGAAGCACTGGATAAAGAAGTTAAAAAGCGGTTTCCCAGATTGGCTCATACTGGATGGAACTACAACAGCAGGCATTTAGAAACAGTGTATGAACACAAAATTGACATTATTCATTTACTGACGTCCATGACAGAAAACGTTCACAATTAGGATACTGAAGCTGTAATTATTACTTCCGGATTGGTTTCTAAGTTACAGGAATTCGATTTTAACTCTTTTCTCATTATACGTATTCTCTCCAATTTTCCCTCATACCAAGGTGTTATTTCAGACTATTCAAAAAAGGTGTTTGATATCGGGTTTTGTATAAACAAATGGTTAATGACTTAAAGGGTTTTCAGCTTATCTTAAAAAGCTTAGGGAAGATTTAGATTGCTTTTGGAATAAAACCGAAGAAACCATGGACTCATTTTTGAATTTGAATTTCCAGTGCCAAGGAAAAGAATTCGAGTAGGTTTCCTTTCCGGTAAAGGTATAAAATCTTCATACAACAGATTTTTTATGAAATAATTAATTTTATTGAAACAAACATAATCCACAGAATCAGTGCACTGCTAAATAGAAATTTTTAAGTCTTTGAGACGCGAGCAAATTTTAGGATTATAAAAGTAAATTACCGGAAAAGTACCAGAGAATTACCGCAATTCATTTGACATTCCTGATCTGAGAAGTGAGCTGTTAGTGCTATTCAGTGACGAAACAGTATACAAAGAATTAATCATTAACCTTCACAGACATCTAGTAGAATCCGATCTTATGGTAGTTCTTCCGGAATTGTGTAGATTAGCCCAGCTGATAATGACCATCCCTGTGTTCAGTGTCTCAGTTGAGAGATCATTCTCTGTTTTAAAACCAATAAAAACATACCTCCGCAACACTTATGGTCAGGAGATGGTGTTTTCACTTGTTCTCATTAGCGTAGAAAAGTCTCTACTTACAAAACTGCTACGGAAACCATCTTTTTACGATGATGTGATTGACGTCTTCGCAATAAAAGTAGAAGGATTCAGCTTAACTATAAATAATAAGGTAAAGGCTTTACACACTATTAGCACCTATTTAAGTGTAAATATAAATGAATTAACTTAAACTTTTATTTTAAAAATTAAGTACTGTTTGTATAAAATTGTGTAAAACATTTATGACAACCTATGACAAAAGAGCTTAAAGCTCTTCCCCTAGTTTTAGATCCACGCCTCGCCACTGAGATAGGGCCATTTGATCCTGTAGATATGGTAATGTAATTTTTGTAAAAACTCTGAAATACATTTTGTACACTGGCGGCGCTTGACGAGTTAATCAAAGTAATTTCCTGTAAACAAAATAATTTCCTGTTACAACAGCCTACTATGAACCTGTTATATTACAGTTTCGTTTAATTAATTGGGGAATTTCATCAGGTTCCCTTTGCTTACAGCAATCAAACGGTTTACGCTGACTTTAACCAACATTATATCAAACTGTAATGTTTACCAACATAGTTACTGTGAATAGTTACCATTACCAAACAGATGCCAATGAACCAGTCGACTGACAAACTGGCTCGTCTCGTCGGCCGTAGTCACAATTAATATATTTTTGTTTTTTAAAAAAACAAATATATAATATTGTAATTTCTTTCTCCCCAATGTAAATTAATTTAAATTTAGCCGAAATATTTTATTACTGATCTTAACACTTTTATATAAAATACACAGGTGCATGAAATACAGGTGGTATTCGTTTAATGTTTTATGACGTTTAGTTTAAAAGAAAAATTAATTACCTACAATAAGGATGGATAATACACTCCCGTAATATACAGTGTATGTTAAATCAACATGTTGTGTAAAGTTTTTCGTCTATTCAGGTTGACAAATGATTTAATTTCTTTGCAAGAAGGTAAGTTTGGCTTTTTGCATACCCCTGATCTAATTTAGTGCTGTATATAGTGTTGAGTAAAACGAATTTTCAAGTTAGAATTAGTTTAATTGCGTTTGAAACTTGTTAACTACATAGTAGCACATACGTGTACTTTATCAGCCACATTCCCTTCATCCTACTCAGTTATGGAGTGGGACGACTTACACAGGCAAATGAAAAAGATGCCCAGGTAGCAATCGGAAGAGCTGCACCACGATTGTTCCAAATCAAGTACCTTGTTTATAAAAATGTTCCTTGTCTACATTAAAATGAGGTAGTACTTTCTTTATTGTATTAGCAAAAATATTTAAGCATGTAGTAATAAGTAATATAACGCTAAAAAAAAAAGAGAGATAGAAACTATGTCTATGTGTCCGCGCTTACAATGGCATTGATGTATGGAGAGAAACTAGGAGAGGAAGTTAGTACAAAAGAGTGGGAAATTCGTCAACGTCGACGTGCATGTATATGGACGTATCGTAAACCAACAGGGCAGCTGGACGCTTGGAGAAAATAAGGGGTTGTTCTGGCTTAAAGGCATACAAAAACGCCAGAGAGAGTTACGATAATGATATACCGAGAAGGCCACAGCAGAGGTGATTGAACTAATCAACAGGGCAGCTGGACTAAGGGGTTGTTCTGGCTAAAAGGCATATAAAAACGCCAGGAAGATTTATGATTCTCAGGTCGGACATACCGCGGTAGAGGTGGTTGAACCAAGAGTAGGCCTAAGAAATAAAGAGGGAACGGATGTGACCTATCAGAAAACAGCTTTGGAGGTAGGTGTGTTTCCAGGAGTAAAATTTCCTAAAAGAAGAGAAAGAAGGACCAATTAAAACTGAGCAAAGTGAAATTTAGGAAACTAGTGGGGGAATTATGTGTGTTGAATATATACAATTAATTTAGGCGCGATCGGGAGAGTTTTACTAAAAATTTCCGTAGAGTCAACACGAGTAAACATTTTTGTGTAACGTAATTAAATATCGAAAGAGTGAGAACTAGAGTTTTATTAGTTTGTAACTCGTAAAAGAAAAAATCGGATCATATTACTGTATGTGTTACTAACGATATAAACTATTGAAACGGAATAAGTCGTTTGCGAAATGTAAATTAACGTAACGAGAGTAACCGTTGTAACTAGTGAACAGTATTTACACTAAAGTAAATATCGGAAGAAACCGGATATACTTAGGTAGAGTGAAGTGATTAAAGTGTTAACGAATCAATCACTACGAGAGCGAACCACACTATGATTCATCCAAATGATCCTGTGTTCAAAGAAGCCGGGAGAGAATCTACATCTACTAAGTGCACTTAAGGAGCCGGAGATGAGATCACAGTACATCAGCCCACCGTAGACCGGAATATGCATACCAACAGTAAAACTTTTATGTACTAATACTATTTTACGATACATTTGTCTGTTCTTCTAAAAGAACTTACGTATGAATTACACATTAAAACTTAAATTCATATGATTAGAGTATAAAAGGGAACTACGTACATTATAAAAAAATATCACTTCAATTAAGTATATTTATTCATATCTTAAAATGAATCCATTTGACATATATATATTTCGTAATATAATAAGTAACTAGATGTAAGTGTTATTCATGCTTATATACAAATCAAAGGGACCCTGAGATATAGAGATATTAGCATATAATTGTCTATTGGTAGAAATCATGTTTAAAATAATTAATGCTAATAATATGTTAAAAGGCATAGAAAGCTGGTAGTAATGACAGTAAATATAAATATAATAAATTTGTTGGTTAGACAGATAAATGTGTCTTGTTTTATTTATTAAAGATCAACCTTATGGATATTATACAAAACTATTACTTGAAATAGTTTCTTTAACACCAACAAATCAATTAAAAGAATTAGTATTCATCACTTCAGATTAAACAGTTAATACTTGAGTTTCATACTATTAATTTTCACAACTACCAATAAGTGTTTAAAGCGAGATTAATTGTATGTTATAAACTGGCACCAACAAAGAGGTGTATTTATTTTAAAGTTAAAGTAAATAAAATTTATAATTGTATCTTTGTTAGATCATTGTATACGCCTACATTATTTATATTAGTTTTTAAATTTTAAACGTAGGAATTTTATACAAAAGTATGTTTATTTATTTTAATACTTTGAAACTTAAAAAATTACGAGTAATTGTATTTGCATTACCTGTAGCTTGTCTTTGGTTTCCTAAGTAAGTAAATAGGTAACTAAGCACTAAACTTACAATTTGAAGATAATGAAATTACCCTGTATTTTTATATTACTCTGACTGCACAAACGAAAGCCAGGATATAACAGAGGGCAGTGGACTGAAGAAAACATGAAGGACGCTATTCCAAGAATGGAGGCTGGAGAAATAAGAACCAACGAAGCAGACCGGAATTATAGCATTCCTTCCAAAACACCTGGACGGAAGGATTTCAGGTAACCTGAAGAAGATGCTTCTAGGTCACCAAAGACCAGGGGCGAATGTAGGATTTCATTTCGGGGGGGAATTTTTTTCAACCACATATCGTTTTCTTAGAGTATTCTTTCATATTATAATGAAAACCGTGCCAATAAATTAAAACTAATGGGTACATAATGGCTGTAATTCACAAATTTGATAAAAATCAGTTAATAACATACAGTTTGACTTGGAAGCCTAATAATACCTTTCTGTGGAATGTAAATACTTTAAAGAGAACGATAAAATTATCAAAGTAAATTTTGTATGTGTATGTGTGTGTTTGTGTTGTAGGGTTAACACATGCAAGAACACGAAAATTTTAAATGAACGTATGTTTAATTTTACAGTATTTTGTTTCTTAGAGCTAGGTAGCGTCTATTACAAAAACCCATGTCCATTATAAAAAATAATATTAAGAAATTAAAACTCATTCACATTATGTGCTATGTGATTAAAGTTATCAACATGTAACATTAAGTTAAAATATAAAAAGATATGTCCTTATTTATCGTAACCAGCGGAAAAACGTATCCTACTCTCGTTCTTCAAACGTAAGCTACTCTCAATTTTCACAGTTTCTTTCAACATGTGTTATATTTATTATTAAGTGTAAAGCCTATTATTGTAGATTATTGATCCAACTTGTCATAAACCAAAATAGTAATTTTTTAAAATTGACAAAACTTGGAAGTCAATTAATTACAATTCAAAAAACACTGCCAGTTAAAATTTTTTGTTTCAAAATTTTTAATTTTTTTCGGATTTTGGGGGGGGATATATTCCCCCTCTGGGTTCGCCCCTGCCAAAGACTACGCCTACTTCGACCTGGGAAAAAGTTTGTTGCTCATACACAGTGTTTGGAAAAGTCAGGTTTCGAACCCGAGAGAACAGCTATTGACGTCTAGTTTTGGAATTCGGTGAGTCACTAGGGTTAAACACCAATTCAATCAGGAATCAGGAGCCTCTGGCCAGTGGCGGCGATTGGGAATTAGAAGTGGGGGGGGGCAAAAAAATGTATAGACAACAAAAAGTAACGGTGATATGGGGGTATAGGGGGGTAGACAACAAAATTTAAAAAATTAGCTACAAAATGGTAAGTTTTTGATGCTCTATGAGCGAATTTGGACGGAGAAGTAAAGGTTGACAGTTTACCAACTTAACTGCGGTAATAATAGTATTGAATGAGACAGACTCCTCTGCACTAGTCGTGGAAAAAGTATCTACAATGGCGGCGGAGTCGAATTGTTCTGAGTCGCTTGTTCCAACCAAGTTCTGTCTTTTGGCAAAAAAGTCAAACAACGTTTTTCCAGTAGAACGCTTCATTCTCCTCTAATCACAATGTTTGCACGTAAGAATATGTTAATGATAAACAACACAACAACAGCACTTATGAAAACATAACAAAACGTTTGAAAAAACAAATAAAACCACTTGTGACTCGTGTCTGCATGAGTTGAGTTTTAGGTTAAGACTTGACGTTGGCAAAACACAACAATGACAAATATCGGTATGGAGAACCATACATGACTTCCATATTCTAAGATTTATATTTAAAATCATTTTCAGCCAAACAGCCAGGCTGTGTCTTACCTGCCTTTTTATTGCTGTATTAAATGAAAAATATTATATTACATTAAAATTAAAAAATTATAATTTTATTGCCTGGCAACAAAATTATTTTATTTTTAACAATTACCATTGTTTCAAAAAGTTTAAATAAATTTTCAAGTACTTTACTCTTGTTAAAACGTAAAAGGTTGCAGGTAAACTACCCCTTCCCCTTAACCGATCTTTACCAAAATCGAAAGTCATTGAGACCTCTACAATTCAGGTATGTATGCAAAAAATTATTTGATTCTGTTTGAATTTGCGGCTGTTATCGTTTGCCATAGAAAATACGCTTGATAAAAAAACGTTGCAGGTAAACTACCCCTTCCCCTTAACCGATCTTCACCAAAATCGAACGTCATTGAGACCTCTACAATTTAGGGACGTATGCAAAACATTATTTGATTCTGTTTGAATTTGCGGCTGTTATCGTTTGCCATAGAAAATACCCTTGTTAAAAAAACGTTGCAGGTAAACTACCCCTTTCTCTCAACCGATCTTCACCAAAAACAACAGGTCTTGAGACCTCTACAACTTAGGGCTGTATGCAAAACATTATTTGATTCTGTTTGAATTTGCGGCTGTTATCGTTTGCCATAGGAAATACCCTTGTTAAAACATAAAACATTACAGGTAAACTACCCCTTTCCCTTAAACGATCTTCACCAAAATCAGCAGATCTTGAGAACTCTACAATTCAGGGCTGTATGCGAAACATTATTTGATTCTGTTTGAATTTGCGGCTGTTATCGTTTGCCAAACAAACAAAATTACCCTTGCTAAAAAAAAACCGTTGCAGGTAAACTACCCCTTTCCCTCAACCGATCTTCACCAAAAACAATAGGTCGCGAGTACTCTGCAAACGAGGGCTGTATGCAAAACATTATTTGATTCTGTTTGAATTTGCGGCAGTTATCGTTTGCCATAGAAAAAAAATCTAGAGACACAGACACACAGACACACAGACAGACAGACAGACAGACACACAGACAGACAGACAGACACACACACAGACACTTTTCGGAAAACGACTTTTTTTCATGTTTTGAGTGTAGTAGGATCAGAATCTGCAATAATCTCGAACACGATTTTTTTTGCCATCACCATACTTCCATTCCTTAAGGAATATGGAAGTAAAAACAGCGCATGCGACAAGCGGAGAAGCTTCAAGCAGTGATGCAACCTTCTCTTTATAAAATAGAATTTTTCATGGCGTGATTATACAATAAAAAAGTCATTTAGTATTTGACTACACACTAACATAGTAACAGACACTAGATAGAACTACATAGACACATTGACTGAGTGACACTGCCAGACTGACGAATGCGCGCGGCAAGCGGGTCAATCATACTTCAGTGTCAATGACCTTGGAAAAAATATACCCCTGCTAGCCTTCCTCACAGCACATGCTACACGCTGCTGCGCGAGTCTCCACTACTTGCTGTGGCGCTGTACGAATAGGTTAGCCTCGACGCATGACATTTTGTGCGTATTTCCGCTAAGTAAATTTTTTAATAATTTAAGAAATTAAAGGAAAGATAATTCGGTGATAAGACAACAGGGTTTGTATAAATTTTTTTTTTATAATTCCTAGTTTTAGGCGGCTAAAATGGAATAAAAATTTAATATTTTCCCCACAAAGTGGGGGCGACCGCCCCCCTGCCCCCCGGATCCCCGCCACTGCCTCTGGCTACAACTGCTTAAATCCTACACTATTAAACGAGATTGTATGCGGACTTTTTGTTGAAAACCGCTCAAAACATTTTGATGAGAATTTGTCTCTTGAGGTTTTCGGGTATGAGGAATTCATTGGGCTAAGTATCATGTTTCTTAAAATTCGTCTAAAGGCAGAAATGGGAGTGCATAAATTGACCACGCAAAGGAACGTCGGTTACCTTCGGTAATCTTCGGGTTCTAACCAAGCCTACGCACTGTAACTGGAGCGCGCTCCAACTCACGACTGGAAAAATTCGTTCTAACCAAGGTTACTCTACTACATACAGGTTCTAACCTGATTTATTGTTGCCTGAATACCGCAATCTTACTATGAAATGCAAATGCATAAAAATTGAATCGTCTTTATTTTGGTAGCCTATTTTTTATTTATATTTATCCCCCGTTTCACGAACGTCTGTTAATTTTCTTCATAATGGACCGTTTGTTAGCTGGAGATATAATTTTTAACTGCCGTTACCTTAATACCTTATAACGTACGATATATACGTTTCACCAACGTCCGTTTGAAATCTATTATTAAAACTCTCGTTAACTATGCTACTACGATAAATGTCGATTTAGTTTCAGATAGGCTTAATAATTACTTTTTATCGGCCCGTTAATTACCCAACATGCCAAATATCTCCCGATAAGTTAACCGACGATTTTAACGGCTTATATTTTTAACTGAGCTTTCTTCAAACGGGTTACTTCCCGTCAAATAAACAGGTAATTCACCGGCTGTTAAATTCTTAACAGAGTTCAGTGAAACGGGGTATCAGTGAACTAGTAAATTATTTGTAAGCTTTCTTTAAAGGTAAAAGTAAAATGTAGGAGCTAAAAGTAAATTATTTAAAAATTTAATAACTTTTCAAGGTATTTTGTAGACGTTTTCTTTAATTACCGGTAATTATTCATTTTCAATTTATTTTTTAGTTAACGTTCTTAGTTAGTGCTTACAAAATGGATATATATTTTGGTTTAATTTAGTTGGTGAGCTGAAAAACGTTAAAGTAAGATGAGACTTGTAAGTGTACGGTGTTGCGTTTACAAATAAATTATAAAATAGTTGTTTAATGGTTTTACGTTGTTTTTAAAAATGCAGCAGATTTATTTGTTTTCATATGAAGAACAACAATGTAAGTTGAAGTGAAATGTTCGAAAAAAGTTTTTGATAAGCTAAGGTTAATAATTTTAGAGTTGTTTTGGATACAATTTTTTTAGCTAAAACGGTGTAACGTTCTATGAAACAGCTGGTCCTCTTCTTTGTGCTTGAGAACAGAAAGGCAAGTTTCATACATAACACAAATATTCTGGTTGATGTCTGTGCATTATGTTTTAAGTGGTATTAAATATGTGTAGAGGTATTGTGTGTGTGTGTGTGTGTGTGTGTGTGTGTGTGTGTGCGTGTGTTATTATGCTGGTATATTTTATGATCACGTTCGCGTGTGTAGGCCTATGTATTATACTTAGTTCTTGTAATGCTTCTTTATCTGGTTTGTTATTTGATGAATATGTTTTTTAACATTTGCTACTCACGTCATGTGTTTTTGCTTTTAAGTTTAGCTCCAATTAGGTACCCTACAAAATTTACTAAACCTAAAGCTTACCTACTTTCGTAGTGGCAGGTGTTCACTGTTCCATAGTTAAATTCACTGCTAAAGAAGTTCTCAAAACATAATTCTATTTCACTCTATGTTTCTCCTTACTAAATAAGATGTAAGTTGTCATTAACTCACAATTTGTAATGATTTTTATGTTAAACATAATAGTAAATTATAAAACTAAATCTGAATTAATTATGGACAGATATAACATGGCTTGATATATTCTTGTGAATGTTTCAGCTAGGTCTCAGAGGTCAGAGAATAATATGCCTCACTATATTTTTTAAAAACTACTGACAACAAAGAAGTTCATTTTCAAACTTGTTTTGAGAAATATTTTAATAATAGGCCTATATAAAACCAAAAATATGTAGACATCAATGAGGGAAAGAAGAGTAATTGGGAGAATGATAAACGTGCCTAAAGTATATATATTATTGAACATAAACTGTAGACAATAGATAATAGGTAATAGGCAGAGCAGGTAGCTGATAATGTGACAAGAGGGCGTACATATCAGCGAGAAAGATTAGACAAGGAAGGATACTGATACCACTATTCTTCATGAGAATAATTTAGGATGTTGCAATAACCGTGAACCGTTGTGTAAAAAAGTAAGACTACTTGTAGAACGTTGAACCCAATTATAATGAACAAATGTATGGTTCGGATGAGCCAATAGAAAGCCCAGTAGGAAAAGAGAAGAAAATCTCGATAGAATATGATCTAAAAATTAACTTAATGTACACATAAATGACGCTAGCGCATATTCCAAGTGGGGATAGTTGTACAATGCAAGGAAATGTAAGCAACGAATCACATGAAGTATCCAGGGGCGCTTAGGGATGAAAAGAAGAAAAGTTTGAATTATCAAGGAAACTTCTTGCATTACACGCAGAGGCAGAGGCCCCCTAGGGGAGGGGCCAAGGAAGCAGCCGCCCCGGGCGGCATAGCCAGGAGGGCAGCAAAGTGAGCGTAGACTTGAAAAAATTGTTTTCTATTTATAAAAGTACAAGCAACTTGTTTCTTTGATATGACTACGAGAACGTAGTTGTATATACGTTTCTCGTATTCCTTTCATAAAAGAAGCATAACCAGCCAGCTTGCTGTTGTCATACCTTGCGTAATAAACAGTACCTTGCTTTACTTGGCGACAGAGGTTTAGTCTACAGATGTTTATGTCTTATCCCGGTGTTTCTAAACAGTGTATGCTGTTTTAATTGAGTTTTGTAATCTTGCGTGCGAGTGATGAGTAGACATTAAGTCAGTAGGGTTTTTTATCAGTGTTCGTGCTCTTTGTATTCACTTTCTGTCTCCAATATTTTTTGCGACTTTATAGTGAGTTGTGCCGCAAAGGATAACTGATAATCATACAATATTAGCTTTGTTTAGATATTCTTCATTGTTATTCGCATACAGACGAATGTATTATTTGTAAACATAAAAAACGTTACATGGGCTACGTATGTGCAGTTCTTCCGGTTCGACACAGCGATCGTGTTGATTATAACAGTTTTTTATGAGTATCTTGAGTGTGCGGTTTGTTTTTGGTTTGTGCGTCTTGTAATTATATCTATAATACTTCACGTGTATGTCATATGTCATCATACTAATACAATTATTGAAAATCAATTTTTTTGAATTTTATTTGAAGCTGATATGAAACGAAGTAAACTCTCTGGCGCCCAGTTTCGGAAGAGGAGGGAAGAAAGATTATGAGCTACAACAAGTTCCAAAGAGTTTAAGAAGTCTTTTATTCATGGAAAATCAAACCATGAGTGTCAAAATATTACAATTAACATGGAATCAACTTGCGATCATAAAATGGATGTTGTTAGCGACAAGGCTGTTGATAAATACAGTAAAGTTAACGACGTGAATACTTCAAACTGTGAAAGTGTCAAAGTACAGTTACAAGATTCAGTTGGTTCTAGTACCATGGTTGATGTTGCAATTATTCGGCTTCGGCCGAATGCAACGATCGGCGAATCGTACTTTGCCCGACGTCCTGACGTCACGCCGTTCCCTTTACTAACGGAGCCGTTTGTTCGGTTAAATCTCGCCAGTCGAACACCAGACCGCCCTTGTGAGCAGAGCCGTCCTTTCAGCACATTAAATAAGAAGCCTCGATTACCAAGGTAACTATGATTTTTGGTTATCATAAATCAATGTTGGGGACGAATAATTTTCGTCTATTACGTTTGTAAAATAAAAGAAAACTTGTAATTTCTATTATAGATTGTCATTCATAACCAACCAAGACGTGTCTTGTTTGTAACAGTCAGCCTCGACTAAAACCAATTTTCAGTCAGTCAAAAAAAAAAAAAAGATATGTAATGTTCATTGTCAGTATTTGTTGTATTGTTGTATATATAATTTGAAGTTGTAATCTTATAATGTAATTTTGTGACTACGCATTATATGAGTGAATGTGGGCGTACTAATTAAGCTGTGCGGGTGCATAAAGTATACTAAAAGATATGAAATTTTCAGTTCAAAACTTGGTTCGACGTACAGGAGTGAGAATACAAGTAATGGACTCGACGTAGCTTTCTTCACACGTTCTTCCAGCGTGAACACAGCAGCGGTCCATGGCGTGAGCTGAGAAACACCCACCCGTTGCGACCAGCTACAGCAGGCTGTGAGCGAACCTCTCCGGATTGCCAAGTAACACTTAACCGTTAACAACTTTCAGTGGAAGTTACAGTACAATTAATACTGACAAGAGAGATAAACTAGTTTCCTCACCTTATGTGACATGAACCAAAACCTTTTACGAATATTTTGTGATGCAGAACAGTGTTAGAATTTTTATAAACCGATCACAGCTTGTACGCTAAACAGTATTAACTGTAAACCAGTATTGATTTATGCGATCGTTCCATATCCGGCAATCAGTTTATCCAGTATGTAAATTATACAATTATTGAATTTTAGCAAACCATTTATTCAGTATTTAATCTTTTCAATATTTAGCTTATTTCTGAGTTGGATTAACTCAGTAATTAACTTTTGCTGACTGACTTATGATTACGTAAAGTTTCGAGGCTCATATTATTTTGAAATAAACGGGTCGAGTTCGACTTTGCTCAATAACTGGTGTCTCAAATTTTTTTTCACTTACACTTCCCCCCTTTTGGGAATTATGTTAAACTTTAAGGATATTTGAGAAGTATGTTATAATGTGTAGAGAGACATAAATAGTAATAAGTATTTTGGTTGATTTTGTGGTACATTATGTTATTTTTGGTGTATTCTGTGTGTTGCGCTTTTGGGGCCAAGCAAGCAAGGAAGCGTGCAACAGAAGTGGTAGCCGGAGCGCGGTTTTCCTTGGTCCATGGGTTATAATGCGTAGTTATAATGTGTAAGTCTGTCAATTTTGTATTTTTTACTTCAATGTTCCTTAAGGAAATGGAAGTAGTCTATGGTGATGGCAAAAAAAATCGTGTTCGAGATTATTGCAGATTCTGATTGTACTACACTCAAAACATGAAAAAATTCATTTTTCGAAGTGTGTGTGTGTGTGTGTGTGTGTGTGTGTGTGTGTGTGTAGATTTTTTTCTATGGCAAACGATAACAGTCGCAAATTCAAATTCAAACAGAATCAAACAATTTTTTGCATACAGCCCTGAATTGTAGAGTTCTCAAGGCCTATTATTTTTGGTGAAGATCGGTTAAGGGAAAGGGGTAGTTTACGAGCAACGTTTTATGTTTTAACAAGGGTATTTTTTATGGCAAGCGATAACAGCCGCAAATTCAAACAGAATCAAATGATTATTTGCATACAGCCCTGAATTGTAGAGTTCTCAAGACGTGTTGGTTTTGGTAAAGATCAGTTAAGGGAAAGGGGTAGTTTACCTGCAACGTTTTTTGTTTTAACAAGGGTATTTTATATGGCAAACGATAACAGCCGCAAATTCAAACAGAATCAAATAATGTTTTGCATACAGCCCTAATAGACCTGTTAGTTTTGGTGAAGATCGGTTAAGGGAATGGGGTAGTTTACCAGCAACATTTTATATTTTAACGAGGGTAATTTTGTCTGTGATGAACGATAACTGCCGTAAATTCAAACAGAATCAACTACACTTTTGCATACCTTTTTGAATTATACAGAACTCAAGGTCTGTTGATTTTGTTGTAGATCGGTTAAGGGAAAGGGGTAGTTTAACTGTAACGTTTTATGTTTTAACAAGGGTAATTTTTTCTATGGCGAACGATAACTGCCGTAAATTCAAAGTGAATCATATAATGTTTTGCACAGCCCTGAATTTTAGAGTTCTCAAGACTTATTGTTTTGGTGAAGATCGGTTAAGGGAAAGGGGTAGTTTACCTGCAACGTTTTATGTTTTAACAAGGGTATTTTCTATGGCAAACCAAAAGAGCCGCACATTCAAACAGAATCAAATAATGTTTTGCATAACTCCCTAAGTTGTAGGGAACTCAAGGCCTGTTAATTTTAGTGAAGATCGGTTATGGGAAAGGGGTAGTTTACCTGCAACATTTTATGTTGTAACAAGAGAAATTTTCTCATGACGAACGATAACTGCCGTAAATTCAAACAGAATAAAATAATTTTTTATATATCTGCCTGAGTTGTAGAATACTCAAGGTCTGTTGATTTTGGTGAAGATCGGTTACGGGGAAAGGGTAGTTTACCAGAAACATTTTTTGTTGTAACAAGAGTAAAGTACTTAATTTTGATAAATAAAGTATCCTGATAAGAAGATCTTAATAATCCACTGTAGAAACGTAGATGAAATATCTATAAATGAAGAGGCTAGTTGAACGGGATGGTGGTAATTTTCTATAATTGAAAATTATAGTTGAAGCGGGATGGGATAATGTTTATATGTGTACTACGTTATCGAGAACAAAGTAGTAGTTTTTTGTTAGAATTCCTTCCCGGTCTGTTTGGCTGTAGTCCAATATTTTCTGCAAAACCAGACGTTTCGGCAGTGCCGTCGACTGCCATCATCAGTGAAAATCGTGTGCGATAACGTGTGGTGGTATACGTTAGTGACCACAGTACTGTGGTTAAGGCTGAAGCAGTAAGTGGAAAGAAGTAGTTTCTATGGAAACATTTCATTTCGTAAATGATTTTAAATATAAATCTTAGAACATGGAAGTCATGTATGGTTCTCCATACCGACATTTTGTTAGTGAACGGCGTTCGGACTACGTGGGTTTCTTTCTTGTCACGTCTTGCTCCGCCCTGTCCAGGACGTGTCAGTGATTGGTCGTGTGAAATTTTGTACAAGGTATTTTGTGTGAAGTATTTTGAAACGTTGTGTGGGGTTAGCAAATTTTGTCACGATTAGCAAGCTTATTTTAAAATAAATTTATTTGGTATTGTTTAAATTATTCGGTCGAGAAAAGAAATCAGTCAGTTTAATTTGTCTGGCAGATAACGCTGTGCATTGCGGTAATAGCCTGGCCCGGTTTGCCATATCTGCAGTTCACATCAAACAGCTGCTCCCTTATCGTTGAGTGTAGGTCACTCACCCTGCACTTTGTATATTTCAATTTCCTCGACTACTCGTAAAATGGCCTTATTAAGAGATATTGACCAGCTACGAAAGCACGACTTGTTATTCGAATTGAGGGCTCTCGGACACCTCGACCGGGAGAAGACGGACGAAATACTTAAAGTATGTGACGAAGTACGGACGAAGATCGGTTAAGGGAAAGGACTAGTCTACCTGCAACTTCTTTTTAATCAAGTGTAATTGTTTCTATGGTTAACGATAACAGCCGCAAATTCAAACAGAATCACATAATGTTTTGCATACAGCCCTAAATTGTAGAGTTCTGTAGAGTTCACATCTACATTTTTGCATACCTTTTTGAATTATACACAGAATGCAAAGTCTGTTGATTTTGTTGAAGATCGGTTAAGGGAAAGGGGTAGTTTACCTGGAACGTTTTATATTTTAACATGGGTATTTTCTATGGCAAACGATAACAGCCGCAAATTCAAACAGAATCAAATAATATTTTGCATACAGCCCTGAATTGTAGAGTTCTCAAGACCTGTTGGTTTTGGTGAGGATCGGTTAACGGAATGGGGTAGTTTACCTGCAAAGTTTTTTTTTATCAAGGGTAATTTTTTTTATTACAAACGATAACAGCCGCAAATCCAAACAGAATCAAATAATGTTTTGCATACAGCCCTGTATTGTAGAGTTCTCAAGACCTATTGCTGTTGGTGAAAATCGGTTAAGGGAAAGGGGTAGTTTACCGGCAACGTTTTGTGTTTTAACAAGGGTAATTTTTTATATGACGAACGATAACTCCCATAAATTCAAACAGAATCAACTACTTTTTGCATACCTTTTTGAATTATAGAGAACTCAGGGTCTGTTGACTTTGTTGAAGTTCGGTTAAGGGAAAGGGGTAGTTTACCAGCAACATTTTTTGTTTTAACAAGGGCAATTTTTTGTATGACGAAATATAACTGCCATAAATTCAAAGAGAATCAAATAATTTTTTGCATACTTTTTGAATTGTAGAGAACTCAAGGCCTTTTGATTTTGGTGAAGATCGGTTAAGGGAAAGAGGTAGTTTACCTGCAATATTTTATGTTGTAAGAAGAGAAATGTTTCCATGACGAACGATAACTACCGCAGATTCAAACAGAATCAAATTTTTTTTTTGCATGCCTCCCTGAATTGTAGAGGACTGAAGGTCTGTTGATTTTGGTGAAGATCGGTTAAGAGAAAGGGGTAGTTTACCTGCAACATTTTATGGTTCAACAAGAGTAAAATACTTTATTTTGATAAATAAAGTATCCTGTAAAGAAGCTCATAATAATCCACTGTAGAAACGTAGATGAAATATCTATAAATGAAGAGGTTAGGTGAACGGGTGGGGGGTAATTTTCTATTAATGAAAATTATAGTTGATGGGGGAGGGGAGAATTTTTTATGTATACTACGTTATCGGCAACAAAGAAGTAGTTCTTTGTTAAAATTCCTTTCCGGGCTGTTTAGCCGTAGTCCAATGTTTTCTGCAAAACCAGACTTTTCGGCAGTGCCATCGACTGCCATCATCAGTGAAAATCGAGTGCGAAAACGTGTGGTGGTATACGTTAGTGACCACAGTACTGTGGTCAAGGTTGAAGCAATAAGTAGAAAGAAGTAGTTTCTATGGAAATATTTCATTTCGAATATGATTTTAAATATAAATCTTAGAACACGGAAGTCATGTATGGTTCTCCATACCGATATTTTAATTTTGACTTGACAAATATTCTTAAGACGTTTCTGGACGTGCTTTCATATAAAATTCTACACATTTGCACTTATTAAGTAGGTCTACTTTGTTCACTGGATGGGCCTTAATTTTTGCTCTTTTGGCCCTTTTTAATTTTGAAGGCCGACGATCTTCTTGCCCCGGGCGCCAAAAATCTTAGCTATGCCACTGATTACACGGAATATTAGCCTGTATATTACACTATTAAACAGGAAAGAAATAATTTAAAACTGAAAACGACAATACGATATTGTTACGACGGTCTAACCGATCGTCGTATGGTACAGTGGAAAACAAAATACAAGACACCAACGAAATCACTAATAACCAGCTTTAATTATCACAATTAATAATATGTAACCAACAAGATATTCAACAAGATTATGCTCGTACAGTAATTCAAATTAAATTTTCCGTACGTAATAATAATGTCAACTAATAGAGTCCCGCACTATAATCACTAATAACGACTTGAACGCACTGAATAATCGCCTGACGTGAACTGACTGAAGTGACTGTCGCTGAATGCTTATATTTATACCCCGCTGAGATGCCAGAATAATTTGTCACTTATTGAATGACGTGCTAAACAAATTACTATTACAGGCGCTTTCGATTCCACTAGAAACAGTGCAAAATGTCTGGCCTTGAACACAGTACGCCGACCAGTGCGGTCAGGAATAGGCTCGATTGTTGACGCATGGTAAGTGTCACGTAATTGTCGGCTCTGCTGGGTTAGCCGAGTAAATAGAAGCACCTAAAATTGCAGTGTTAAGGATGAATTAAGAACAAATGTTATTTAAATCAGGAACAGCGTAAAAATCAAGAACAGTGTAACTGAGTGTCGGATAAAATTGAGACACAGCTGATGTGGAGAGAATGAAAGAATAAATAATTCTAAAAGTGTTATGGGAAATAGAAACAAGGAAAAAGAAAGCATACAACCTATAAAATCATATAACAATTACATAAATAGCAAATTGAAGTACAGAATACTCTACTCTTTACAAGCGGGTGAGGAAATTTTGGAACAAAATCATCCCTCGACGCCAACGGTAGAAGAGGCTAAAGAATGAATAAACTTTATTATTAACAAATATTTGGTATACAGATTTTAGTTTGTTGCGACTGTTTACCTTAAAGATAGTGTCGGGTGAACATACTCTTTACCTTAGATACAATTGTTGTCTACCAGGAGAAAACTGTAAGTCCTAACTTTTACTTTATTGTCTTATTTAAAAAGAAGATGGAAATTAAACAAATTAAATTTTAGACAAAAATAAACCTAGGAAATAGGAGGTAATTAACAAGACAAACTCGGTAGATTAGTTTATTCAGTGTCCAGAAGGTAACGTTGGTTCATTGCAATAAGCTGGCACACCATTAATTAATCTTACCCCTTTCCTCACTTCCTTCAAAAGGATATAGTTTTCCGCAAACGAACAAAGAGAGGTACATCACGTATGTAGGCCTATTTAAAGAAATATACATAGCCTATAACTTATGCATACAGAGGAACACGTATATTCACATTGATTATAAATATTTAATTATTTGTTAACAGACGATATTACATTACATTATATAAACACTTTTTGCTACAGTCTATTTCTTGATGCATATACAATTTATTTAATATTTATAAATAATTTACCTCAAGATATTTTATTCCCTTATTTGGTACATGTTTCGGGAAGCGTGTTGTTCCCATTGTCAGCCTTCCTGATTTTATGGGAAGGTTTTTCATAAAGAATATATATACATCTTGCAACGTATGTAATAATACATACAGGTTCCATAGGTAAATAATAAAATAGTTTGTTATTTATTGAAATTATGTAAACTACAAACTCTAATATTGTCTAAAATTTCTATGTAAATCAAATTAAATCATTAACTTTTGGACATATAAATTGTAATTAACTTGTTTATGACTGTTTTATAAATGTTTATAACTATAAGTTGTTACTTGATGTGCGAAATTCTTTCTTATTTCCTTCTGCTTGATTGTGTTGACCCTGTTACGGAATCGCTGGAATCCGTTGTTTCTTCAATCCGGCGCGGGTTCATTTAACTTCGTACGTCTTCCGTTAAATCCGATAATTATTTAGTTTATTATTATTATTATTATTATTATTATTATTATCTCACGGTTTGTTTATATGAGTTTAGTAATTTTTATTACTCGGGTGAGCTGAACTTGAAACCGAAATCCTGATGCGTATACTTATGTTACAAATCCAGATGACCATTACTTTTCCTAAGCGGAAATCTTCCACTCACACGGACAGCATTATATAATTCTCACCCGTATTATTAATTATACAATTAATTTTATCTCAATATTTAAAATTGTCTGACAATCTCCGACTGGTATCTGAAATAGTAATAATCGTTTGAGTTCTGCCATGACACTCAGCTCGCGGCGTAATATACGACAATCTCACAAGAGGAGTAGCCAACATGTGCTTTGGTCAGCGTCTCCTGAAGAACTGAAGAACCAAACCGTACAAACTCACGATCTATCTGACATATCGAGGGTTCTAACTAGTTCAAATTGCTTTCCACGTCATCGATAAACTCATGATAATTGTAAGCTGTGGTCTGGTTTTGCAGGAAGTAACAGATTCATGTCCGATTGTTAAGTTATATGGAAATTTTATAACCATATTAAAATATTCAACATATAAAAATATATAAAAAACATATTCCAATATGTTATTTGTCATAGTGTATTAGGAAACTGTAGGTTTAATTATGATTTAAACTCTTACAAAGTTACATTTCCATAAGTTATTTTAATTTATTCACGCGCACTCCCGCACAAGGAATGCACATATATGGATACGGATACAAATATGAATAATCTGAGGTGTCTCACTTCACAATCCTAAATCTAATAATATACCACGCCTAATTAACAAACTGCACAATCTGATTATTTATAACTTGCAAGTATGCATGAAATAATAATTTACAATACTTCTTACACAGCGTTATGCATTGTTTCGTTGCGAATATTATATATTTTATAATATTATTTATTTACTTTTATTACTTGCAAGTTTATGTATGTAAATTTTAAATTTTATTTGCAAGCATATTTTGGCTTATATAAAAACGACCATTTTTGCAAATGTTAACTTGAAAGACGATTAAAAATTTACAGGCATTGCACAAATGCAATGCATAGGGATTTATTGAAAATGCTTTAATAAATCTAAAAAATATATATATTTATTTTTTTTCATTTACCAATGTACAGATTATAAGTTAAATGTAGTCGCATTCATAAGCGCGCACACATTCACCAATCATCCATGTTGATTTTGCGCTTTTTCTCAGGCTGTTCATCACATTCCTCTTCCGAAGACGTCTGATCCTCATGGATTGTAAATCGCGACAATACTTTACGAGGTCCTGCTTTATTAATCTTGTCCATTCGTTCAAACGTATCGAAGACTAGCGTCTCGACGAACATATCTAGAGTGATCCCCGATGATGATAACTTAAAACCAGCAACTTTCAATAAGAGAACCGAATGCATATAAGCACCAGTCTTGAGTTCCTTCCATTTGCCGCAAGTTAATGTTTGTTGGTTCTTAATTTTATACAAAGGCGCTGTAATTTTACTTGGTGTTCCGAACGAATTTTACAATCTTACTCCAAATACTGCAGGCGTAATTCGATCATTCTTACCAATTTTATCGGCCGTTAATATTTTCGCTTTCATATTCTGAACTACCTTTGCAAAATCATGCAATTTATCGCGGTCAACTGCATCAATAAAGGCAGATGTATTGGCTATACATTTCATATTGTAACACACTTTTCGATAAACGCTTCCATCAACTCTTTGCTCTGCTGATTCCACCAATATTTGACATTCGGTAACAACAAATTCACACGATGTTTGGCTTGAAGATGATCTGAATCCTGTATTACGTTTCTGGAGGTGAAATTTTCAGAATCGTTGATAAACAACCCGTACGCGTTAGTAGTTAGCAGTAGATGAGGCGCCTCCTTATACTGGAATTGATCGAAATGCTGGCGAACAATCGCTTTTTCCGTCAACTTAAGATGAGTTTCTTTCAGTTTGTCGACAGTACTAATACGGATCTTATCCTTGCACGTATTAGTAAAATCATCATAGATATCTTTTAGATGTGTTGCTGTAAAGAAAGAATCTTTACCATCATTAGGACGTAACGTATATTCACATGGTTAGACGATCGAAGTTGATACTCGAGGTTCGTCAT